>CM043317.1:2296857-3504357 GCA_023736055.1 Quercus glauca | reverse complement strand
ATAATTTATTTTCTCTTGTTTGCAAGTTCATAAAATGTTAAATCTCACTGTTTTCTATTCATTACAACTTATTGGTACTGGTCATGCTATCAATTTGTTCTGAAACAATTTTTAAGCAAAAAAGAAGCATGTCATAAGTGTAAAAGTCCATGTTTGTCTGTTATTCTAACTCCATGGTTCACTGTTTAAGATATCTTGAAGCAGCTAAAAAGCTAAATGTTGAACCCTCCAGCTGCCTACACATTGAGGATTCTATGTAAGCGACCTGACTTTTAACTCTGGAAGTTCCGAATTTGTCCTTTCATTGTATTCTGCTGACCTTTGCTTTTGATAGCACCTACTGAGTATGGCATTGGGGAGGGGATGGTGATTTTCCCTTGCATGATTATTGATTTTCCCTTTTATAATTGCACTTCATAGTATCAACAGCCACTTATATTTAAGTCTTGGATAGAACATAGAAGAGTTACTGATGTCAAACCTAGTAATCACAATATGTCAAATAGGCATTATGTTAACAAAGAGATCGCACCTTACAATTGAGTAATTATTACTGATGTCATTGATAAGTCTCCTGCTTGGCCAGGAGTGAAATTGTGAGAAATCTTGCATTGGATCTGGAAATTATGAAATCTAAAGAATTTTCAAAAAAAATTCCTAATTTTTGGTTACAATTAAAAAGCAAAATGGTTGAATTATAAAATAAAACCTTGTTTCTTTGTCTTGCGGCTATTTTAGGACCCTGTACTTACTCTCATATCAAAAGGGAAACCTTGAATTTTAAGTAAGTAATTTTGCACTCTAATAGGACTATAACTTAGTCATTTGAAATGAGAACATAAGATGCACAGTGAATTAAAAAGGCCAAAAAAATAATAATAATAAATCTATTTTTGCTATGAAAATTTAGTTTTGGTAGTTGAAATTAAGCAAGACCAAGAACTCAAATGATCCTTTCTCTATATGGTTGGGGGTCCTTTACATTGACTGTACTTTGTCCAAGCCTCTAGGTTACTAGCTTGTGACTTGTGGATTTGATATGCTTTTATCATTTGTCCAAGCCTCTAGCCTCTAGGCTGCTGGTATCTTTATAGATTCAATAAAGATTTTTGTTAATAATATTTGTTGAAAGATGCAAATGGTGCATTAAGCACTTCTCTCATTGTTGTTTGAACTAGGAACTTTTGCATATAAAAGAGTTAGGATGGTTTAGTATCAATGGAAAATAAATTGTTTCCAGTTAAAATTAGATGTTGATTACACACGTGTGGACATGGGCCCCCACACAAAAACATACTCGTTCTTTTACATACACATACAAAGCTATCCACTTATGAGACTTTTGGATGGGTGTTATAGCTGTAATAATTGATATTGGTCACATCTTTTAAATATTTCAATTTAAGTGTGATGCACTGTATTTTATGTGTTGCCTGTGATGTTTAGGTAATTAATTTTTTTATGGGTCAATTTATTTTAATTTCTGTAATTCTTCTATGCTTTTTTAATAAATATTAATATGGGTATCAATTTGTTTCTGTATAGATTTGGGTTTCTTTTAGATGGTATCAATTTAATTCTAGGGTTTTGAGGCTCTTCTTGTGTAAAATGTAATGGGGATTGGTTGTGAATAAAGATGATATTTCGGAGTGCGAGTTTAGAGGCTTGGATTTAATTGTGTCTGGTTGGTGAGAAATTATTATTGAGTTGTGGAATTTTAATTATTTAATTGTTAATATTTTTTACCAAGTAACATTGATTGATAAGACATAAGAATCTGAGTCTTATATTTGTCCAAAGTGATAAGACTTTGTATGGTTTCCGAAGAATTTTTTTAGGAAAAATTGATTTATGAAATCTGTTTTTCTCAAATAATATATGTTCATCTTGGAATTATTGTTGAATTTTGATAGGCATCACCATAATGGGTGTTTAGAAGCAAGAATTGGAAGAGTTTGTGGTAACAAATATCTGTACCTAGGAACTTACAGTAAGTTCTAATACTCTCTCTTTTTGATAGTGAATTTGGTATCTTAATTGTTATGTATTGAAAATTATCATAAATAGAGGGGTTATATGTCTATGGTAAACTTTGGTACTTGGTCTTACTACAATTTATGGTGGGCATGATATTCTGTTTTTGTTTCATACTTCCAGTTGTGCTACATTGATCCTAAAGTTTCTAATGAGGAGGAGGTGGAATTGCTGAAGAGATCAAATAGCGCACAATTATAAAGTAATTTATTCGTCTTTAGTGCATCTTTTATCTATTTCAAATACGACTACCAATAGTTTCAAGGCTAATTTTCAATCGTATATCAAAACTAAAACAAGCCTATACCGTGGTTCACTTATTACATGGTTTTGGATAGGAATTGACCTAATTTACGTCATTTAAGTTATCATAGTAGTGAGTAATGGTCAGTTCGCTTTTGCAGGAGTGACAGCTTGTTTGAAGTTTACCTTCTTCTTTCCGTGGGCAAACACTGGGATTGCTAAAGGATGAGTAAGATCTGTTTCTTAATTTCCTTAAATTGTAAAATAATGTGTTTACATTACTGCTGTGGTGGGTTGTTGTTTTGGAGCAAGCGGGTGGCTTGCATGGAGAGAAAAGGTGGTGTATTTTATATTGTGAGTGTTGTTTGTTCTGTGAATGTTGACGTATTGTTGTTCAATTTGTTGTTAATTTCTCATATTTTGTCTAAGTAAATACATTTAGTAGGTTGTGGTGGGTTGTTGTTTGGGAGCAAGCAGGTGGCTTACATTTTTGAAACTCAATGTGCAATGGTGAAATCGTAGTGTAGGTGCGCCTCATAACATTCTAGACACTTGGGATGTATTATTTTGTGTATATATAACATTCTAAACATTTGGGATGTAATTATTGATATGGTGTAATTAAATATATTTAGTTTCTTGGTTTAATGTGGTAATGTATTTGCTATTGGAAAATATGAATAGGTATTGGAAAATATGTATTGTAGGTACATTACAAGTGCTAAAAAAATTAAATTTTTTTTTTTAAAGACCTATCCCAGCGCTTTGAAAACTGCTGGAATAGGGTTTGGAATTTTTTTTTATAAAAACCTATCAGTGCTGGGATAGGCTTTTTAAATTTTATTCATTTATAACCTATACCAGCGCTTTTGAAAACGCTGGCATAGGTAGTACCTATGCTAGCGTTTTCAAAAGCGCTGGTATAGGTTATATTCACATTTTCATAAAGGCTGTCCTGACACAAGTAAAAAAGCCAGAACAGGGTCAGAAAGCGCTGGGACCTATCCCAGTGCTTTTGAAAAGCGCTGGTACAGGTCCGCACGACCCTATCCCGACATTCCAAACCCAGCGGTTTGAAGCGCCGGGAAAAAAAACGCCGGGATAGGAATTTTGACCCTATCCCAGCGCTTTTTGAGGCTATCCCAGCGGTTTTGAAAACGCTGGGATAGCCCCGTTTTTTTGTAGTGCCGGTAAAAATATATTTCTAACTCCACTTAAAATGCTTACAAAATAAGACACTCCCCTACTAATCCATGTTTTCAAAACAAACTTATTAAAAAAATTGAAAATTATGACACTAGACAAAAAAAAAAAAAAAAAAAAAAAAAAAAGTCTCATCATAAGCATAAAACGTGTGTGACGAGCCTAGTACTAATATAGTTTAGTTTAGATGAAGAAAAGAGTTTTTGGGTTATTAGAGACTTTTTGTATCTTGTTATTTAGAAATTTTTAAATAAATGAATAAAGATAATAGTGAGGTGTAAAATTGTTGAGTTTTCAAAATTTATGTGGCTTATGTGACAACTGCAGGTGTTTGTTCCTCCAGGTGTTTTAAATTCTCTTATTTCTAATTTTGTAGTTTCTTAATATAAGCAACGTTGATCTTTTCTCAACAAAAAAAAAAAAGGTTGTCAGACTTGGACTGCACCAGCCGGTCTAATGGGGTTAACCATGAACCAATCATGAAATTGATTTTTTACATGTGAGAGTTGGGCATTCAAATAATTTGAGAGAACCTCTTGAACTAGGGTTTGGCCCAAAAAACCATTTGAATTGTGAGCCATTTCAACTAGGTCAAATTGTTGCATTTATTTTATAACCTAAGACCTAAGACCTCATATCTTATTTAAGAACCAAGGCTTGTATTATAACCAACACACCACTTAGGTTTCTTCGAACAACTATGAAGTATTATTATATTTATTTTTAGATTTACGTGATTTATAATTTTTCAATGTATTCTATTATCTCTCTCTCTCTCCATATACCCAAACCCACAAACTTTCGAACACAAATCTCTAAAATCATCTTGGGCAAAGCTATACCCAAATCCCATCTACCTAAAACCAAAGTCACCAGATTTCCATATACCCAAAACCCACAAACAAACCCACTTGTTTTAACAAACCCGAAACCCAATCACAAAATCAAATCCACAAATAACTAACTAAACAAAGGAAACATACATTATTAGGTTTGGGCCAGGTCAACCTGACCCGTTTAGGAAGCCCAATCTGCTCTATTTGAATTTAGGCCTGATTTTCATAAGTTACTTAAGACCTACCAATCCGAAACACACTTCCGTAAGCCCAAGTCTCACTCATTACAGTAGGCCCACACCACACTAAGCCCATCAGCTGCAGGCAAAGATTGACTCAAGAGAAAAGTGTGCACCTTAGCGTTTTTAGGGGAGAAAATGCTGATGCTTTTCAGGAATCAACTGAGATTTAAGAGAAACTTTTGAAATGCAGACAGAACCCCTTCAACAATCAACTGAGATTTAAGAGTAAATTTTATCGGTGTGTTTTGACGAGGCTGACTTTTATCTAATGCTAACAAATACAGGTTTAGTGTGGACATGTACGGGTTGTTTCATCACAGGGTTGTCAATTTGTCATTCTTATTGCAGGTTCATTCTAGAATATGTTAAACCTCCATGCTTTTGGATACTGTTTGCTACTTTTACCTTATGTGTCATTTCCTGAAATGTAAAGCTTGTTGTGATCAGGACCTTCAATAGTGGAAGAAGTTCACTTCTATTATTGGTGATTGTAGGTAATATACTGGTAACATAATTTTACCGTGGGGACATGCTTTGGTTGCTTTATTTTGGTACCACTTAATTACCACTACAAGATAACCACATCACTTCATAAAGCAAGTGAAAGTAATTAAATCAATTAACAGTTTAACACCCACAATTTTCCTATTCTGCCATAAACAGAATCCACAACTCCTTTATTTTTTTAATTTTTAATTTTGTAAATACTCACAATTCCCACATTAACATATTCGGCATGTTAAGCCATTCTGATATTTTATTAGAGGTTCATGACACAATACTAATAGACATATGGACTATGAACACACTTTCTATTGTACTGGACAAAAAAAAAACTCCCTCTTCTGAAATTTAAAAGTTGAGGAAGTTTTCTGGCAGAATCAAACCTAGAGCTTGTTAACTACTTAAAACATTATTAATGTTCAGAAAGGGGATATTTCAAGAACCAGGATTGAACTTGTTAAACGGTTAGAAAAAAGGGAGCTTTCTCATGACATTTGACAATAAATATAGCATCTTGTGCTGTTTTTCTCGTTGAACTGACTTTATGTCACATGCTGAACATTTGCTAATGTTTTTAGGTATATTTTGGATCATTTGGACTAGGACTTGCAGGAAAAACAAGGCTCATAATGTCAGAGGTCAGTTATGGCGCAAAAACTTCTGGAAAAGTATATAATACAATGAAGGAATAGCAATAAATAGATAGATAACAAAAGGCTTAGACACAATCACCTTGCTAATCTTAAACAATATTTGCCCACACTCAAATGATACTAAAGGATTACTGCAAACTTGTTCCCAGACACAACTAAGCTTAGAATTCTTCAAGTAGTATTACCGAGAGAATTCTTGTAAATTTTTATGAAAAATGGTAAAAGAAGGTAGTTACAAAAATGAATATAGATCACTATTTATAGCCGAAGGGTTAAGCCCCTTCAAAAACAGTCACTTTGATTGACTATAATATTCAGAGAGTATTAGCCATTTGACAAACCACAAAATCCCCATCTAGAGAACTGCAAAAAAACTGTTTTCACTTTGATTGACTATAATATTCAGAGAGTATTAGCCATTTGACAAACCACAAAATCCCCATCTAGAGAACTGCAAAAAAACTGTTTTTATGATCGATCGAGTATTCCTTCATCATCAAGCCAAGAATTCAACAAAGAAGAGGGTTCTCATATTATACAGCCTTTGACTTATTGAGCCATATCTCAATTGATAAAAATGAGTTCAACCGATCAAATAGGAGTTAAGCTCTTTAAACCAAGGCTCAGCAGCACTTTCAATGGCATTTTGAAATCTCTCCTCTTTAATCTTAAATATATAACAACCTACATTGTATATAACTTTATATACAACAAGAACTCTGAACACTTCAAGGCGAACTTCAAAAATTAGTCCACTAAACCATGGGTTCAAATTCCATTATAGTTTGCTATTCTAGATATTTCTAATAAACATGAAGGGTTCAGTGGAAACCTTGTGTCTTTTGTAAACTAGTTTAGTTCCTGGATTGTGTCATATGTTTTTAACTTCTTAAAGGAATAGAGCTCAGCAGGTGATGCATCTTTCTCTCTCCACTGTCCATGCAAATTTTTTAGTCCAGTTTATTGCCTAATGCAAACTTTTCACTCCACTTTTTTTTATTTAATTATTTATTTATTCAGGGACCTTGTTTATATTCTCAAATCTCAAACATATCAGGATTGACAGTTCTATTTGTATCAAAGCTAGTACCAGAGACTAAGGGGCAAATACTTGAAGAAATGCAGACAGGTATGAGCCCTTTTCTAGCAAGGTAAGCCAGGTTTCTTGCACACTAGTTTTTTTTTGATAGGTAATAGATATCTTCATTAAAAAAAGTACGTCATGTTCATGATGATGAATAGAATGTACTAGAAACAAATACAAACAAATCAAACAGAGATAGAATGCACGAAATCAAAAATGGAAATACATTGTGTAACACTAGTTTTATAGTAAAGCATTTGAAATTAGGCTTTCTTCTACGGTTTATTTGATTGCTGATTAATTGGGAATAATAAAGAGAATCTGGAACATTAAAAGTATTTGGGACTAGTATTTCTTTTAAACTAATGGATATGATAGCATGTTTAAATAGATGATTATTGAAGTTTGTAACTAAAAGATAGCATGAAGTAGATATGCTAGGATTTTTGTGTTCTTGTATTCTAATTGATTCACTCAACTTAAAGGCTCCACTTTTCTTGCTAACTGAAATTACAAGGAACAGAGTTAATTTTTCAGACAAATAAAAATAAGGGACATTGTCTAGGAATCATTAAAACCTGAAAAAATAAAATACCAGTTGAGATATAGCTCATGGACACAAAGTGTTAGACATGGAAACTTAAGAAAATTTATGGATAAATCTACAAAAATTCCATTCAGGGGGTCAACCAATTGCAAAAACTATCAAAATCCCTCTTAGTTTATTTTATTTTTTATATAAAAAAAAAAAGTGTAGTTCCTATTTCATAAGTCTAAAAGTCAAAAAAGAAAAGAATGAAGGTCCTTTTTTGAATGCAGCCCAACAAAACAGGGTGTGGTCAAGATTCTAAGAGGGGCATCTAAAGCACAGAATAAGCAAGTCCAGCAAGAGCATGGAAATTGTAATTCAACAACTATTAACGGATTCAATAGTCAAACTTTAAACCACACACTGCTTGTTTATTTTAAGTAATTAAGGGATTTTACCTTCTAATGAGAAATTTATACGAGCTGCAAAAAGGTCTAAGACCCATCAAACCACATTCTGTGCAAGCGCAAGTGGCATACCATGTTTCCTCTCTTTTCTATATTCTACAAACTATTTTCCAGAATTTAGGAAAGCTAGATACAAGTAATCTAATTAACTTCTTTAACAGTGACGCAAGAGAAATTGCAGAATTTGCCTACATATGCTTGTGGTGGGTTCAGGTTTATAGCGATTTGTGAATATAGGGTTTAGATTTGTAGAAGAAAGTTTTACGATGCAAAATTGGCTTTAGTTTGGTAAGTTTTTTATGCCTATTTGATAGAATACGTATGTAAAGTTCAAGGGTTTCCAAAGATGAGGAAGGATAAGACTTTGGCTTGTAAGGATGAACGGACAGAAATTTATAGAGTTCTATTAACACTATCAGTGAAAAGTACCTCGAGAAGTAGAGGAAAAAAAGAGATAAGAGAAATGGTGAAAAAAGAACAATAATGCCAACATGTTTCCATCTTTTTTTTTATTGGCCATGTCTCAATCCCAAACACACCCAATATTTTTAGTAATCAATCTGTATACTCTTCAAGTACAATCTGTACAAACCTATCTAGGTGTAAGGAAAATGTCCACCCCAGATATTGGAAGACAAAACAAGATACACTTAGCAAGGTTTGATGCCCCTCAATGCAGATCTGCAGAATAGTTGCTTGCTTGTGGATTCTTTGGTGCAAGAAATATATGCAAAACCAAAGGACCTCAACAATCCTTCACTGCAACCCAACCCAATAAGTTGTGATCATGTTTCAGAGAATTATCAGGTCAGTTTGGATTGAAAATAATGATCCAACATGTTCAGGATGGCTCATGGGTTAGAGAGGCACAGGTAATTCAATAATTAGGGTTTTTAAAACTAGTTTCATCGTTCTAAACCATGGATGCTTCGAATGTTAATCTTACATTACTCAAGGTGATACATTCCATTTGAACTGAATTTTCCATCAGTAAACCACATGGAAAATTCAAATAATGATAATCTTAGTGATAGGAGAGAAGTCGCTTATAGACTTGTGATGTGCATGTATGTCTAGAAAAGAGAACTATTTATTACATTATTTTGCAGCAGCGTTTGACTTGTAAGCTCTGCTTTTCTTTCTTTTTGGTTAGGGGTTCAGTGCATAATGCCAAAAACAATATTTAGCTGCTTCTAGCTTAAAGGGGAAGTTTAGTGGCTCTCTAAGATTGGAATATGACATTCCTTGAACAGTATCAAATATTTGTTTTTATAATCCTTGTATTATTAGATGACTGTACTAAACAGTACCCAATGCTCATTACTTCTTATTTTTATCACTCTTCTCAAGTTTAGAATGTAACCCTATGAAGGAGCCTCACAGTGTACTTGTTTGCTTTTGTAATTACCTCATTACTAATCAAAAGAAGTTTTCCTTTAGTACATCCAATAGTAAGATAAAGGGAAAAACATTGAACTATAATGAAGATAAAACATTAATAAGTAACACAAACTTCATGATAAATAGAGCTAATCAATCCATGCTATGTTTAATATGAGGACATCAGGTCCCCAAAAAAAAAAAAAAGTATAATGTTAGAAGTTAAAACAAGATATAGCTGTGTTGTTTAGTGACATTCACAATGTAAATGAAGATATTAGATTAAAAAAAAAAACTCAGACTATAAAAAAGAATAGTACACTTGACCAACTTCCAGCCTCCAAATAACTAGTGGGAAAGGAAAGCTTTATAAAAAGCATAAAACAAATATGTAAAATGCATAGCAATGAAGGAAACATACACTTTACCTTCCAAAACTAACACCCCTTTTGCAATCTCCCCCATATAATCAATTTTTCATTTAACACCCAATTTCAAACCATAAATCAAGGAAAAAATATACATAAGTTATGCCTAATACATTTGGTGACATGGCAGTTTAGAACTTGTGGCATATGCCATATTAGACATATATGTTAAAAAAATTTAAAAAAAAAACCAATAGATTTAATTAGAAAACTAAGAAAATAAACAATTTCTTATTTTTAGTTGACATCTCATTATTTGTGTTAAGGGCAATTTATGCATTTTTCACATTTAGAGGTACATTGCTACAGTTTCTTAAAATGGGGTGTGAATCGCACACTTGAATATTTTAGGGTAACATTGCAAAATTAGTAATAGTTTAGGGTGATAAAGTGAAATTCACCCAAAAAAGAAACAATATCCTACAATCCACAACTATAGCTCTGAAGTAAGAACATTTACCTTAATTATAAATCTATTTAATGACGGAGCTGCACATAGAAGGAATGTGCAAAGAAGGAGGCAGAGCACACAGTAATTCCAATTCCTTGAGATTCCTTAACTTGGGCAATTTGGAAAACCGTGTAAACTTCTAAAATTTTTTAAATCATGACAAAAATTGATACGCCTTCTACTTTTGTTTCTATGTTCTTTCTTTCAAAAAATAAAAAGAGTGGGTGGGGGGAGCAAAAATTTGGATTTACGTATTGACCTCAGTACCTATGTCCAATACAGGTGTCTGAAGCTGAAAGAGATAGCTTGGAGGCTGGAAAAGACTCTTGATGATATATCAGGCAAGAGGCCCTGCAAAAGATGCCTTAACGAGCTGGGGTGTGTAGTTAAATGAAAGGTTTTTCATTGCTCCCATATATTTAAATGACATAAGATTTTCCAAGACACAAGAGTATGTCTCTTAAGTGCTTTAGCTTGAGTGATGGGCCGGAAATTTTGAAATTCATCACGTGACATTGATACATATAATACTTCAAGAAGTGGGCAAGTAGATAAATGTATTCGAGAGCTTCTCTCTAGTCACCTCAAAAGAGACGACAAAGTTCAGTTTACGAATCAAGTCTGTAATTGTGAAGCTAGGAAGGCATAAGAGTGTATGACCTTTTATTCAAAGCCCAATTACATATGAAAATCAAATGAAGCCTTTTAACTCCCTTTTGAAATGCAAAGCTAATCCAACTATCAATATCACTTTTAAAGTGATCATCATACACAGCAAAGTGAAGGCTGAATTCATCTAAATGTGTACCCTAATGTAAATTCAGTACTTGATTCACCCAATCAACAAATCTCCTCCTTTGAACAAGAAATGTGGGTATGTAGGTACAAATTGAGACAAATCAAAGAGAGTGGGAATTGGAGGTTGAGCATTTAAAAGATTCACTACGCTCACATCATCAAACTCTAAACGAGTTGTGAAAGTCCACAAGTAATGCCATCTGCAGGTGAGGACACTAGTTCTTATTGCTTCTTCCATAGGTAAGAGAGAAAAAATGGAAACGAGTATTTCATATGGCAATTTACCAATACCTATTCAATCCTCCAGGTAATTTTGAGTCTCGTGACACAAAAAAATTTCAAAGAAAAGACAATTTGACACATGTCAACAACAAGCACATAAAAATAATAATAATAAATTGTGCAACCTTCAAGATATTATTTTGGAGTAGCAATAGTATTAGATTAAATGCATAGAAACAAAGTGTGAAAGTGCCACCTTGAGTAGAGGAAATTTTGAATCAGGCTGCCCTATTTTCCTTCTCTTACTTGTGATCCCTTCCATGGTGTAGGAATTTTCTTTTCAATTTAGCTTCAAATTATTACAGTATGCAAAAACAGGCAAACAGTCAAAAACCAAACTTGAGCACAAACTCAAATAAAAAATGAAATAATCTGAAATTAAAAAAACAGAGAATAAATCCTCTAGCGTAAATAAAGGTGAGACCTTTTTCCTCTTTACCTCTAAGAATCAGATATTATAAGTGTGATAAACCTTAATCTAATACATGGGATTTATTATGCATGAGCTAGAAGATGTATTAAAAAAACAACAAGAATAACATGATACGTGCTGATGAAGATCGACAACAGAAACAGAAAACAAAAATTGGGTCCCCAGCGAGAGAGACAAAGAGGCTGAAGGTGAAGGTAGGCATCGGCAGTGAGGAGACTTCCGGGGGCTGTGTCAAACAGTTACAGAGGGATGTGAAAGATTAGATAGTAAGCAGTTTAGATTTTATATGAGGAGAGGTGGTCTTGTCGGTCTACCCCAATCGCTTCCTTTGACATTTAGATTCGAATTTGGATTTATGCCTGTGCAATACACAGAATGATTAAAATTCTATAAAATGGGATGCCTACTTCCCACCTAATTATTATTTTTATATATTTCTCATCTTTTTTTGCTTTTGTTTTTGGTACTAAGCAGTGAAGAATAGCAAGAACCCAAAAAATAAAATAAAAGAAGATAGTTCATTTACTTGCCCCATTGTTTACACAAGACCATAATAGGTTCATAGAACCATATGAAGCTAACTTTGCAAGTGCTTTTGTTTCTGATAGCATAGTTCCTGGAACTGCTATAACACAAAAAGATAGTTCTTCTATTACTAAAGAGACCTGCCATGGAGGTATTGTTATTCCTTTCCATATGTCTTCCATCATGCTTTATACCAAAAATATCAACCTTTTCAAATCTTAGATCTTGGGCTTTCAAAAATACCCAAAATATAACTAGCAGGCAGCGTATATTGATTTCTTGAGTTTTTACTAGTGAAGCATGACGGGGCAGCATTTACAACAGCTTCTGTCTATTAAAAGTTGTTACATTTTAAAGGATAGCTTAAAGAGATGTATCATACGATAACAATGGTGCAAAGACTATAAAATAAGACTCAGAAGGTCAATTTGAAATGAGGATTAGCTGCCTACCTCAGGGGCTCCAAAAGCCACTTGTTTTGCATAGTCATTGGTTGTATGCTGTGCAATCCCTAAAGCATCTTCCAGGCTGACAGAGTTGGGACCATCAGATCTCTTTCCAGCCAAATATTAAGTTGTCCTGCTGCATTCTTTTTACTAAAGAAAATTTGCTTCATTTATGTTTATAACCCAAATAAATGATGACAATACTCCACCCTATTGATGATCAGAAAACGTCATCCTCTCTCTGCATGGAACACATTTTTGTGTTCCTTGCAGAATTTTTGGAATATAAAGCGGACAACTTTTGTGATCAAATAGCAAGAATATATAACCAGCACTTTCCAGGATGGCAGCATGAGATGGTAGGTTGTTTGCATCCAGCAAATCAAGTGTAGAGGAATAGAGGAATAGAGGAAATAGTTATTCCCTATCTATTCTTATTCAACATAACCACCAAGGCAGAGCGACACTGATGTCATACCAAATAATATCCACTTAGAACTCGGACATATTGCTTCAAGGCTAGCTGGGTAACTAGAGAAAAAGCCAGTCCAATAAGCATTTGTGCTGTCTGCATACCTTCTAGCAAGCATTGGACAAGCATGAGCCTTGATTATTAATGGCAGTAAATTTCAATAAATTTGGCATAGCCAACTAAAGGTAGAGGGAAAAACAGTAATACTTATGGGAAATAATCATCAGTCTTCAGTTGCCATGATTCCTTTGCTGCTTTTTTCCTTAGTAGAGATAGATGGTGTAGATTACAAGGCATTAACTAGATCGTCCTGAGAAAATTAAACACATTCGTAAATGCATTACTAAAACTAAGTGAAACATATTGAACTGATGATAAAGAGAAAGGTAGAGAAACAAGAATGTCCTAAAGCTCCATTCCCATTTTGAAATTAGTTACATTACATACCAAGAAATGATAAATAACAATTTAACAATAAGAATAGAACTAAAGAAGCAAAAGAAGAAGCGAATACCTCTAAACAAGTACATTATATAGTGGCTAACGGAGAGTATCAAAACAAAGAGTAAAAATAATCAAAATTAATTTAGAAGATGTACCACATTCGAAAGATATAGTCTACAGGGATTAGGACAGGAAATCATAATATCTAGTAATGGACCTGATATCAAGAGTCATTATTTGTAAATATAGTGCTATATTTGAGTTTTGAAAATTTGCTTTTCATGCTGCATTATAGCTGGCCACCTTCCTGTTGAAGCATGGTATGTTAAAACATCCAACAAAGAGTCGTCTTCCTTCTGTAGACTATGCAACAAAAGCATGCTACTCCATTTGGTATCTCTCTTTCAAATTCCATCTGGGATTAAAATAATTTGTCAATCCTTGTTGGGCCTACCTTTTGTTATGAAGTCTGAGTTTATTCTGTTAACTTTTTCCTGCTGATGGTCTGCATAAGCTTGTTGATACAAGCAAACCAAAGCCTTAGACGTTAGTAGAACATTATAGGCATTAGCACTTGATTTATGTTAAGCCATATGGCCCAGAGAGTGGTATGCAGAGTTTGGGAAACAAAGTTAAAGGTTTCTATGTCAAACCTATTGGGCGAGCCATTTTAAAAGTGCCCATTTTGGTGAATCAGGCTGAAACTCTGCTGTCTTTATCAATAAATTTGACCCAAACCAGATAGCTCTAGAAAAGGTGTAGAACACAAATAGGTAATCCATTATTTCAGTTTCTCTAAGACAAAGGTTACAAGCAACATCACAGCTAAGCTTTCTATCTAATAAGATTGCCTTAAGCTGATATCCATAGGAGATATACCAACAACTACTAACGATTATTACAAATACCAAGCATCTCAAGTAAATTACAAACGGAAACCTGTCCTTAAGCTGATATCCACTTATGGGATCTAAGAAATGGAAAATTCTTAAGAGTTTTGAAAGAATAAACCTTAGCTATATTTAACAAATTCTCTGTATTTCCATTCTATATTTTGTTTTTCAGGCCAAACTTAGTTAACATTTTTTGTGTTCTTATTACACCAATTAAACACAAAATTCCTGACTAGTAAGCCCAACCATGTTCACATCTAATCTCTAAACATACCTTCAGAAGTTCACTCAATGCATTGGTCCATTTTCATTAACACTTGTTCTTGTGATTCCTCTTTTCTCTCATATGTAGAAGCAGCAGAATTGTCATGAATGAGCTGCATAAACTCATAAGCTTTATTTTTATGTGCCATCTACTTTCAACCAAACAATTCTAGACCATATAACATATCTCAAAATGAATTATCACACTGGTACTATTCACTGAAAAATGCTTCAAGCACTCATAGACAATAACATGTCTCGTTTTGGTTGTCACAGGAATTTTCTGTTCTTATCAATATGCATCTACGGTCTTTCATATTCCAACAAGAAACTAGAGGAAACAATATCATTATGGGCAAAAAGTAATAATAATAGTAATATCCAATGGTAACATGGTTGTAATAAAGAAAACTAAAGGCTCAACCCAAATGAAAAATATACAAATAAAAATTAAAACAACATTGGTCTTTCTATAAACAATTATTGTGAATGTTGAAATTACATTAGGCACATTGATAGATCACTTTTAACATTGTCATTGGTCTTTATTTCTTCAATGAAAGTACATTGTGTGTGGGTGAAAGTCAAATTACTATGTAGCACCTCCCAACTAGTGGCCATTATGTGTGTTACTTGACATTTGGATTTTCCCCAAGAATACAGTCACGATGAGCGGGAAAGCTGCACTCTGCACAGTAGTAGAACCATTGCTTGGGATCTCGCTCTTCTTCACAAATATCACAGTAATATTCACCGGAGTCATCTTCAGGAGTATAATGAAGGTTGAAGGGATGTTCATGTTGGTTGTACCATGTGGCTTGTGGTAGTGTAGCACATTTAAAGTCCAGAGTAAATTCACAAGTGGAACAGCGGAATACATTATACCTTTCAGAATTACAACTACTACACTTTTGTCGAGAGTTTGTCTTGGAGAGGTAAAGACGATGCTCATGACAGGCAAGAGTGAGGGTGTTTGATAATAAAATACATTGAACATTGAAATTATACTCGCATTTTTGACAGTTGTATATTAAGCCGTTGCACCACTGGCAACAGGCATTACAGAAAAAAGAAGCTTGCTGATAACTGAGGGTGAGAGGGTGTAAATCAAATGGGTGTCGTTTTGTTTTGGGTAATTTAGAACAAGATTTATGAAGAAAGAAGCTACACGGCGTACAACTGTAAAATGGAGTGAGAATGGATTGTACGCACCCATTGCATTTTGTGTTATTCGGAATCTCATCAGTAAGCTTCAAATCATGCTCATGACTAAAGTGCTCGATTTCTGTGGCTATTTGAGTTCCGTCCTCCCCCACAGTGGTTTTTTTGACTTTGCAAATTTCTGAGTCAAAGGATTGATGGAGCTCTAGATCTTCAGATTTTGACTCGGTGGACTGCTCCTCTTTAAGTTCCTGCAAATTTATGTACTCCCGGTTCAAGGGGAGCATAGCACAATAGAGGTGAGCAGCAAAATCGCATCTTGAGCAATAGTAAAGGCAGAGTGTATCCACTTTTCGAACACAGAGTAGGCAAATTGGAGAGTCGGATTGATGGACTTCAAGAGAAGGGGTGAGGTGGAGAGGGTGGTTGTGACGATCAACTTTCAGTATGCGTGGGCAAGCAGCACAACGTGAATGTATACCGAAATCGCATTGGGCACAAAGGTAGGGCAGATTGCCTTCTTTGCCACAGAAGTCGCAATTAAACTTCAACAGCTTCCAAATGCGGGTCAATTGGTGGTCATGGACTTCAGTTTGGATGGTGAGTGATAAAGAAGAACATTTGATGTGAATGTTGAAGTTGCAACGGTAACAACAATAACTGTATTCAAAACTCTTTTCTCTGCAGACGTCGCATTTGCTGAAATTGCCAAATTCTTCTTCGTTGCCCTCATATGTTTCTCTGTCAAAGAGAATAAGAGGATGATTTGGGTGTGAGGGATGGTGCAACCCAAGGGGTAGTTCAGCACATGATTTATGATGGAGGTAACCTCTGCATCTGTTACAGCTGTAGCTAGGACCAAATACTGGTTCCACGCACCCACAACATTCATCTCCACTTCTGTCGTCTTCATTAAAGACCAACGGATGCTGCCAATGCCGCCAATGTTGAAGCTCCATCGTCTGGACAACATCAAATTTGGTTAGAAAATAATGACAGTGCAAAACAAACTGAGAAAGAGAGAGATGGGATTATTTGGTTTATAACCAAATTCCTCAAACAATATCATTAGTTAGGCAACGTTTCAAACATATTGCATTTCTAACAATTCGACTTCAGAGGAGTCGATTTCACTGTTCATATGACCGATTTTTTGCGACACGTAGATAAAGAAATCGACTTCTGAGAAGTCGATTTCTTTGCATAGAAAACGACTCCAGTGGAGTCGATTTCTATACATAGAAACCGACTCCACTGAAGTCGTTTTTTATGTATAGAAAACGACTCCGAAGGAGTCGATTTCTTTGTATAGCAATTAGTTCCTATGAATCAAGCTTTGTTCTTCCCGAATCAAGCTTTTGTTCTTCCCGAATCAATTCAAAAATGCTGCCTGGGTTTCTCCATTTCCAAGCCCCAAAAACCCATGAAAAAATCAAATCCAAAACAAATCAAACCCGAGCGTGTCTTCTCCTCCACCGATCCGATCTAATCCGATTTTTTTCTTCGTTTGCTGGGTTGCGCCTGGGTTCTCGTTTGCTCGGTGTTGGGGTCAGAATCGGCGCCTGAGTTCGTCGCTTAGGTGTTGCTGGGTTCATCGCTCGGTGTTGCTGGGTTCGTCGGCGCCTGAGTTCGTCGCTTAGGACAGCTGGGTTCGTCGCTCGGTGCCGCACCTGGGTTCGTCGGCGCCTGGGTTCTTCGTTTGCTAGGTGTGGTTTCAAGAAAAATCAGCAACAAATCCCACATGGTGCCGCAAATGTTTGTGGGCATTTTGAATACAAAGAAATCGACTCCCTTGGAGTCGTTTTCTTTACAAAGAAAACGACTCCAGTGGAGTCGTTTTCTATACACAGAAAACGACTCCAATGGAGTCGATTTCTACAATAGTTTGAAACGTTGAACAGTGAAATCGACTCCTCTGAAGTCGAATTGTTAGAAATGCAATATGTTTAAAACGTTGCCTAACTAATGATATTATTTGGGTTTTATGATTATTTAAAAAAAAAATCCGAGAGAGATGCACATGAGATGTTTGATTGAAGGCTGGTATAGCATTTGTTTTCTGACTAATTATCATCAAGTCACGTGGAACAATTAGTAAAGTTTTGTATAAAGAGTAAAGACCAATACCAAATAGACGATCTGGCACTTCTCCACTAAGCTTAGACGCTAATGCTCTCGCTGGCTGGGCTTGCTCAAATTTGATTTGGAAATCCAATTTTTAATGTCAGCTTGTGAGATTAGAGGTGGGGATTCCGGGATTTTAAGAAAGCAGCCATTTGGGTACATTCAGAGCTGGATAATGACGAGTTTGGACTTGAGTTTACAGCTCGTTTAGAATTAGTAGGGTGAATTTGGGCCTGAGAATGTGGGTGGGCTTATTCATTCAACTATGAGTGAATCGCTGGTTTGTCAAATTGGGGGTGGGATTGGGTGGTGGTGTATTTCACTATTTTGTAAGTTAATAAATATAAATAGAACTACTTTTTTTTTTTTTTTGATAAACTAAATAGAAGTACTGATTTAGTTTCCTTAAAGTAATGTTTATTGGTTTTCTTTTTTCCCGATGTAAAATGTGGAAGACTTTTGAAAAGTTATAAATATTGAGATAGATAAGAATTTTTTAAATGAGTATTTGAAAATATTATGAATTTTCAACTAAGGCTGTTAATAGAAGAAAATTTGAATATTTGATAGGAACAATGTATAAGTTATTATTTACATAATAAAATGAGTTATATTTTATTAGGGTCTTCATTTCAAATATCTGAATGTAAGAACCTCCTAATTTGAAGGTCTCCACTCTCCATGTAAAATGATAATAATAATAATAATAATAATAATAAAAGCTAAGAAAAAATGAGAAAGACATTATGCTTCCACAAAAGTTTCAACTATGTCTTTAATTGATCTCCCATTTCTTGTGACTAAAAAAAAACTTAGATTTAATAGTAGAAAGCATTGACAACTAAATGTTGTGAAATTTTGCATATGATAAATCTATGATAGATATTTAATAAGATTGTGATTCAATAATATATCTCACAAAAATATATTGTTAATTCAAGTACAAATTAACAACTAAATAAGTCCAAAAGTTTACTACATTTTATATCTATACGACAAATTTAAAGCAAGCAAATCAACATAGAATTAAAAAAGTAAAGTTGTTGGATTTGGAAGAAGTGATTAATTAAAAATAAAGTTTATAAAAAAAATTAATTACAAATAAAAGGCTGTTAATAAATATTAAATAAAGCTGCTGATTTAGTTTCCCTAAAGTAATGCTTACTTTTTTTTTTTCAATGTAAAATGTAGAAAATAATGTTGAAAAGTTTTAAATATTGAGATAGATAATAATTTTTTTAAATGAGTATTAAAAAAATATTATGAATTTTCAATGAATATTTGGTAGGTAGTAGGCACAATGTATAAGTTGTTCTTTATGTTACAAATGGAATTAGATATTATTAGTGACCTTCTGTCAAATATTTGACTGTAAGAACATCTTTTTTTGAAGTTTTGGAGGCATGAGTCAAGTGAGTGTTGCACTCACACACACATCAAGTGTTTGATTTGGGTCTTGTAAGTAAAGTTGTTGGACTTGGAAGAAGTTATTAAAAATAATAAGCATTGGAGCCTTGGGGCATTTGTCAAATTGGGGCTATACCAGCTGGTGGCATATTTTGTCAGTTAATAAACATAACTTGTAATTTAGTTTCCTTAAATTTTATTTTATTTTGTTGTTAATTTTTATTTCATTTTTGCATTGTAAAAGGTAGAAAAGTTTTAAATATTAAGATAGATAAGATTTTTTTTTTTTTTTTAAATGAGTATTGATTTAAGTTTGGTACTAGTAGTAAGAAATAGAGATAGATAGAGAAATAGAGAGAGGAGACGTACCGTATCCAGAATAGATGCATTCTCACTCTTAGTGTTCGAATTAGAGGATGACTCATTTTCATCTTTGTTTGAGTCGACATTGGAGTGGCTTCCACTGGCTTCCAAATCGTTTTTGTTGTTATGCTAGACGTATGGAAGGCCATCAGAGGAACTCATCACTGTGGCAAGAGAGATAGCACAATCAAGTCTTTTATTTCCTTCTGTTCAAAGTTCACATTGCACATCACACTCACACACACACACACACACACACTCTCTCTCTCTCTCTCCACATATTTGCGTTACAAAGTTTGGCTCCAACCACCGATAGGAAAATCACATTAGTCCCTGATATGTGCAATGCACATAACTTATTTAGCTTTTTTTTTTTTCTTTTTTTTTTTTGGAGAAAGACATAACTTATTTAACTCAATCAACTAAGTGAGTCATGTGCAATACACGTGATGGGACACACATTATCTCCTAAAAATAATCATAATAGTTTTTTTTATACAAATCATAATAGTTTATGACTCATCATTTTATAACGAAAATTATTTTTTTGGGACAAGTGGAACAGTTTTTTTTTTTTAATATAAAAATAGAAAATAGAAGTTACCATCAAATAAAATAAAAATGCTTACTTACAATCTAAGGGTTTTTTTTTTTTTTTTAATACTTAAAAGATAGAAAACTAAGGGTATTAGTATAAGTGTATAACATGAATATTTCCATTAAAAAAAATAAAAGTATAACATGAATATTTGATAACCCTTTACAAAAGAATTTGGATTTGATTTGGGTCTCCATCTAAAAGTGCTAAACCAAATATCCCCTAATTTTTTTGGTCTCACACTCCGATATAAAATTATGGAATTAAGGAAAAGGTGCCTAAAGGGTAGGGATAAATAATAAAACATTAATTCTAAGAAAAAAAATAGAGACATTATTCTTGCACAACACAAGTTCCAATCATGTCTTTAATTGATACCACAATTATTATTATTATTATGTTAGAGAAGTGGAATTTGTTTTAGTTTCTTTTGTTTATGTTAATAAATATTCATTATAATTAAAAAAAGTTAGACTTTGTGTAATTTTACAAAAGTTGTTCTACCAAATAACTTTATTTTATAATAACAGTTTTCTAAGCCTAAGTAAATATTCTACATGTTGAGAGCAATGCTCTTTCCTCTCATATAATATAGGGTATTACTATTTAAATTCATGGTAGGAACCCACCATTTTTTAGGGAAATGATTATTGCTCCAACAGTATTCAATATTTTTCATCAAATCTAATGTTAAATTTCTTTGCATAAGTAAGATGGGAGGCATTTGGAGGTGGATTCTTAGAATTTGGGCATAGTTGGAGTTTTGTAAAAATAAAGTTGTTGGGTTTGGAAGAAGTGATTAATTAAAAATAAAACTCATGGTTTGTCAAATTGGGGGTGGATCGAGTGGGGGTGTATTTTCACTATTTTGTCATCTGTTAATAAATATTAAATAGAGCTAGTGATTTAGTTCCTAAAGTAAATATTTATTGTTTTTTTTTTCAATGTAAAATGTGGAAGACAATGTTGAAAAGTTTTAAATATTGAGATAGATAAAAGTTCTTTAAAATGAATATTAAAAAATTATGAATTTTCAACTAAGATTATTAATAAAAGATAAAATGAATATTTAGAAGGCACTATGTACAAGTTATTCTTTCATTATAAAGGGAACTAGATTTTATTAGGGTCCTCATGTCAAAATCTTTACACTAAGATTAATGTTCCTTCCTCCCACATAATAGTAGGTCACACAAATTAAATTCTTGGTGAGGATCTACATTTATATGAGAGGAGAGATTGTTACTTTTGGAATATTCAAAAAATTTATGGTTAACTCACAGCTGGAATAAATTTCTTTACGAACTATCAGGTTTACCAAATATTATTATGATCTATCATTCTTTCAGAATATCGAATCAATTAGGCATTAGAAACTCATTAATCTATAAAGAGATCTTATAGTTTTTTGAATTATTAAATATAATTAAAAAAATAACCATATAGATTTAACCGTGGATCGCAACTGATTGTTGCATAATTCTTGCATGTGATTAACCTATAATAGATATTTAATAAAAATGTGAATTCAAGAAAATAGTAATCTAAAAAAAAAAAGAGTAACTAATTGATGTAATTTTTAAGAAAGTAAAGTCAAATGTAGCATGAACCAAAACCATTTAGCAATAATATATAGCTCACAAAAATATAATGTTAATTCAAGTACTAAATAAGCCAAAATTTTTACTTTATTTAACATCTATACAACAAAATTTAAGCAATCAAATCATCTATACAACAAAATTTAAGCAATCAAATCAACATATTATTTATATAAAGTAATTAGAAAAACACACATGCATATAAATAAATTTGCAAAAACAACCATCATTACTTACTGTAAGAATAATCCAATATTGACTTCAAAATGCACCAAGGAAAGCTTCCAAGTTAATCTCAATATTAATTTCATCAAATATATGTTCATGTGGAGGTCATCCATAACTTCTTCTATATATAGGCTTCTTATGCCTTTGGCACATAAAAACATTCACCAACACAAAAGAAAGAACATGAGAAGAAATTGGGCAAGGAATTTGATGCTTACTTGTTCAAATGTTTATACTTATCTTTCTCATTTTCTCTTGACATTCACCAACACAAAAGAAAGAACGTGAGAAGAAATTGGGCAAGGAATTTGATGCTTACTTGTTCAAATTTTTATACTTATCTTTCTCATTTTCTCTTATCCTTTTTTTATTATTATTATTATTATTATTATTATATCTAGACTTCATACTAACATTTCCTCTTCTTTTTTTCTTTTTTTTCTTTTTTGTAAACATGTCCATACAATCAATTTATTTCTCATTCATTTATTATATTTCTTTATGCATCTCTATCTAGGTTATACACGCATGCATGAAACTCCATCTTTTTGTTCCTTAGATATATTCTTTGAAAGCATTAAGATGTGCTAGTTTGGATGCACACCTTTTAGCGATAAAATAGTAATTTGATGACGATAGATCAATCCTAATTATGTAATGTATTCAACACCCAAAAGAAGCATCATATATTGTATTATATTTTATTAATTATATGCGTAACTATATAAAAACTTAGATGATAATCTGTTAGTGGTTCTAATTTGAGCCATCAAAGATATCATTTTTTTTTACCAACTATTAACAATTTATCACCTATTGTGAATATATTGTGTCCCTAGCTTTATTCATACGACTTAACTAATCGAATTTATTTTGTTATCTTTTATATTAACTAGCACGTAACTCCATGCAAATGCATGGATATATTTAAAATTAAACAAAATTTTTATTATAAAAATATAAATAATTAGTCAAATAATATTTTTTTTTTAAACATGCAGCACATGCATTCATGCATACGTATAGATACATTTAAAATTAAACACAATTTTTTATCATAAAATATAGATAATTAGTCAAATTATTTTTTTAAAGTTAATATTATTAGTCACATATAAAAATTCTAGTCTAAATTTAATACTACTTATGATCATTTTTTTTTCTAATTTTTAATAAGATAGAATGTGTGGTAATTTTTATTTTATTTATTTTTTGAGAAACATGTGGCGATTTTTATTGAGTATATGTAATTGTTTTTTTTTTTTTTTTAATTTTATAGTTAATTAATATTAGATTCTTAGTATTTTGCACTCATTAACTCACTTGACACAAAGATTTAAAAACTTAAGCAGACACATAGCACACGCTTAAGTGGATAATTATGGTATAGTCCCCACATAAATTTAAACATGTGCAAAATTGGATTATAATTTCAAATTCTAATTCAACTTTCTCTAAGTTTTACCTATTAATATTAATATATATATATATATATATATATATGACTTATAAATTTGAATTTTTTTTAGTTATATGATTATGTTTTTTATGGTTTATTATATTGGACTCCTCGTTTTCTATGCTAAATTAATTAATTTAGCACAAAAATTTAAAAATTTAGATTAAATAAGACACGTGGTGCAAAATTAAACTCTAATTGAAATTTAATTTTTACACTAAATTAACTCACTTGGCACAAAATTCTAAAATTTAGATTAGATGAGACACGTGGCACAAAATTAGAATCTAATTGAATTTCAATTTGAAATTTAATTGGATTTTCTCATTGCTTTACCTATTATTATATATATATATATAGATATAGATTAATGTATAATTGATTTCTTTTAGATAAGTAGATTAGTAGCTGTAATAAATGTGTAACTTGGGTTCTAGTACGTTTAACGCTTTTGCTTCAAAAGTTTAACAGATTGTTTTCCTTTTTGTGTGCGTGTTTCCTCTTTCCATCTTCTTTGTTTTTGAAAAACATAAACATTGAGGTCAAAAAAAGAAAGACACGAACATTAGATTGACGTAAAAGAGAAAAGGAAAGAAAATTGAAGAAAGGAAAAGAAATTATGGTCTATAAGAATTCTTACCATCTCTTCATATTGTTAAGATGTTGCAACTTTAAGCTTGTAGCAGCCAGGCTAGTTGGGTTCCAAACTTGAGTGTAGTCAACTATGTGATATTTAGAGGGTTTTATGTAAGGGTAAAAGTTTTACTCCAAACATGTTTAGAACTACCTACTATATGACAATTGAATAGATTATTTATTTTGAAACCCGGATCGTTTAAAGAACCTAAAAATTGAGAAGTTCAAAGTCTTTGAAGTCGGACCAAAGTTCAACCAAATTCAAACCATGATAATATTATAAATAATTTTCAATAAATCTAGTCTTAACTATATATAAATTTGTTATTAAGCCTTTTGCGAGTTTTTCATGTGCCCAATCACTACATCACATTCTCCTTTTGCAATCCAAACAATAGCCCATCACACACCATGAACCATCAAGCCTCAGCCCAAAACAAGATCCTTGGACCTAAACCTTACTTTGGGCTTGAGCTGTACCAACCCAGCTATCTACCCATTTATTATCCTGCAATCAAGTAAGTCTTTTGTTCTCATGCATTTAGTGACAACCACTTTACGTGCATATTAGTGCATCTTCTATCCTATTCTAGGGGACAGTAAATTTGTAAATTGAAATCATTGAAATTGATTACTTTATCTTTGGTAATGTCATGACATATAGTGCAATAGCCAGGGCGGTTGCAATCATACAATTCCTCGCACATTATTTTCACTTTTTCAAAATTTTAAACTTTTTTTTCTCTCAACTTTTTTTTTTACCTTTTTAACTTCCTTGATCCAATAGATAATGTCAAGAGTTAATTTTTTAAATTTTGATTTAAACCGTTGATAAGAGATTACACGGTGTAATAGCCTTAACTATTGCACCAGATCTCAATTAATTTGCATAAAACTGTTAAAATTCAAAACTTTTATATCCTTGAGCTTTTTCATAACTCCTATGACAGTATATAATAACTGTGTCAACCAACTTGCAAATTTAAATTCCCTAATTTTCCTAATCGTTCCCTAGTTGACGAAATAATAAACACACTTTAGCTCAAATAGTAAATATACTAAACAGTAGTTAATAGAAATAAACAAAGATGAGTCACAGTACAATTAACCAAGCCAAAGCAAATAAACAAACAAACAAAATATAGGAGATTACTGTTAGTTTATATGTTCCTCTGTTTCAAACTTTCTAGTTTCTAAATATGCTGGCTTAATTAATGAACTTAAAAAAAATAACTAACAAATATCACAAAGTGAATTTCAAGTGCAACCATTCCAGCTTAGGATTAGGCAATACTAGTTATTTTATCCATTGCTATCAAATATATGTATCTTCTTCCTGTATAGGTTCCAAGATTACGTAAAATCTATCTATTGTGATAGGGAAGGTACTTATTCAATAAATCTAGTACTATAATAAATTTCAAAAACGTTTACACAACTTGTTGTGGTCTACAATAAAAGTAATATTAATGATTATCTCACATGAACATGATGTTTTACTAATTACAAATTATCACATCAAATGTCATTGAAAAAATTATGATTTTTTTTTTTTAGGTTTTGATTAACAAATGTCAAATTCTATTAGTTGAGGTTAAGTTTTTTATTCCAATCGATCAACTTATTTTTTGAAGAATCGCACAATGTTCAATTAAAAAAAGTATTGGTTATTAGCATCTACTATTTCTCAATGTAATGAATGTATTCACACACCAGTTAACATATATATGATGGATGTGATACGTATCTTCTCAACCTCGTCACAAGACCGCCATTGTGATGTGAAATCAAACATGTTCTTTCATTTCCTATATATATATATATATATATATATATATATATTATTGTATACACATGACAATATTTTCTCAATTGAGTTAACTCAGACTCACAATGAAGTCGAAAATATATAAAAATATTATAAATTTTATTATATAAATAATGTGACATTGAATATAATTTGACGAGGTTCAACCACTTAGTAAATTAATAATTAATAAATGAAAAGTCAAAAAGATATAAAAATATAATGTGGCCTTGAATATAATTTGACATGATTCAATAATTTAATAAATATTTTTTTTTTTGAGAATGAAAAAATAGGAGTCTTTATGGTCATATTGCACTCCCAGGCAAGGAGCCAGTGGCCTCGGCCGAGGTAGCCCGATCTCGGGGGCCCGACTATACCACTGTGTGGAGTCAAAATATAGTAAAATTTAAAATATCTTAAGCTCTTATAAAAGGGCGTAACTTTTGTCCAATGCCTCTAGTGCATTGAACACACTACAACTATGACATGTGTTTATTTTTAAACAGATGTCATGATTATAACAGATCCAGGACTAGACTGAAACTACACCCTTATAAAGTTCTTTTATTTTCATAATTTCTCTCTTTCTCCTACTTTCTCTCTCTCTCTCTGTCTCTCACAGAGCTTCCCAAAACCCGTGGCCACAAAGAGACCTCTCAGCTTTCACTCTCTCCAAGAACGACAAAAAGAACAGAATATCAGCAACAATGAAAGAACCCCACTTGGTAAAATCGCTAATCTACATTGTTTATACTCTCTCTCTCCTGCATTTTTTTTTTTGTCCATGCTAGTTAAACTTTGGTACCTTCTTTATATTTATATAAAAAAGAGATTTTTTATATGTTTGTTGAATCTCTCCGTGTTCATTTATTATGCTATATATATACAGTAAGTAATGCAACTGCTTGATCATGAATTTTTTGATGGGTGCCCATGAAATTTTGATGTACTTGGTTGGTTTTGTTTTTATAATGTTCTGTAATATAATAATGTCTGGTTTTGTCTGATACACTTTTTGTGCTTTTGTATTAATTGTTTATTAGATGTTGAGGTTGTCCACTTATCTACGAGTTTCTGGTATTTTCAACGAAGTCATCTTTTTATTCTTTAACCTTAAAGGAGAGATATATATATTTTTTTATATAAGATGTCTATTTATTTTGTTTGAGAAAAATTAGGATTTTTTTTTTCTTCTTTCCTTTTTTAACCGTTGTTGTGAAGTGTGAATGTTTGAGTTACTGAAGTTAAATGAAAATGGGAGTGTATTGTAGCTCAGTAGTGTTGTCTAATTCATCTTGGGTGTAAATCTTCCTCTTACTTATTGAATAATAAGGGGGGAAAATTATCAGCACTGGTATGGCTTCTTCTTTTTATTTTTCAAGAATGTTGAGATTTTTTATTTTACTACATAACTTTAGAGGCTAATGGTAATGGGGTTTGCTAATTTGGAAAGATTTTGGTTTTTTTTTTTTTTTTTTTTTTTTTTTTTTTTGCTTTTAAATTGTTTATAGTCCTTTTTCTGATTGGCTATAAACTTTTTGTAGTAAGAGGGTGAAAAAAAAATATGTTGATATGTTATCTATGCACAATGGATAGTGGAAATAACTAGATATTTCTTTATATAAAAACAATTAATCTAGATGAGATCAAATTGGGAAAAAAGTATTAGATCTACCTTGATGACACTTCCCATGAGGAGAAAAAAATTATTAAAAATAAAATTATATGATATACTAAAAAGACCTTCCCCATTAGTTCAAGAAGTGGTATCTTTGAACCTATCATGCATAAGATATGTGTATCATTCTTCAAATTGTGTGAACTTTACAACCATGTAAAACTCACATGCTATGAGAAGGAATGTGCATATATATATACAGTGCACAAGATACTTTCGTCTTTTTGAAGGGGAAATTAGTAAGCGCATTTTGTGTACATCCTTCTCTCATATAAGCATGAGCCCCACAACCCGCTTATCGGGTCTATACACGATGAAGTATACCTTTATGTGAAAGAGAAGTATAGATGCGATGCGTAATACATCGAATCCCTAAAAGAGCACGTGTTTATATAGGGGAGAAAATACTACTACTAAAATGTGTTTATAAATGAAAATGCTGTAAAGTAATTTTTTAATAATTGATTATATATATATATATATATATATATATATATTACCTTTGCAAGTAAATCATAATTTTTTTTTTAATAATTATTGCGGCTGTTGGTGCCTGTCCTGTTGGATAGTGGCCCAGATTTTCCTTAGCTGCTTTTGGGCCCAAATTTTAAATGCCCGACATAGGTTTGTGCCACCTGTCCCCATTTTCCCTCCTTAAATTTTTGTCACCTTGGTTTCTTTCGAAAGTTGTTTCTGGATGTGCCAAAAGTCAGAAAAGCACTTAGACATCCCAATAATTTCCAACCAGGACCTATTTTGGTCAAAAAGGAACTAAATTATTTTCAATTAATAAATTCCAAAAGTTGACCAGAATATTTTGATTGAACTTAATTAAATTCCATTAATTTTTTGATACTTGATTGGAATTTCTTGTTCTTCTCTTCCACCTTGCAGGATGAAATTTGTGAAATATGTGGTGATACTGGTTTTGACAATGCAGTAGCTACTTGCTCCAGTTGCTGTAGTCATGAACATGGGTATGATAATATTTTATGAGTGATGTTAGGATATTACAATTATTACTTCATAAACTGTATAAACTATGTGTCAACTTTTAAACACAAAACAAAAGTTATTGATGCGACACTAATCATGCTTATTGTCATGTCAGTCAGGAACTCTTTTTTTGGTAATAAAAATGATAGTACTTTCAATGTTTTTCACTTCTTATTCGCTTCCAACAACTTTGTGTGTGCGCGTGTGCATGTTCATCCATGCAATTAATTTCACTTTCTTTTCCTAATTTAGTGCCTGATCAATGACTTCTAATTACTATCAGTACATGAAAAATGAAATGCATAGTTTTTATTTCCACCATTTTTTAAGTATACACAACTACTCTTGTTGTAGGAAGCAAGGAGACTGAATTCAGCTGGTGTTTTCTTCCCATATAGGCTTTTATGTTGGTTCTTTTAGGACCCAACTGCAGTGTGTTTAGACCATAAGTTCAAGTTGGTTGGATAGATCTCTTGTTCTTGTACTTTTCAGCTCTTGAACTGTAATGATCATTCTATGTAGTACTCTTCAAGTTTTGTGAGGTCACTTGGATGGAATAGGTTGGATGTTTATGGTTCATTCTTTTGATTCGTATCATGCCTTAACTCTTTAATTATATGCTTTTCAATTGATAAATATGGTGCAAAGATTGTCATTCTGATCTCTCCATTTTCAGTTATTGCATGCCGGTTGTTCTCCATGATATTCCAGAAGATTGGATTCGTAAATCATGTTTGTCAAGTGGGATGGTATTGCCAGAAGCTGGTGGGAAGGACATCACCATGAGAACCATGACAATAGATTGCTCTGAAATGGCTACAGCAGGTTTCAGTTTTTTTTTTTTTTTTTCTTTTCTTTTTTTGAATGAGATACTTTCATTAAACAATCAAGAAAAATGTTTAAATTGATCAGAAACAAAAGAAAGATACTTACATGAAAAATTAGAAACAATCAAATGACAAGCAGCAACAACAGCAGAACACAATACCAAACTGCTAGATAGTGATTCTATAATTAAGAAACATATATCCAAATAACTCAACAGTACCCTATTGTTCAATTTTTTTGAACCCATTGCCTACTCCCATTCTAGCTCTAACATCGTTCTTGATTAACCCATAAGCTGATTCATGGACTTGAACCTGTAGCTTGTTGCTTTTGTGTTATTGTAATTGTGTCTATAATTGGGACTGTAGTAGGCAATATAACAATTTGGTAACCTAATTGCTCTTAGTTATTGCTGTTTCTGTATTTTGTAGGTGGTAAGTCCCAAGCTGTTGCTGAACAAAAGAACTCTGATGTTGAAAAAAGTGAGTTGCTGAATATTTTACCTATATTCAAGCTATACTGCGATTATCCCCCTACTTCACATGCTACTTGGAAGTCGGTAACCAATCTCTTCTTATTTTGTATATAATCTATTCTTTCATGATGTTGGAACTCATTCAATCATAAAAAGAATGTTTAGAAGTAACATATTTTCATTATTTTGTCTAATAGATTGTTTCTTTGGATTTACATGGCAAACATTTCCTCTTTTTTCTCCATTGGATTTGTGAGTCACGCAAGATTTTTCTTTCTTCAGGGGAGGATTTTTTGTTACAAATTCTACACCTAAAAACTTTCTTGGTGGGTTCAAGGCTCAACTTCCACCCTCCATCAGTCGTACAGCCTCTGAGTTTTCAGGAAAAATGCCTCTAGTCCTTAGTGTTGAGTTGCTTCCTCAATCCCAAATTTTGGCAGATCTTTTTCAGAATGACTGTCCTGATCTTTGTGACATTGCTCTATACTTTTCCCCTGATGATAATATTGAGAGGTTTGTCTTGGCATCTGATTTTTGTGTGGCTATCTCTGCTTCAGCTTTTAGTGGCATCTTTTGGTTATGCAGTTTTTTATATGTCTTCTATTCACTTATAGTTCCAAAGAGCACGCTGCCTCCCTCTTCAAGCAGATGGAGGTCCAAAATTCAATGATGAGAAGCTCCTTTAATGGTGTGGAGTTGCTGATATTTAGATCAAAACAGCTGCATGTGGACTCACAGGGTGAGTTATCTTTTTTCCACATCTTTCAGTTTTCCTACTTCTTTTCCCTGTAGCTCAAGCTTTTCTTATTGATGAGCATAACAAGGTCAACCTTTTTAGATTTTCTGATTATTTTTTTGATTGAGATTATCCTTATTGATGCTGAAATAATTTGCATTGGAATCTAGGATTGTCTCCCGATATATTGGTCCTTATCTATACTTCCCTGACTTGCCTTATTAGTTTTTCTGTATGAACTACTTTATTTTCCTGGTTTAACATAATTGTGCAGTTGTGGATTTTGTAAGTTCATTTTACTTGAATATTGGTACCAAAAAATTAAAAAAAAAAAAAAAAAAAATCAAAGAATCTAGTTGGTCCTCTATCAGATGTTAAATATTGTGGGCGTAGAAATTTATGAATACTATATGAGGGGGCCACCGTAAGTTTGAATTTTCAATTAAAATGAATTCTTAGTTTTTCTAAACTATAAACAGTATATCTTCTTCATGTATGAGGATCCTGATATGTGAACTTATGATGCACCAGCAGACTTCCAGATTGAAGATTCTGTCTACAGGGTTGATGTGGTGGTTGTTGGTGTTTTGTGTGTTTATTCACATTGCAGCCAAACGGTTCTTTGTACATGACTTTCCTTGCCTTGATGAATATGACAAAATTTTTTGTGTTTATAGATGTTATTGCAAGGTTAGAAGCAGAATACCAGTTTTGGGGAGTCTTTCGCCCTGTAAAAGATAATCATACTCTTGACAAGGAGATGCAGAACCCCCTCCAGTCATTTCTTTTGTGGAACATGCACACAATGACCGTGTGAGCATGGATGATAGTGAGGCAGTTGATATGGAAATTGATATGGTAGGTGGAGAGAATGTGGGGAGAGTTGATATGGTTGTTTCAAGATATGCATCCAAGAGACATTATGAACTCACTTCTAATTCTGGGAGTAACTTGCATAGGTTAGATAGAAAGACTTCAACTATTTCGAAGTATTTGATTTCTAGTAGTGAACAATTAATATTAAGGTATAAACAAGGGGTAAAAAGTAGAAGTGAGATTGCTTTTGAGCCCCACTTGCACAGCTCAAATAGGAAGTGTTTCAATGCGGTGGACCAAGATGGCAATCCTCCGGGATTTGAGAAAGTTTTAAGACAAAACTGAGAGATAGTATACAATACTACAATCATTGAGGAAAATCCTGCAGTACCATCCAAGATAAAGTTCAGTTGACGGGGGAAGATATGGCAGCTGTAGCAGAAAAATATGAACTGGGAATGTATTATGCTGAGAAGGAATTTGAGTGAGCAGGGCTTCTTTCAAGCATGACCAATGCTCTACCCAGTTTGGCTTTGAAATCTGTCCTTATGGCATGGAAAGAACTTCACACGTATACTTGTAGGTGTTGGTTAAACTTGTTAACAACATGGTAAATCTGTAAATGCCTGTAAGATTTCATGATATAGTCAAGTGAGTTGAGGCCTGGACTCTTGGACTGATTAGGGCAACTGCAAAGTGTTCATTATAACTTTGCTTTTACCATGCCATTACAATGTGAATGTTGCATGCTTGCTGCAAATGACTGTGCCAAATTCCAAAGATTAAGATCAGTTAATTACTATATCCCAAAAAAAAAAAAAAAAAAAAAACTTGGAACGAATTTCATCCCAAGGCATCAGTATATAAAAAAAGTCACACATGGTGCTTATGAATAGCATTTTGTTATAGCAAAAAAAAGAATATCATATTGCAGTGCAGCGTATCACTCTGAAGTCGGCTATAACTTGGTTGCACAAATGATGCTCATCCATTGATAGATATAGCCAAAGAAAGGCACTTCACTCTATGGTGTGTAAGGCTTGGCTCCTCTCCAATTGCAAGAATACGAATACACCAAAGAATTACTGGTTCTACTACAAAGGAAGCTGAATAACTATTGAGAATCCAAAATAAGCAACTGGGTATTCGCTTAAACTTCAGTAAGAAGCACAAGATATGAAAAAGAAAGAAACTTGGGGGTCCTGTGGAGAACCGAACTGCAAAGAACCAAAGATCAACGTGAAACAAATAAATAAGCCAAAGATTGTAAATTTGTTAAATAATTTACACTGAGGAATTTAAAAAAATGGAAGTAAAGCATTGGACTTGGGAATATCTTACAAAAGATTCGACCATTGGTCCGAGATTACAGCGGAGTTTGTCGCTTGTTCATTGACGGACATGAAATGAAGTACCCTGTCTCTTCCTTTTTTTTCCTTTTTATTTTTTGGGTTGTGTTAACGGGCACTGCACGGTGCCCGTTAAGCACAACTTTTTCTGACACAATTTTTGTCTTTTTTTTTTTAATTTTGTTACTTTTTCAGTTCTGTAAGTACAATTTCACATTTTTTTAACTTTTTCTGACAAATTTGTTTTGTCTTTTCTGACCTTAACCAGCACCAAGTGGTGCTGGTTAACATTCTCCTTATTTTTTTATTTTTTATTTTTTTTTTTGTGTAACAATAGATGTTGTTGGGAGATTAGAATTGAACCCAAGTTCAGGCAGCTGAATGTTAATCATGAGACTCTTGACATTTGAGTTGGAATGATAGTGGTACATTTGATATTTGATGACACAGTAGGGGTTATATTGTAGCTTAAAAGAAGAATGTTCACCGTGTCTGTATTTGGTAACATACCAGTTCGGTTGGTTTTTTTACCGTGCAAGTGTTTTTAGTTGTTTAAATGTGTGCAAAATGCGAAAAGATACCCTGGAGTTTGGATGAATTTCAAACAGACTTCTGTACTCAGGATTTAATGTTTTTTTTTTAAGAAATGATATGTCCACAACATTTTTATAACAAATTTTAAGTGGCAAGTTGTTACAGTTGTTATTGTTGGGATAAAAAAGTAATCTCGGTGTTAGGTTCAAATTTGAACTAATAACAACTAACCACCTATAATTTGTTGTAAAAATATCGTGAATATAGCACTTTTTTTTTTCCCTAAAAATGAGAATGACATAATAAAATTGAACAATTTATTTAACCATAAATTGTTAAGATTTTAAGAAATTTATGGTATAGTTACTCTTGAACTCTAGAGAATCTTAATCCCAAAAGAGACAAAAAAAATGGCTAGTCCAAAGCAAGTAGTTACAATAATATCTAACAATTGAAGCATGTAAGAAGGGAAAAAAAAATATTGATGGTAGATAATGTAGGTGCCGTTAGGTTTGGGATGGGTGTAAGTGTCTGTGATCTAACTCCTAGCAGTTCATTTGGATGTCATTCTTGTTAAGTGCTAAAAATGACATTTTTATAACAAAGCCGAAAAAGGGAGAAAAATGGCTGAACATTAAGAGTAAAGAAAACAAAGCATGTACATGAAAAACCCTATGAAAAAGGATTAAAAAAAAAAAAAACCGGCAGGATGAAGGATGGGGTATCCAAAAATATTGCCAAGAAACTGTCAATATTTCTGGACCAAAAACTAAATGTTACACGGTGTTCTCTCTCAAACCATTTACGATTTTATTCCTTCATTTTCTACTAAGACTTCTCTCTCTGCCTCTCTATGCTCAACAACATTCTCCTCTTATAGTACGAGGAATGTTGCTAGCTGTAGAAGGATAGATGTCACAAGCCATTGCCTATCACAAACCCTAGGACAACTATTGTTCGTACTATCCTTCAATTGGAGGAGAGAGAAAATCGTGCCTGCCAAGGTAGTGGGCTGAAGAGCAACTCTGTACCTTGGCAAAGGACAACCAGCGGGGAAGAGAGAGAAACCGTGAGAACTGAGGAGGTCACACGTGTCTTGGGCAATGGTCCAAGCTTGTACTAGCCAATGAGAGTTGTTCTGCAGCACTTGACCAAAGGGAGATGATTTCTCTCTCATGGTAGTGGTCAGTGTCCATGCCAGACTGCATACTTTCCTTCCTCAAATGGCATTCACGTTGTTGGCACGAGCCAAAGGCGCGACTTCCCTAGCTTGTGTACTGTACAGATAACAATGAAAAAAATATGGAAATGCGAGATATTGATTATTGTTCCTTTTTAAAGCATAAAGAATACTTTACCATTTGAGTAAAATCTCCTTTAATAATGAAAGTATAAAATAAATAAATAATTATATATATATATATATATTGAACCATTCATTTAACCATAAATTGTAAAAATTTTAAGAAATTTATGGTAGAATTACACTTGAACTATAGAGCATCTTTTATTTTTTTTTTTGAGAAAACAGTAAGTGCTTTATATTAGATGGACAGAAAATTTCTGTCAAGAGTTACAAGGTTGGTTGCATCACTATAGATGTCTTCTAACCAAATCTGTGGTTCAATCACATATTTTGCCAACTTAGCCAATTTATCTGCTACTACATTTCCACTTCGTTTGACATGTGAAAAGGAAGCAAAACTTAAGTTTGATGCTAAAATCTGTGACTCCTCAATAATGTGACCATAAGAAGCCAATCAAGGTGGCTTCGCATTGAGGTGTTTAAAAACAATCTCAAAATCTCCCTTAAAAGCTACCTCATGGAGTCCAATTTCTAGATCAAAAGCAACAACTCTTCTGCAGGCCAAGGCTTCCAATTCATTCACTGTTGAAGGTAAGCAAACTCTTTCTGAGAGTGCTGCAATTACTAGACCAGCCGAGTCTCGGATCGCAACTCCCAAACATGCAGAATTAATGTCTCGGAATACTGCTCCATCGCAATTCGCTTTGTATTGGTGAAGCAAAGGAGGGAGCCAATGAGCAGGATGAACCACCTTAGGTGATGGCAGGGGGTGTCTTGCAACATTTGAAATTCTTGAAGGCGTTCCATAGCATCTTTATGAATCTTGGATATCGGTATTGTTGAGCTTCCCACTTTCTGAGCATTGCGATTAAACCATATGCTCCATGTTATAAAAGCAAACAATTCAGCAAATTTTGGAGACTTGTGCAGTAGAATACCTTGAAACAAATCATGGAAACTTGCAAAACGATAAGATAGGAATGTTCTGCATTGCTCCACTTCCCACCATATTTCTTTTACCCCCTGGCAGCCCCAAAGCGCATGTAGAATGTCCTCATTTTCGAAGCAGCAGCGTTCGCACAAACCATTGAGGGCAACCTTCCGTCTAGAGCATCTGAATCCAAGAAATGACAAGAAAAAGGCTGGTCCAAAGCAAGTAGTTACAATAATATCTAAAAATTGAAGCATTTAATGAAGGGGAAAAAACATTGATGGTAGATAGCAATGAAAAAATAGCAATGGAAAAAATATGGAGATGCGAGGTACCAATCCTCGTTCCTTTCTAAAAAAGGTTTAGAATACTCTACCATTTGAGCTACATCCCCTTTTATAATAAAAATATAATAAATATAAATATAAATATAATTGAACCATTCATTTAACCATAAATTGTTAAGATTTTATGAACTTTATGGTAGAATTACCCCTGGCTAGTCCAAAGCAAGTAGTTACAATAATATCAAAAAATTGAAGCATGTAAGTATGTAACAAGGGGGAGATGCGAGGTAAGTATGTAACAAGCATGTAAGCGTGCAAGTAGTTACAATAATAAAAGTGTATACATATATATATATATATATATATATATATATATAAATAAAATTGAACCATTCATTTAACCATGAATTTTTAAGATTGTAAGAACTTTATGGTAGAATTACCCTTGGCTGGTCCAAAGTAGGTATCGATCCTCGTTCCTTTTCTAAAAAGCGTTTAGAATACTCTACCATTTGAGCTACATCCCCTTTTATAATAAAAGTATAATATATATATATATATATATATATATATAATTGAACCATTCATTTAACCATAAATTGTTAAGATTTTAAGAACTTTATGGTAGAATTACCCTTGGCTGGTCCAAAGCAAGTAGTTACAATAATATCAAAAAATTGAAGCATGTAAGTATGTAACAAGGGGGAGAAACACTGATGGTAGATATCAATGAAAAAAATATGGAGATGCGAGGTATCGATCCTTGTTCCTTTCTAAAAACCTTTAGAATACTCTACCTTTTGAGCTACATCCCCTTTTATAATAAAATTGTGTATATATATATATATATATATAATTGAACCATTCATTTAACCATGAATTTTTAAGATTGTAAGAACTTTATGGTAGAATTACCCTTGGCTGGTCCAAAGTATGTATCAATCCTTGTTCCTTTCTAAAAAGCATTTAGAATACTCTACCATTTGAGCTACATCCCCTTTTATAATAAAAGTATAATATATATAAATATAATTGAACCATTCATTTAACCATAAATTGTTAAGATTTTAAGAACTTTATGGTAGAATTATCCTTGGCTGGTCCAAAGCAAGTAGTTACAATAATATCAAAAAATTGAAGCATGTAAGTATGTAACAAGGGGGAGAAACACTGATGGTAGATATCAATGAAAAAAATACGGAGATGCGAGGTATCGATCCTTGTTCCTTTCTAAAAACCTTTAGAATACTCTACCTTTTGAGCTACATCCCCTTTTATAATAAAAGTGTGTATATATATATATATATATATATATAATTGAACCATTCATTTAACCATGAATTTTTAAGATTGTAAGAACTTTATGGTAGAATTACCCTTGGCTGGTCCAAAGTAGGTATCAATCCTCGTTCCTTTCTAAAAAGCGTTTAGAATACTCTACCATTTGAGCTACATCCCCTTTTATAATAAAAGTATAATATATATATATATATATATATATATATATATATATATATATATATATAATTGAACCATTCATTTAACCATAAATTGTTAAGATTTTAAGAATTTTATGGTAGAATTACCCTTGGCTGGTCCAAAGCAAGTAGTTACCAATAATATCAAAAAATTGAAGCATGTAACTATGTAACAAGGGGGAGAAACACTGATGGTAGATAGCAATGAAAAAAATATGGAGATGCGAGGTATCGATCCTCGTTCCTTTCTAAAAGCCTTTAGAATACTCTACCATTTGAGCTACTTCCCCTTTTATAATAAATAAATAAATAAATAATTGAACCATTCATTTAACCATAAATTGTTAAGATTTTAAGAACTTTATGGTAGAATTACCCTTGGCTGGTCCAAAGCAAGTAGTTACAACAATATCAAAAAATTGAAGTATGTAAATATGTAACAAGGGTGAGAAACACTGATGGTAGATAGCAATGAAAAAAATATGGAGATGCAAGGTATCGATCCTCGTTCCTTTCTAAAAGCCTTTAGAATACTCTACCATTAGAGCTACATCCCCTTTTATAAATAAAAGTATATATATATATATATATATATATATATATTATATATATATATATATAATTATATAATTGAACCATTCATTTAACCATGAATTATTAAGATTTTAAGAACTTTATGTTAGAATTACCCTTGGCTGGTCCAAAGCAAGTAGTTACAATAATATCTGAAAATTGAAGCATGTAACAAGGGGGGAAAAATTGATGGTAGATAGCAATGAAAAAAATATGGAGATGCGATGTATCGATCCTCGTTCTTTTCTAAAAAGCATTTAGAATACTCTGCCATTTAAGCAACATCCCCTTTTATAATAAAAGTATAAAATAAATAAATAAATAAATACACACACACACACACACACATAACATTGAACCATTCATTTAGCCATGAATTTTAAGATTTTAAGAACTTTATGGTAGAATTACCCTTGGCCGGTCCAAAGCAAGTAGTTACAATAATATCAAAAAAATTTTTTTTTTTCAAACTGACAATAATATCTAAAAATTGAAGCATGTAACAAGGGGGAAAAAACATTAATGGTAGATAGCAATGAAAAAAATATGGCGATGCGAGGTATCAATCCTCATTCCTTTCTGAAAAGCGTTTAGAATACTCTACCATTTGAGATACATCCACTTTTATAGTAAAAGTATAATATATATATAAAATTGAACCATTCATTTAACCATGAATTGTTAAGATTTTAAAAAATTTATGGCATAATTTCCCTTGGTTGGTCCAAAGCAAGTAGTTACAATACTATCTAAAAATTGAAGCATGTAACAAGGGGGAAAAACATTGATGGTAGATAGCAATGAAATATATGGAGATGCGAGGTATCGATCCTCGTTCCTTTCTAAAAAGCGTTTTGAATACTCTACCATTTGAGTTACATCCCCCTTTACAATAAAAGTATATAATAAATAATTGAACCATTCATTTAACCATGAATTGTTAAGATTTTAAGAATTTTATGGTAGGATTACCCTTGGCTAGTCCAAAGCAAGTAGTTTACAATAATATCTAAAAATTAAAGCATGTAACAAGGGGGGAAAAACATTGATGGTAGATAGCAATGAAAAAAATGGAGATGTGAGGTATCGACCGTCATTCCTTTCTAACCTCTTTATCCTTCTCATTTTATTTCCTATAAATTTGCTATTCTCGCTCACACACACACACACACACACACACACACACACTCTCTCTCTCTCTCTCTCTCTCTCTCTCTCTCTTATTCTTTCTTGCAACTCTACTATAGGCTAATGAATCATTATGCTTTTTATAACTCTTGTTTAGGTTAATACATTTTGGTGTTGTGTTTTTGAGTTCCCATCACAAGAAGTCTATCTCCCTCTTATAGTTTTGATTTGATTTTTATTTGAGTTAATGTAGGGATGTCAATGTTTGACACGACCTACGAACACGACACGGGTTTTCGCGGGTTAAGGTTAGACCTTAATGGGTTTGGGTTATAAACGGATTAACCCGAAGTGACACGATAAAAAGCCTTTCATTAGCAGGTCAACCTGCGTGACCCACAATAGACACGTTTGATACTCATATATATTTGTATCGACTTGAAATGACCTATTTAACACAACTCATCTAACAAATAAATATTCATTTTATTCTAGATTTATCAAATACCTTTCATATCTAACCTATATTTTAAACTTAAAAAGAGAAGTGAGTAATTACAAAAATTTATAAGTGATATAATTGTAAATTGAAACTTTAAAACCCTAGATCTCTAAACCCTACAAAACCCTAAATCTCTTAAGCTTCTTATAAATATCTTATTTTATTTTATTTTTGTTGAACTATGTTATTTTGAACGTGGGTTAAAGATTTGAAGTTTATGCACTACTTTTGGGATGTAAAAAAATTATTTCTATATGGATTTTATATTTAATTTTATGCGGATTGAAATGAGTTGTGTCACATTCATATCAACCCAACACGATCTATTTGTTAACTATGTCAAGTGGGTCAGGTCATGTCAACCCACCTCATTAACAGGTTGGGTTAGGGTTGAAGGGTCATGACATGATTATTAAATAAGTCAGGTTTGGGTTGAGCCATTTAGTTGAATACCCATACCTAGACACGACACGAATATGACATGCCAACCTAAATTGAAACCGCTAAGTTAATGCTTAGTATTTTAACACAATCTTGGCTATAAATTTGAATGAGTCTATCAATTATTTGAGTAATACCTCATGTAATTTTGTTATGATTTTGATTATTCTCCTTTAAAAGAATGGAGAATTTGAATAATTTATTTGAAACTTAAAAAGTTTAGTAGTACAAAAAAATATTGAAAAACATAGTGCACTGTAACATAATTTTAAAGAATATGGATCACCTCATAAAGGAATAATATCAATCAAACACATCCAAAACAAGAGAATGATATATTGGTAGAGATTGAAAGATGGAAAATAATTATAGAAATTGTTTAATTTTTAGAAAGAACAAATTATTTAAAACAAACTTCAGAGAAAAAAATTATACATTATATCAAAATTTCAAAATAATTATTTATGTGTGGGTCTGGGACTAGTAAAGATAAAATTTAAGAACATAAATTAACGATACTCTAATGATAGTTACACGTTGCCCTTTTTGAAAGCATCTTTCCCTAGTCAATTTTATATAAAATATACAAAATATGATAAAACTCAGATGCCCATCATCAAAATAAAAAATTGGTGGGTTTTTGATACTATCATTTGCTTTCGAAATGAGCCTTTTAATGGTCCTTGCCACTCCATTGCAGGGTGCCTTCGAGAGTAATTGTTAGGTCCTAAAGACTTAGGAACTAATGTATTTAGAACTCTAATGTGTAATGTTGGCAAACTATGATCAAAACAGTTGTTAGTCTTGTTTAGACTTGCTCAAAGTGTGTGTGTTGTATGTCAAGTTGGAATCGAGTGGCTGCAGAAGTATTAGTGACTTTCGGCCTGGCTTGATCGATCAAAGTTTAGACTCGATCAATCGAATATCGGGCAGAATGTTTTTTTCTGCAGAATTCCAACTTAGCCCTAGCTCATTAAAACGTTTCGGGTTATATGTTTTTGCCCTAGGTATGTAAAGCAAACCCTAGCCACGTTTTAGAGGTTGCTCATATTACTGTTTGTGTGAATCTCTTGTGAGATCTGAGGGTGCTTGCCTTCACACAAACTTAGGATTATCAAGAAGGAGATTTCTTCAAGAGCTTGATGATCATTCAGTTGCTTCCATAAGAGCTTAAAGATACACAAGCAGGTGTGCTTGTACTTGCTGGAGAATCCAAGAAAGAAGTCCGTGGTCTCAGAGCTTGCACGTGGTCGTGTTAGTAAGTTTTACTGGTGGGTAGCAATAGAATGTTAGTGGTCTAAGTTCTATTGTACAAACTTCGATTATTTCAGATAGTGGATTCAAGTTTACCTTGAGGATAGATAGGTTAAATCATCCCCAAGTTTTTTACCGGTTTGGTTTTCCTGGGTCATCATATCATTGTATTATTTATTTTTCCGCTGCTATGCATAATATGATTGTTTGATTGTGATAACCTAGATCTGGAATTTGGATTAAGTAATAACTTGGCTTGTTAACTAGGTTAATCCAATTGTGTTTTAAGGGGTCTAAAAACTCACAGTAATCATTGGGGTACAGTAATGCCACACTGAACAGTTACTTCACTGTCTTTAGAACATGAGTTTGCTAATAAAATGATGAATTTTCATTTATAATGTTTGATATGGTTTTTGGAGACTGATAGTAGAAAAGTTGACAGATAAGTCACCCTTATTGCCACTCTACAGAACCGTACATGACATTTTCAAAATTTGTTGGATCATTTTCCTTGTTCGAAAATCTCCTCCCTTCTTCCACTACGCCCCAAAGAGTAAACTTGGACAGATTCAGTCTTTTTTTCATTCATTTGGAATTTGGGTTCTTCTACTTAAATTTGTCGAAATAAAGATATAGAACCAAAAAACAATGCATAAATACAAATTTTATCGTATATTTGCTTTTTTACAATCGGCTGGTTAGAAGATCAGAGATCAATGCACAACATATACAGCTTATGAGATAAAAGTTTCAGCAACTCAACTAAAAACAAATGCCTGTATATTTATATATCTTTGGTTTCTTACAGATGTAGCAGCCTGTCTCTAGCATTCAGGTAATAATCTTGATAAGAGATTACTTATTCCTTTTTTCTTTGTTTTTGTTTTTTTTTTTTTTTTTTTTTTTGCTAAAGAAGAGATTACTTATTCACAATTTTATTGTGGTAAGACAGTCACAATTGTAATTAAAAAAAAGAAAAAGAAGACAATCATAACTAATGTGATTTCACTACAAGAAGCCTCATCATTCAAGATGCTAGGGTCATGCTTGGGCAACTATCCACAGTGCAAGCCAAGATGTCCCTGTAATCCCGGGAGATTCTGAAAGAGTCGTAAACCTTTCCATCCCTGCTCTTCTTGTACTCAAACAACAGGTTTGAATGGTCAAATGCTGTAAGTTTTATGAATCCATAGTCATAGTCTCTAAAGAAACTCCATTTGGTTTGGAGGGTTGTAAAAGGTGAAAGGCTTGCTCCTGCACCACCAGCAACCACATGAATTGTTCCATTCAAGGTGCCCTTATAGTAGTGCTTCTCTTCATTGGTGCAAATATTCTGCAAAGAAAATGGCAATGAATTGTTAGTATAAAGAAGCTTGCAATTCAATACATTTTCAGACTCAATTGCCTGTAGCTAATATTTATCTCACAAGTAGCATGTCCCATGTCTTTTGAAAGGAGCACTACTGTATTTGATAGTTAAGGAGTGTTTGGATATTTTTCAATAATGGTGACATTGTTTAAAAAGAAAAAAAGAAAAAAAAAGGTTATGATAAGGACTACATGAAAATTTTGTTTCGGTGTTACTTGCGTTCTGTTTTCCAATTATGGAGGGTTATTTATTTTTTTTTTTTTTATTTATTTTTTTTTTTTTTCAAACTTAAAAATTATAATGATAAAAAAAAATTTATAGCGGAGACTGGAGAACTGCAACTGTGCAATTTTGACTTCAAGATTTACTTACTGCTCAACCGCCGTAATCCTACTACAGAAGAGATGCTTGTCCTAATAAGCCATAGACCATTTTAAGTCAGGTCCATGAAGGGTTTGTTCAAAGAATTTATAAGATATTAGAACCAAAAGAGCCAAGGAATCTTAATACACCATATAATTCTGTGTAGTCTGTCCTCTTTATGTGTTTCTAGAAAAAGCATATAGAAATGACTTTTAGATGGAAAGCAGATACAGAATTGCTGTCTAAGTAACATCAAGAGAAGTGGAACCCCTTATTACTAATGTAGCTAATATTACTATTGCTGTCCTTCTTGTTGTTTTTGCTTTTTCTTGGAGATTTTCTGCTTGAGAAAAGCTAATGAAAGATAATTCTCAGATATGGGGAAAAAGTAATCAAATAAGTCTATATTCTTCAGGCCAGTAACTTGTTATTTACAAACACATACATAACATTAGCAGGTTATTTTGAAACCTGCTACCCAAAATCACATTTCATTGTGACCTTATTTGACTTAAGTTTAGAGGCACAATGAGAATGTTGTAGCTTCCTTTGAAACAATTCACATTTACTTCCTTGTTGAAGTGAGATGCATAAAAAAGATATGGATAAGGAACATCTTTTTCGTGCAGAAATGATAAGAATACCTGGTATATGGGACATGTCCTTTCATAATTGTGCACATGGCCATACACGGCAATGTCCACCTTGTATTTCTGCCAGAGCTTTTGCAGGCTCTCCCTCCCCATTGGTTCCTCGAATGATCCTTCAACTGCATAACTGATACCAGATGAATAACCAAGTACTCGATGGGCAAGAAAAATTAGCCATGGTTGCTTTTGCCTATCGACTGATGCCAAGCAATGCTCAATGAACTTGTATTGCTCGGTTCCTTCCCTCCAGTCATGTTCAGTGTCAGCTATGCAGAAGTGGAACATGCCATAATCGGTGGAGTACCTGGAAAATGAAAATAATATTGTTTATGCCAGTTTCTTTCACATCTAGAAATTAAGTCCTATTGTAGGCCACATATGGGGAGACTGATGTACTGTTACAATATTAATAAAACATATAAATACACATCTATAGGTGAATGCCAATCACTTAGCAATCTATTTTTTCATATAAAAACATGGAGATATAGGTGAATGGAAAGCAAAACAAGTTTGAAATGATATTTCTGTACCAGAATTTGGCTCTGTTCTCAGCAGGGACATAAAACATAGTCTCCGCCAACACGCCACATTCCCCCCCAGAGTCCATATTCCCATAGAATGATCCAGTCCCTGGCCAGTCACGCTCATGGTTACCACTGTAAGGATTGATCACCAAGTGGCACATAAGACAAGGTACAAAACAAGTATAAGCTCAAATATTATGAGTGATATATTAAGATGAAACCTTGCAATCATGTATGGCACAGTTGATGCAATTGGCTCAACCTGTGCAGTAAATTGGTCCCACTGTGAAATGTATCCATTCGCATAACATATATCTCCAATGTGGAAAACTATATCAATGTTCTTTACGTCTCTAATAAGCTCTCGAGTAGTGTTAAGAGAGCCACGCTGGAAATTGTTATATTCGTTGGAACCATCAGCTTCATCCTGCAGAGGGAAAGGTTTAAGCAAAATTCCGTAAACTACATAAAAATTGGATAAGGCTTCATAATCTTAAACATCGATCCTAAAACTTAAAGCAGCAAATTTTTAATACACGGCAGATTCGATCTTGCAGATCAATATTCTGAGTTTAAGAGAATGAAATTATTGTGCATTCAAAGTGAGAAATTTAATATACTACTGTAAGATCAGGCAGATATTTGTACATTTAATATTATAGCAGTACAATTGAAAAAAAAAAAAAGCTAAGCAAGATAAATTAGTATGTTGCTGATGATATATATAAATTAACTGCAATAACCCACACACGAGTCATTGATTAGCCATGGCTGCAATATGGGATTTAATAATTTAGATGTACATAAAATTTTCCAATAGAGTTCAAACCTTCCCCATGTCACCAAAAATAACTACACGTTGTAGAGAATTTTGACCAGGATAAGGAGATGCTCTAAACTGATATTGTTGACTCCAAACATATGTACCATTGAACAGTTTATGCCCCAGTTTGTAAGTATATCTGTATAATCATCAATAAAAAAACATAATTGAATGTTGAGTTACTCATAAGTTGAAAAGCTGAAAGTGAAATTTCAACAAAGTACCCAACCAATAACTTCTATGGTTCCTATCTTATAGTCAAAACTAATCTAGTGAAAATATTCCTAATTCAAATTCAATCCTTTTGGGTCTATGGGTTAGCCCATTGGTTGTTATTGCTGGAGAGGTGTTACTGATTGATGAAAAAAGAAAAGAAATTTAAGAGCTTGTGGATTGATTCACAAAATTTTGGCCGAAAAGTAAAAACTTATGCTCAAATAAAATTATACAAAGATTAATATTATGGAGATATAAATGCATAACAAAGGAAGTTCTGCTCCTCTGCATAAAACTTGGCCCAAAACCCAATTTTTAAGAGTTCACACCTAAAATCAAAATCGTATGCAAGAATAAAGATACAACATACATTGCATTGGGCCACAACTCCTTCAGAAAACTAGTATGTATAAATCCAGGATCACGCCATCCCACTGTCCTTGCCGGTGCACCTGCTCATATACAACAATAAGATGAGTTATGGACCAATGGGAAAGAACTCAAGAACAGATTTTGGGTGATATTTCAACAATGTTGAAAAGAAAAATGAACCATCATGCAATTCTTTTGTAAATGTGTCAACCTTCTGAACATAATCTGTCCCAATTCTAGGGATAAGTTTTTTTTTTTTTTTTTTCCCCCTTTATGCATGCTGGCGGGTCCTGATGTTTAGAGTGGCAACATTCCCAGATAGTTTTTAAGAAAAAAAATTCAAACGTAAGAATTTTACACACCACACATGCTGTTACGATCGAAAGTTAGTGTCCCAGCTGGAGAATGCACTTGGTCACCTCCTTTTGGACCCCACTCAACAAAAGCCCCTGCTTCATTGATCCCATATCCACTTGTCCATGTCACAGTCATCTGAGTATCAATTCAGAACCATGTTATCTCCTTGAAATTGTAAGCTTCTTAATGTAAAAGTAGTAACCTAAGGTAACATTAGAATAAGTATCACATGTTATTAGTTCAAGGAAAAAAAAGAGTAGAAGAGGTTGCTAGAAAACTAGTGGAACACAAGCTTCAAGGTGAATGAATAGCTTTACAGTACAAAGAAAAACAGGCAGGATAAATACTTGTTATGTCATGTATGGGCTTCAATTATTTAAAGAAAATAAAAATTGGACTTACTTCATTCCATTGTTTCCCTTGAGCTAAGCGTGGGTGAACTGGTGCATTTGGATTTGCAAAAGCTACTTGATTCGAAACTGCCACCAGCTTAGGCTATTATACAGAAAATAAATACATAAATAAACAAATTGCAGGAAAGGTCAATCAAGTTTTAAATGCATATGGCAAAAAGAAAGCTTTTAATGTGAAAAAGAGAGGCCATGAAAATGGAAAAAGAAAATGAAGGAAGACAAGAGGAGAGCCAAAAGGACATAGGTAGAGGCCTTGCAAGAAGCCATCACTGCCAAGGTTTTAAGGAAAATATGGAGTCAGCATTCAGAATAACATATATGGATTGAGTTAGCCAACCCAAAGTAGTTGAGATTAAGGCTTTGTTGTATATATACTATAATCCATGAAGCAGTGATCACAAGCACTGTTTATATATGAAATTTCCAAAATATCAAAAGATGAATATTTTTTTCTTTCTTTCAAAGAACTAAACAGGAAAATGTAATATTTCATTGCATAAGAAATATTGCTTCATATGAAACAAATAAGTTATCTTGTAAATATGCAGATATTGAAATTTGTGAGCATACATTTGATAAGCCACCAGAAAATAGTGCAAATGAGAAATCTGATCTCTGATTAATCAGCTGAAGCTTCAAATATCCTTTACCAGTGTCTTTGTACTCAGGACTGGAGTAGTTTGCAAACTGATACTGCAAAAGAAGACAATCCAGTTCACACTTTTAGCTCCTTTTCTATGTCAAAGAAGATCAGGGCAAGAAGAATTTCAGAAAGTCATTGTGCTGTGCAGGATGAACCTTGATAGGTGCAGAACATAGTAGTGGAGGATAAACTCTAGGGTTTACTTCAGGGCAAGTGGAAGCACTGAAAATGTTGAAGGGGAAGGGCTTCCAATTAGATCAATGCCATTAAGGTTTATTACAAGCACAAAAAAAAAAAAAAAGAAAAGTTCACAAGGTTCCAAATGTGGACTGAAGATTTAGAAATGCATTGACATTTACTCACTTGAAATTGGCAGGAGAAAATACTCCTATCCAATCATCAGCTGATGGCTTCGGAGAACTATACTCCAATGTCACCCATTCTGTAGTTTGCTCCTAAAACAGTGAACAAAACTAGCATCAGCCGCAAAACAAAATCTACATTAAGCACAATTTTAGTGGTTTGATCCCTCAACACAAACTACAATCCACATAGGAAATTCAATGGCCATATTTTATTTTTACAACTAAAAAGCATGCAAACTTGAAGATCATCAAGTTCAATCAAGCAAGTTCCTGATTAAAATACATATTCTAAATAATTAGACAGAGATGAATGAAGCACAATGCTGTTGAGGCATACCTTTAATCCGAGGACTGTAGGAGAAGCTTTAATATAAGCATTGCGATTAAGATCAACTGTTGCCTTATGAATCGCAATTTTTGACAGAGGCTGATCCCCATGTGACCATGCCTCTTGAAGGGTTGTAAGAACCAAAAATATTGCCAAGGACAACAAAATTAGTCCTCCCATCCCAACCAAGATCTGAGTTCAATAAAAAGGATATAAGTTCATACTTCAAAGTGAAAAACAAAATTGCAACTCCAAAAACATACTTTCAAGAATTAAACTAACTTAATACACACACACACACACACATATATATATATATTTTCCGAGCACGGTACCTGCGCTAATATTATTAACCGTGCTAACCTTGTACTGCAACCAATATAATATGAAGCTCAAAAGAATGTCAAGATACTATCTTCCCACTAAAAGCAGAATGAATGCAAAATATGAATGAAATTGAAACTCCAAAAACATACTTTCAAGAAGCAAAATTGCATAAAACACATGTAACTCCCTAACTAGCACTGTCAATATAGTTATTATCAAAAATCAGAGAGACTTAATACAGCAACCAGCATAATATATAGCTCAAAAGCAATTCAAGATACTATCTTTCCCCCTTGAAAGCAGAATTGAATTGCAAAACACTGGCATATACACACCGATATTATCAACCAAATGAACCCAACAAAATGGAAAAGCCCAATCAAATTCCCACAATAGGCTTACATTGCAAGTTTACAAATACACCAAAGAAATACCTCTACTTACTGATTCTACTGCAAAGGAAGCTGAATAACAATTGAGAATCCAAAACAAGCAACTGGGTATTCACCTGAAGCACAAGATAAGAAAAAGAAAGAAACTTGGCGCACCTGTAGAGAATTGAAATGCCAAGAACCAAAGGTCAACGTGAAACAAATAAATAAACCAAAGATGGTAAATTTGTAAATAATTTAAATTGAGGAATTTAAGAAATTATAGAAAAACTGAAAAACATTGGACTTAGGAATATCTCAGAGAAGATTCGGCCGTTGGTACCGAGATTAAAGCTGAGTTGTCACTTCTTCATTGACGGACATAATACGAAATACCCTCTTTTTCCTTCTTTCTTTCGGGTTGGGGGATTAGAACCCAAGTTTAGTTTAGTTTGAAAGAAGATGTTCACTCTACGTCTGTATTTGGTAGCCTACAAATTTATGGTAGGCTTACAAAGTTACAATGTTGTCTTTTTTGGAAGAGAAATGTTACCTCAATGATATTTTGACAACAAGGCGACAAGTTGCTATTAATTGTTACGAGTAAACAAAAAACAAAAAAAAAATTTAATTTGTAGATTTAAATTTGAATTAATAACAACTTATTACCTAAAATTTGTTGCGAAAATATTGCAAAAATATCACTTCTCTTTTTGAAAAGTTGGTTGGTTTTATGGTGCTTGTGTTTTTAGCCTTATCCAGTGTTGTTCTTTTTGGGAAGTTGGGGTTGGTTTTTTAGTGCTAGTGTTTTTAGCATTAGTCATAAATAATTAGGACCAAATCGACGTTCTAACTATATATTCCATTCTTTCTCCAAAAAAAAAAAAAAAAACCTATATATTCCATTGTTTATAAATAAATAAAAAGATTATTATATTGAATCAATAACAGTTTATCACCTAAGATTTGTTGTAAAAATGTTGCAGAAATACCATTTCTTTTTTTGAAAAGTTGGTTGGTTTTACGTAGCTAGTGTTTTTAGCCTTATCCATTGGTTTTTTTAGGGAAATTGGGGTTGGTTTTTTAGTGCTAGTGTTTTTAGCATCAGTCATAGATAACTGGGATCAAAAAGATGTTCTGACTATATAACCCATTGTTTATTTATAAAAAAAAAAAAAACAAAAAGACCATTATATCCAATTCTAATAATATTCCATAACTTGTTTGCTTGTTTCCCTTTTCTTTCTTGGTTTGCTTATGTTTGATTACAACTTATAAATAACATTTTTCCCGTTAAGAAACAATTAATCTCAATAGGATCTTCTAGAAGGTTTGGCACCTCCAGCACTTTTTCAAGTGGACATCTTATTTTGTTTTAAATATATAATAGCAATTTTCCTCCCCCAAAAAAAAAAAAAAAAAAAAACAATAGCAAGTGATAGTGAGTTTTAATCTTTACCTTTTATTTAGTTAATCGGTGATGTAACCGTTTCTCATTAAAAGAAAATGAGATTCAAGTTAAAAAATTACAAGAGATAAGCCAAACCCCTTATAGAATTCATAACCATGAAGTTCTTAAAATTTCACCATTCATGATAAAGGAATGGTTTAGTTTTACCGGCATCATCATCTTTAAATGGATAACCGAAATTCTTGTTTAAATGTGTGCAAAATGCAAAAAGATATCTTGGAGTTTGGATCAACTTAATGTATATTTTTCCCTTTTAAATGACGATGACATGATAAAATCAAAACCATTCATTTTACCATGAATCAATATATCAATATATATATAAAAGTAGAAACCTCATATGAGAGTGCTCTCACATGAGGTCTTGCCACGTGGCATTCTAATATTGCATTTAACATTTTTCATTAAGTTTTTTTAACCGTTATCCAATAAATCATAGTAACTTATTTTTACTATTATATAAATTTATAATTTTTACCTTTTTTTATTAAGTTTTTTTTTTTTTTTTTTTTTTTACTGTTACCCAATAGATCATAGTAAATTCTTTTTACTATTATATAAAATATGGGCTGTTCTTGACAATTAAACCCATTAGACCAAAATTTATTCACTATAAAATAGACTACCTTTTAAAAGTAGACCAAATCTTATGAAAAACTCAAGCCAGTTCTTACCTTACATATTATGACCCAAGTTTGACCTTTCCCGCATGTAAATCAAAGCAAAAACTCTTACCCTCTTACAAAACTCTCTTCTTCCTCCCCCACGCATAGATGATACTTCTAGAAAATCTCATTCTCATGAAATCATGTCTTCATTTTTCCCCAATTTCAATTCAATGTGCTTTTGTCTATTAATAATGTTCTATGCAATTTATGCAGACAAATTCTCTATCATCAACCAGTGCAACAAAAATATATATAAATCTTAAGATCCCTGAGGTTGCTGAAATAATTGACAAGTGCATATTTCTAAAATTTATAATAACAAAAAAGTCTAATAAATATCATACACTATCTCACAAAATGCCATTAACTTAATATTTTCTTTAAAAAAAATTCAATGATAGGAATGGTAAAAAACATGAACCTATACAAGAAATACCAAAAATACATGCAAAACAATTTTCATAGGAGGATTTATCTTTAAATAATATAAAGGCAGTAGTAAAGATAAAATGCATTAAATGAGATCTTACGAAACAGGTTTGTTAATCATTTCAATTTATTCTCATCATTTACGTAAAAAAATAATCATACATCATATTATTTACATTAAAAAAATAATACATATTAATTTCAAAGTTCATTGCAAGATGTGAACTGCTAGGGTTTGCAATAATAAGTAATATTGATACAACAATAGGTTGGTATTACATTTTGTGCATACTTTGTGAAAGGAATGTCAAACCACAAGCAAAATCATTTTGGTGCGCAAAATGTGAAACAAAAATAAATCTTTCTATCCCAAAGTTAGAGGCATTCATATTAACTACATACTCTCCAAATATTTATAATATATTTATCTCACTTTGACTACTATATATATACAATTGCAAACTACTTCAGATACATGATTCAAATTGAAGTTTTTGATGCAACTAACAAAACAAATTTTGTGATATTTGATCAAGATGCTGAGAAAATCCTAATTGAATCTACAAGAGATTTTTTTGAAAAATAAACTGAGGTACAAATTATTAAATTATTGTAAAAATATTGATATTGGAGAACGAATTCCACGTGATTTGAAAAAAAAAAATTAGGAAAAAAAATGGATTTCTCTACTTCATTTGAATGAATTCAATTTAAAGGATGGTTTTGAAAATTACATAGTTGCTAAGATTTTTAATGCACATTCAAATGATAAAAAGGTATGGAAGAAAAAAAAATACACAATTCAATATGCTATATTAATTCTTTTTGCTACACTGTTCCAAAATTAACAAAAATAAAAAATAAAATTATGATGATATTTCATTTATAATGTTTGATACGATTGGCTGGTTGGAAGATCAGAGATCAAGATATAGCAGCCTGTCCCTAGCATTCAAGTATTGATGTTGATAAGTGATTACTTATTCACAATTTTATTGTGGTAAGACAATCATAATTGTTATTAAAAATTTAAATTAAAAATAAAATTAAAAAGAAGAAGAAGAAAGAAGACAATCATAAGTAATGTGAAGTCACTACAAGAACCCTCATCATTCAAGATGCTAGGGTCATACTTGGGCAACTATCCACGGTGCAAGCCAAGATGTCCCTGTAATCCCGGGAGATTCTAAAAGAGTCGTAAACTTTTCCATTGCTGCTCTTCTTGTACTCAAACAACAGGTTTGAGTGGTCAAATGCTGTAAGTTTTATGAATCCATAGTCGTAGTCTCTAAAGAAACTCCATTTGGTTTGGAGGGTTGTAAATTGTGTAAGGCTTGCTCCTCCACCACCAGCAACCACATGAATTGTTCCATTCAAGGGGCCGTTATAGTAATGCTTTTCTTCATTTGTGCAAATATTCTGCAAAAAATGGCAATGAATCGTTTGTTTAAAGAAGCTTGGAATTCAATACATTTTCGGACTCAATTAATATTTATTTCACAAGTAGCATGTCCCATGTCTTTTGAAAAGAGGCGCTGCTATATCTGATAGTTAAGGAGTGTTTGGATATTTGAGTATAAAAAAAAAAAAAAAAAAAAAAAACAGATGTGAGAAGGACGATTATTTCTTGAAAATTTTGTTTCAGTCTTACCTGTTTTCTGTTTTCCAATTATGGATTTTTTTTTTTGTTCAAACTCTAAAGTCATAATGATAACAAATATATAAATAGTGGAGACTGGAGAGTCATGTGCAAGTTTTTGACTTCAAGATTTACTTAGTGCAGAACTGCTGCAATCCTACTATAGTAGATATGCTTGCCCTAATAGGGTATAGACCATTTAAGTCAGGTATATGAAGTATTTGTTCAAAGCATTTATAAGATATTAGAATAAAATGAGCCAAGGAATCTTAATACACATGTAATTCTGTGAAGTGTGAAGTCTGTCATCTTCATTCGTTTCTAGAAAAGCCATAGAAATGACTTTCAGATGGAAATCAGATACAGATTTGCTATCTAATTAACATCAAGAGAATCGGAACCTCTTATTTCTAATGTAGCTAATATTACTATTGTTGTCCTTCTTGTTGTTTTTGCTTTTTCTTGGAGATTTTCTGCTTGAGAAAAGCTAATGAAGGATCATTCTTGGAAAAAAGTAATTAGATAAGTCTATATTCTACAGGTCAGTAACTTGTTAGTTACAAAGCATATAAATAACATTAGCAGGTTATTTTGAAAACCTGCTATCCAAAATCACATTTCATTGTGACACTATTTGACCTAAAGGCACAATGAAAATGTTGTAGTTTCCTTTGAAACAATTCATATTTACTTACATGTAGGAGAGAGATGCCATAAATATGATAAGGACAAGGAACATCCACGTCACGCAGAAATTTATAAGGATACCTGGTATATGGGGCATGTCCTATCATAATTATGCACATGGCCATACACAACGATGTCCACCTTGTATTTCTGCCAGAGCTTTTGTAGGCTCTCCCTCCCCATTGGTTCCTCAAATGATCCTTCATCTGCATAACTGGAACCAGAAAAATAACCAAGTACTCGATGTGCAAGAAAAATTAGCCATGGTTGCTTTTGCCTGTCAACTGATGCCAAGCAATGCTCAATGAACTTGTATTGCTCTGTTCCCTCCCTCCAGTCATGTTCAGTGTCAGCCATGCAGAAGCGGAACATGCCATAATCGGTGGAGTACCTGGAAATGAAAATAATATTGTTTAAACCAATTTCTTGCACATCTAGAAATAAGTCCAAGTATAGAAGTTATATTGTAGGCAACATACGGGGAGATTGATGTACTGATACATTTATTAATAAAACATATAAATACACAACTATAGGTGAATGCCAATCACTTTAGCAATCCACTTTTCATATAAATACATAGAAAAACAGATGAATGGAAAGCTAATCAAATTCAAAAGGGTGCAAATATGTCTGTACCAGAATTTGGCCCTGTTTTCTGCAGGGACATAAAACATAGTCTCAGCCAACACACCACATTCCCCCTCAGAGTCCGTGTTCCCATAGAAGGATCCAGTCCCTGGCCAGTCACGTTCATGGTTACCACTGCAAGGATTGATCACCAATTGGCACATAAGACAAAATACTTTGATAATAAGACAAAGTACAAGCAAGTATAAGCTCATTTATTATGATGAAACCTCACAATCATGTATGGCACGGTTGATGCAATTGGCTCAACCTGTGCAGTAAATTGGTTCCACTGTGAAATGTATCCATTTGCGTAACATATATCTCCAATGTGCAAAACAAAATCTATGTTCTTTAAGTCTCTAATAAGCTCTCGAATAGTGTTTAGTGAGCCGCGCTGGAAATTGTTATATTCATTGGAACCATCAGCTTCATCCTGCAAAGGAAAGGTTTAAGCAAAATACTCCAGAAACAACGTAGTTAATTGGATAGAGATTCATAACCTTAAACAACAATCCTAAAACCTAAAGCAGCAAATTTTAATAGAAGGTAAATAGCAATCTTGGAGATCAATATTCTGAGTTTTAGAGAAGGTAATTACTATGCATTCACAGTGAGAAATTGAATATACTCTATTAAATTACCGATTGTCCCAAAAATTTAAGCTGTTAGAAAATAATGAATTTAATCACTTAACTATAATTCTAACATACTTCTTTAAGATCAGGCAAATATTTGTACATTAACATTATAGCAATATAGTTGAAAAAAAAGTTAAGATAAATGAGTATGTTGCTGACGATAAATATAAAGTAACTGCAATAAACCACACACAAGAGTCATTGATTAGTTATGGCTGCAATATGGGATTTAATAATTTAGATGTATGTAAAATTTTCCAACAGAGTTCAAACCTTCCCCATGTCACCAAAAATAACTACACGTTGTAGAGAATTTTGACCAGGATAAGGAGATGCTCTAAATTGATACTGTCGACTCCAAACAAATGTACCATTGAAAATTTATGCCCCAGCTTGTAAATATATCTGTATAATCATCAATTTAAAAATAATTAAAAAAAAAAACATAGTTGAATGTTGAGTCACTCATAAGTTGAATGGCTGAAAGTGAAATTTTAACAAAGTACCCGTCCAATAACTTCTATGGTTGCTATCTTATAGTCAAAACTAATCTAGTGAAAATATTCGTATTTTAAACTCAATCCTTTTGGGACTAAGGGATGGTTGTTGTTGTTGGAGAGGTGTTACTGATTAATTAATTAAGCAAAGAAATTTAAGAGCTTGTGGATTGAATTTTCACAAAATTTTGGTAGAAAGGTAAAAACTTAAACTCAAATAAAATTAAACTGTTAAACTACCAATTGTCACAAAATCTTAAGCTGTTAGGAAATAGTGAATTTAATCACTTAACTATAAATCTAACACTCCCCCTTACTTGTGGGCCTAAACTTCCCTTTAATAAGTGGGGGCCCAACAAGTGAAAATTTAACATTTTAAATGGGAGGTAGAGTAAAACCAGGGATTGAACTCAGGATCTCCTGCTCTGATACTATGTTAAACTACCGATTATTCTAAAAGCTTAAGCTGTTAGGACATAGTGAATTTAATCACTTAATCATAAATCTAACATAAACAAATCTTAACATTATGGAGATGTAGACTTATAGTGCCAATAAATGCATAACAATGGAGGTGCTGCTCCTCTGCATAAAAATTAGACCAAAACCTTAATTTTTCAGAGTTCACACCTAAATTCAATATCATATGCAAGAATAAAGATACAACATACACTGCATTGGGCCACAACTCCTTCAGAAAACTAGTATGTATAAATCCAGGATCACGCCATCCCACTGTCCTTGCTGGTGCACCTGCTCATATGCATCAATAAGATGAATTATGGACCAATGGGAAAGAACTCAAGAACAGATTTTGGGTGATATTTGAACAGTATTGAAGAGCAAAATGAACCATCAGGCAATTAATTTGCAAATGTGTCAACTACCAGATAGTTTTTAATAAAACAAAATTCAAAGGTAAGAATTTTACACACCACACATGCTGTTACGATCAAAAGTCAGTGTCCCAGCTAGGGAATGCACTTGGTCGCCTCCTTTTGGACCCCACTCAACAAAAGCTCCTGCTTCATTGATCCCATATCCACTTGTCCATGTCACAGTCATCTGAGTATCAATTCAAAACCATGTTATCTCCTTGAAATTGTAAGCTTCTTAATGTAAAAGCAGTAACCTAAGGTAACATTAGAATAAGTATCACATGTTATTAGTTCAAGGAAAAAAAAAGAATAGAAGAAGGTGCTAAAAAACTAGTGGAACACAAGCTTCAAGGTAAATGAATAGCTTTACAGTAAAAAGCAAAACAGGTAGGATAAATACTTGTGCTTTGTTGATAGTCTATGGACAAAATAAGTAGACCTACTCTTGTTATGTCATGTATGAGCCTCAATTATTAAAAGAAAAGAAAAATTGGACTTACTTCATTCCATTGTTTCCCTTGAGCTAAGCGTGGGTAAACTGGTGCATTTGGATTTGCAAAAGCTACTTGATTCGAAACTGCCACCAGCTTAGGCTATTATACAGAAATAAATACATAAGAAAACAAATTGTAGAAAAGGTCAATCAAGTTTGAAATGCAAATAGCAAAAAGAAAGCTTTTAATGTAAAAAAGAGAGGCCATGAAAATGGAAAAAGAAAATGAAGGAAGACAAAAGGAGAGCCAAAAGGACATAGGTAGAGGCCTTGCAAGAAGCCATCACTGCCAAGGTTTTAAGGAAAATATGGAGTCAACATTCAGAATAGCATATATGGATTGAGTTAGCTAACCCAAAGTAGTTGAGATTAAGGCTTTGTTGTATATATACTATAATCCATCAAGCAGTAATCACAAGCATTGTTTATATATGAAACTTCCTAAATATCAAAAGATGAATATTTTTTTCTTTCTTTCTTTTGAAGAACTAAATAGGAAAACGAAATATTTCATTGCATAAGAACTATTGCTTCATATGAAACAAATAAGTTATCACGTAATATGCAAATATTGACATTTGTGAGCGTACATTTGATAAACCACCAGAAAATAGTGCAAATGAGAAATCTGATCTCTGATTAATCAGCTCTTCATATATCCTTTACCAGTGTCTTTGTACTTAGGACTGGAGTAGTTTGCAAATTGATACTGCAAAAGAAGACAATCAAGTTCATTCTTTTAGCTCCTTTTCTATTTCAAAGAAGATCTGGGCAAGAAGAGTTTCAGAAAGTCATTGTGATGTGCAGGATGAACCTTGATAGGTGCAAAGCATAGTAGGGGAGGATGAACTGCAGGTTTTTCTTGAGGGCAGGTGGAAGCACTGAAAATGTTGAAGTGGAAGAGCTTCCAATTAGATCAATGCCATTTAGGTTTATTACAAGCACAAGAAAACAAGAAAAGCTCACAAGGTTCCAAATGTAGATTGGAAGTTCAGAAATGCAATGACATTTACTTACTTGAAATTGGCAGGAGAAAATACTCCTATCCAATCATCAGCTGATGGCTTTGGAGAACTATACTCCAATGTCACCCATTCTGTAGTTTGCTCCTAAAACAGTGAGCAAAACTTGCATCAATCGCAAAACAAAATCTATGTTATGCACAATTTTAGTGGTTTGATCCCCAATACACACTACAATCCACATAGGAAATTCAATAGCCATATTTTACAACTAAAAAGCCTGCAAACTTGAAGATCATCAAGTTCAATCAAACAAATTCCTGATTAAAATACATATGCTAAATAATTAGGTAGAGATGAAAGAAGCACAATGCTGTTGAGGCTTACCTTTAATCCGAGGACTGTAGGAGAAGCTTTAACATAAGCATCGTGATTAAGATCAACTGTTGCCTTATGAATTGCAATTTTTGACAGAGGCTGATCCCCATGTGACCATACCTCTTGAAGGGTTGTAAGAACCAAAAATATTGCCAAGGAGATGAAATTTAGTCCTCTCATCCCACCCAAGATCTGAGTTCAATAAAAAGGATATGTGTTCATACTTCAGAGTGAAATGCAACTTCAAAGACATACTTTCAAAAAGTTAAAATGCATAAAACACATGCAACACTGTCAATATGGTTTATTATCAAAATTTAAACTGAGTTAATACAGCAACCAATATAATATGAAGCTCAAAAGCACCTCAAGAGCTGAATGAATGCAAAATAGGAATGAAATTGCAACTCCAAAAAACATGCTTTCAAAAAGTTAATATAATGTTCAAAAGCAGAAATGAATTGCAAAATATTGGCATATACCCACCAATGTTATCAACCAAATGTGCCCAACAAAACCAGAAGCCCAATCAAATTCCCACAGAAGGCTTACAAATACACCAAACAAATACCTCTACTTACTGATTCTACTGCAAAGGAAGCTGAATAACAGCTGAGAAACCAAAATAAACAACTGGGTATTCACCTAAACTTCAGTAAGAAGCACAAGATAAGAAAAAGAAAGAAACTATGGTGGACCTATAGAGAATTGAACTGCAAAGAACCAAAGTTGAACGTGAAACATATAAATAAACCAAAGATGCTAAATTTGTAAATAAATATAAACTTATGAATTTCAAAAATCAAAGAAAAACTTTTGATGTAGGAATATCTTAGAGAAGATTCGACCGTTAGTCCGAGATTAAGGCTGAGTTGTTCTTTAATGGAAATGAAACGAAATACTGAAATAGTCTTATTATTATTAGTAATAATCTCTTTTTTCCATATATAAAAGTTAATCATAATAAAGAATAACAGGAAAAAGAGATTATTACACACACAATTATATATATATATATAAGAATACTTAAATTTAAAGAAAATGAGGGGAGAAAAATAAAGGATGGTATCATCTATTCATTTTTGAAAACTTTGCTGGGGAATATTTGCTGTCATCCAACTGGAAATAGCTGAAATTGGTTGATATTTGTTTTTGAAATTTTTATCCAACAAATTTCTTGACAAAGTGTTTTTTTTTAAGAAGGAATTTCTTGACAAAGTTGACATAAAGGACATAGTTTATTTTTATTTATTTTTGAATTAATGATTAGTTTTCTAGTACTTTTTTATGTTTGGTCACTTAGTCAATAAATACACATGACACTTTATCCAAAAAAAAACACAATAAACACACGTGACACATCATATGCTTGTGCTTTGATTAGCACACAACATGTGCCAATAAATATTTTGGGATATGATCTTTTGTAGGAGTATGCATGGGTCGGGTTGGGTCGGGTTAAGAGAATTTTTTGACTCAATCCACCATGGTGGGTCAAAAAAAATTCAACCCAAACCAACCCATCACATAAGTCCAACCCAACCCAACCCACATGGGTCGGGTTGGGTCAGGTTGAACCCATGGATTTGATAAATTTTTATTATTATTTTTATTAAATATATTATTATTAGTATATTATATATATATATATATATAATATTATATATAAGCACTTATAGTATATAATATTATTATTAGTATATATTAAATATATTATTATTAGTATATATTAAATTTATAGCTGATTTAAAAAAAATTATTAAATATATAATCTATTTTAAATACATATTAAATATGGGTGGGTCGAGTCGGGTCGGGTTTGGCGGGTTTGTAATTTTATGACCCATACCCAACCCAACCCGCTATAAAAAAAAATTTTGTGACCCAACCCAACTCACCAAGCCTTAAAAACCGACCCAACCCGGCGGGTCGGGTTGGGTCGGGTCGGTTTGGAGGGTCCATGGATTTTCTGCACACTCCTAATCTTTTGAATCTCATGTTAAAAAAAATTTTCTATTTGCCTCTACTTAATTTCATTTCAAAAGGGAATATACAATTTTTTTAAAACATCGAGTTTGCACAATAAACAAAATAAATTAAATAAGCTATGAAAATAGCCTCATACAAGCTTTTAATTAGTATTTATTTTGTTGTTTTGGTACTTGTTGCCTTGTTGGTAAATTTAAAAAAATAATAATAAAAGAAGGAAAAGGCTAAAAGCTTTATTAGTACTTTTCTTTTTCTTTTCTTGCACTCTACAAAAGCCAAAAACAGTGTTTGCCAAGTTATCATTGAAGTTATTGGGATACCTTCAATAAGGGTATGGAAACCTCTACTCTAGTGTTAGTCTGTTCAATAAGGGCCCATGTCATTGTCATTCCCTTATTAGCATTTTGATTTACAAAAAATAAGAAAAGTAATTTTTTTTTTTAATAGAAGAAAAAGGAAATCATTTGAGACTGTTACAAATTATGTTGATGTCATTTGTGTTATAAATAAGGAGTTTTGGTTTTCTTGTCTCAGCCAACTTTTTTTCTTTTTTCTTTTTATAATTGGCTCAGCCAGCTTGAACTATAACAGTTTTCTATGCTTGAGTCAGCTTGACTTTTTTATTTTTTTTGTAGTTTGTATATGTTCATCAAATTTTTTACCTAACCAATTTATGACATTAGTACTATATCCATTATGTTCTACTAAATTAGTTTCAGTGTGGTAGTTCACAACCTGGCGAGACATGCTATGTATATTAGTGACTTTTCAGTGTGGATGAAAGATGTTCCATCGCATATCAATAAAGTACTCTTAGCCGATTTTAGCTAATTTTCTATTTAATAAAATCTGTTGATCTTTTTGCTCAAAAATTAGTTTCAATACCCATCAAGCAAATACTAGAGCTTTTCAATATATATAGATTTATAGGGTAACAACTAAATCTTTATAGTTTAATGTGAAGTTATCAAATTGGCTTGAGAACATGCATGATTGGGAATTTAAGAGTTAAAGACTAGGTCCAAAGGCTCGGTGGTTCGTTTACAATTACAACATGAATTTCATCCACTCACCTAATGAGATGGGCCTAGCCTTTGCTGAATAAAGGTGGTGACAGTATTAGCCCACAAGTGATGTAGGAGCATCATTACTTTGTTCCATGAACAACTTTGATTAAGGTGGATGATAGTGAGGGTGGCCTTGGTACAAGGTAATAGCAGCAAGTATAAGCAGCAACTTGGTACAAGACTGTTGCAGCTTTAAGCTTGTAGCAGGCAGGCTAGTTGGGTTCCATACTTGAGTGTAGTCAGCTATGTGATACTTGGAGGGTTTTATGTAAGGGTAAAAGTTTTACTCCAAACATGTTTAAAACTATCTTACTCCAACTTATAATATGACAATTAAATAAATTATCTATTTTAAAACCCAGATAGTTTAAAGAACCTAAAAATTGAAAAGTTTAGGGAGTGTTTGGTGAGTGTTTTTAAACAACAATTTTCAGTTTTTAAACAACATTTCACGTATTTTCACACACTTTTTTACTCACATGTATTTCCACAAAAAATTTTAAATAACAATTTTCAGTTTTTAAACACATCTTTCAAACAGGCCCTTAAAATCTTTGAAGCCTTTAATGAGTTTTTCATATGCTCTATCACCATATCACATTCTCCTTTAGCAATCCAAACAATAGTCCATCACACACCATGAACCATTAAGCCTCAGCCCAAAACAAGATCCTTGGACCTAAACCTTACTTTGGGTCTGAGTTGTACCAACCCAGCTATCTAGCCATTTATTCTCCTGCAATCAGGTAATTATTTTGTTCTCAAGCATTTAGTGACAACCACTTTACGTGCATATTAGTGCATCTTCTATCCTATTCTAGGGGACAGTAACCTCTTATTAAATTGAAATCATTGAAATTGATTACTTTATCTTTGGTAATGTCTTGACATATGGTGCAATAGCCAGGGCTGTTGGCTGTTGCAATCATACAATTCCTCTCACGTCATTTTTACTTTTTCAAAATTTTGAACTTTTTTTTACCGTTTTAACTTCCTTAATCCAATAAATAATGTCAAAAGTTAATTTTTTAAATTTTGATTTAAACTGTTGAGAAGAGATTATATGGTGTAATAGCTTTAACTATTGCACCAGATCTCAATCCATTTACATAAAACTGTTAAAATTCAAAACTTTTATATCCTTGAGCTTTTTCATAACTCCTATGACAGTATATAATAACTATGTCAACCAACTTGCAAATTTAAATTCCCTAATTTCCCTAATCATTCCCTAGGTGATGAAATAATAACCACACTTTAGCTCAAATAGTAAATATACTAAACAGTAGTTAATAGAAATAAACAAAGATGAGCCACAATTCAATTAACCAAGCCAAAGCAAATAAACAAACAAACAAAAATATAGGAGATTACTATTAGTTTATATGTTCCTCTGTTTCATACTTTCTAGTTTCTAAATATGCTGGCTTAATTAATGAACTTAAAAAAAAATAACTAACAAATATCACAAAGTGAATTTCAAGTGCAACCATTCCGGCTTAGGATTAGGCAATACTAGTTATTTTATCCATTGCCATAAAATATATGTATCTTCTTCCTGTATAGTTTCCAAGATTATGTAAGATCTATCTGTTGTGGTAGGGAATGTACTTATTCAATAAATCTAGTACTACAATAAATTTCAAAAACGTTTACACAACTTGTTGTGGTCTACAATAAAAGTAATATCAATGGTGATCTCGCGTGAACATGATGTTTTACTAATTACAAATTATCACATCAAATGTCATTGAAAAAATTATGAAATTTTTTTTTTTAGGTTCTGATTAACAAATGTCAAATTCTATTAGTTGAGGTTAAGTTTTTTATTCCAAATTATTTTTTGAAGAATCGCACAATGTTCAATTAAAAAAGTATTTGTTATTAGCATCTACTATTTCAATGTTATGAATACCGTTTCGGACTCCGTTTTGGTTTGCCAATTGGAACGGAATATTTCGGTACCAACCTATTTCAACATACCGTTTTAGGGTATTTCAGAGTTACGTTATTTTATAATAAAAAATATATATTATTAATTAAAAAAACCTATATACATTATTAAGGGTTTTAAAGAAGTTATAAGAACATATTTTAATTATATATGTAATCTTTAAGCCCAAATAATAATAATAAGTATCAGTTCAATCATTTATAAAATATAACAAGAGTAATAATATAAATTATGAAAAAAAAATTTTGATGTTAATATTAGTAGTTGGAACAGTGGAAGAGGGTTAAAGCTGGAACATTCTTTTTTTATTGTTAGTCACGTGGGGCTCACAAAAACAAAACAAAGAAAAAATTCAAATTTTAAAATACAAGTGACAAAAGAGAAGAGCATGTGGGCTGGCAAAAACAGAACAAATAAAAAATTTAAAACAAAGGACATAGCATTTAAGGAATAGTAAGGAGGCTGACAAATAGTCATACACATTACCTGTACAGCACACAAATAAAAAAGGAAAGGCAGACGGCAGCAGGACCAAAACCCACCAGTAGAAAAAATCAAAAAGAGAAGAAGAGAAGAAGGGTCTGAAACCCGGAAGAAGAAGAAGAAAAAAAAAAAAAAAAACAAGAAGAAGAAGGGTCCATAACCAAGAAGAAGAAGGCAAGATTTTTTTTTTTTTTTTAGCCAAAATCTGGTACTGGTTGAAATTTGTATTTTGGCCGGAATGGCCAGAACAGCCTGAAATAGGCTGAAATTTGACTCGAGGTGGAATAGGGGGTATTATGGTACCAGTTTGCATGCTAGTATAACGGAATGGAATCAATAACAATGATAAAAATATAATATAGCATTGAATATAATTTGACATGATTCAACAATTCAATAAATATTTAATTTATTATTTTTGGTCAACAATAAAGTAAAATTTGTAATATCTTAGGCTCTTATAGAGCACTCACAGCAGTGGTGCTATATTGGTATATTGCTATATCTTAGCTCCTCAAACACCAAAATCATTCTCCATCAGTGGAGCTAAATCTTTTTTTTTTTTTTTTTAACTCCATTGCTATAGTGCACATCTATAGATAGATGTGCATTGTTCATGAGAGCTAAACAAAAATAATTTTTTATCTTCCGGCCCGATTAAAATAATAAAAAGTGTTTCTCTCTCTCGGTCACTCCATGCCTCTCTCTCTCTTAGTCACTTAGTCACTTTCACCTCTCTGTCTCAACGTCTCCGACCCATGCCTTCACCGGCCTCAACGTCACTGGCCCAAGCCGACCTAAGCCCCAAGCCGCCGATCCACACCTTCGCCCAGTCCTCTATCTCAACGCTCACCCAATGCCGACAAGCCGGGGTTTCTCTGGATTTCATGGGTTTCATCGTCGATCCAAGCTCTGGGTTTCATCGTCGCAGTCGCCGCTGCCTTCCTCAACCCATTGCTTTGGTTTTCCGCCAATCAGACCCATTTGCCTTAGACCCACTTCTCTTCCGCTGATCAGACCCACGTCGACACTGTCCTCCTCACCAAAGCCTAGCTCTGTGATTGGTGATTTTGTTTTATTTTGTTTGTGATTGATGATTTTGTTTAGTCTGAGTTAAGAAAAAAGATTAAAGATTTCGGTTGGTTTTTTTTTTTTACCTGCTGTGGACTGGCGGTGGTGGTTGTGGGTGTGGGTGTGGCTGATGGTAGAGATGGTTGTGGTTGGTGCTGTGAATGTTTTTTAGGTAGTGGGATATATTATTTTATTGTAGGAGATATATTATTTTATTGTGATGTTTATATTATTTTATTGCGTTAAAAGCTAAAATAGATCCACTACAGCTTGTGTGTAGATAAAATAGATAAAATAACTTTTGGTAGAGCTAAATAGCTAAATATTTTATACCACTATTGTGAATGCTTAAAGGGTGCAACTTTTATCCAGTGCACTCAATCCACTACAATCATGACATGTGTCTATTTTCAAACACGTGTCATGATCGGAGCGAATGCAGGGTCACATGACACTGGACAGGAATTACACCCTTATAAAATTCTTTTATTTTCATAATTTCTCTCTCTCTCTCTCTCTCAGCTTCCCAAAACCCGTGGCCACAAAGAGACCTCTAAGCTCTCACCCTCTCCGAGAACGACAAAAAGAACAGAATATCAGCAACAATGAAAGAACCCCACTTGGTAAAATTGCTAATCTACATTGTTTATACTATCTCTCTCTCCTGCTTTTTTTTTTGTCCATGCCAGTTAAACTTTGGTACCTTCTTTATATTTATATAAAAAAGATTTTTTTTATATGTTTGTTGAATCTCTCTGTGTTCATTTATTATGCTATTATATACAGTAAGTAATGTAACTGCTTGATCATGAATTTTGTTGATGGGTGCCCATGAAATTTTGATGTACTTGGTTGGTTTTGTTTTAATAATGCTCTGTAATATAATAATGTCTGGTTTTTGTCCGTTTATTTATTTTGTTTGAGAAAAATTAGGATTTTGTTTCTTCTTTCCTTTTTTAACTGTTGTTGTGAAGTGTGAATGTTTGAGTTACTGAGTTAAATGAAAATGGGAGTGTATTGTAGCTCAGTAGAGTTGTCTAATTCATCTTGGGGGTAAATCTTCCTCTTACTTATTGTATAATAAGGGGGGAAAATATCAGCACTGGTATGGCTTCTTCTTTTTATTTTTCAAGAATGTTGAGATTTTTTATTTATTTTTTATTATACTACATAACTTTAGGGGCTAATGGGGTTTGCTAATTTGGAAAGATTTTGTTGTTGTTTTTGTTTTTTGCTTTTAAAAATTGCTTATAATCCTTTTTCTGATTGGCTATAAACTTTTTGTAGTAAGAGGGTGAAAACAGAAGATGTTAATATGTTATCTATGGATAGTGGAAATAACTAGATATTTCTTTATATAAGATAAATAAATAACCTAGATAAGATCAAATTGGGAGAAAAGTAATAGATCAACCTTGATGACACTTCCCATGAGGAGAAAGAAAAAGATTTAAAAAAAATTTATATGACATACTAGAAAGACCTCCCCCATCAGTTCAAGTAGTGGTATCTTTGGACCTATCATGCATAAGATATGTGTATCATTCTTCAAATTGTGTGAACTTTACAACCATGTAAACTCACATGCTATGAGAAGGAATGTGCATATATATACAATGCACAAGATACTTTCGACTTCTTGAAGGGGAAATTAGTAGGTGCATTTTGTGTACATCCTTCTCTCATATAAGCATGAGCCCCACAACCCACTTATCGGGTCTACACACTATGAAATATACCTTTATGTGAGAGAAATATAGATGCGTAATACATTGAATCCGTGATAGTGCATGTGTTTTATAAATGTGTTTATATAGGGGAGAAAATGCTACTAGTAAAATGTGTTTATAAATGAAAATTCTGTAGAGTAATTTTGTGATAATTGATTTAACAATATAAATATATTACCTTTGCAAGTAAATCATAATTTTTTTTTTTAATAATTATTGCGGCTGTTGGTGCCTGTCCTCTTGGACTGCAGGGGCAGTCTATAGTGGCCCAGATTTTCCTTAGCTGCTTTTGGGCCCAAATTTTAAATGCCCCCACATAGGTTTGTGCGACCTGTCCCCATTTTCCCTCAAATTTTTGTCACCTTGGTTTCTTTCGAAAGTGGTTTCTGGATGTGCCAAAAGTCAGAAAAGCACTTAGACATCCCAATAATTCCCAACCAGGACTTATTTTGGTCAAAAAGGAACTAAATTATTTTCAATTAATAAATTCCAAAAGTTGACCAGAATATTTTGATTGAACTTAATTAAATTCCATTAATGTTTTGGTACTTGTATTTGGAATTACTTGTATTTGGAATTTCATGTTCTACTCTTCCACCTTGCAGGATGAAATTTGTGACATATGTGGCGATGCTGGTTTTGACAATGCATTAGCTACTTGCTCCAGTTGCTGTAGTCATGAACATGGGTATGATAATATTTTATGAGTGATGTTAGGATATTACAATTATTACTTCATAAACTGTATAAACTATGTGTCAACTTTTAAACACAAAACAAAAGTTATTGATGCGACACTAATCATGCTTATTGTCATGTCAGTCAGGAACTTTTTTTTTTGGTAACAAAAATGATAGTACATTCAATGTTTTCCACTTCTTATTCGCCTCCAACACCTTTGTGTGCACACGTGTGCATGTTCATCCATGCAATTAATTTCACTTTATTTTCCTAATTTAGTGCCCCATCAATGACTTCTAATTACTATTAGTAAATGAAAAATGAAATGCATAGTTTTTATTTCCACCATTTTTAAGTATACACAACTACTCTTGTTGTAGGAAGCAAGGAGACTTAATTGAGGTGGTGTTTTCTTCCCATGTAGGCTTTTATGTTGGTTCTTTCAGGACCCAACTGCAGTGTGTTTAGACCATAAGTTCAAGTTGGTTGGATGGATCTCTTGTTCTTGTACTTTTCAGCTCTTGAACCGTAATGATCATTCTATGTAGTACTCTTAAAGTTTTGTAAGGTCACTTGGATGGAATAGATTGGATGTTTATGGTTCATTCTTTTGATTCGTTTCATGCCTTAACTCTTTAATTATATGCTTTTCAATTGATAAATATGGTGCAAAGATTGTCATTCTGATCTCTCCATTTTCAGTTATTGCATGCTGGTTGTTCTCCATGATATTCCAGAAGATTGGATTTGTAAATCATGTTTGTCAAGTGGGATGGTATTGCCAGAAGCTGGTGGGAAGGACATCACCATGAGAACCATGACAATAGATTGCTCTGAAATGGCTACAGCAGGTCTCAGTTTTTTTTTTTTTTTTTTTTTTCTTTCTTTCTTTTTTTGAATGAGATACATTCATTAAACAACCAAGAAAGATGTTTAAATTGATCAGAAACAAAAGAAAGATACTTACATGAAAAATTAGAAACAATCAAGTGACAAGCAGCAACAACAGCAGAACACAATACCAAACTGCTAGATGGTGATTCTATAATTAAGAAACATATATCCAAATAACTAGACAGTACCCTATTGTTCAATTTTTTTGAACCCATTGCATACTCCCATTCTAGCTCTAACATCGTTCTTGATTAACCCATAATCTTCTCCTCTTCGTGAATCAGACCACTGTGAACTCTTGCAGTTCTTTAAAGCCAGACATGATAAATGAAAGAAGCCCAAGCAAGCTTGTATAAAGTGAGTGAATCCCCTTGTACCCATCCATTCAACAGCCTTTAAAACAAACACAATTATAACACTTTCTGCTTCAGTCTTCTAGTAAAAGAGCATTAATAAATAATAAGATAGAAAAAGAGTTGTACCTAGTGCACAAAGTCCCACTTTTGCGGGGCTGATTCATGGACTTGAACTTGTAGCTTGTTGCTTTTGTGTTATTGAAATTGTGTTTATAATTGGGACTTTAGTAGGCAATATAACAATTTGGTAACCTAATTGCTCTTAGTTATTGCTGTTTCTGTATTTTGTAGGTGGTAAGTCCCAAGCTGTTGCTGAACAAAAGAACTCTGATGTTGAAAAAAGCGAGTTGCTGAATATTTTACCTATATTCAAGCTATACTTCAATTATCTCTCTACTTCACATGCTACTTGGAAGTCGGTAACCAATCTCTTCTTATTTTGTATATAATCTATTCTTTCATGATGTTGGAACTCATTCAATCATAAAAAGAATGTTTAGAAGTAACATATTTTCATCGTTTTGTCTAATAGATTGTTTCTTAGGATGTACATGGCAAACATTTCCTCTTTTTTCTCTATTGGATTTGTGAGTCGTGCAAGATTTTTCTTTCTTCAGGGGAGGATTTTTTGTTACTAATTCTACACCTAAAAACTTTCTTGGTGGGTTCAAGGCTCAACTTCCACCCTCCACCAGTCATAGAGCCTCTGAGTTTTCAGGAAAAATGCCTCTAGTCCTTAGTGTTGAGTTGCTTCCTCAATCCCAAATTTTGGCAGATCTTTTTCAGAATGATTGTCCTGATCTTCGTGACATTGCTCTGTACTTTTCCCCTGATGATAATATTGAGAGGTTTGTCTTGGCATCTGATTTTTGTGTGGCTATCTCTGCTTCAGCTTTTAAGGGCATCTTCTGGTTATGCAGTTTTTTATACGTCTTCTATTCACTTATAGTTCCAAAGAGCACGCTGCCTCCCTGTTTGAGCAGATGGAGGTCCAAAATTCAATGATGAGAAGCTCCTTTAATGACGTGGAGTCGCTGATATTTACATCAAAACAGCTGCACGTGGACTCACAGAGTGAGTTATCTTTTTTCCACATCATTCAGTTTTCCTATTTCTTTTCACTGTAGCTCAAGCTTTTCTGATTGATGAGCATAACAAGGTCAACCTTTTTAGGTTTTCTGATTATTTTTTTGATTGAGATTATCCTTATTGATACTGAAATAACTTGCATTGGAATCTAGGATTGTCTCCCGATATATTGGTCCTTATTTATACTTCCCTGACTTGGGCCTTGCCTTATTAGTTTTTCCGAATGAACTACTTTATTTTCCTGGTTTAACATAATTGTGCACTTGTGGATTTTGTAAGTTCATTTTACTTGAATATTGGTACCAAAAAGTTAAAAAAAAAAAAAAAAAAAAATCAAAAAATCTAGTTGGTCCTCTATCAGATGTTAAATATTGTGGGCGTAGAAATTTATGAATACTATATGAGGGGGCCACCGTAATTTTGAAATTTCAATATTAAAATGAATTCTTAGTTTTTCTAAACTATAAACAGTATATCTTGTTCATGCATGAGGATCCTGATATGTGAACTTATGATGCACCAGCAGACTTCCAGATAGAAGATTTTGGCTATAGGGTTGATGCGGTGGTTGTTGGTGTTTTGTGTGTTTATTTACATTACTGCCAAATGGTTCTTTGTACATGACTTTCCTTGCCTTGATGAATATGACAAAAAATTTTGTGTTTATAGATGTTATTGCGAGGTTAGAAGCAGAATACCAATTTTGGGGAGTCTTTTGCCCTGTAAAAGATAATCATAATCTTGACAAGGGAGATGCAGAACCCCTTCCAGTCATTTCTTCTGTGGAACATGCAAACAATGGCCACATGAGCATGGATGATAGTGAGGCCGTTGCTATGGAATTTGATATGGTAGGTGGAGAGAATGTGGGGAGAGTTGATATGGTTGTTTCAAGATATGCATCCAAGAGACATTATGAACTCACTTCTAACATTGGGAGTAACTTGCATAGGTTAGATAGAAAGACTTCAACTATTTCGAAGTATTTGATTTCTAGTAGTGAACAATTAATATTAGGGTATAAACAAGGGGTTAAAAGTGGAAGTGAGATTGCTTTTGAGCCCCACTTGCACAGCTCAAATAGGAAGTGTTTCAATGCGGTGGACCAAGATGGCATTCCTCCGGGATTTGAGAAAGTTTTAAGACAAAACTGAGAGATAGTATACAATACTACAATCATAGAGGAAAATCCTGCAGTACCATCCAAGATAAAGTTCAGTTGATGGGGGAAGATATGGCAGCTGTAGCAGAGAAATATGAACTGGGGATGTATTATGTTGAGAAGGAATTTGAGTGAGCAGGGCTTCTTTCAAGCATGACCAAATGCTCTACCCAGTTTGGCTTTGAAATCTGTCCTTATTGCATGGAAAGAACTTCACACGTATACTTGTAGGTGTTAGTTGAACTTGTTAGCAACATGGTAAATCTATAAATGCCTGTAAGATTTCATGATATAGTCAAGTGAGTTGAGGCCTGGAATCTTGGACTGATTAGGGCACCTGCAAAGTGTTCATTATAACTTTGCTTTTACCATGCCATTACAATGTGAATGTTGCATGCTTGCTGCAAATGACTGAGCCAAATTCCTAAGATTAAGATCAGTTGCTTATTATATCACCCCCCCCCCAAAAAAAAAAAAAAAAACTTGGGAACGAATTTCATCCAAAGCATCAGTATATAAAGTCACACATGATGCTTATGAATAGCATTTTGTTATAGCAAAAAAAAGAATGCGTATCACTCTGAAGTTGGCTATAACTTGGTTGCACAAATGATGCTCATCCATTGATCGATATAGCCAAAGAAAGGCACTTCACTCTATGGTGTGTGAGGCTTGGCACCTCTCCAATTGGAAGAATCTTTATGTTCCTTGTTGAGACCTTTTTTCTTGAATTTTGTTAAGTTGAATGGGTGATATTATTAGAACTCAAGACTCAAGACAGTTCTGTGAACAAGCAAAAGTCTGCATCTACAACAGTAACACAACCAAGCCTTGCTGGGGCAAAAAAAGGTACAAAGCAAGTACACTACATTAAGTACCTAAACACCACAACTACAACTCAATTCTTGAAAACAGATTGAGATATCCCCTAACTCATGCAAAGAACTTTGTTCTTGACATATTTCTTTACTCGGCATCAGAATTCCATCTTGGATTTAATGTACAACAAATAGGGAGGTGGATCCCTTCCTCAGACTTAATCTGGACATTGTAAATCTTGGTGTTTCTTTGAAGCTATATATTGTTGATAGACGCAGCTCAGACCAATCTGCATAGAGTGGATTTGAAACACTTCCTCCTCAAGGAATTAACTCCCCAATTGAGCATATCATCCCACTTACAGTAAGGTTCACTAATGAAGAAATAACTTGGTACTATCATCCAAATTCTTTTTGTAATGAACACTAAAAAAAGATGTGATCTCAGGTTTCAATACAATTTATGCAAAACATGCATAAAGTATAATCTTCATAATCTCTAGGTATCAATCTATCCCTTTTTGAAAGCCAAATCCTAATTGGCCAACCAAGTAATAAAAGAATGCCTGGAAATTGAAGGGACAGTTGAACAGACGAAAATAAATTGGATCCACTCTACTGTGGGACATTTAGTTCTAATCTCCTCCCAAGTAATTTTATAAGACAATTTACCTGTTCTAGAAGGTAATCAAGAGAAAGTATCCTCACCCCCAAATCATCTCACGCAACCTGGATTAAATGGATTCTAGATACTAATACCTGGCTGGTGGCCAATGCCAATGACCTTCATGAATATAAGAAGATAACTTGATATTTGCGTCATTATAGACTATCTTAAATACGTACCTAGGAAAAAAGAGACCCATCTTGATGTCAAAAATCATGCCAAGTGAATTTTTCTTTCATCTCCCACAATATGCTTGCATTGGTCTTGAAAAATGTTTCTCATTTTCAACAATTTCCTCCAACCCCAAGAGCAACCTAGTATTTTTTTTTCCTTTCCAAGTATAAGTATAATGTCTATATTATTAAAACTTGAATTTTAAGGTAATTTTTTTGAATATTTATTATTTTTATTGCTTTTTTAGGGTCCATATCTCTAATGCCTATTTTATTTGTATTTTTTAGCTCAAAACTAAAGAGTTTGGCCCAAATAAAATAAAATTTCATATTTTTCAACCCAAAAATTAAGAAGAAAAAACAATTTTGAGTCCAAAATTGAAAATGCAACTTAAGAATCAATTTAAAGCCCAACGAGTTCAAAATAAACTTGAATGGACCAAATGACCTAAGTGGACTAAAATGGACCCTATTAGACCGAATATGACTGAAGTTGACCAAAATAGTCTAAATGGACTTAAGTGGACCAAAATGTTACACTAATATGCCTCAAACGAAGAGCAAAAACAATAAATACGACGCTTTAGTTTTTAAATATTATATAGATTTGTTTCTCCAAAAAAAAAAAAATATTATATAGATTTGTAACACATATATGTAGTAAAATTTGTAGTAACTATCACTAAAAAAAAAAAAAATAGGAATTTGTTTATTATGTTGTTAATGTGAAACTAATCAATCATGTTACTTTGTAAATTTTTTAGTTAGTAAACAATATCATTTAAATGTTCTTTTCATATTAAAATTTTAAATGAAAACACTCATATAATGCATTATTTAAAAGATCTTATTGTTTGATTAATATTAATTTAAAAAATGTTTAAGTGACTTCATGTACTAATAGATTTGGACAAAAAAATTAAATTGACTCATTTAGATTTTTATTAATAGATTTTACAATTGGAATAGAGTAATGTGGATTGAAGTGACCAAGTTGGACCAAAGTGGACAGAAATATTAAAGTGGATTGAGATGGACCAAATTGGACCAAACTAGATAGAAATACTAAAGTGGATTGAGTGAACAGAAATACTATGCTAATGTGATCGAACAAGAGCGTAATAACAATAAATATTACATTTCAGCTTTTAAATATTATACAGACATAGATTAGAAATTGATAACAACTTTCATACAAGATAAAAGGCTCAGTTTCTTAGACTTGATTAATCGGAATAATAAATATGAAAGAACCAGAACATGATGAGGAACTGCTAACACACAACATTAATGAATCTTTATTTAAAAATGGCACTTAGCAATCATCAACAAAAATTTCCCTTATATCTGTATCAAGATACTACTGTGCTTGTAAAAAAAAAAAAAAAAACTACTGTGCTAGTGTAACTTCTGGACAACTATCAACAATACAGGTCAAGATGTCCTTATAATCCCGAGAGATTGTGAAAGAGTCATACACTTTTCCATCCCTGCTCTTCTTTTATTCAAACAAAAGGTGTGAATGATCAAATGTGGTAAGTTTGATGAATCCATTATCATAGTCTTTATATATACTCCACATGGTATTGATGGGAGCAAATTCGTGGAGGCTTGCTCCTCCTCCTCCAGCAATCACATGAATTGTTCCCTTTAAGGGGCCTATAAAGTTGTGTTTCTCTTGACTGGTGCAGATATTCTGCAGCAAGAAGAAAAAAGATATAAATTACCACTAGTTCTAAAAGCTTAAGTTGATAAAAAAGAGTGAATTTAATTAACCGCTTAACTACTATTCGATGTTGTCCCTCATGAGGCTTAGACTACCCCTCAAAAAGTGAATCCAACACGTGGAATTTTTAACTTTTGAATGGGAGGTAAAGTGGAGGCATGGTTCAAACTTAAGATCACCTAATCTAATACCAAGATAAACTACCACTTATCCAAAAAGTTTTAACTGATAGTAAAGAGTGGATTTTATTACTTAACCATTTTTTTAACAATTAAATTGTTCGTTAAGAAACTGAAATGTCTGTGGTGGTACCGAATCTATGCAGTGTAAAATGTAGGAAGAAATGACTATGGTACAGCTTTACCTCGTAGACCAGGCATGATCTTTCATAATTGTGCACATGGCCATAGAGGGCAACGTCAACCTTGTACTTCTGCCAAAGTTTTTCGAGGTCCTCCCTTCCCCTTGGTTCCTCAAATGATCCTTTTTCCACATAAAACTATAAAAGTCCACAGAAGAATAACCTAGTACTCTTATGTGCAAGAAAGATTAGCCATGGTCGTCTTTGTCTGTCAACTGATGCGAGGCAGTTCTCAATGAACTTGTATTGCTCTGATCCCTCTCTCCAATCAAGTTCAATGTGAGCTACGCAGAATTGGAACATGCCATAGTCAGTGGAGTACCTGGAAACAAGTAAAAGTGTTCATCAAGAATCCCACCCCTTCTCCCTTCTTTAACAAGTAAATTTTTTTTGTGGAACCAATTTGGCAGCTGGTTCTTTACAGCCAAAAATTGGAGAAACCCACATTAATAGTGAATGTAAAACAATGGATTTGGGAGTAATTTCAGAATTTTTGGAGAGTGGTTTCGAGTTGTGAAGACGCATATGTTTTTTTTTTTTTGGCAAAATTAAAAGAATGTTTTAGAGAATTTCTAGCTGTGTTGGAAGATATTTCATGCAGTTGGGATCCTAACAATACTATCACACTACATAGAGGTCAAAGGTATGAACTAAATGAGCAGCACCTATGGTTAATAGTGAATATGACAGGTAAATAAAGCAAACAATTACTACAAAGTTCTTTATATCTGAGTATTACTTCCATAACAGAAATTAGCCCTGTTCTCAGCGGGGACATAAAACATGTTCTCGGTTAACACACCACACTCCCCTCCTGAATCCATGTTCTGGTAGAAGGATCCAGTTCCTGGCCAGTCACGCTCATGGTTACCACTGCAAAAACATTAAATGATGGCACATATGAAAAATCAGAAGATGTCTACATGATTAATGAGCTATTTATGCATATTATGACAAACCTTCCAATCATGTAAGGCTTAGTTGATGCAATTGGCTCAATCTGTGCAGTGAATTGGTCCCACTGTGCAATATAACCCATAGCATAGACTATATCTCCAATATGGAAGACTATATCAATGTTGTTTAAGTCTTCAATAAGCTGCTTAGTAGTGCTCAGAGATGCAGGCTGGAAATCTTCAAATTCAAAGGAACCATCAGCTTCGCCTTGTAAGGTGGACGATTAAACAAAAATCTTGTGAGATTTCATCCAAGTACAATTTGGATATACAGTATGCTGAAAGATGAAAAAGGCCAAAAAAGACTGGTAATTGATATTCAGTTAAATTGAAACCAGCAGCCACACATCCTTAAGAGAGCAAATGTATAAATGAATAGTCCTTTACGCAATGTGACATTTGTAAATGTTAACAAAAGTAAAATATAGTTTTGAATTTTAGAGGTTAAGGAAGGGAGATTAAATAATATGTCAGACAATTTCATTAATCTATTTACATGTCCTTACATACACAACAAAATGCTACACTTAATAACCACCGCAACAACGTGCATGCATCAGATGGTATTGAAGTTCCTAGTCATTATAAATGAGGGGCTTTATTCATATGCACATCCAGTCTTCCAAGAGAGTTCACACCTTTCCGATTCTTAAAAAAAAAAAAGAAGAAAAAGAAAAAGAGTTCACACCTTTCCCATGTTGCAAAGAATTTTGACCAGGATAAGGAGATGCTCTAAACCAGTATTCTTGACTCCAAATACATGTACCATTAAACAACCCATGCCCCAGCTTGTATGTATACCTGAATAATCAATAAGAAGAATCGGAAGTTAAAGTAGCATGCAAATCAAACAGAAGAGGGCTAAAATTTTAGCACGTGCAAGTCCAATAATTCAAGGTTCATTATATTACAATTGAATCCATGTAGTTAAAATTGTTAACATTTTGGATTAAAATTTGTCATTCTTATTGCAGGTTCATTCTAGAATATGTTCAACCTCCATGCTTTAGGATACAGTTTGCTACTTTACCTTATGTGTCATTTCCTGAAATGTAAAGCTTGTTGTGATCAGGACCTTCAATAGTGGAAGTTCACTACTGTTATTGGTGGTTGTAGGTAATATACTGGTAACGTAATTTTACTGTGGGGACATGCTTTGGTTGCTTTATTTTGGTACCACTTAATTACCAATAAATATAGCATCTTGTGCTGTTTTTCTCGTTGAACACTTTATGTCACATGCTGAACATTTGCCAATGTTTTTAGGTATATTTTAAATCATTTGGACTAGGACTTCCAGGAAAAACAAGGCTCATAATGTCAGAGGTCAGTTATCGCGCAAAAACTTCTGGAAAAGTATATAATACAATAAAGGAATAGCAATAAATAGATAGATAACAAAAGGCTTAGACACAATCACCTTGCTAATCTTAAACAATATTTGCCCACACTCAAATGATACTAAAGGATTACTGCTAATTTGTTCCCAGACACAACTAAGCTTAGAATTCTTCAAGTAGTATTACCAAGAGAATTCTTGTGAATTTTTATGAAAAATGGTAAAAGAAGGTAGTTACAAAAATGAATATAGATCGCTATTTATAGCTGAAGGGTTATGCCCCTTCAAAAACAGTCACTTTGATTGACTATAATATTCACAGAGTATTAGCCGTTTGACAAACCAGAAAATCCCCATCTAGAAAACTGCAAAAAAATAGTTTTTATGATCGATCGAGTATTCCTTCGTCATCAAGCCAGGAATTGAACGAAGAACAAGGTTCTCATATTATACAGACTTCGACTTATTGAGCCATACCTCGATTGATCAAAACGAGTTCAACCGATCAAATAGGAGTTGAGCTCTTTAAACCAAGGCTCAGCAGCATTTTAAATGGCATTTTGAAATCTCTCCTCTTTAATCTTAAATATATAACAACCTACATTGTATATAACTTTATATACAACAAGAACTCTGAACGCTTCAATGTGAACTTCAAAAATTAGTCCACTAAACCATGGGTTCAAATTCAATTATAGTTTGCTATTCTAGATATTTCTTATAAACATGAAAGATTCAGTGGAAACCTTGTGTCTTTTGTAAACTAGTTTAGTTCTTGGATTGTGTCATATGTTTTTAACTTCTTAAAGGAATGGAGCTCAGCAGGTGATGCATCTTTCTCTCTCCACTGTTCAGTGCAAATTTTTTAGTCCAGTTTATTGCTAATGCAAACTTTTCACTCCACTTTTATTTATTTAATTATTTATTTATTCAGGGACCTTGTTTATATTCTCAAATCTCAAGCATATCAGGATTGACAGTTCTATTTGTATCAAAGCTAGTACCAGAGACTTAGGGGCAAATACTTGAAGAAATGCAGAGAGGTATGAACCCTTTTCCAGTAAGGTAAGCCAGGTTTCTTGCACACTAGTTTTTTTTTTTTTTTTGATAGGTAATAGATATCTTCATTAAAAAAGTACGTCATGTTCATGATGAAGAACAGAATGTACTAGAAACAAATACAAACAAATCAAACAAAGATAGAATGCACGAAATAAAACATGGAAATACATTGTGTAACACTAGTTCTATATTAAAGCATTTGAAATTAGGCTTTCTTCTATGGCTTATTTGATTGCTGATTAATTGGGAATAATAAAGAGAATTTGGAACATTAAAAGTATTTGGGACTAGTATTTCTTTTAAACTAATGGATACGATAGCATGTTTAAATAGACGATTATTGAAGTTTGTAACTAAAAGATAGCATTAAGTAGATATGCTAGGATTTTTGTGTTCTTGAATTCAAATTGATTCACTCAACTTAAAGGCTCCACTTTTCTTGCTAACTGAAATTACAAGGAATAGAGTTAATTTTTCAGACAAATAAAAATCAGGGACATTGTCAAGGAATCATTAAAACCTGAAAAAATAAAATACCAGTTGAGATATAGCTCATGGACACAAAGTGTTAGACATGGAAACTTCAGAAAATTTATGGATAAATCTACAAAAATTCCATTCAGGGGGTCAACCAATTGCAAAAACTATCAAAATCCTTCTTTTTTTATTTTATTTTTTATTAAAAAAAAAAAAAAGTGTAGTTCCTATTTCATAAGTCTAAAAGTCAAAAAAGAAAAGAATGAAGGTCCTTTTTTGAATGCAGCCCAACAAAACAGGGTGTGGTTAAGATTCTAAGAGGGGCATCTAAAGCACAAAATAAGCAAGTCCAGCAAAAGCATGGAAATTGTAATTCAACAACTATTAACAGATTCAATAGTCAAACTTTAAACCACACACTTCTTGGTTATTTTAAATAATTTAGGGATTTTACCCACTAATGAGCAATTTATACGAGCTGCAAAAAGGTCTAGACCCATCAAACCACATTCTATGCAAGTGCAAGTGGCATACCATGTTTCCTCTCTTTTTTACATTCTACAAACTATTTTCCAGAATTTAGGAAAGCTAGATACAAGTAATCTAATTAACTTCTTTAACAGTGACGCATGAGAAATTGCAGAATTTGCCTACATACGCTTGTGGTGGGTTCAGGTTTATAGCGATTTGTGAATATAGGGTTTAGATTTGTAGAAGAAAGTTTTACAATGCAAAATTGGCTTTAGTTTGGTAAGTTTTTTATGCCTATTTGATAGAATAAGTATGTAAAGTTTAAGGGTTTCCAAAGATGAGGAAGGATTTGACTTTGGCTTGTAAGGATGAAGGGACGGAAATTTATAGAGTTCTATTAACACTATCTATGAAAAGTACCTCAAGAAGTAGAGGAAAAAAAGAGATAAGAGAAATGGAGAAAAAAGAACAATAATGCCAACATGTTTCCATCTCTTTTTTTATAGGCCATGTCTCAATCCCAAACACACCCAATATTTTTAGTAATCAATCCATATACTCTTCAAGTACAATATGTACAAACCTATCTAAGTGTAAGGAAAATGTCTACCCCAGGTATTGGAAGACAAAACAAGACACACTCAGCAGGGTTTGATGCCCCTCAATGCAAATCTGCAGAATAGTTGCTTGCTTGTGGATTCTTTGGTGCAAGAAATATATGCAAAACCAAAGGACCTCAACAATCCTTCACTGCAACCCAACCCAATAAGTTGTGATCATGTTTCAGAGAATTATCATGTCAGCTTGGATTCAAAATAATGATCCAACATGTTCAGGTTGGCTCATGGGTTAGAGAGGCACAGCTAATTCAAGAATAGGGGTTTTTTATACTTGTTTCATAATTCTAAACCATTGGATGCTTCAAACGTTAATCTTACATTACTCAAGGTGTTACATTCCATTTGAACTGAATTTTCCAGCCATCTTGGAGATTTAGGAATAATAATAAACCTATAAGCTGTGCAAGACATAGAATAGTTTCTGCAAATGAAATTAATTAAAATCCAGTTGATAGAGCAATTATATTCAGTTTTATACAGTAGGAAAAGTGAACTGAAGATACCTATCAGAGCCAAGGTGCGCCAGCTGACAACAGTTCCAACAAAATATGTAACTGCTGACCCAAAAAGAAATCATGAACTGAACAATAATCAATAGTTATGCACATGAATCATAAAGATACTCACTCAACGTACAATTTCTTAGTGGTCTTGCCATAACTGATGCACAGTAGTAAATCCTCCTCGGAGATTTTTGGGGGTTATTTCTGCTATATATACAGGTACCTATTTTTTTTAATAGAAGAGATGTCTTTAGCTAATATAATTGAAGAAGAAGAACTGATGAGTTGAAGAACATAATGCACCTAAAATCTTTACATATACCTAGAGACATGTAAAGGGAATTAGCAAAACTTACCCCTCTGCAACCTAGGATGTCTGCTATTCTTCCACTCAGCACTGCACCTAACATTGCTCCAATTGTCATAATTGACCTAAATACTGAGTACTGCAAATCAGGTCGTACAAAAGAATATTGGAATTTAAAGCAAGAAATTGTTGATCATATTTAGAGTACTACTAATTGTGTTCCTGGAGGTAATCTATGTTCAAGGTGCTGCCTGGCACGACTTCTTGCCTTTAGATGCTCATCAGTATCCTCAGTTGTCACTACTCACTATAATGGATGGCGGGGATTGATAATTATCTTTTCAAGTGACACAGTATGACTCAATATGTACTTTGCAATCTCCATATCACTATCCTTGATGGGCCTACCTTCTATTATGAAGTCTGATTTTACAAGCAACATCAAAACTAAGCTTTCTATCTAATAAGACTGCCTTAACTATTTTTTTTTTTGAGAATCTGTAATACTACCTTAACTAGTATAGCATCATGCAGTATTTTCCAGATAAAAAGTGAAACTTTGCAGAAATTTTAACTTTCCACAATATTTTCTAGACTTCACTTTTAACATTATTAGTTCTAGCACTGTTACTGTCATCATCACCTCCCATTCTCAAATACCTCATTCCCACATGCCGAAACACTATCCTTGTGGTAGTAAAAAGGTCAAGTACCTTAGAAACAAAATTATTTTGTTCTATAAATGTAAGGCTCCTTTCAACTGGCAAGAGATCCTATGGATAAGTTAAAATAGAACGAAAACAGAATCTTAGAAGCCAAAAAACACAAGCAGTGAATGTTCGTGGACATCAAGTAATTTTCCAGTTCAAGTCCTTAAAAAAAAAAAAAAAGTAAATAATTCATTAAAAAGCAGGCGTGTGGAACCCATGCACATGACGTCCACATATTACACTTATTAGCCACAAACCAATAAAATGCCTAATACGCTTCATCTTAAAAACAAAGTTCCCCAAAACTACACCAGTAGACAACCATAATAATACAATGATTAAAAAATAAAGAATTAAAGGCTCAACCTAAATGAAAAATATACATAAAAATTAAAACAACAGTGGTCTTCTTATAAACAATTATTGTGAATGTTGAAATTATATTGGGCACATTGATAGATCACTTTTAACATTGTCATTGGTTTTTATTTCTTCAATGAAAGTACATTGTGTGTGGGTGAGAGTCAAATTACTGTGTAGCACCTCCCAACTAGCGGCCATTATATGTGTTGCTTGACATTTGGATTTTTCCCAAGAATACAGTCACGATGAGCAGGAAAGCTACACTCTGCACAGTAGTAGAACCATTGCTTGGGATCTCGTTCTTCTTCACAGACATCACAGTAATATTCGCCGGAGTCATCTTCAAGAGTATAACGGAGGTTGAAGGGATGTTCATGTTGGTTGTACCATGTGGTTTGTGGTAGTGTAGCACATTTTAAGTCTAGAACAAATTCACAAGTGGAACAACGGAATACACAATAGTTTTCAAAATTACAACTACTACACTTTTGTAGAGAGTTTGTCCAGGAGAGGTAAAGACGATGCTTATGACAGGCAAGAGTGAGGGTGTCTGATAATAAAATACATTGAGCATTGTAATTACGGTTGCATATTTGACAGTTGTATTTTAAGCCGTTGCACCTCTGGGCACAGGCATTACAGAAAAAAGAAGCTTGCTGATAACTAAGGGTGAGAGGGTGTTCATGAAGTGGGTGTCGTTTTATTTTGGGTAATTTAGAACAAGATTTATGAAGAAAGAAGCTACACGGGGTACAGCTGTAAAATGGAGAGAGAATGGATTGTACGCACCCGTTGCATTTTGTGTTATTCGAAATCTCATCAATAAGCTTCAAATCATGCTCGTGACTGAAGTGTTTGATTTCTGTGGCTATTTCAGTTCCGTCTTCCCCCACAGTGGCTTTTATGACTTTGCAAATTTCTGAGTCAAAGGATTGACTGAGCTCTGGATCTTCAGATTTTGACTCGGTGGACTGCTCCTCTTTAAGTTCCTGCAAATTTATGTACTCCCGGTTCCAAGAGAGCATAGCACAATAGAGGTGGGCAGCAAAATCGCATCTTGAGCAATAGTAAAGGCAGAGTGTATCCACTTTTCGAACACAGAATAGGCAAATTGGAGAGTCGGATTGATGGACTTCAAGAGAAGGGGTGAGGTGGAGAGTGTGGTTGTGACGGAAAACTTTCAGTATGCGTGGGCAAGCAGCACAACGTGAATGTATACCGAAATCGCATTGGGCACAACAATAGGGCAGATTGCCTTCTTTGCCACAGAAGTCGCAAGTGAACTTCATCAGCTTCCAAATGCTGCGGGTCAATTGGTGGTCATGGACTTCAGTTTGGATGGTGAGTGATAAAGAAGAACATCTGATGTGAATGTTGAAGTTGCAACGGTAACAACAATAACTGTATTCATTACTCTGTTCTCCGCAGACGTCGCATTTGCTAAATTTGTCACATTCTTCTCTGTTGTTAACATAATATGTATATATGTCGAAGAGAATAAGAGGATGATTTGGGTGTGAGGGATGGTGCAACCCAAGGGGTAGTTCAGCACACGATTTATGATGGTGGTAATCTCTGCAACTGTTACAGCTGTAGCTAGGACCAAATACTGGTTCCGTGCACCCATAACAAAAACGTCCACTTCTCTCGTCTTCATTAAAGACCAACGGATGCCGCCAATGCCGCCAATGTTGAAGCTCCATCGTCTGGACAACATCAAATTTGGTTAGAAAATAATGTCAGTGCAAAACAAACTGAGAAAGAGAGAGATGCACATGAGATGTTTGATTGAAGGCCGGTAGCATTTGTTTTCTGACTAATTATCATCAAGTCACATGGAACAATTAGTAAAGTTTTGTATAAAGAGTAAAGACCAATACCAAATAGACAATCTGGCACTTCTCCACTAAGCTTAGACGCTAATGCTCTCACTGGCTGAGCTTGCTCAAATTTGATTTGGAAATCCAATTTTTAATGGTAGCTTGTGAGATTAGAGGTAGGGATTCTGGGATTTTAAGAAAGCAGCCATTTGGGTACATTCAGAGCTGGATAATGACGAGTTTGGACTTGAGTTTACAGCTCGTTTAGAATTAGTAGGGTGAATTTGGGCCTGAGATTGTGGGTGGGCTTATTCACTCAAGTACGAGTGAATCGCTGGTTTGTCAAATTGGGGGTGGGATCGGGTGGTGGTGTATTTCACTGTTTTGTAAGTTAATAAATATAAATAGAACTACTTTTTTCTTTTTCTTTTTGATAAACTAAATACAACTACTGATTTAGTTTCCTTAAAGTAATGTTTATTGGTTTTCTTTTTTCCCGATGTAAAATGTGGAAGACTTTTGAAAAGTTATAAATATTGAGATAGGTAAGAATTTTTTAAATGAGTATTTGAAAATATTATGAATTTTCAACTAAAGCTGTTAATAGAAGAAAATTTGAATATTTGATAGGCACAATGTATAAGTTATTATTTACATAATAAAATGAGTTATATTTTATTAGGGTCTTCATTTCAAATATCTGAATGTAAGAACCTCCTAATTTGAAGGTCTCCACTCTCCATGTAAAATGATAATAATAATAATAATAATAATAATAATAATAATAATAAAAGCTAAGAAAAAACGAGAAAGACATTATGCTTCCACAAAAGTTTCAACTATGTCTTCAATTGATCTCCCATTTCTTGTGACTAAAAAAAAACTTAGATTTAATAGTAGAAGGCAATGACAACTAAATGTTGTGAAATTTTGCATATGATAAATCTATGATAGATATTTAATAAGATTGTGATTCAATAATATATCTCACAAAAATATATTGTTAATTCAAGTACAAATTAACAACTAAATAAGTCCAAAAGTTTACTACATTTTATATCTATACGACAAATTTAAAGCAAGCAAATCAACATAGAATTAAAAAAGTAAAGTTGTTGGATTTGGAAGAAGTGATTCATTAAAAATAAAGTTTATAAAAAAAATTAATTACAAATAAAAGGCTGTTAATAAATATTAAGTAAAGCTTGTGATTTAGTTTCCCTAAAGTAATGCTTACTTTTTTTTTTTTCAATGTAAAATGTAGAAAATAATGTTGAAAAGTTTTAAATATTGAGATAGATAATAATTTTTTTAAATGAGTATTAAAAAAATATTATGAATTTTCAATGAATATTTGGTAGGCAGTAGGCACAATGTATAAGTTGTTCTTTATGTTACAAATGGAATTAGATATTATTAGCGACCTTCTGTCAAATATTTGACTGTAAGAACATCTTTTTTGAAGTTTTGGAGGCATGAGTCAAGTGAGTGTTGCACTCACACGCACATCAAGTGTTTGATTTGGGTCTTGTAAATAAAGTTGTTGGACTTGAAAGAAGTTATTAAAAATAATAAGCATTGGGGCCTTGGGGCATTTGTCAAATTGGGGCTATATCGACTGGTGGCATATTTTGTCAATTAATAAACATAACTTGTAATTTAGTTTCCTTAAATTTTATTTTATTTTGTTGTTAATTTTTATTTCATTTTTGCATTGTAAAAGGTAGAAAAGTTTTAAATATTAAGATAGATAAGATTTTTTTTTTTTTTTAAATGAGTATTGATTTAAGTTTGGTACTAGTAGTAAGAAATAGAGATAGATAGAGAAATAGAGAGAGGAGACGTACCATATCCAGAATAGATGCATTCTCACTCTTAGTGTCGGAATCAGAGGATGACTCATTTTCATCTTCGTTTGAGTCGACATTGGAGTTGCTTCCACTGGCTTCCAAATCGTTTTTGTTGTTATGCTGGACGTATGGAAGGCCCTCAGAGGAACTCATCGCTGTGGCAAGAGAGATGGCACAGTCAAGTCTCTTATTTCCTTATGTTCATAGCTCACACTGCACATCACACTCACACACTCTCTCTCTCTCTCTCTCTACACACATTTGCGTTACAAAATTTGGCTCCAACCACCAATAGGAAAATCACATTAGTCCTTATTATGTACTTATGTACAATGCACATAACTTATTTAACTCAATCAATTAAGTGAGTCATGCGCAATACACACATTATCTCCTAAAAATAATCATAATAGTTTATGACTCATCATTTTATACCAAAAATTATTTTTTTGGGACAAGTGGAACAGTTTTTTTTAATATATATATATATATATATATATATATATATATATATATATATATATATATAAATAGAAAATAGAAGTTACCAACAAATAAAATAAAATGCTTACTTACAATTTAAGGGTTTTTTTTTTTTTTTTAAATAATTAAAAGATAGAAAACTAAGGGTATTAGTATAAGTGTATAACATGAATATTTCCATTAAAAAATAAATAAAAGTATAACATGAATATTTGATAGACAAAACGGGTTTAGGTAACCCTTTACAAAAGAATTTGGATTTGATTTGGGTCTCCATCTAAAAGTGCTGAACCAAATATCCCCTAATTTTTTTGGTCTCACACTCCAATATAAAATTATGGAATTAAAGAAAAGGTGCCTAAAGGGTAGGGATAAATAATAAGACATTAATTCTAAGAAAAAAAATAGAGACATTATTCTTGCACAATACAAGTTCCAATCATGTCTTTAATTGATATCACTATTTTTATTATTATGTTAGAGAAGTGGAATTTGTTTTAGTTTCTTTTGTTTATGTCAATAAATATTCATTATAATTAAAAAAAGTTAGACTTTGTGTAATTTTACAAAAGTTGTTCTACCAAATTACTTTATTTTATAATAATAGTTTTCTAAGACTAAGTAAATATTCTACATGTTGAGAGCAATGCTGTTTCCTCTCATATAATAGAGGGTATTACTATTTAAATTCATGGTAGGAACCCACCAATTTTTAGGGAAATGATTATTGCTCCAAAAGTATTCAATATTTTTCATCAAATCTAATGTTAAAATAAATTTCTTTGCATAAGTAAGATGGGAGGCGTTTGGAGGTGGATTCTCAGAATTTGAGCATAGTTGAAGTTTAGTAAAAATAAAGTTGTTGGATTTGGAAGAAGTGATTAATTAAAAATAAAACTCATGGTTTGTCAAATTGGGGGTGGATCGAGTGGGGGTGTATTTTCACTATTTTGTCATCTGTTAATAAATATTAAATAGAGCTAGTGATTTAGTTCCTAAAGTAAATATTTATTGTTTTTTTTTTTCAATGTAAAATGTGGAAGACAATGTTGAGAAGTTTTAAATATTGAGATAGATAAAAGTTCTTTAAAATGAGTATTAAAAAATTTTGTTTAATGAATATTGAGATAGACATTATATCTCACAAAAATATAATGTTAATTCAAGTACTAAATAAGCCAAAATTTTTACTTTATTTAACATCTATACAACAAAATTTAAGCAATCAAATCATCTATACAACAAAATTTAAGCAATCAAATCAACATATTATTTATATAAAGTAATTAGAAAAACACACATGCTTATAAATAAATTTGCAAAAACAACCATCATTACTTACTGTAAGAATAATCCAATATTGACTTCAAAATGCACCAAGGAAAGTTTCCAAGTTAGTCTCAATATCAATTTCATCAAATATATGTTCATGTGGAGGTCATCCATAACTTCTTCTATATATAGGCTTCTTATGCCTTTGGCACATAAAAACATTCACCAACACAAAAGAAAGAACATGAGAAGAAATTGGGCAAGGAATTTGATGCTTACTTGTTCAAATGTTTATACTTATCTTTCTCATTTTCTCTTAACATTCACCAACACAAAAGAAAGAACATGAGAAGAAATTGGGCAAGGAATTTGATGCTTACTTGTGCAAATTTTTATACTTGTCTTTCTCATTTTCTCTTATCCTTTTATTATTATTATTATTATATCTAGACTTCATACTAACATTTCCTCTTCTTCTTCTTTTTTGTAAACATGTCCATACAATCAATTTATTTCTAATTCATTTATTATATTTCTTTATGCATCTCTATCTAGGTTATACACGCATGCATGAAACTCCATCTTTTTGTTCCTTAGATATATTCTTTGAAAACATCAAGATGTGCTAGTTGGGATGCACACCTTTTGGCGATAAAATAGTAATTTGATGACGATAGATCAATCGTAATTATGTAAAGTATTCAACAACCAAAAGAAGCATCATATATTGTATTATATTTTATTAATTATATGTGTAACTATATTAAAACTTAGATGATAATCTGTAAGTGGTTCTGTAGGGAGAATTTTTGTTCAACCCTGCATCTAATTGTTATACGACGCGGTGCCAGGCGCGATGCGTCTTTTGCCTTCGCTCCGAGTGTAGGACCAAGAGGCCATGGGCTTGCTACTTGCGCAAGGCACCAAGCTTTGACTTGAATCCCACATCGGATAGAAAGAGCGCCCCACTACCCTTTATAACACTTCTGGAGCTTGGGTAGTGTACCATCACTCACGCGTGAGTGATGGTACACTACCCAAGCTCCAGAAGTGTTATAAAGGGTAGTGGGGCGCTCTTTCTATCCGATGTGGGATTCAAGTCAAAGCTTGGTGCCTTGCGCAAGTAGCAAGCCCATGGCCTCTTGGTCCTACACTCGGTGCGAAGGCAAAAGACGCATCGCGCCTGGCACCGCGTCGTATAACAATTAGATGCAGGGTTGAACAAAAATTCTCCCTACAAAAAGCGCTTTTTGGAGGTTGGGAGTGTAAGGACTCCGCCCCCATCTAATTGTTGTCCGACCGCGGTGCCTGGCGCGATGCGGTTTTTGTCCTTCGTCCCCGAGTGCAGGCACGAGCAAGCAAGCGCCTAGCTTGGACTTGTACTCGTCGAGTCCCACATCGGATAGAAAGAGCGCCCCACTACCCTTTATAATGCTTCAGGAGCTTGGGTAGTGTACCATCACTCACGCGTGAGTGATGGTACACTACCCAAGCTCCAGAAGTGTTATAAAGGGTAGTGGGGCGCTCTTTCTATCCGATGTGGGATTCGAGCCAAAGCTCGGTGCCTTGCGCAAGTAGCAAGCCCGTGGCCTCTTGGGTTCCATACTCGGTGCGAAGGCAAAAGACGCATCGCGCCTGGCACCGCGTCGTACAACAATTAGATGGGGGCGGAGTCCTTACACTCCCAACCTCCAAAAAGCGCTTTTTGTAAGGTAGGAATTTGTTCCGGACCTTGCCAAGCTCATTGTCCTCTTTGGGGAGCCAGGCCCTCAAGGATTTGTCCTCGTCCCCGAGTGCAGGCACGAGCAAGCAAGCGCCTAGCTTGGACTTGTACTCGTCGAGTCCCACATCGGTTAGAGAAGCGCCCCACTCATGCTTTATATGCCTCTGGGACTTGCATGAGTGTACCACTACACACCTTAGTGTAGTAGTGGTACACTCATGCAAGTCCCAGAGGCATATAAAGCATGAGTGGGGCGCTTCTCTAACCGATGTGGGACTCGACGAGTACAAGTCCAAGCTAGGCGCTTGCTTGCTCGTGCCTGCACTCGGGGACGAGGACAAATCCTTGAGGGCCTGGCTCCCCAAAGAGGACAATGAGCTTGGCAAGGTCCGGAACAAATTCCTACCTTACAGGTTCTAATATGAGCCATCAAAGATATCATTTTTTTTACCAACTATTAACAATTTACCACCTGTTGTGAATATATTGTGTCCCTAGCTTTATTCATACAACTTAACTAATTGAATTTATTTTGTTTTCTTTTATATTAACTAGCATTTAACTCCATGCAAATGCATGGATACATTTAAAATTAAACAAAATTTTTATTATAAAAATATAAATAATTAGTCAAATAATTATAAAAAAATGCAACACATGCATTCATGCATACGTATAGATACATTTAAAATTAAACACAATTTTTATCATAAAATATAGATAATTAGTCAAATTATTTTTTTAAAGTTAATATTATTAGTCACATATAAAAATTCTTGCTAAATTTAATACTACTTATGATCTTTCTTTCTTTTTTTTTCTCTAATTTTTAATAAGATAGAATGTGTGGTGATTTTTATTTTATTTATTTTTTGAGAAACATGTGGTGATTTTTATTGAGTATAAGTAATTGTTTTTTTTTTTTTAATTTTATAGTTAATTAATATTAGATTCTTAGTATTTTGCACTCATTAACTCACTTGACACAAAGATTTAAAAACTTAAGCAGACACATAGCACACGCTTAAGTGGATAATTATGGTATAATCCCCACATAAATTTAAACATGTGCAAAATTTGATTATAATTTCAAATTCTAATTCAACTTTCTCTAAGTTTTACCTATTAATGTTAATATATATATATATATGTGGGTGTGAAAGCCCAACGCTACGTATTGGGCCTGGGGCCCAATTTGAATATCCTTGTTTGTCCGAAGAGGTAAAAGGGATCAGGGATGAGTCCGTTTGGTGGAAATGCACTTGAAAAGGAATGATGGGATACGTCCGAAGACTATCCTGTTGGTCCGAAGAGGTCCCCATCATCGGATCATTAGAGAGCTTGATCAAGCAAATAATACTGAAGGCCTGAGCGACCTTCCCAACTGATTCCACGGTAGAGAGCGAACTCTGGGCATGCCTAGGGATGTGAAGAACATAAAAATATCTTAAAGGAGGCTGCTGCCACTGCATTTAATGCACTGTAGTAACTTTCCTGGCCGCATTGATGTGGAGAAGACACCTGAACAGTTCAACCTCAGCTACTACCACTCACGGCAGACTAAAGCAAACGTCTAATGTGACATGTACTCAAGTGAATGCTTGGATGAAGAACAAGTGTACAGTGAAGATGAGGAAAAAGGAGGATATATAAAGGGAATAGGTCTCTGAAGAAAGGGGGGAGAAAAAATTGTATTCATTCGGTCTATAAATATTAAGCCTCTTCGGATTTAAGGGAGATCCACTCGATGACAGTTTGAACATTGTTTTATCCTGACTTGCATAAACGAATCGTTGCTAACTCCATAACCAGCCCAGCTATTTCACCAATTTCTCTACAAATTTATTGTTCGGGGTTCATTGGGCTCACAACCTGCAAAGCCTGGGCTTAGCCTACCAAATTTGAACCCTACAATATATATATAGATGACTTATAAATTTGAATTTTTTTTTAGTTATATGATTATGTTTTTTATGGTTTATTATACTGGACTCCTCGTTTTCTACACTAAATTAATTAATTTAGCACAAAAATTTAAAAATTTAGATTAGATGAGACACGTGGCGCAAAATTAAACTCTAATTGAAATTCAATTTTTACACTAAATTAACTCACTTGGCACAAAATTCTAGAATTTAGATTAGATGAGATACGTGTCGCAAAATTAGACTCTAATTGAATTTCAATTTGAAATTTAATTGGATTTTCTCACTGCTTTACCTAGTATTATATATATAGATTAATGTATAATTGATTTCTTTTAGATAAGTAGATTAGTAGTTGTAATAAATGTGTAACTTGGGTTCTAGTACATTTAACGCTTTTGCTTCAAAAGTTTAACAGATTATTTTCCTTTTTGTGTGTGTGTTTCCTCTTTCCATCTTCTTTGTTTTTGAAAAACATAAACATTAAGGTCAAAAAAAGAAAAACACAAACATTAGATTGACGTAAAAGAGAAAAGGAAAGAAGATTGAAAAATGAAAAAGAAATTATGGTCTATAAGAATTCTTACCATCTCTTCATATAGTTAAGACTATTGCAGCTTTAAGCTTGTAGCAGCCAGGCTAGTTGGGTTCCAAACTTGAGTGTAGTCAACTATGTGATATTTGGAGGGTTTTATGTAAGGGTAAAAGTTTTACTCCAAACATGTTTAGAACTATTTTACCCTAACCTACTATATGACAATTGAATAGATTATCTATTTTGAAACCCGGATCGTTCAAAGAACCTGAAAATTGAGAAGTTCAAAGTCTTTGAAGTCGGACCGAAGTTCAACCAAATTCAAACCGTGATAATATTATAAACATGGGTTCCAAACTTGAGTGTAGTCAACTATGTGATATTTGGAGGGTTTTATGTAAGGGTAAAAGTTTTACTCCAAACATGTTTAGAACTATTTTACCCTAACCTACTATATGACAATTGAATAGATTATCTATTTTGAAACCCGGATCGTTCAAAGAACCTGAAAATTGAGAAGTTCAAAGTCTTTGAAGTCGGACTGAAGTTCAACCAAATTCAAACCGTGATAATATTATAAATAATTTTCAATAAATCTAGTCTTAACTATATATAAATCTGTTATTAAGCCTTTTGTGAGTTTTTCATGTGCCCAATCACCACATCACATTCTCCTTTTGCAATCGAAACAATAGCCCATCACACACCATGAACCATCAAGCCTCAGCCCAAAGCAAGATCCTTGGACCTAAACCTTACTTTGGGCCTGAGCTGTACCAACCCAGCTATCTACCCATTTATTATCCTGCAATCAGGTAAGTCCTTTGTTCTCATGCATTTAGTGACAACCACTTTACGTGCATATTAGTGCATCTTCTATCCTATTCTTGGGGACAATAACCTCTAATTAAATTGAAATTATTGAAATTGATTACTTTATCTTTGGTAATGTCATGACATATAGTGCAATAGCCAGGGCGGTTGCAATCATACCATTCCTCTCACATTATTTTCACTTTTTCAAAATTTTAAACTTTTTTATCTCTCAACTTTTTTTAATTTATTTTTTATTTTTTTATTTTTACCTTTTTAACTTCCTTGATCCAATAGATAATGTCAGGAGTTAATTTTTTAAATTTTGATTTAAACCGTTGAGAAGAGATTACACGGTGTGATAGCCTTAACTATCGCACCAGATCTCAATCAATTTACATAAAACTGTTAAAATTTAGAACTTTTATATCCTTGAGCTTTTTCATAACTCCTATGATAGTATATAATAACTGTGTCAACCAACTTGCAAATTTAAATTCCCTAATTTCCCTAATCGTTCCCTAGGTGACGAAATAATAAACACACTTTAGCTCAAATAGTAAATATACTAAACAGTAGTTAATAGAAATAAACAAAGATGAGTCACAATACAATTAACCAAGCCAAAGCAAATAAACAAACAAACAAAATATAGGAGATTACTGTTAGTTTATATGTTCCTCTGTTTCAAACTTTCTAGTTTCTAAATATGCTGGCTTAATTAATGAACTTAAAAAAAATAACTAACAAATATCACAAAGTGAATTTCAAGTGCAACCATTCCAGCTTAGGATTAGGCAATACTAGTTACTTTATCCATTGCCATCAAATATATGTATCTTCTTCCCGTATAGGTTCCAAGATTACGTAAGATCTATCTATTGTGATAGGGAATGTACTTATTCAATAAATCTAGTACTACAATAAATTTCAAAAACGTTTACACAACTTGTTGTGGTCTACAATAAAAGTAATATTAGTGATTATCTCACATGAACATGATGTTTTACTAATTACAAATTATCACATCAAATGTCATTGAAAAAATTATGAATTTTTTTTTAGGTTCTGATTAACTAATGCCAAATTCTATTAGTTGAGGTTAAGTTTTTTATTCCAATCAATCAACTTATTTTTTGAAGAATTGCACAATGTTCAATTAAAAAAAGTATTGGTTATTAGCATCTACTATTTCTCAATGTAATGAATGTATTCACACACCAGTTAACATATATATGATGGATGTGATACCTATCTTCTCAACCTCGTCACAAGACCGTCATTGTGATGTGAAATCAAACATGTTCTATCATTTCCTATATATGTATATATATATTATTGTATACACATGACAAATTTTTTTTTTTAATTGAGTTAACTCAGACTCACAATGAAGTCGAAAATATATCAAAATATTATAAATTTTATTATATAAATAATGCGACATTGAATATAATTTGACAAGGTTCAACCACTTAGTAAATTAATAATTAATAAACGAAAAGTCAAAAAGATATAAAAATTTTAATGTGGCATTGAATATAATTTGACATGATTCAACAATTTAATAAATATTTAATTTATTATTTTGGTCAACAATATAGTAAAATTTGTAACATCTTAAGCTCTTATAAGAGGGCGAAATTTTTGTCTAATGCCTCTAGTGCATTGAACACACTACGATTGTGACATGTGTCCATTTCCAAACACATGTCATGATTATAACGGATCTAGGACTAGACTGAAACTGAAACTACACCCTTATAAAGTTCTTCTATTTTAATCATTTCTCTCTCTCTCTCTCTCTCTCTCTCTCTCTCTCTCACAGAGCTTCCCAAAACCCGTGGCCACAAAGAGACCTCTCGGCTTTCACTGTCTCCAAGAACGACAAAAAGAACAGAATATCAGCAACAATGAAAGAACCCCACTTGGTAAAATCGCTAATCTACATTGTTTATACTCTCTCTCGCCTGCATTTTTTTTTTTGTCCATGCTAGTTAAACTTTGGTACCTTCTTTATATTTATATAAAAAAGAGATTTTTTATATGTTTGTTGAATCTCTCCGTGTTCATTTATTATGCTATATATATACAGTAAGTAATGCAACTGCTTGATCATGAATTTTTTGACGGGTGCCCATGAAATTTTGATGTACTTGGTTGGTTTTGTTTTTATAATGTTCTGTAATATAATAATGTCTGGTTTTGTCTGATATACTTCTTGTGCTTTTATATTAATTGTTTATTAGATGTTAAGGTTGTCACCTTATCTACGAGTTCCTGGTATTTTCAACGAAGACATTTTCTTCTTCTTTAACCTTAAAGGAGAGAGATATATATATATATTTTATATAAGATGTCTGTTTATTTATTTTGTTTGAGAAAAATTAGGATTTTTTTTTCTTCTTGCCTTTTTTAACTGTTGTTGTGAAGTGTGAATGTTTGAGTTACTGAGTTAAATGAAAATGGGAGTGTATTGTAGCTCAGTAGTGTTGTCTAATTCATCTTGGGTGTAAATCTTCCTATTACTTATTGAATAATAAGGGGGGGAAATTATCAGCACTGGTATGGCTTCTTCTTTTTATTTTTCAAGAATGTTGAGATTTTTTATTTTACTACATAACTTTAAAGGCTAATGGGGTTTGCTAATTTGGAAAGATTTTGTTTTTGTTTTTTGCTTTTAAATTGTGTATAGTCCTTTTTCTGATTGGCTATAAACTTTTTGTAGTAAGAGGGTGAAAACAAAAGATGTTGATATGTTATCTATGCACAATGGATAGTGGAAATAACTAGATATTTCTTTATAAAAAAACAATTAACCTAGAGAAGATCAAATTGGGAAAAAAGTATTAGATCTACCTTGATGACACTTCCCATGAGGAGAAAAAAAAGATTAAAAAAAAATTTATATGATATACTAAAAAGACCTTCCCCATTAGTTCAAGAAGTGGTATCTTTGAACCTATCATGCATAAGATATGTGTATCATTCTTCAAATTGTGTGAACTTTACAACCATGTAAAACTCACATGCTATGAGAAGGAATGTGCATATATAAACAGTGCACAAGATACTTTCGTCTTCTTGAAGGGGAAATTAATAAGTGCATTTTGTGTACATCCTTCTCTCACATAAGCATGAGCCCCACAACCCACTTATCAAGTCTATCCATGATAAAATATACCTTTATGTGAAAGAGAAGTATATATGCGTAATACATTGAATTCTTGATAGTGCATGCGTTTTATAAATGTGTTTATATAGGGGAGAAAATACTACTAGTAAAATGTGTTTATAAATGAAAATTCTGTATAGTAATTTTGTAATAATTGATTTAACAATATAAATCCTTGCAAGTAAATCATAATTTTTTTTTTAATAATTATTGCGACTGTTGGTGCCTGTCCTTTTGGACTGCTGGGGCAGTCTATAGTGGCCCAGATTTGTCACATTGGTTTCTTTCGAAAGTGGTTTCTGGATGTGCCAAAAGTCAGAAAAGCACTTAGACATCCCAATAATTCCCAACCAGGACCTATTTTGGTAAAAAAGGAACTAAATTATTTTCAATTAATAAATTCCAAAAGTTGACCAGAATATTTTGATTGAACTTAATTAAATTCCATTAATGTTTTTGTACTTGTATTTGGAATTTCATGTTCTACTCTTCCACCTTGCAGGATGAAATTTGTGACATATGTGGTGATGCTGGTTTTGACAATGCATTAGCTACTTGCTCCAGTTGCTGTAGTCATGAACATGGGTATGATAATATTTTATGAGTGATGTTAGGATATTACAATTATTACTTCATAAACTGTATAAACTATGTGTCAACTTTTAAACACAAAACAAAAGTTATTGATGCGACACTAATCATGCTTATTGTCATGTCAGTCAGGAACTTTTTTTTTTGGTTACAAAAATGATAGTACTTTCAATGTTTTTCACTTCTTATTCGCCTCCAACACCTTTGTGTGCACGTGTGTGCATGTTCATCCATGCAATTAATTTCACTTTATTTTCCTAATTTAGTGCCCCCATCAATGACTTCTAATTCCTATCAGTACATGAAAAATGAAATGCTTAGTTTTTATTTCCACCATTTTTTAAGTATGCACAATTACTCTTGCTGTAGGAAGCAAGGAGACTTAATTCAGTTGGTGTTTTCTTCCCATATAGGTTTTTATGTTGGTTCTTTCAGGACCCAACTGCAATGTGTTTAGACCATAAGTTCAAGTTGGTTGGATGGATCTCTTGTTCTTGTGCTTTTCAGCTCTTGAACCAAAATGATCATTCTATGTAGTACTCTTAAAGTTTTGTAAGGTCACTTGGATGGAATAGGTTGGATGTTTATGGTTCATTCTTTTGATTCGTTTCATGCCTTAACTCTTTAATTATATGCTTTTCAATTGATAAATATGGTGCAAAGATTGTCATTCTGATCTCTCCATTTTCAGCTATTGCATGCCAGTTGTTCTCCATGATATTCCAGAAGATTGGATTTGTAAATCATGTTTGTCAAGTGGGATGGTATTGCCAGAAGCTGGTGGGAAGGACATCACCATGAGAACCATGACAATAGATTGCTCTGAAATGGCTACAGCAGGTCTCAGTTTTTTTTTTTTTTTTTTCTTTTTTTGAATGAGATACTTTCATTAAACAATCAAGAAAGATGTTTAAATTGATCAGAAACAAAAGAAAGATACTTACATGAACAATTATAAACAATCAAATGACAAGCAGCAACAACAGCAGAACAGAATACCAAACTGCTAGATAGTTATTCTATAATTAAGAAACATATATCCAAATAACTAGACAGTACCCTATTGTTCAATTTTTTTGAACCCATTGCATACTCCCATTCTAGCTCTAACATCATTCTTGATTAACCCATAATCTTCTCCTCTTCGTGAATCAGACCACTGTGAACTCTTGCAGTTCTTTAAAGCCAGACATGATAAATGAAAGAAGCCCAAGCAAGTTTGTATAAGCTTGTATAAAGTGAGTGAATCCCCTAGTACCTATCCATTCAACAGCCTTTAAAACAAACTCAATTATAACACTTTCTGCCTCAGTCTTCTACTAAAAGAGCATTAATAAGATAGAAAAAGAGTTGTACCTAGTGCACAAAGTCCCACTTTTGCCGGGGCTGATTCATGGACTTGAACCTGTAGCTTGTTGCTTTTGTGTTATTGAACTCATGTTTATAATTGGGACTGTAGTAGGCAATATAACAATTTGGTAACCTAATTGCTCTTAGTTATTGCTGTTTCTGTATTTTGTAGGTGGTAAGTCCCAAGCTGTTGCTGAACAAAAGAACTCTGATGTTGAAAAAAGAGAGTTGCTGAATATTTTACCTATATTCAAACTATACTGCGATTATCTCCCTACTTCACATGCTACTTGGAAGTCGGTAACCAATCTCTTTTTATTTTGTATATAATCTATTCTTTCATGATGTTGGAACTCATTCAATCATAAAAAGAATGTTTAGAAGTAACATATTTTCATTATTTTGTCTAATAGATTGTTTCTTAGGATGTACATGGCAAACTTTTCCTCTTTTTTCTCTATTGGATTTGTGAGTCATGCAAGATTTTTCTTTCTTCAGGGGAGGATTTTTTGTTACTAATTCTACACCAAAAAACTTTCTTGGTGGGTTCAAGGCTCAACTTCCACCCTCCATCAGTCGTAGAGCCTCTGAGTTTTCAGGAAAAATGCCTCTAGTCCTTAGTGTTGAGTTGCTTCCTCAATCCCAAATTTTGGCAGATCTTTTTCAGAATGATTGTCCTGATCTTCGTGACATTGCTCTATACTTTTCCCCTGATGATAATATTGAGAGGTTTGTCTTGGCATCTGATTTTTGTGTGGTTATCTCTGCTTCAGCTTTTAAGGGCATCTTCTGGTTATGCAGTTTTTTATACGTCTTCTATTCACTTATAGTTCCAAAGAGCATGCTGCCTCCCTGTTTGAGCAGATGGAGGTCCAAAATTCAATGATGAGAAGCTCCTTTAATGGTGTGGAGTTGCTGATATTTACATCAAAACAGCTGCATGTGGACTCACAGGGTGAGTTATCTTTTTTCCACATCATTCAGTTTTCCTACTTCTTTTCCCTGTAGCTCAAGCTTTTCTGATTGATGAGCATAACAAGGTCAACCTTTTTAGGTTTTCTGATTATTTTTTTGATTGAGATTATCCTTATTGATAATGAAATAATTTGCATTGGAATCTAGGATTGTCTCCCGATATATTGGTCCTTATTTATACTTACCTGACTTGCCTTATTAGTTTTTCTGTATGAACTACTTTATTTTCCTGGTTTAACATAATTGTGCACTTGTGGATTTTGTAAGTTCATTTTACTTGAATATTGGTACCAAAAAGTTCAAAAAAAAAAAAAAAAAAAATCTAAATATTGTGGGCGTAGAAATTTATGAATACTATATGACGGGGCCACCGTAACTTTGAAATTTCAATATTAAAATGAATTCTTAGTTTTTCTAAACTATAAACAGTATATCTTCTTCATGCATGAGGATCCTGATATGTGAACTTATGATGCACCAGCAGACTTCCAGATTGAAGATTTTGGCTATAGGGTTGATGTGGTGGTTGTTGGTGTTTTGTGTGTTTATTTACATTACAGCCAAATGGTTCTTTGTACATGACTTTCCTTGCCTTGATGAATATGACAAAAATTTGTGTTTATAGATGTTATTGCGAGGTTAGAAGCAGAATACCAGTTTTGGGGAGTCTTTCGCCCTGTAAAAGATAATCATACTCTTGACAAGGGAGATGCAGAACCCCCTCCACTTATTTCTTCTGTGGAACAGGCACACAATGACTGCGTGAGCATGGATGATAGTGAGGCAGTTGATATGGAAATTGATATGGTAGGTGGAGAGAGTGTGGGGAGAGTTGATATGGTTGTTTCAAGATATGCATCCAAGAGACATTATGAACTCACTTCTAATTCTGGGAGTAACTTGCATAGGTTAGATAGAAAGACTTCAACTATTTCGAAGTATTTGATTTCTAGTAGTGAACAATTAATATTAGGGTATAAACAAGGGGTTAAAAGTAGAAGTGAGATTGCTTTTGAGCCCCACTTGCACAACTCAAATAGGAAGTGTTTCAATGCGGTGGACCAAGATGGCATTCCTCCGGGATTTGAGAAAGTTATTAGACAAAACTGAGAGATAGTATACAATACTACAATCATAGAGTAAAATCCTGCAGTACCATCCAAGATAAAGTTCAGTTGATGGGGGAAGATATGGCAGCTGTAGCAGAGAAATATGAATTGGGGATGTATTATGCTGAGAAGGAATTTGAGTGAGCAGGGCTTCTTTCAAGCATGACCAAATGCTCTACCCAGTTTGGCTTTGAAATCTGTCCTTATTGCATGGAAAGAACTTCACACGTATACTTGTAGGTGTTAGTTGAACTTGTTAGCAACATGGTAAATCTGTAAATGCCTGTAAGATTTCATGATATAGTCAAGTGAGTTGAGGCCTGGACTCTTGGACTGATTAGGGCACCTGCAAAGTGTTCATTATAACTTTGCTTTTACCATGCCATTACAATGTGAATGACTGAATGTTGCATGCTTGCTGCAAATGACTCAGCCAAATTCCTAAGATTAAGATCAGTTGCTTATTATATCCCCCCCAAAAAAAAAAAAAAAAAAACTTGGGAACGAATTTCATCCAAGGCATCAGTATATAAAGTCACACATGATGCTTATGAATAGCATTTTGTTATAGCAAAAAAAAGAATTCGTATCACTCTGAAGTTGGCTATAACTCGGTTGCACAAAATGCTCATCCATTGATAGATATAGCCAAAGAAAGGCACTTCACTCTATGGTGTGTGAGGCTTGGCTCCTCTCCAATTGCAAGAATCTTTATATTCCTTGTTGAGACCTTTTTTTCTTGAATTTTGTTTAGTTGAATGAGTGATATTATTAGAACTCAGGACTCAAGACAGTTCTGTGAACTAGCAGAAGTCTGCAACTACAACAGTAACACAACCAACCCTGCTGGGGCAAAAAAAGGTACAAAGCAAGTACACTACATTAAGTGTCTAAACACCACAACTACAACTCAATTCTTGAAAACAGATTGAGATATCCCCTAACTCATACAAAGAACTCTATTCTTGACATATTTCTTTATTCTGCAGCAGAATTCCATCTTGGATTTAATGTCCAACAAATAGAGAGGTGGATCCCTTCCTCAGACTTAATCTGGACATTGTAAATCTTGGTGTTTCTTTGAAGCTATATATTGTTGATAGACGCAGCTCAGACCAATCTACATAGAGTGGATTTGAAAAACTTCCTCCTCAAGGAATTAACTCCCCAATTGAGCATATCATCCCACTTGCAGTAAGGTTCACTAATGAAGAAATAACTTGGTACTTTCATCCAAATTCTTTTTTGTAATGAACACTAAAAAAAGATATGATCTCAAATTTCAATACAATTTATGCAAAACATGCATAAAGTATAATCTTCATAATCTCTAGGTATCAATCTATCCCTTTTTGAAAGCCAAATCCTCATTGGCCAACCAAATAATAAAAGAATGTCTGGAAATTGAAGGGACAGTTGGACAGACCAAAATAAATTGGATCCACTCTATTGTGGGACATTTAGTTCTAATCTCCTCTCAAGTAATTTTACAGGACAATTTACCTATTCTAGAAGGTAAACAAGAGAGAGAATCCTCACCCCCCAACCTCATCTCACACAACCTGGATTAAATGAATACTAAATACTCATACCTGGCTAGTGGTCAATGCCAATAACCTTCATGAATATAAGAAGATAACTTGCTATTTGCATCATTATAGACTATCTCAAATATGAACTTAGGAAAAAAGAGGCCCATCTCGATGTAAAAAATCACGCCAAGTGAAATTTTCTTCCATCTCCCACAATATGCTTGCATTGGTCTTGAAAAACATTTCTCATTTTCAACAATTTCCTCTAACCCCAAGAGCAATGTAGTATTTTTTTTCCTTTACAAATATAAATATAATATCTATATTATTAAAACTTGAATTTTAAGGTAATTTTTTGAATATTTATTATTTTTATTGCTTTTTTTAGGGTCCATATCTCTTATGCCTATTTTATTTGTATTTTTTAGGCCAATTAGTCCAAAATGGACTTGAATGGACCAAATGACCTAAGTGAATTGAAATGGACTCTATTAGACCGAATATGACCCAAGTGGACTAAATGGACCTAAGTAGACCGAAATGCTACGTTGATGTGCCTCAAACAAAGAGTGGAAATAATAAATACTACGTTTCAGCTTTTAGATATTATATAAATTTGTAAGACTTATATGTAGTAAAATTTGTGAAAACTAAGTATCACTAAAAAAAAAAAAAGGAATTTGTTTATTATATTGTTAATGTGAAACTAATAAATCATGTTATTTTGTAAATTTTTTAGTAGGTAAACAATGTCATTTAAATGTTCTTTTTATATTAAAAATTTAAATGAAAACATTCATATGATGCATTATTTAAAAGATCTTATTGTTTGATTAATATTAATTTTAAAAATGTTTAAATGACTCCATGTACTAATAGATTTCTACAAAATAATTAAATTAACTCATTTAGATTTTTATTAATAGATCTTACAATTGGAATAGACTAAAGTGGACTGAAGTAACCAAGTTGGACTAAAGTGGATAGAAATACTAAAGTGTATTGAAGTGGATTAAATTGGACCAAACTGGACAGAAATATTAAAGTGGATTGAAGTGGATTAAATTGGACCAAACTGGACAGAAATATTAAAGTGGATTGAAGTGGACAGAAACACTACAGTAATGTGATATAAGTGCGTAGCAACAATAAATGCTACACTTCAGTTTTTAAATATTATATAGATATATATTATAAATTGATAACAACTTTCATACAAGATAAAAAGGCTTAGTTTCTTAGACTTGATTAATCAGAATAATAAATATTAAAGCAACAGAACATGATGAGGAACTGCTAGCACACACAACATTAATGAATCTTTATTTACAAATAGCACTTAGCACTCATCAACAAAAATTTCCCTTATATCTGTATCAGGATACTACTGTGCTTGTATAAAAATAAAATAAAATAAGATACTATTGTGCTAGTGTAACTTCTGGGCAACTATCAACAGTACAGGTCAAGATGTCCCTATAATCTCGAGAGATTGTGAAAGAGTCATACACTTTTCCATCCCTGCTCTTCTTGTATTCAAACAAAAGGTGTGAATGATCAAATGCGGTAAGTTTGACGAATCCGTTATCATAGTCTTTATATATACTCCACGTGGTATTGATGGGAGCAAATTCTTGAAGGCTTGCTCCTCCTCCTCCAGCAATCACATGAATCGTTCCCTTCAAGGGGCCAATATAGTTGTGTTTCTCTTGACTGGTGCAGATATTCTGCAGCAAGAAGAAAAAAGATATAAATTACCATTAGTCCTCAAAGCTTATGTTGATAGAAATGAGTGAATTTAATTAATCGCTTAAACTACTATTCTATGTTGTCCCTCATGAGGCTTAGACTACCCCTCAAAAAGTGAATCCAACACATGGAATTTTTAACTTTTGAATGGGAGGTAAAGTGGAGGCATGGTTCAAACTTAAGATCACCTAATCTAATACGAAGATAAACTACCATTTATCCAAAAAGTTTTAATTGATACGAAGATAAACTACCATTTATCCAAAAAGTTTTAATTGATAGTAAAGAGTGGATTTTATTACTTAACCACTTTTTAACAATTGAATTGTTGGTTGAGAAACTGCAATGTCTGTGGTGGTACCGAATCTATGCAGTGTAAAATGTAGGAAGAAATGACTATGGTACAGCTTTGTTATACATGATCATACCTCGTAGACCGGGCATGACCTTTCATAATTGTGCACATGGCCATAGAGGGCAATGTCAACTTGTACTTCTGCCAAAGTTTTTCGAGGTCCTCCCTTCCCATTGGTTCCTCAAAAGATCCTTCTTCCACATAAAAGTCCACAGAAGAATAACCTAGTACTCTATGTGCAAGAAAGATTAGCCATGGTTGTCTTTGTCTGTCAACTGATGCGAGGCAGTTCTCAATGAACTTGTACTGCTCTGATCCCTCTCTCCAATCAAGTTCAGTGAGAGCTACGCAGAATCGGAACATGCCATAGTCAGTGAAGTACCTGGAAACAAGTAAAAGTGTTCATCAAGAATCCCACCCCTTCTCCCTTCTTGAACAAGTAATTTTTTTTTGTGAAACCAATTTGGCAGCTGGTTCTTTACAGCCAAAAATTGGAGAAACCCACATTAATAGTGAATGTAAAACAATGGATTTGGGAGTAATTTCAGAATTTATGGATAGTGGTTTTGAGTTGTGAAGATGCATATGTTTTTTTTTTTTTGGCAAAATTAAAAAAATGTTTTAGAGAATTTCTAGCTGTGTTGGAAGATATTTCATGCAGTTGGGATCCTGACAATACTATCACACTACATAGGGGTCAAAGGTATGAACTAAATGAGCAGCACCTATGGCTAATAGTGAATATGACAGGTAAATAAATCAAACAATTGCTACAAAGTTCTTTATATCTGAGTATTACTTCCATACCAGAAATTAGCCCTGTTCTCAGCGGGGACATAAAACATGTTCTCGGCTAACACACCACACTCTCCTCCTGAATCCATGTTCTGGTAGAAGGATCCAGTTCCTGGCCAGTCACGCTCATGGTTACCACTGCAAAGACATTAAATGATGGCACATATGAAAAATCAGAAGATGTCTACTTGCTTAATGAGCTATTTATGCATATTATGACAAACCTTCCAATCATGTAAGGCTTAGTTGATGCAATTGGCTCAATCTGTGCAGTGAATTGGTCCCACTGTGCAATATAACCCATAGCATAGACTATATCTCCAATATGGAAGACTATATCAATGTTATTTAAGTCTTCAATAAGCTGCTTAGTAGTGTTCAAAGATGCAGGCTGGAAATCTTCAAATTCAAAGGAACCATCAGCTTCGCCCTGTAAGGTGGACGATTAAACAAAAATCTTGTGAGATTGCATCCAAGTACAATTTGGATATACAGTATGCTGAAAGATGAAAAAGGCCAAAAAAGACTGGTAATTGATATTCAGTTAAATTGAAACCAGCAGCCACACATCCTTAAGAAGGCAAATGTATAAATGAATAGTCCTTTACGCAATGTGATATTTGTAAATGTTAACAAAAGTAAAATATAGTTTTGAATTTTAGAGGTTAAGGAAGGGAGATTAAATAGTAGGTCAGACAATTTCATTAATCTATTTACATGTCCTTACAAACACAACAAAATGCTACACTTAATAACCACTGAAACAACGTGCATACATCAGATGGTATTGAAGTCCCTAGTCATTATAAATGGGGAAATGGGCTTTATTTATATGCACATCCAGTCTTCCAAGAGAGTTCACACCTTTCCGATTCTTAAAAAAAATAAAAATAAAAAGAAAAACAGTTCACACCTTTCCCATGTCTCCAAATATGATCACACGTTGCAAAGAATTTTGACCAGGATAAGGAGACGCTCTAAACCAGTATTCTTGACTCCAAATACATGTACCATTAAACAACCTATGCCCCAGCTTGTATGTATAGCTGAAGAATCAATAAGAAGAATCAGAAGTTAAAGTAGCATGCAAATCAAACAGAAGAGGGCTAAAATTTTAGCACGTGCAAGCCCAATAACTCAAGGTTCATTCTATTACAATTGAATCCATGTAGTTAAAATTGTTAACATTTGTGATCAAAATACATTGTAAGAGACCATAGATAAAACTCATTGGGCTAATTCACAATGGAAAGACAGAAAGATACAAAGTTCAGTTCTTATTAGCCTATTAAAAATTTCACTTTATGGTTGTTTTTTCCACCTCCTAGCTTTCGCATTGCTTCCAACAAAGTAACCAGAAACATATGACACAACCAGAAACAACATGATATGAGCAAATAAATTATAACATACCCTTTGTTAGGCCACAACTCCTTCAAAAAACTGGTGTGTATGTATCCAGGGTCACGCCATCCTACTGTCCTTGCTGGTGCAGCTGAATCGATAAATGGCTAAGATAAATTCATCTATTTTCCAAAAATAACCAGGAGGAAAAGTCTGGGACATTTTAACATATGAAAAAAAAAAGAAAAAAAGAAGGTAATATTACAAGAGATCCATAATAGAAATTTCCTTGCAGGAATTAAATTTACTTCTACTTTCTTTCTTTTTATGACAAAATGTGTGATGTATCAGACTCCAGTGTACAAATCAAGTTTCTGGAATTCCATTACCAAGATTACAGTGGTTTGCCTACCCAAGGTTATTCTCTTTCAAAAAACCAACAGATCTATGTGAAAAGACAAAATTTAAAGGTATAAATGAAATTACGCACCGCACATGGTGTTCCGATCAAAAGTAAGTGTACCAGCAGGGGATCTCACTTGGGCTCCTCCTTTTGGACCCCATTCTACAAAAGGCTCAGCTTCATCAATTCCATATCCACTTGTCCATGTTACAGTCATCTAAAGATCATGTGAACATCATACATTATTTCCTTGAGATGTTGTAAGCCACGCCCCACCACCCACTAAAAAATATTAATATAAAGACATAGTGTAACAGTTTGTCAACAAATGAATAGATATGCAATAGAAAGAAATACGGGTATAACAATAAAATTTTGCTGCGTTGTAGTTCCATACACACAGACATAGAGGACCCTGTCATTCAGATTATAGAAAGTAAAAGCTTTGAGATAAAAATCAATACAGATATTGAACTTACCTCATTCCAAACTTTTCCTTGTGCTAGGCGTGGATAGACTGGAGCATTTGGATTTACGAAAGCTACTTTGTTTGACACTGCCACTAGCTTTGGCTGTTATGAAAAATTGATAAACAAATAAATAAATTGTTAATATAATCAAATGCAGAGGTCTTGGATAAGGAAAATGCTAAAGTTACTACCAATTTTATTACAAAAGTCTTACAAAATGATGTGGCAATCAATGTGATTAATTCCACTTCAACAACATTATAAATAAATGTTTGAATTACTATTTGTGATTGGTGACTCATCTTGTAAGACTTATGTAGTAAAATTTGTTGTATCTCTAGTATCACTCCTTGTGTAAAGCATTTAAAGTTTTACAGCAAAACATATAAGAAGTGATATGGAAAGTAATTGACAGATTATAATTGCATAAGTCAAACAAAATTAGGCTCATCATGTAAAGATGGAAGATGGAAATGGATGATTTTTTTCTTCCCATAATTTGGTTCCATAGAACATTTAACAATGATGAAGTTGAACCAGAAATGTAACTCACATGGACAGCTTCAGACTAATTAACTCACATGGCAAATGCTTTGGAAAGAATAAGAGAGTTATTTGACCCATCAAAATCTCTCAAATAAAATTTCATTGGCAGCCCAATAAAGACAAGGAGAAATCCAATGCAAATACCATGTGTGAAAAGAACCATGAATGCACTGGTTTTGATCAATTTGGCTCAACTTGAAAAGGATCAAAACAAGAAGAGGATAAATAAAAAGAACAAAGGTAGAGGAACTATGAAACCTTAATATTGCAAAGGGTTTACACAAAGAAATGGCTCTAATAACTAAATGGTGAGAAGGGATATGTGTAGCCAGCCCAAAGTAGTTGGGACAAAAGCTTTTATGAAATAGAGTTCATAGACACTGGAAATCAGTTCTTATTATTAGTATTCTTGTATATAAAATTGTAAACAACAGCACATCAATCTTATTTTTGAAGCAAAACAAGATATAGGAGACTATGACTAGCCAATGCATTTGTTCTATATAATTAGGAGCATGTAAAATGTACAAGTCACTAAGAACACCATGTAGACCATGGGACAAGGACATAGATAAGCATACATTTGATATGCCACCGGTGAAGAGTGCGAAGGAGATGTCTGATCTCTGCTTAATCAACTGAAACTTCATCGACCCTTTTCCTGTTTTTGTGTAGTTAGGGCTGGTGTAATTTGCATATTTGTACTGCAAAATAAAAAAAGTATAACATTACATTTTTGCTCTTTTTTCACTTCATATAAAAGCAGGCCATGAAGCTACAAAGAAATAGACATTGCAAAGAAGTGTGACATGAACCTTGAGAGGTGCAGTACACAACAATGGAGGTAGCACATATGGGTTGTCTTTGGGGCATGTGGCAGCGCTGCAAATTGAGGAAAAAGAAATGTATTGGGATTTAGGTTTGTGTGGGCAAATTTCATGTGCCAAAACATGTGTTAACGAGGATTATAAGCATTGCAATTTAATTAGGTGAAGTTTTCAGAAAAGAGCTGCTTGAAGATCTCAAAGTTCAGAAAGCTAGCTTGAGCGAACTCAGGCCTCACTCAAGCAGATCATTAAAACCAAGAAGAGACTTCACTTGAGCGAGATAATAGATTTTGCAATCCTAATTCTACTTGAAGACTGATTTAACCTAAACTTTGACCTACCTATTAATACCCTTTGATGGACGACTTTCAAGGTTGAGGCTGATGTACCAAGAGCATTCTAAGAAAACCCTCTTTGCTTGAGCCTAAATGGAAAATATATCTCCTACATTTTTTCACCTCATGAGCCTAAATTGATTTCCATCCAAACCACAGAAGTTGTTAATCCTTGTTAGTTAGTTCACTAATAAACCAAACTTCCGGATTGATGTGGATGAGTTTGTTCATGAAGGAAGTTCTATAGAAGGACTCCAGAGTTCTGGAACCACTGCAGTGGGAGGCCAATAGGTTGATTGCTAAGGTTAAGTAGAGTTTAGTCTAAAGGTTTTGTGAGTATCAACTATTTGTAACTGTTTCTTCTATAGTGGAAAGTTTTCTACTTCATCAATAAAATCCTTGAATTCATTTTATTGTTTTTATTTTTGCTTTGGACTGCAGTGATTACTATTGTGATTGTGTTAACTTTAAACCTATTAATATTGAGCATACATGGTTATTAATCTATTAATTAGAATATTGGGATCAATCTTAGAATTTTCAAAATGCTTCCAACTTAATGATCAATGCCACTAATTTGAACAAATGAATGAAGAAAGATATCAGAAGAAAATCATTCTAGAGGTTCCTGATTGTATGCAAAAGCCATATATAAGTTCTGATATGACGAAGAAATTTATATTTACCTGAAATTGGCAGGAGAAAACACTGCAATCCAATTATCATTAGATGGGGTTGGAGAACTAAAGTCCACTGTCACCCAGACTGTAGTTTCCAACTAAAATAGTGAAAATCTAGCATCAGTCCTAATTAAAACACAAACTTGAGGCTGTTTCATCCCAATTTAAAACAAATTAGGATGATAGGTGTCAACAGGACATTCCATCTTTCAAAATATATAATAGAGAAACTTGTTCCCATCATAAGTTGATGCCTTGATGGTAAGGAATGAGAGAAAAGAGACTAAATTTTTTTAAAAAAGAAGTTATTATTGAAACTTATATACCTTCACTCCAAGAACAGTAGGAGTGACATTAACATAGGCGCGGTCATCAAAAGCATATGTTGTCTTGTGAGTAGCAATTTTGGAGAGTGGGTGAACTCCATGTGACATTGCCTCTTGAAGGCTTGCAAGACCCAACAGAACAAATGCCAAGGTGCACATTTTCAATACTCTCTTCCCACCCATCTTCTGAAACAAAAATCAATATTTGATAAAATGCTATGCCAACCCAAGCAATTACTTGCAGGAAATGCTAAAGCTATTTCAACAACATAATGAATAAATGGATAGAACTTAGGTACAATTCCATCTTAGATTCTCCAATTAAATTTAACCATGTGATTGCATTGACAAATAAATCACATGATTGAATTTTATTGTCATTTGAAATTCTCTTTACTGTATAGATCGATTCAATCATGTGGTTGATTTCAATTGAGGAACCTAAATTACAGTATAGCACCTAATGAACTGTACATTAGTTTTGCCTTATATAAATGTTTAAATTACTTTTATTATTATTTATGATTGGTGTCCCGTCAATTTATAAGACTTATTTGGTAAATTTCATACTACCCTTAGCATCACTCTCACTTGCAACTCCAAAAGAGCAACTAAACACCACTTACACACAAAAATGTCTACTTTTCTTCTTATACTAATTGATTATCTGGATGTTCTAAAAAAAGGGGTCACAGAAAATACTAAAACAAGCAACTGGGTATCCAGTTCTAGCACCAAATTTTTTTTTTTTTTTTTTGAAAAAGCAAAAGAGAGCTAACTGGGTAATTAAAGGAACTGAAGGAAGTTTTGAAGAAAAGGGCATAGAGGGAAAAAAAAAGTGATCACCTGTAGAAGATGCTATAGTAGAGGCGTAGAGCTCTCACTGTCAGAAGACTCAGAACAAGTTGGTGCTCATTATTTTGCAGCGAGCTAAGTAGAAGAACTGTACTGCATCTTCTACGGGTGAACTGGAATGTGGATTAATGTGATGGCCAAAGGAATAAAAACTGTACTGCATGGTGAAAAATGGTGGGCCATTCTAAATAACCCAGTTTCCTTTTTCTTTTTTTCTTTTTTTTTTTTGCAAAACAAAGGTCGGGCTTTGTGGGATGACAAGTATTTTCTAAAAAAAAAAAAAAAAAAAAGATAAGTGCATGTTTGAGCCTGAAAATTAGCCTCTCAAAATAAATTTTAAAAAAATGGAGTAAGGCTAACTTAAGGCAAAATTTAATTCCACTGTTTTAAGGCCCCAATTATAAAAACAAAAGGTGTTCAAAATCGTACAAAAATGTCCCAAAAATTGTAATGATAATTTTTTAAGGTGAGTTTTATATTATTTCCCCCACCTCCAAAAAGTCCCTCAAAATATTGAATCAATAGAAATTCAACTTAATTAAAAACATAAATAGTTTTGCTAAAAAAAATTGTTTTGAGTGCACTTAATAATCATTGACAATCAATTTTCTTAACAACTTGAGGCTCTTTTTCTGATTTTGTTTTTGATAGATAAAAACATGAGATTTTAATTTTTGTAAATCAGTCTCTCACATAGTAAATTATATTATTAAGTATAATTGCAATAATGTTTTTAATAAACTAGACTCTATTGTGCTACACTTCAAAAGTTTTTTTTTTTCTTGAAATATTATAATTTTAAGTGAATTAGCTATCAGTAATCGTACAAGAAATGTTAATAAAACCAAATTACAAAAAATTAATTAGTATTGCGTCTCTAATCTCAAATAACAAGACAGACAGTTTTCAAACCAAAAAAAAAATTATAATATATAAAGCTAAATAATTAATATTTAAATATTAAAGAAAAGTACACTTAAATTTATCATCTTTAAGCAATGTATTGACCCAATCCTGTCCTTTTTTTTTTTATTTTTATTTTTATTTTTTTTTTAAAATTAAATTTAAAATAGTATTACTCAATAAAGTTGTATATATATATATTATATTATATTATTATTATTGGTACGATTTTTGACATATTATATAAAAGAACCTTAGAATCTTTGGAAGGAAGATTCGACTGTGGTGCGATGTCATACGGGGTGAGACACATCAGATTTTAATAATTGATTGTTTATTTTAATTTTTAGGTCTATATGTAAAAATGATTTTCTTTAAAGAAAAAGTAAAGTTAAACAAATATGAAGAAATAGACACACAAACAGCCATCTCGAACAAGGGGACAATTTAGAGTAACTTCTCTAGTTGGATGTTACTATAGTATAATTTTACTTGTTAGGTTCGGACTTGCAAGTAAGAAAATCAGGTAAGCCATAGTTGTTATCTAAACCTCACTAGGGCACTAGTGAGCAATGAGCAAGAGGCATAGGGTTCTTTCCAAGTGCTTCCCTGCTAATCTCAACTGAATGCAGTCCCTCTGTCCCACCAACTCGAACTTATGTGCATGAATTGTGCATAATTAATAAATCAAGAGTTTTATTACCGGGTAAAATTTAGGTGTAGATATATAGATGTTGTATTTTAGATTCTCCAGTTAAATTGAAATACATATTTATATTGAATTTAATTATTTTATTAAAAAAAAAAAAGAATTGTTTGTGTTGTATACTTGTATTGGTCAAGCATTCATCTATCTTAATTTAATTGGGAACATACAATACTTTATATTTAATACTCAGTTAAATAATATTTTGTCATTATTAACGTGTGCTCTAAGGGCATGAGTTAAGTTGCATTTAATACACATTAAATAATATTTTTTATACTAGAAAATAAAATCAAACTTCAAACAAATATTAAGAAAAAGACACAATCATGGTAAGTCTGTACTTATAAACTAATGCATTATTGATAAGTTTTATTTATTTATTTATTTTTTTTTTCTAAGCATAGGTATATTTAGCCCATAATTAAACATTTATTATTGCTTAACTTTTGCCCCCCGTACCGACTCATTTCATTTTTGGAATTAAATATTTCAAATTGGTGTATCTACTATCTAATGTCACATTAATCAATATATATATATATATATATATATATATATATATAAGGGTGAAGCTTAGGTTTAGTGTCCAGTAGTACTGGACCCATTGAGATGATGACATCTGTCCACTTTTGGACACATGTCACCATCTGACTGGGTCCAGTGCACTATATGCATTGGATCTAAAAATTCTAAACCAAGTCTTGTATATAAAGCCAGAGACCTTATCATGTAAAGTTCTAAAGTTTTGCCAAGTGGCATACTCTTTGAAAAGGAGAAGTAAATTCTCACCATCTTCTAAAAAAACAAAAAAAAAAAAACTCTTCATTTTTCGAATGACTCTTCGTATTACTAAACTTCAAGTAATAGATAGTTAATGACTCTTTCTTTTCCGAATTAACCACACTCCCCAAAGGTTTTAATTGACCACCGTTTCTTCAGCATCTTTGTTTTTAAATTTTCATATGTTTACTTGTTTAGTTTTCCAATTCCCAAAACATACCACACCATCTGTTTTTTTTTTTTTTTTTTTTTTTTTTTTTTTAACAGGAGCACACCACGTCTACTCCTCTTCGCCTGTTACAATATGCATTTTGCTTTTGCTTTTGCTATGCTTATGTTGCTATTTGCTAAGATTATAATTATGTGTTGTATAGTTTGCTAAAATAACATGTTGTCTTATTGCGTTCCTAGGAAATATTATCTTCATCTCATCAAATTTGTGCTGGATCCCAGGGCAAAAGAATCTTCCATGGAAGCACATATTCATTCACATGGGTTGGTAATCAACAATATTCCCCATCTTGCACATACCTACCCAGGGTCCCTCATGGTAATTTTCTTCTCTCTCACCCTCCCTCCATGTACCAAAATGTTCCTTTATTACATGTACTTGATTCGTATGGCCTTTTGGGGAAGCATAATATTAAATTATGCATTTTACTAATTATTTGTGTCAACATTATGGTGCCACATCTTCCAATTTTGTTTTTTTGGCAAGTTAATTTATTTTCAGAATTCCTCAATGTCTTTCACAATCTGTAGAGAAAGAAATATCATTGCAATTTCAATGATATCAACGTAATTTTTTTTTTTCCTTTTGTGTAGTTGTTAAGTTGATGTTTAGTATTGTTATATACAACTTGATTCATATATATTATTTTTCTTGATTGATTTGATACATCCAAAAGGGAGACTTTCACAAAGGTAACATGTAAAAATGTTGTAATTTGTTTGATTTTCATTTAAGTTTTATGAAGTTTTAGCCACCACAAGAATTGACACTTGAAGACTCTGACCAAAAAAAAAAAAAAAAAAAATCACTTTGATGATTGCAAAAAGATAAATGTCTAACGAAAAACCACACAATTTGAAAGATCATTTCTTTAACCTAACAAAAATACGTGCACTTTAATAATTTTTATATTGTTACTAATAATTTTAATGTGTAATTTTTTGGTGGTAGAGATTAAGAAGAACCATGATGTGTAGCTTGGTGGTGTTAGGACTTAGGAGAGCTCTTGAGCTAAGAAAGTTGTTTTTATCCAAAAGATTTTTTTTTTTTTTGGGGTAAAATCGAAGAGTTTTAATACAACCTTTATGCATTTGTGTATATTTTTGTGTATGCACACACGTTTTTATGTGTGAGTAGTTGTTACTCTACTTTTTTAATTAGAGTAATCATTACTATGCTCAGATTGTAACTTTCTATACTTGATTTATGTACAATTGTACAATTTCTATATATTTTCTAACAAAAATTTGCAATTGATTATAATTGTACAAAATTAGCTATTGCAATATTTCCAAGGCCATATAAGCTACAATTTCGTTCTTATAAAGATTTGAAGAAGGATGATGAGGTATGTTACACTAAATGATAAGTTAACTATTTTACTACACATCAGCTTGCTTGCATCTTCAAATAGGTATTTTGTTGTTCTTTTTCTCACCAATTTGTTTAGTTCTATACTTCCTCATAGTTTGTTTTTGTGTCCAACATTATCTTTTTGGTATCTAATGATGTATTATTATCTAATGGGATGGTTTCATAATAATTCTATGGTATTTTATTGAGCATTATACTTTGATGTCAGACTTATCTTTTTCTTTTCTTTTCTTTTTCTTGATAATTCAATAGTTGGGAGAGGGGGTTCTAAATCCTGTATATCACCATTAGAAACACTAGGAGATTCTTATTAATCTAGAAAGCTCTTAGTGATGTCTATGCACATCATAATGTATCCGCACATCGGCTAGTTATTTAAAACTTTAGATGACATGATATCATATATATACTTTTAGATACAAGAAATAAGATCCTACCTGTAAAATGAACTTTCTCAATTTTACTTGAAACATATGATCCTTATACTTACAAAACCTTAACCTACGGATCAGTCACTATATATTACAACTCATAATTACATTTAGTAATAATGTTAAGAGTTAACATCCAATTATATTGTATCAAACGAAAGTGGTTCCTCTATGCATGCATAGGACTCACTTGGGGGGATTCATTTTGATCAACATTCATGTATTTCGGAAAATACAACATTGTAGAGAATATTTTTGATCTGCTAAATTGTAGAGAATATAATACCATTATAAATGTGAGGTTAAATAGCTCATATTTGCAAACTAAAGGAGCATATATGTCACCATTAGCAATACCAAATAAAGAAGAAGAGTCATGACAAATATAGAATAAACAAATAGAATGCATCTAAAGTTGACATCAAGTAGTTACAGCAGCCACCCAAACCATATTATCTGTCTCAATCCTCTAATCTGATTTAGAAAACCATTTAGTCTGCAAAACTCCTAGACTCAAAATTGAGATCTTTGAGAACAACTTTTGAGAATTATAAATGAACACTATAGGAATGACAATGTCACCACTTTCACCAAGAGTGTGAGAGAAGTGTTCCAAATAAGCCCTTCATTGGTAGTTTGTATCGCCAAGAGTTTTGAGGCATCCTATAAAAATAGCAACATCCAAGAGAGCCAGATTCCTAGCAAAAAAAAAGTAAAAGGAGAAAGCATCATGTGCATATTAACTTCTTATCATATCACCTGGATGTATATACAAGTTCATTTTTTCTTGGGGGAAATTACATTTTAAAAATTTAAACTCTAGAACTTAGTGGTAGTTTTGAATTAACGTTGAGATTTTGGTTTCAATACTATTAAAAAGACAAAAGTGAGCATTCCAATTACTATATTATTTTTTTTGATAATTCGATAGTGGGGGATAGGAGATTTGAACCCTAAATGTCTCCGTTGAAAATACCAAAAGGTGCCAGTTGAACTGCACGGCTCTTGGCTATTCTGAACATAGTTGGATTATTAAAAAAAAAGGCAAAGCATTACCCTACCTAAAAATTCTTCAGCAAACGAAGACTTTTGGTGGGAAAGGTAGTGAAACATAAAGTACAAAAAAGATAAAGGCACTGCAATTTATGTACCTCCAAGAATCATCTTCAGTTGAATTTTTAGTCCCCATGTCCCGCTCCAAGCATACCCTGATCATATCAAACCATATATCAAATTTCACATTCAGACATATAAAGTCACAAAGAAAAATCTCACATAACTTGGCCAAAGTCCATGTCATAACCAACAGACATAATTTTTTCCAATCTATTATGTAGAAATTCATATAATCATCTACTTGTGTTTTAAACACATAATAAGTTGGAGGAGATCCCTGATTTGAAAGAAACTGTCAATGACAAAATAAGCATAGTTATGAACTAACCTCGTCCAAGGCAGTTGTTGCTGCTGTTTGCCCCATTCTTACAAACACAAGCAAATGACTGGTCCAAACCAGCAAAACCGCACAAGCCACCACTTGCTTCACAGTCCTTGCAGGTCTCAGTGTCATATGAATTATTATACTGCAAAGAGATTCCGAATTTCCATTTCATCGGATCCCCCTCATCATCCCCAAACCCGTAGATTGATGTATATGATGAGCACTGGAGCTTAGGAAGGTCCAATGCATAACCTGAGCCAAGGCCAAGTGGTGAGTCATAGACACAACATGTAGAAACAGGTGCATTTTGTGGCAAACCAATGCCTGTCACTCCCTTGCAAGAATACAGCCCTCTACAAATACGAGAGCCTGATCCGGTATCACATAGTTCTTCATCAGCATCAAACACAGGAGACGTTGTTGAGCACCCGAGCAGAACGAAGATAACATCAGATGTTATAGTGAAGGGGCTGGTCCTATCTAAGATGAAGCTTCCTGAGTTTTGCATTGAAGAACAGGTTGACATGAGGGGATCTGTGAGAACTATGGTGTTGCTCGGGTAGTCGATTGAGGAGATAGTGTAAATGCCGGTGCCAGTAGAGAATTGGAGTGTCCCAGAACTGCATTTTATGTATCTGGCAAAGACAGGATGGCCACATCCAAATCCAGTGCCGAAGGGGTACTTTATGGGGATGGTGCCACATGTGTCATCACATGTACCATTTATTGGGGTGTTGTGTGCTGTGGCTAAGACAGTGTGAACTAAGGGGAGCAAGAGCAGGATGTTGATGAAGAGCCATGCAGTAGGGGTGAGTGACATTGGTGAAGGTTTTGGTAACAGTTTGGAGGTTCATAAACATGAAATATGAAGCAAAGTAAAAGAAGTGGTTCACTTTGTGTGTTTCATTTTTGAAGAGACAAGGGAGGGGCTGGGAGACTGTTCTTTTTCGGTGGAGGTGATCATTTTCAACGTTGTCCTTTTTCCTTTATATTCTTCCTAAAAAGATGTGCCCATCTGTTATGGGTTCTAGCTATAAAGCAACATGCATTTACTTCAACAGTAAGGACTAAAGATAAAATTCGGCCAAAAATGGTGGGCTCTAGGGCGATACAAACACATTCACATTTTCACCTTTCTACCTAGTGGTGTCTAAGCGCAGATTGTGGATAGTTTAAACCCACTTGCACACAAAAACTGAAAAAGAGCTTTAGAAATGGAGAAAGGGTTTACTTTTAAGAGCACCCAAAGAACAGAAGAACATCACTTCCTTTTAACAATTCAAGTGCCAGCACATCCAGATGCATAGTAAACTTACAACTTAACTATTACAGGTTAAATAAGCCCTTCATTGATCTCAGTTCAATAATCAAAACAAGAAAGAAAACTATACTGCCCATTCAACTGCTTACAATCACAATACAAGGGTTTTAATTTATGCTAGTGTGGGGCAAAAATCACTTAAAGTTCCAGACTACACTCCAATTTGGAGAAATAAAATATCAAACAGCAAGTTTTCCTATTGCAGCTTTCGGCAAAAAAAAAAAAAAGAAAAAAAGAAAAAAAGAGCTGCCCTGCATTCCCAGTGAAGCTGAGCAGCTTGAGAGAAGCCCCATTATTGAGTAGACTCTTTAACTGATTCCCTCCATTAACACATAAATTTCCACACATTCTGCCAAAAAGAGTTATTAAATTAATTCTAATCCTCATAAAAAACCTGGTTAAACTGCCTCAGCCACATTATTGAATTTATTATGAAATTATGAAATTCAACACTAGAAACCGATACAATTTCAAAACTTCCCTCCAGTGTGGGTGGGGCAGCCTCTGAGCTTTGTATCACGAGTAGAAGCCTTGGTGAACTTAGAAAAGCAATAAGGTCTTTCATTTTCCTTAAGTTCTCATTCATTTACATTTGAAAATGTCAAGCAAACGCTTCTCTGCATTGTGAGCAAACGCCTTGCTCAACAACATCAAGTATCAGGTGCTTCTGCAGTTCCTGCTTCAAACCAGCTCAACTTTTGGGAATGCTCTTATAGACCATATATCTCGACATCCTCGTTGGATTCTCACACACTATTTACTATGCTTTAAACTGTGATTGCGAGCCCAAACGAATGGAAAATAAAGCTACTTTTGATGTACATGCATCCAAATGAGCCCAGTTTTAAAAAAAGTGAGCCAATTATCAAGTACCTTTGCCTAAAAATTCCAATAAAGGTGGTTGTTAATCAGCCAGAGATGTCAGCAGAAGCTAGAATGGAGAACATGGATACTGGGAACCGTTGAAGTTCATGCATTTAGACCAGCCCAATTCTTGAAAGCAACGAGTGATTCCATTTTTCTAAAGTTCCTCTTTCTCAATTTTGCCACTTTGAGCTTTTTATGGGTCTCCATAAATGCTTGCTTGTACCTCCACTTATCTACAGAGATCTTCATCTCCTGAGTTTTCTCCACAACTTGCATCACTGCATCAAAGAAACCTCCCTTAACCAGAGCATAAAGGAATGCATCCACCAGGGTGTGATCAAATTTGAACCCCTTCTGTCCATCACTGGAGACTTTTCGTTTAACCTCATTCCAAAGCATCAAAACACTGAAATATTTCTCCAGTCACATAACCATTAATTAGGGACAAATATGTCTGGTCATTTGGTTCAAACTGGAGAAATATCATCCTTCTCAAAGTCCTCCTTGCATCCTCTAACCGCCTAGATTTACAAAATGCACGAATAATTGAATTCCAGTCATGGGTTCCCACTTCAATTCGAGGATCCTCAACAACCTCATCTAAGAAGGCTGCCATCAGCTCAGGCCGATGATTCTCCATTAAGCCAGTCATTATAGTTAAGTAACTCCCCTTAAGTTTGGGTATTCTTGCTTCCCTCATGTCCCTAAACAAAGAAAAAGCCGACAGAAAATCTTGGCTTGACATGGATGCTTCTATCAGAGCATCATAGATTTCTACATCCAACTGAAGACCCAAATTACTAATTCCCACGACCAATTGAGTAGCTTCAGCTGTTCGATGCTCTTTGCAGTAAGCCTTCAAGATTGGCACATAGATCCCAAGCCCCACAGAACCTCCCTGAACATCCATTTCCTCAAGGTATTTTATAGCTGACTTTACAAATGGAAACTTGCATTTGAATTAAAATTCAGTTATTGAATAGGCTTTGCCAAGCATAGACAAGATTATCGCATTGACCTTTTTGGAAAATAAAATTTTATTCGCATATACATTGTTGGAAAAAGCAACCTGCAAGCACAATCAATATCTTATATGTAAGTTGGTAACACAGGGTTTGAATTTCATATACAACTTAATAATGCTCTCCAGCTTTTAGTGGCCTCCCATTCAAATTCCAAAGCAATTCCATCTAGTCTATAAACCATATAAAGTATCAGTCTTTTCATTCTTATTTTTAGTCTATAAACCATTAGTCAAAAAAGCTTCAACTTTTTTGGTTGAGCAAAGGTATACAACATCAGCCACACTTCCATGCACTAACTGAGAGTGTAAAAATGTAGATAATTTGAATCAATCCAAAAATACTAAGGTCCAAATCCTATCAATTTCCAAGATGTTCTACATTCAACTCATCTTATAAATTATGCACCACAGCACAAAGTTGAGTTTATTGATTACATGGAGAGAATCAGTGCATCCAAACATATCCTTTTCTTCAACTCTAGTGTATGTCTCCAGGCCATAAAATGGTTTAGCTTCCTTTTCAACTACAAAGTGGTAAAATGGGTTGCTGACGCACAACACAGACATAAATAAATGCAATCTAAGTGTGTGTGTGTGTGTGTGTGAAGATAGAAATTCACTCTGATGACTCCAAATTCTCAAGGCTTCAGTGAACAGTATCCAAGGGATTCCATCCTTCTGAGAACTTTAAGGACAAGAACTATGGACTGTGATTTATCAGATGAAAATAAAAAAGAATGAATGATCGAGTGAGTGATGAGATATATAGTATCACTACCCAATGTAAAAGGAGCATTAATTTTGTAGACTCACCTAATTTGATACCAGTCAATTATGATGAAGAAACAACTATCCCCTTATTCTCAGTATTCATTTAATAGATATAAATAAACAATAATATTTTACAAAAAAGATATGGATATCACAGCATGAGGGAATAGATGCTCACTTCGAAATTACATGAATTTGATTTAGCATTTACAGCAGAAGCAACTGGTTTTCCAGGTCTATCTTCCAGTCCAATGGTTTTTAGCCATTTAGCAGTAGAACCAAAACATGTATTTTTTTTGTCAGTGGGTGACACTTAGAAGTGACATTCTGAGCCACAGCAATAGTCCTCTTGGATACAGAAACAGATGGAGTACCCCAATTACTGCGGCTAACCTGTCTTGTTTTGGTGCCAGGTATTAAATTGATGGCTTCTTCAGCTGGAAGAAACTTTACTTTTGCCTTTTCAATGGCTTTTTGCACTTCAGGAGAAACTGTGGATGCTGGGAACTGTTGAAGTTCATGCATTTAGACCAGCCCAATTCTTGAAAGCAACAAGTGATTCCATTTTTCTAAAGTTCCTCTTTCTCAATTTTGCCACTTTGAGCTTTTTATGGGTCTCCATAAATGCTTGCTTGTACCTCCACTTATCTACAAAGATCTTCATCTCCTGAGTTTTCTCCACAACTTGCATCACTGCATCAAAGAAACCACCCTTAACCAGAGCATAAAGGAATGCATCCACCAGGGTGTGATCAAATTTGACCCCCTTCTGTCCATCACTGGAGACTTTTCGTTTAACCTCATTCCAGAGCATTAAAACACTGAAATATTTCTCCACAGTCACATACCCATTAATTAGGGACAAATATGTCTGGTCATTTGGTTCAAACTGGAGGAATATCATCCTTCTCAAAGTCCTCCTCGCATCTTCTAACCGTCCAGATTTACAAAATGCATGAATAATTGAATTCCAGTCATGGGTTCCCACTTCAATTCGAGGATCCTCAACAACTTCATCTAAGAAGGCTGCCATCAGCTCAGGCCGATGATTCTCCATTAAGCCAGTCATTATAGTTAAGTAACTCCCCTTAAGTTCAGGTATTCTTGCTTCCCTCATGTCCCTAAACAAAGAAAAAGCTGATGGAAAATCTTGGCTTGACATGGATGCTTCTATCAGAGCATCATAGATTTCTACATCCAACTGAAGACCCAAATTACTAATTTCCATGACCAATTGAGTAGCCTCAGCTGTTCGATGGTCTTTGCAGTAAGCCTTCAAGATTGGCACATAGACCCCAAGCCCCACAGAACCTCCCTGAACATCCATTTCCTCAAGAATACTGTGTGCCTTATCGGATAATCCAAGTTTAACACAGGCATTAACAATACCATACCCAACAGAGCTATCAACCACAACATCTGAAGCCTCTAACTTTTGAGCTTCGATGATCAAAGTTGCTAAGCCCTTGATACCTCCATTGTTTAGAAATCCCTTAACCACTTCACAATAAGTTTCTTCACCAAAAATTGTACCTTCTCCCTCTACCTTCAAGCTACGCAGAATAGTTTTCGAAACGAATTCTAAATTGCCCAACTTAACATACCCACTAATCAAATTGCTAAAAAAGACCCTTTTATTCGAAAAACCAAACCCACCCATCAAATTTTCCAACTCAATTATCTTTTCCTCAAGCCCCTTAAGTGCATACAAATATGCAAGAAAGCCAAAACTCGATTCATCAGGCCTAATTCCCAAAACCGACATAGTTTCAACCACATTCTCTGCATCACTCACGGATTCAAGCTCACAACAACACCCCTCCAATGCTGCATTACAAGCCGGCAAGTCGGGTTTCATAAAATCCAGCTTCTCATCCCTAGCAATCCTACAACACTCATCGAAAACCCGCAAAAAGGCAGCGAAGTTTTTATTTTTCCTAGTGATTTCAACTACCACATTGCCCCACAACCCAAATGGCACAAAATACCTATTCTTAAACATACATTTGATCAAAGCAAAAGCAGGTGCAGCAGTGTTGGCAATTTTCATAGAATCCAAAACTTTCACCAAAGTTTCAAACTTTAACTCATCTGGGTTTTTCTCAATGATGTAAATTACAGAAGCAAAAGCCCTCTTGAGGTTGTGAATGTCACTGAGCCAGGACAAGTGGGTGATGAGAGAGTTTGTGAGAGACTTACTTGGGAAAACAGAGTTTGCAGTGAGAGTCTTGAAGGACTTCCAGGCCTCATCAGTGTTGCTTGTGATAAGGGCTTGGTGGAGATTGGTTTCTAAAGTGGCTATGTGGTTTTGGGTCAAAGGTTGTGGCTTTGCGTCTTGTGAAGGTGTTTTGAGAAGTGGGGTTGTTGTTTTGTTGAGAGAGAAGATGGAGGGTTGGAGAAAGGAATAGAGAGTTGGGTTTGGGGTCTCAGGTGTGGAGGAAGAGAATGGTCTGTGGGAGAGAAAGGAGAGTGTTTTTGCTTTTCTCCACATTCTCTATTGTTCTGCACTGCACCTTGCCTTGGAACTGAGAGTCTTCGGGTTAATTCGAACATTGGCAAAAATGTCTGATTCAAGGTTCCATCGGTAGGTAGTTTCAAGGTTGGGACTAGAGAGGTTTTCAAAACTTATAATCGTTTTGTAGAATGTGTTAACAACAGCTGGAATAGCTCAGTTGGTTAGAGCGTGTGGCTGTTAACCACAAGGTCGGAGGTTCAAGCCCTCCTTCTAGCGTGTGTTTTTTGTTCATTTTTGTAAATCCTATGATAAAGTTTTGGATATTCTTTTAATTTTTGGGTAAGAAGAATTTTTCAAAAAGGGGCCTCACAAAAATTTGTCAAAAATTTTGTAGCTAAATAATATTATGATATCTTAATGTTTCTAACACAAACATGTTTATATATTGTTATAATTCTTTCATCTTCTTTTTTTTTTTTTTTTTTGAGTTTTTTTTCTCAATCATTATAAATTTTTTTTTAATTTAAAAAAACCTGACTTGTGAATTTGTTTAGAGAAGTATCTTATGTATGGATTGGATTGCATGTACTTAAAGTCTCACATTAGTGGGATCACACAAACGTAGAGTAGACCCCACATATTGTGAAAAAAAGACATTGATGGCATACAACCGTTGCTACTTGTGCTCAGTTTTACAATTGGTCAAAACTCAAAACAGCCAAAGAAAAGAACAAGGCTGCCCAACTGTGGATCCGACTGAGCCAAAGCTTATTTAGCTCTGTACTTTTAAACCCACTTCCAGTTTTCCATGGAAACTTCATCACCATCTTATTCAGAGATCATATTGGAAGAATGGAATGGCTCCTCTTCCACCAAGCTCTCAAAAACTGCTACCATCAGCGCCTCTCCATCTCTCTTCATCCAAAGGTTTCTCCTTTCTCTATTTTTAACTCTTTCTTTCTTTCTTTCTTTATTAGATTAGCAATTTTGTTATATAAAAAAAAAATTGATATACAGGTCTGGTGGCCGATTCAACCATGTTTGGAGAAGGGTTCTCCAAGCATTTGTACCAGAGGCAAGTAATTCTCTCTCTTTGGTCAATGTTCTTTTGAGGCTAAAATGCACTTTTGGTCCTTGAAATTTGGTCTAATTTGATTTTCCTTGGTCAAGTTTGAAAAAGTTGTAATTTTGTGTTGTTAGTTCTGTCCTTCCTCCTTTATTAGATAAATCATCAAGTCTTGTAACACAAATTTTCTCACAACCTGTAGTAATGTGATACAAATTTGATGTTACACCAGTTACAGCTTGACACCTTAACAAATTGTGAAAAAGTTCGTGACAAAAGAAAGGATGATACTATAGCTACTACACATTTTGCTGCATAAAATTTTACAAACTGATGTGTCTATGTTTTAAACACAAAATATATATATATATATATATATATATATATATATATATATATATATATATATATATATATAATTCAAAAATTTATTTATTTATGTTGTTAATATGGCACAAATCATATTCGTTGCCACGGCAGCTTGTTACTATTTTGTATTAAAATTGGTAGTAGCTTTAGAATTTTCCTGCTATTTATGTTCTTAGCATTGTTCCAGATAAATGAGTGATGCTATAGCTGCTACAAATTTTATTACACAGGCATTACAAACTAATGAGTCAACTTTTAAAACACAAAACAAAAAATTAATTAAGAAATTTATTTATTATATTGTTGATTTAGCACCAATCACATTTATCACCACATCATTTTGTAAACTTTTGTAGTAAAATTTATAGTAGCTCTAGCATTTTCCATAGATAATTTATATACATGGTGAATAAAATGTTGATGCGGCACTTAAAAAAGGGACTAGAAATTTATCTGGAAATTGACGATTTCAAGGATGGAATTGCAACTTTTTTAAATTTTAAGGATGAAAATTGAATTGGTGTCAAATTTTAGGATCCTTCATTTAATATCAAAAATCAAATCCAACCTGTGTTTTCTTAATCTCTGGGAGAAAAAATGTGCAGGGTTTTCCTAGTAGTGTGACTCCAGATTATGTTCCTTTTCAAGTCTGGGATTTACTGCAGGTAAATATCCACACACTAATATTTTCATAAGTACCATAAAATCTTGGAAAATTGTTGCTAACTATAGGTTCATGGCTTAATATTTCCTTTAGGGCCTTTCCACATATATTCGGATGATGCTTTCTACACAAGTAAGCTCTATGTTTCTCATTTATAACTTTTCAATTCATTTTTAGAAGCCCACTGATGATTACTAGGAGTAGAATTTATTACTAAATTGTGGTGCTCAAATCACTATTAGGCTCTTCTTAGTGCAATTGGGGTTGGTGAGAAATCAGCGACTGTAATTGGCGCCACATTTCAGGTAAGCAGAGACTTGTTTTTGCATGTGTTAGTTTTACATCAATGTAGTTTGTATTTGCAATACTGTGTTAAGAACAGCTGACTCCAAACTGATTCAAACTTGGGAGTTGGCTTGTGAGTTGTTGAGTTTGCAATAAGTTGACAATTTGTTTTGAACATTAAAATTATTGCAGTGGTTTCTGAGGGACCTAACTGGAATGCTTGGAGGTATCTTATTCACATTCTACCAGGTGTGTTGTTCTATTCTTCCATCCTTATTATTACATATAAGATTTAGAGCATACTCTTATTCATAAACATAGCATGCATTGTTTAGATGGAAGAGGAAGACCTTAGGAAATACTTGAACCCACATAATTTGATGAAAGAAAGAACATTTGGTAATAGTAGTTCAGAATGGTTTGTTGGTTACTTGATAAAGGGCTTCTGTTTATTCTTTGAGTAAAGATGGTGGAATAACGTTGAGTCCATTTCTAAAATTCTGTCTTCATATTCCCTCAGTAAACTGTGCTTCTGTCTGACCCTCTATTCTTCAGGGCTCAAACCTGGATAGCAATGCCAAAATGTGGCGTTTGGTAGCAGATCTTATGAACGATCTTGGTATGTTCTCATCATTTTTGTTTCTTTACAGTTTGGAATTGGATCCTTTAACATCCCCTATAAAATTCCATGTATGTGTATTTTTCTTTTCTTTTTGATAAACCCTTGTATGTGCGTATGCTTGAGAGCTAGGAGACGCATACTCCCCTTTGATCTGTGTGCTGACAAATCTCTTGTTAGCTTCAGTTTGTTCTTTAGATCTGAAATGCTTGATATTTTTAACTTCCAGTGGACTCCTAAAATGTTGGTGTCCATTGATTTATTAATTCTAATTATAAAAGGAAGAACATAAAAGTCCTTTGTGGAATTTGTGTGTATGCATGACACTTTGATAGGATTTCTTTGATCTCTTGCTTACAACGAGTTGGGGTGGAGGGATTTGAACCCAAACTCTCCCCATGGAGAGAATTACCCAATGTCACTGAACCAGAAGGCTCTTAGCCTTTCCTTAATCTCTTTTAACTATTGTGTATGTGAACAAGCTGAGGTAAATAGTGTATCTGTACATGCAATCTTAATGTTTTATGCATAATTATCTGGTAATGTTTGTGTATTGTTTTTCTTATATGTAATATTATATGTGCTATACTGATAATGCTATCCATAAGCTAACAACTGCTAAGTGTCTATATTTACATACCAATTTTCTGTAGTGACTAATTTTATTATTTCACTGATGTTAACAGTAACACGTAATGTTGTATTACTCTTATTAAATGTCTAAAATTTTCACTGGTTTTGTAGTTCTTTTATACAGCATTACCAGACTTCCTTTGTAGGTTTTCCTACAAATAGTGTTTCCTTTGTTTAACTGTGTTATAATTTTTTAAAGTGTTATTTCTAAATGATATTGCTTTTGGCCACTAATAGCTGGTTGACCCTGTTGCCACTAATGTTGTGGAGAGTGGCTTCTAAATTCTGAAGAGCTTCATATTTATATTAGGTGAATGTTGTCACATATTCTTCCTCAAATAATTCAAGCCCTTGTACTGTATAAAAAATTCATAAGAGGATCACAAGATTGCTATTCAGTGTCCTATATTTCCCTTTCAGTTGAATGCTAGTGCCAGTTATATCTGATTGTTATATAGTTTTTTGTGGTTTTGTTAGCTTTCAATTCTGTCTTCAAAGTTGAATTGACCAGAAAGGCTTTTTGTACTGTTTTCAGGAATGTTGATGGACCTTCTTTCCCCTTTGTTTCCTTCAGCTTTTGTGTTTATAGTTTGCTTGGGGAGCCTATCACGATCCTTCAGTAAGTACCTGTTTTCCTTAAATCATACAATCTGAAGACCTAGTAGATCCACTGAAAGCTGCTAGTTGATTGTTTATTTTTGTTTCTCCGGCTGTGGAATATAAAAATTATGTTTGTTATTGCTGTATATGTATCACTGAAGATGATTTGATTGTTGATTTTAATGTAAACATCCTTTAAACTATTCAATCTGCCGAAAGACTTACAGCTTTTTTGAATTATGGGAATGCTTGTTAATGATTGTAATAATATCTATACCTTTGCATCCTCTTTAAAATGTTATATAAAATAAATAAAAGGAAAAAGATGCGGCAAGAGAGAAGTAGTCAGAATTACTGTTTTTTTTTTTGTTTGGGGCTAAATTCCATGTTTTTTATTTTAATTTTTTTTATTGTGTTCCCAATTAGCTGGTGTTGCAAGTGGAGCAACCAGGGCTGCTTTGACACAGCATTTTGCCCTTCAGAATAATGCAGCAGATATATCTGCGAAGGTACTACTACTGCTACTCTAACTACTAAATAACTGTGAAGACTTTAATAAGCTAGTAAGACTGTTGGCATGTTTTTGTATGATGCTTTTAGGAAGGAAGTCAAGAGACAGTGGCAACAATGATTGGCATGGCTTTGGGCATGCTTCTTGCTCGCATTACAACGGGGCATGCACTATCTATTTGGTTTTGTTTTCTGTCTCTCACCATGTTCCATATGTATGGTAAGTTCCACTTAATTGCTGCATGGAATCTTCTTTTTAACCGTGGCGTCTAGCATCCGCCTTCCTCGAGCCCTTCTGATATTGGAATCTGTGGGTCACAGCTGTGAGGAGTTAATTATAAGATTTTGAGATGTTTCATCACTTCCTTTCTACGTTCCATCTTATATTTATTAACTTACTTTATTGAATTTTAATCTGACTTGTGGGTTTTATATTTAGCCTCATTCAGCAGTTCCTTTCTTTTTTTGCAGCAAACTACAAGGCTGTCCGGTGCCTTGCCTTGACTACATTAAATCCTGAGAGGAGCTCAATTGTTTTTCAGCATTTCATGAAGACTGGCCAAGGTAGGACCTTTGGTGGTTGTTTTCATAGGGCTGACCAAGCTTTTTGTATTTCCTGCCATTGCAACTTATTGTTAATTGGGTTCCTAAACAAATGTTATGAAGAACCAGCAATTATTAGACTGCTGTAACATGGTCAGAATTCTAGCCACTCCGTGTCTTTGTAGGGCCAGAATTTCAACTGGTACCATTAACAGAGTCAAAGCTCGGGTTTTCCAATCCCACACACCTTGCTCTTGAATTTTGATACATCTTGTTATTATGTTGATTTTATTTCCCCTTTTTATGGTCTTGTTTGTTAACAAATCCATGCCCTATATCACAAGAGTACTGGTGCACCATCATTGCTTTTAATTTAATGCAAACTCATAAATCAACAGGTTCAAAGCTGGGCTTTACAAGCCTACACACATCGCTCTTGAATATTATAAATTCACAGTGTTATTATGGTGATTTTTATTTTTTCGTTTTGTGTTGACAAAATCCATGTGCTATGTCACAAGAGTACAAGTGCGATATCATTTCTTTTAGTTTTAATACAAGCCCTCCATATTTTTTTTTTCCTGATGCATGATTTAAATTTCTTAAGGCCTTCATTTTCCAACCCAAAGTTTTGGGATTGAGGCTTTGTTATTGTAAGGCCTTCATCTTCTGTTTCAATGGGATTTTAACACCGACATCTGAATTCTTTTTCCAGTTCTCTCACCTGAAACAGTCTCTAAAATGGAACATGTGTTGCCCATATGGACCACTTCATCAAGCTCAAGGAGTGTTAAATCAATGCACATGCAAGTACATTTAGGTGTGAGGGTATCTTCACTTAATCACCTGGAACTGTAAGTTTTAAAATTCATAAGTCTATGAAATTCACATTGAGGCTCCTTTAGACTCTGGGGTTCCTTTTCCATCTAGAACTATTTGTTGTTTAAAGAGCAGTGATGCTCTGATGGCAGTTGTGCAACAACTTGTTTGGGAAGGCACCTCAATCATAAAATTACTGCTTTGCATATCTCAAAGCATTCCCCATTCAAGAAGACCATGGCTTTACTCAATATATATAATAAAAAAGCTATGAGCTAGCTCCTATAATCATTGCTCTCATAATTTCGTAATGTCATACAAAATTGACAAGTTGGGTAATATTTTTTTAACAGGATGGACGTGTTGCATTCTGCAGGATCTCATTACAAGAAAGGTTGAGCTCTAATCAATACTTGTCCTATTTAACAAATTAATTTTTTATTATAATCTCTAGCTCATTATTTGTTCTTTGGTCTTTACAGCAAAGTACTTGCTAGTGGAGAAGAAGGGAATCATCAGTGCTATTCTGCACAAAGATTCGACATCTAAAGATGTCTTACAATCATTTTTTCACGCACTAGTTATGGCAAATCTTACAGATAAAAATAAGTCTGCGCACTTGGAAAGCCAATCGTGGATGGATAAACAGTATGAAGTTTTTATTCAAAAGGTACGTCTTTGATGTTTTTCCTTTCCTTGTGATAAGTTGCATATTTGCATTTTCACTGATCTGATAACATGATGTGTTATGCCCATTTGGATGAAGAGCAAATACATCATGATATGGGGAGGCAACTGGAGTACTTAAAATACCATCCTTTTCTATAATAATAGAAATCAATCTCCACTAATGGCTGGGATATCCAATACACTACTAATCTTTCCAGGTCTGTTGGACCCCACCCATTGTGCTGATGCATAAGATCAAGGGTTATAGTGTATTCTCCAAATGCTGGAGAGCATGCATGCTATTTTTCATTTAATGGAAACACTGAAGAAATTAAAAAGGAGCTGAACTCATGAAAATAATTTTACTGAGAATTCAGAAGCACAAAAAATGTTATATTATATTCACTTCCCTTTATTTTTTGTCTCCCAAATGACATACAAGTTTTTCTTTCTTTCATTATTTTGCAGCTAAGGTTTTCAGGTTGGAAAACGGAACGTCTTCTATCGCCTTCTATCATGTGGAAGGCAAATTGGATCTGTGGACCTTTGGATGCAAAGATTGACTAGGTAATTTCTAGTCTATCGCATGAAAAAATGGTGATAAGAGGTGAAACTGGTACAACTTGCTATGACACGAGGCCATTGATTGGATCTTGGTGAATTAGAATAGAGAGAACAGTTAGCTGACAGAATCTTAACAGAAGAACATAACTACCAATGAAGGGTCTAGTGAGGTTCTGGCAGGCTAAGGATCTACCCCAAGCCTTTAGGCAAAAAGGGACCTTTTTTTTTTTTACCATCACATTATATTTCTCAAGAAGTTGCATACAACATAGATCTTACTTACCATTTTTTTAGACGAAGGTTTCAACACCTCTATTACATAAAGCTTTACTCAAAACTTTTGACTTTATATATAATTATAAATTATAGGTTATATCTCTCAAAAAAAAAAAAAAAAAAAAAAAGAAGATTTTAGAGTATAAATGGATCATGAATTATGAATAAATATTAAGTTAAAAAAGAATTTTTTTTAATCTTAATCTTTATATTTCCTTATCTTTATTTTAACAAGTTAAGAGCATTCACATTTAGTATTGTATAAGAGATTTGAGGTTAATTACTAGTAAAGTACTAGTAGTATTCACAGTTTTTTGTCGAAATTCGATGATACCACTTTATACATGAAAAAGAACTAATAAAGTATTAGTAAAGTACTAGTAGTATTCACAGTTAGCTTAATTGGTAAAGTTTCTGATGGTTGAATCTTTACCTATACCAAAAACAGATTGGTGTCTTGGTTTGATAATAAAGATACCATATACTATCAAAAGCGAACGCCATATGTTAAACTCTCTCTCAAAACAATGTATCCACAAACATAGAGTTCTCATGTGCATGGTTATGTGATGTATTTCTATCAACATAATGAAAATTGATAATGTGACAAAGGACAAAATCAAACATGACCATTCTACCTTATGACAAACCATAATCAATTATGCCAAATAAGACAAAGAAGCAATGATAGAACAATTATTAGACTAGAGAAAATGTTAGGAGCCTTCTGCTTTGACTGGTTGGCATTTTTTAGTGTGTCCATAACATTCAGGATTCAAATCCATTTCTTATTATAACTATCATTTTTTTTAAATGCTAAGACCCTTATTTGCATACTTCCCCTATTTTGTGGAAAACAATCAAAACATGATCAATTGCAATTATTTTATTTTATTCTGAATCTAATATCTTATCTAATATTAGTGGAATTTTATGCAAGGGCAATAGTAATGGGGCTATGAATGGATTGAATATTCAGCTCCATTTAACAAGCTCTACTAACTCTTTTTTTTTTTTTTGTTGGTAAAACTCCACTAACTCTTTCTTGTACAAACTTCAATTTTTTCATAGTAGATCTTTTTTTATCTTGAGAATATCTAGGTTAAATCCTCCCCAGATTTTTACCGGTTTGATTTTCCTAAGTCATCAGATCTGTGTGTTCTTTACTTTCCACATTGTATTTGTTTTACACATATTGGTTTAACTTAAATTTAATTAATAAACTTGTTAATCAACTTGGCTTAATATTAGGTTAAACATATTGTGTTAAGGGGTCTAAAACCTTACATCAAGAAAAAAAATGAGAATTACGAGAAACTAGGTTAAGAAAATATGAATGTCAAAAAAAAATTCAAGAAATTGTGAGACTATAGCTTTAGAAAATAATTGCGATAAGTAATATTAGGGGAAAAAGAATTCAAGAAAATGAGAAAAAACTTAGGCTATAGTTTTGGTTCAGATCTATATATGGTGGGAAAGATGGCTGTCTTTACTAAAGACGCTTCTTACTTTCTAGGAGCCATTAAATTGATTCTTAGGGTTTATGCCAGACTTTATTACCCTTTTTATAATGTGAGTTACCATCCCCTAGTTCTAGTTGATATCGTCTACCTTCTATTAGAATCCTTAATTATAGGAATAGTTAATTATTATCCTTATCAAGACTGTATAGCAATCTTTATCTATAATCTTCCATTAGAATCTTGAAAGGAATAGACGATTATCCTTATATATAATCTACAGTTTTAAATATAGAATAAATAAATAAATAAATAATATAAAACTTTTTTTTTTTTAATAACAACCTTTTTTTGTGTTTTTGGTGCATTTTAGCACTTTTAATATGAATGCTTTAAAGGTATTACATGTTTTACTACATAAAACTTACAAATTAATATGGTAATGAATGTAATTGGTGGCTTCAACCACCACATAAATAAATATTTAGATTGGCTCTTTATGATTACTAACACATTAATTTGTAAATTCACAATAATAAAACTTGTAATACCCATAGCATTACTCTTTAACAGCGATTAATTGTTTGAAAAAAAATGGAGCTTGGCCCTTTAGATTGCACATCAGAACTTCTAAGTATGTTACTGAAGAGCAAAAACAATATCACATTTTAAGACACAACAAAGGAATTTGATGCTCTTAATAAGTTTTCAATGACAATTTAACCTATTTCCTTTTCCTCTACAAGCCAATGGATGAGCCTCTTTTTAATGAAATCAGTTGCGGTTTTAATGAAATCAGTTGCAGTTCATGAAATGCCTATTGTAGTCAAGCTTATGTTCAAATATGTCTTTTGAACATTGTGGGCTCCAGTCACATCCACACATCAGCAATATAAATAAGCCCTTGCTCACAAATAGACCTGTCCATTTTGCTAGCCTGCTTGGGTTTTAAAGGCAGGTCTCAACCTAAATTCAAGCTCCATCTTGAAGGCCTGCACCTGGCCCAATAAGTAGGACCAAATGTTGAAACCTAGGCCTTGTCCTAGCTACTCAATGGAGCACAGCCTAAGCCTCTTGTTATTCTTTCAAGGCTTATTGCATAACATGACTCTCAATTTGGAAGATGCAGTTTTCATAGTTTCATTTATAGAGAGAGAAAGAGAGAGAACTTCAAGGTTGCAACCTCGACTTAATCATTAGGGAAGCAACTTGAAATCATGGGTTGAACTCACATTTTCAATTGAAAAACACTTGTGTGTAAATACATACGTGTGTAATAAGTATTAGCCTAATAATTAAGTACCAATAAGCTAACACTTTATTGTAATAAACCTTTAACCACGATCCAAAAATAATGGGAAACTAATACTTCTCATATACCATGAGCATAACAAAAAATCTATACAAACTAAATTAAAATTTTCTCATTTTTTTCAACCAAACACAAGGAAAGTTGTATCATTTTGCATCCTTCAACTTTTTTCTTCTATATCCTATCACTTTTTAATCATTATTCATTAAAATTCTGTCTATCCTTCCTAGGTTTTTATCCTCCCACTTTTTTATTTTCTAGCTCATTAAGCAACTATGCTATTCTCTCTTTGGTAATGGAGCTGGTGTTAATTGAACTAGATCCACCTCCTCATCATTGCTAATCCAGCCATGGTAAGGTCGGCGTTGCCTTTGGGTAGGAAGACTATCTAGTAGTGGGGATTGGATCACATGTGGAGGTGACTGGGCAAGACTGTTCCTAAGAGTTTCAGCACCACCAGAACTAGTAGATCTTGGGAGATAATACCCACCATCTGCAAAATAAGAGCATACATAACATGATTAAAGTAGCAATATGTGCTCATACAATTTATTTATGGATTAACAACACATATAAACCTTTTGGTTTAATGTGCTTGAATTTATATGTTGATTTTTGAAAAATGAAAAGCAGCTGAGGAAATATTATTTCATAAGCTGTAAATGAATAAAAGTTGATTACGAGATTCATGTGCTGGTAGTGGGGATTGGATCACATGTGGAAGTGACTGGTAATGAGATTCAGAACTTGCTGCTGGTAGGAGATAATACCTACTATTTACAAAATAAGATCATACATAATGTCATTAAAGTAGCAAAGATGTTCTCATGGAATTTATTAATGGATTAACCACACCAAAACCTTTTGGTTAAATGTGCTTGAATTTATATTTTTATTGTTAAAAAAAGAATATAAATCGAGGAAAATATTATTTCATTAACTATAAATAAATAAAAGTTGATTACGAGATTCATGTGCTGGCAGTGGGGATTGGATCACATGTAGAGGTGATGGGGCAAGACTGTGTTCCCAAGAGATTCAGTACCAACAGACCTGACTGCCAGTGGGAGATAATGCATGCCATCTGCAAATAAGAGCATACATAACATGATTAAAGTAGCAGAGATCTTCTAATGCAATTTATCTATGGATTACCCACACATATTTTGGCTAAATGTGCTTGAATTTATATGTTGATTGTTGAAAGAAGAAATGAGCTTGAGGAAAATATTATTTCATAAGCTTTAAACGAATTAAAGTTGATTACGAGATTCGTGTTCAGTGTATGGAGCCTCATTAGGCTGTGATGTATCCAACGACGGGTAAGTTTGCAACATAGCATCTGTCTCCTGAGTTGGAGCAAGTAGGTATGGACAGCCCAGTAGCAGCATCTTCTCTATAATCTGTATCTCCCACTTCATGTTGAGAAGAATTGTCCTTCAAGAATAACTGGGAAATGACATTAATAGTATTTTATAAATTTAATTAGTAATAATGTGAAGGTTTCCAGACAGCTTCATGAATACACTTTGTACAATTAATTGCTCCATTGCAAGGTATAAACCAGCAAGAACCAAATTGTGGCTAATCTTAAGATAACTTCCTTGTAGAAGTGCCAGCAAGCTCTAGCTCAAACTACCCTTCCTCTTTCCCCAATATTGAGATGGCAGGTGAGATTTTGGGTTAAAGACACACTGAGAGCGTATATATATCACCAACCAATAAATTATTATCACAGAAGCACAACTAATAAACCACAATGCTGTGGCAGGATAGGGATATCATTCCATTAGACAATAGATTGCCAGAGTATCAAGAGCAAAATTGAACATCAGTCTTCATTATGAAGCCTAACCACAACATCAGTCAATCTCCATGTTAAAATTTGCAGGAACTGAGGGGGGAATCATGTTATATCTCAAATTAGGACAACTTTTTCATAACACACTCACCAGCACCACTTAAAAATGTGTAGCTGTAATTTATTTGGGAAACAATTTAAGTAAGTGTTCCTATATTTTGATAGAATATATGAAATAATGAACATGGCTTGCCCAAGACATGGTGATGTAGTCCTAACTCCTCATTGAAGATTTATTGTTTTACTCCTTTTGCATATATTGTTTCAAAAGGATAGATTCATTTCCCAAATGCAAAGGCACATCTCACAGAATTGCAACCGCCTTTGGAATAAGAGTCAACAACAAAATTACTTTACGTTTCTTTACTCACAAGTGAAATGAAAATCATGGAATATAACGAACTAATATTGATTAACGGATTTCAGGACTCTAGAAATGCAATTGCTAAAAATCTTTTGGGGGTAATTCAAATACTAACTGGCTTGATGGTCCACTCAATTAAATCACAAATGTGTCTTATGACTTTCTGCATTCCAGCAATCGTGCATTTTCCCTCTAAAGCAAAGGAAAAGAAAATAAAGTCAATTTTCCTCAAGTAAGCATATACGTCTCATCTCAATTAAAGGTGAATGACATTCATTCCCAAGCAAATTATGTCTCATTTAGTTCTCTGCTTTTCTTTGAACACATCAAGAATAAGTATATAATTTTGTTAGTATAATGAAAATAGTAACGATAAAACAAATAACATTTGTAAATGTCCTCTAATTTAAATTGCATGTAACAACCAAAGAAAGTAAAGCATATAAAGTTTATCAAAAAAAGAAAAAAGAAAAAAAGTAAAGCATGTAAAAGGTTTAAAAAAAAATGAATAGTTATATAGCATAGCACAAAAATTCAATTTTTACCTCCAGTTTGGGACCAGTTGTCTTTTCAAGGAGTGTTTCAAGGAGGAGAGAGTAAGAAGCGTCTTTAATAAAGACCCATCCTTCATTCCCACCATGTTTGAACAATTAGGTACCATGGTGGGCATGGTGGTGCAATCACTATTGGTGAAGCACTCGAAGCCACAACCAAGACAGCCGAGGTAGAAGCCCATGGACTGGAGTTGCGACTAAAGCCTAGTCAACTGCATGTTTAAATGCCATAGCAACAAGCAATGAGAAAAAGACAAAACTTGTTGATATTCTAGCGGTAATATATTTTAAGGTGAAAATATTAAGGATTTTGCTAATGTGTGCCCTTAAGGCACACATTAAGCCATCTATTTTTTGAAATATTTTTTCGGAAATTGAAAAAGTATTGACAGCTTTTTCAATTCTCAAAAAAATGTTTTCAAAAATAAATAACTTAATGTGTGCCCTAACACTTATTTATATCTATTATTTCACACACACGTTCATAATTAATACAGAAACATTCACATTTTAACACAAAAATATTTATATTTTAATGCAAATAAGTAACTAGATTTGAAATAGTGATTGTGTAAAAATCAAAATCCTTTATTTTCAAGTGTGAGAATTGAAACCCTTAATTTGTGAAAGATTAATTACCATGCTCGACTTTGGTATTTTATGAAAACTTTTGGGTACTCTTCTAATTGGTGTTAATTTTTTTTTTTTTTTTAGAAACAATTGGTGTTAATAAATGACAAATTTGGGAGAGAAAATTAAAATTAATATCTTTTGGAGAATAAAAAACTGTTGGCAAGTATGTGTGTGTGGGTTTATATATATATATGTATATATATAGACGAAACTTACTTACAATATAATCTATGAAGCTCCTTATTTTACACACGTACAAATCATTATTTAATTGTCATCACTGTATACTACATACTATTTTACAACGAAGGAATTTGATGCTCTAGTAAGTTTACAATGGCAATTTAAGGTGTTTCCTTTTCCTCCACAGGCCCTTGGATGAGCGCCTTCGCAATGAAATTAGTTGCAGTCCACAAAACGCCAATTGCGGTCAAGCTCAAATTTAAATTTGTCTTTTGATGAGCACTGTGGGCTCCAGTCACATCCACACATCTGCAATATAAATAAGCCATTGCTCACAAATAGACCTGTTCATTTAGCTAGTCTACCTGGGTTAAGGGCTGGTCTCAATCGTGTGAAGGCCTGCTTCTGGCCCAGTAGATAGGACCAAGTGTTGAAACCTAGGCCCTGTCCTTATTTTTTTTTTTCAAGGCTTATGGACAAATCCAGGACTGGTATAACTCTTTGAACTTCAAATCTCTCCTTCACATTGGGCCATGGAATTGAACTCCTCAACACTACGTTTCATCTTATGCAGATTCCAATTTGGAAAGGCGTTCGATTTCTATTCCATACCTCGCAAAGCCTTCTGGGTGAAGTAGCTTCTTGTGCTCCGATTGACATTAAAATCAAACTGCTTTTGACGAAGATAAGGGGACTTATTAGGTGTTTCCTAACTGTTAAATTTGAAATAGCAGAGAGAAGAGCAATGACCAAACACAAGTGGCAGAGTCAATCTGGGCTAGCAAGGAGTTGTTGGAAGTGATTGAATCGGTGCCATATTGTGAACAGTTCATTTATTGCTTAGAAGAGATGATGCCACGTGGCTTAGGAGGCAGTTAGGCAGTTAGTGATTGAGCTACACGTGTAATGCTTAGATAGGATCCTTCTTGTAACTGATTTTCCCTCCAAAATAGGAAGTTAGTTTTTCTGTTTTTCCTTTGCTTGCTTAAACAGTGTATATATAGAATTAGGTGCTATGTATTACTCAGTTGCTTGTATTCATTTTTCTCAAAATCAATAATATCTGAGAGTTCTATTTAGAGAGAGTTTTAGAAGTTTTGCATGGTATCAGAGCATAGAAGCTTGAAAAGCTCAACAATGGCGTCTCCTAAAGCAAGCAACCATTCTGATCCTTCTAATAATCAATTCGCACAATCAGGCTCGAATTCTAACACTGAGTCTATCCCTTCCAATCCTTTCTTCCTTAGTTCTAGCGAGAATCCAGGCAACATTTTGGTTACTCAACCACTATTTGGAATGCAGAACTATCATTCTTGGTCTAGAGCAATGGTTTTTGCTCTCACCGCCAAGAAAAATTTCACTGCTAGATCTTGATTCACCTCTGTATGAGGATTGGCAAAACTGCATCACCATGGTTCTATCTTGGTTGATCAACTCAATGCACATAGATGTCTCCAGCAGCATTATGTACTGCAAAACAGTGAGAGAGATTTTGATTGAATTGAAGAACCTTTTCTCTCAGGGCAATGGTCCTATGATCTACAATCTGCAGGAGGAGATCTCTCATATCTCTCAAAATTAGATGTCTGTCACAGATTATTTCACTAGGTTGAAGAGGCTTTGGGATCAATTGTTCAATTATGAGCCTCTTCCAGAGTGTTCTTGTGGAGCTATAAAGACTCTAAGTGCTTCACATGACAAAGCTTATGTCATGAGGTTCCTAATGGGACTCAATGAGAACTTTGAGACTATTCGAAGTCAGATTCTCATGTTTGAGCCTCTCCCTTCAATTAGCAAGGTGTATGCTTTGGTCCTTCAAGAGGAATCACACAAGAATCTTGGACATGGAAGTTCTTTTTCACCACAACCCGATTCAGTTGCCATGTATGCTAATTCTAAAGGCAATTCTGGGAACAAAGGAAGCAACAAGAAGGAGAGACCCTTGTGCACTCACTACAACATGCTTGGGCACACCATAGATAAGTGCTATAAATTGCATGGGTATCCACCTGAGTACAAGCCCAGAGTTAGGACATATGTAGTTCACTTGTTAAGGACATATGTCGTTCTTTTATGTAATTGGCTAATCTTTTGACAAAACGCACTTTACTTGTATTTGGGTAGATCTAAGATGTGTTGAAATACTTCAAGAAACTATGTTTCAAGATCAAGTGTGGAAGCCTTCAAGTTTGTCCAAGAAAACAAGCTAAAAGTGCAAAATCATTAAAGCTCGACAGCTGCATCTATCGAGCTTAAGTAAGCTGTTCCGGCCCATAAGCTCGACACCTTCTCGACAGCTTCTATCTGTCGAGGTTTATAAAATCAGAATTTCTAATCTGATTTCTTGGGATCCGTGAATATGTCTTTGGGCCTTCTTTTCTCCTAACCCTAAACATATAAAAAGATTGTTTTAAGGGCCGTCAAAGTGTTCACAAGTTGTACAAGCATTGAGCAAACTCTGTTTAAGCAAATTGTGACCGGAGACAAAGTTCTTAACCTAGTTCATCACTGGTGAAGAAGTTGTTGTGTATGTGCACCTTTGGGTTTTGTGATCAAGCATCTTCTTGATCTTCATCATTGGGATGAATTGAAGAACTTTGCAGCCAACAAACTTTCTCTAGTTGGTGATTGAAGTCGTGTACTGGGATCCGCGCATTGGTTAGTCACGTACTTGGGAGTTGTACATCAAAAAGGGGAAACTATCACTACAGAACAAGTCCAATTGGGTATTGGGGTAAAGATTCAACTGTAGGTTGGTAAGGTACTTAGGATTCCTTTACTTATAACCGTTTGTTGTGATAATAGTGGAGTTTCGGGAATGGTAACCAGAAAATCACCCGGTGAGGTTTTTGTCGTTAGGTTTTCTCCATTCGTAAACAAATCACTGTGTAATTTATTTTCTGCTGCATATTTAGTTTATTAGTGATTTGTTTGTGCTGCCACACAATTGCATGTTAATTAACTTAATTAATCAACTTGGTTAAATTAATTGGTTAATTAATTATAAGGGGTCAATTCATTTGTGGCCTATCACAAAGGAAGGTCAAGTGGTATCAGAGCAGGCACACTCTGATTAGGTTAATCTTTGCTGTGTTTGATCCATTGACCCCTGTTTGTCATGGATAGAGGATAGTCGTTAATTATACCTCATTTATTTGATGGAACTAACTATGCATATTGGAAAGTACGCATGAGAGCTTTCTTGCAGTCTTTAGATGAGAAGGTGTAGCAAGCTGTAGAGACTGGTTGGACTAAGCCAAAGGAAGCGCCGGCTGATTGGGATGAAGTCAAAATCAAGGCGGCAAACTTCAACAGTAGGGCATTGAATGTGTTATTCAGTGCGGTCACCAATGAGGAGTTTAAGGAGATATCCTCAACTGAAACTGTTAAGGAGGTTTGGACCATCCTCCAGACAACCTATAAGGGAACCAAGGCTGTCAAAGATTCAAAACTTCAGAGGCTCACTACAAGCTTTGAAGAGATTAAGATGGAGGAGGATGAGTCGTTTGATGAGTTCTATGCCAAGCTGAAGGACATAGTGAACTCTGCTTTCAATCTTGCGGAAACCATCCATGAACCCAAGATTGTGAGGAAAGTGCTCAGGTCTCTACCCGAGAGATTCCATGCAAAGATTACGGCAATAGAGGAATCAAAGGATATTGATAAGATTCCTTTGACTGAGCTGGTTGGAAACTTGTAGACCTACGAGCTAGGGTTGACTAGAATTGACAAGTCGGGTAAAGGAAAGAGCATGGCACTGAAGGCCAAGAGCAGTGAGACAGATGAGTCTTCAAATGATGACGATTCCAAGATGAAGTCCTACATCACTAGGCAATTCAAGAAATTTATGAAGAATGCCAATGGAAAGGGCTTTGACAAGAACCGAAGGTAATCCAGTTCTTCTCAGTTTAAGGGCCAAGATAAAAGGAAGAAGGATACAAAGGAAGGTGGTCAGTACAAGAGTGCCCCACATATCTCAAGAGCATTGGGAAAAGCAAGGCACTTGCTGCTACCTTAAGTGACACTAAGCCTGAAGACCATTCCGATAGTGAGGATGACGGAATCTTAAATGTCTTCACTGCCACAGCCAATCCTACTAAAGGGATTGTTGACGAAGTGGAAGAAGAAGAAGAATTGGTGGACACCAAGTGTGAGAAAATGGATGATCAAGATGATATCCATTTAGCCTATGAAAAACTATACAAGCTGTCTGAGAAACACAAGAAACTCTATAGGCTGACCACCAAGAAGCTCAGCGATGTGGAACTTGACCGTGAAGAGTTGTCCACAAAGTTTGATGAGGCAAATCAGACTATTGAAGCACTGAGGTTCGAGAATAATTTCTTGGCTGAGAAGACCAAGAAGCTTGAGGCGGAGCTATTTCAAGTTAGAGCTCAATTGGAGAGGACTTCAAGTGCAAAGCTTGATAAGATGCTCAGTATTTAGAAATCTGCTTCAGATCGAACAGGTTTAGGGTATGGTCTTTCTTCCTCTAATATTGCTTCTACTAGTTCTATTGTTTTTGTTCCTCCTGCTAATAATATTGAAATTGAAAACATTGATGCTAAGACTGAATTAGCTAGTAAGAACTTAGACAATGGTAAATCTATCTTAGGAGCACCCCCTAAGCAAGATAAGAAAGATGCTAAAACCCCTAGGGCTAAGAAGGATATCTCTTAAAAGCCTAAACAGAAGAAGCAGCATCTCTGTCATCATTGTGGTGTTGCCGGTCATACTCGACCAAATTGCTATAAGTGGTTAGCCACTCAACATAGCAACGACATGATAGCATTTGGAAGCCAAAATCAGCTTCAATCCTCTCTTGCTTCTCTTGGAGATCTTCTGAAAGCCCTCATGTTCCTTTCGAACTTGAACGGGTTCAATTCTTCCCCTTCGCCACCGGTTCAAGGATTCAATCAAAGGAAAGGTTCTTCCAAGGTGTGGAAGAAAAAGGACTCCAAGTGATTCTATCACTTTCTTCTATCTTTTCTTGTTTTTGTGTGTTGCATTACCTATGCGTTTTTGCTTTTATTTTGAGTCAGTCTAGTTTTATGCTTTGCTGTGATAACATGTTTTTGTTTGTTTATTTTCAGTTTTTGTTTATTTTGTTTTTGATATAAATAAAAAAAATTGAAAAATAAAAAAAAATACAAAAACAATGTGTGTTTTGTGTACATTGGTACTTGTGTACCTTGGATGGCCATTGAAACAAAGTTTTCTAAACTTTGTATCATTTGTAACTTAGATGAGCATCTCTATGCACAACTAAGCAAGTGAGCTTTGTGACTCTTGTTTGTGATGAGTAAAATTAAGTTATCTCTTAAACTTAACACTCATATCACTCTTTTTGACGAGTAGGACTAGAAAATCCATAGATAAAGACATAAATAACCATCTCACCACTGTTGCCTACCAATCATGAATGACACTCGTATGCTCCGGCATAGCAAAAATGCAGTGTCTATGACATTTGTGTGTTTTGACATAGCAAAATTGGAATGTCAAATATCAATGGGTATTTCTTTACTTTCTTATATGCCCATGCATGATATGCTTAAAAAGAAAATATGCAAAGAAAATAAAAAGAAAAAAGATTAAAAATGCTTTAAAAATGATTGCAAGCGTGTATTTTAGGAGATGTGGGAGTTATAGGATGTACCTCAAAGGTGATAGTCCCCATCAAACAGTTATGATTGTGTGTGAGTTAAAGTGATTTTCTCATATCTCAAATCATCATAACATATATACACTTATGCAATCTTGCGATGTTTTTCATACACAACACGCAATATTCTTTACTACTCTTGATACATGTGTAGGTACAATGTGATTTGGCCATCATTAGGTTTACAATGTGGTTTGCTCACTAAACTGTCTTGACTTATTTTTGAAAAATAAAATTGGTTAGACTTGTTTAGTGTGTGCGTGTGTTTTTGGGGATCCATGTGCTTAAAATTTTCATTAAGAGATGATTTTGAGAGCCTATTATGTTGATTGGATCATTGTTGAGTTGCATGTTGGATTGCATTCATGTCTGTGTTTTTCTCTTCTCGAAAAACTGTTTTTAAAAGCTGGCTTGACACTTCCTCGATACCTAGCTATCTGTCGAGCTTCTCAAGCTTTTTCTTATCGCAATCTTGACACATCCTCGACACCTGGTGGATCGATCGAGAAATCTCCTGCCTCCTCGATAGCTTCTCGATACCTGGTCGATCATCGAGCTTCTGTTCTTGATTTTGGTGTTTATTCCTCGATACCTCCTCGACACCTGTATCTGTCGAAGACCATTTTCCTCGACAGATGTCTCGACACCTCTCGATACTTGTACCTATCGAGATTTACTGAGGATCTATATAATCCCCTCGTGCGATCTGGTTCTCAGTTTCCTCAATCTCTCTCGATCTATTCGCACCTGTTCACCTCCCAAACTCACTTTTCTCACTCCAAACCTTCAACCCACGTGATTTTTGGCCTTTCCTTGCTTCAAATCACTTGGTATGATCTCTTTTCTTTTCATATTTCATGCATTTCATGTTTTTGAATCTTAGGTATTGGGGTTTTTGAAAAATTTTGGGGTTTTTCAAAATTGATGAGTTTTTGTTAAAATTATGGGATGTGTTTTCATTTAAATGTGTTTAAAATCTCATGCATTGCATCACATTTGCACTATAATGGTATTTTCATGCATTTAGATGTGTGTAATATGTCTGTGTGTTGGTAGGATTGGATTAGTCTGAGCCCATGATGAAATTTGTTTTGCATGTCACATGTTCATGCATTTCCCATGCATACGTACTCTCTTTTCAATATACTTGTTATATTTGAATTGTTTTGGGATTTTTTTCCGAATGTCTCCTTCTCTCCCTCTCTCATTCTGTTTGCGTTAGTCGTGTCTATGGCACATAAGCGTAAATCTACTCCGGCTCGGAACCCTCTTCGTTCTGGAGCTTCTTCATCTTCTGATTCTGCTCCTTTTACTCTTCGGTTCCGTGATGATGATGCCCACAAGGCATTCTCTGAGAACTTTTCTAGACGAGGTGTTCATTTAGAACACCAAGTCATTTTGGCGGACTTCACCGATATTGACCTTCTCGATGTCATTCACAGTAGGGAATGGGAGTCACTGTGTGGCTCGGTCACTTGTCCTCTCGTGCTTATACAAGAGTTTTACTCCAACATGCACGGGATTGATCATTCAGTACCTCTCTTTTTCACTGGCGTTCGAGGTATGCGCATTCCTGTCACACCGCAGCTTGTTGCGAATGTGCTTCGGGTTCCTAGGGTAGTGTCTCTTGACTATATACGCGAAAAGATGCCTTTAATTAAGGCACCAGAAGTTAAGTCAAGTCTCCTTCCTCCCCCCAAATGTACGGTCAGTTTAGTCGTCCTTCTCCACTAATATACATTAGATGACCAAGAAAATCCTCCCCCAAAATACACGGCCAATTAGTCATATGCCCCTAAAGGCCAATTTGTCAAGAAAACAATTGAGAGCACACCAATCATAAAATAACCTATTATTGACAAATGACAAGTAGAGGGACGAATCAAGGCAATGGAAATGACCCATAAGTGCCAATCATGCTTGAGAAGGTGCCAGTTAGTCCTTCTCCACTAATATACATTGCATGACCAAGAAAGTCCTCCCCCAAAATACACGGCAAATTAGTCATATGCCCCTAAAGGCCAATTTGTCAAGAAAACAAAGTCTACTCTAGCCAATCATGCTAGAGAAAATAAAATCAAAAGCATACAACAGATCATTAGTGCCTTTTCCACAATCACACGTATTTTGTGTTTTGGTCGGTATGGAAAGAAGAGTATTACGTCCACAATATTTTCATAACAAATCATAGGTGGTAAGTTCTTATTAGTTCTAATTTAAATCCATAACTTAAATTACTTTTTTGCCTACCTATAATAACTAATAATAATCTACCACTTAGGATTTGTTGTGAAAGTATTATGAAAATATTGTAAACATAGCATTTCTCATATGAAAATGGTGGTTTGAAAATAGAGAGGAAAATGTGATTATTTACTTCTAGGTAAAAGTCCCTAAATTTTATCAAATTTTCTTTTTTGGTCCTTAAACTTTAAAAAGTTCTTTTTTCATTCTAAAATTTTGTAAATAATTTTTTTCAATAGTTTATAAACCAAAATAGGGATGAAAAAAATAATTTTTTTAATAATTTAGAGATGAAAAACAAACTTTTGGTAAGTATTTTTCAATATATGTTGGAGACAAAGTTCAATAGAGTAATACACTATTATTATTATTATTATTTAAAGAATGATCTAACTATCTTTTACTTACAAAATCATTACTCAATTCTCTCAAAAAAGAAAAAAGAAAAACAAAAAACAAAATCATTACTCTTGTAGACAATGATTTTCGAACTCTAGAAGATCTAACTCATCTTATTTGTTCCCACTTTTTTTTTTTTTTTTTTTAAGTTACAGGGAGGTATTTCAACTCTGGATGTCTTGGAAACACCTAAAAGTATTAATACATCTTAAACGAATTTGTAATTATCAATACTAAAACTATAGGTGCCTGTAATGATTGATCTGTTATGTCAATAAAATATCAAGCTTGTTGGTATATATATATAAGAATATGCCGATGTAGTTTATAAAAGTTCTTTTTGGGGCACGATAAAAATTTACAACTATTTTAAATCAATCTGCCACCTCACATATGGGTCTTCAATTTTTTTTTTAATTACAGATTGTGGTGACGGGTGGTAGGATAATTTGAAATGTTTTGAAACAGTAGTAATTGTTTTGTTGGCTCCCTAACATTATTGAGTCTAGAGGTATTGAATGAAAATGCTTCCAAATGTAGCTGATAAAGAGAGAGACTCACGTAAATGATGACGAACTTAAGGTGTATACATCAATCATAATTAACCTATGTCCCGTATGTGCATACTACTAGTATTAGTTGTCTCCTTCTCCCCTTTGTGTGTGTGTTAAAATAGTTAATATTCTTTAAAAAAAAATAGTGAGTTAATCCCACATCAGAAAATGAGTATGAGTTAAAGAGGTTTAAAGTTTGTGCTGTATATCCAAGAGTAAGACCCTTTTGGATATACACCACAGTTAGTTCCTTTAACTTAAGACCTTCTCTCTTCTCCCCATGTATGTGTGAAAATACTTAGTATTCTAAAATTTAAAAAAAAAAAAAAAACTATTACTAGTTGTCTAGTATCCACAAACATAGAGGTCTCATATGCATGGTTATGTCATGTATTTCTATCAACAAAATGAATGTTGATAATGCTAAGGCCTTAATTCGCATACTTTCCTTATTTTGTGGAAAACAATCAAAACATGATTAAGTGCAATTATTTTATTTTATTCTGAATCTAATATCTTATCTAATATTAGTGGAATTTTGTGCAGGGGCAATAGCAGTAAGGCTATGAATGGATTGAATATTCAACTCCATTTAACACGCTCCACTGGCTCTTTCTTACACTTCAACTAACTCCTCAATTGTCTATGGAGAATTTGTAGTCTTATCTTATTACTTTAACTACCTCCTCAATTAAGTTATGGAGAAATTTGTAGTCTTATCTTATTTCCATGGTTCAACAATTATAATCAATTTTCCCATTAATGTTGACCTTAGTCCTGAATTTTCAATCTTACACTATGTTTATTTCGATGTAAATATTTCTTGAATGTATTTTCACTATTTTCAGGTATAATAATAATAATAATGAATTTTCAGTTAGCTATATTATATTTTGTGAAATTCATAGTAGATTTTGGTATTGCGGATTTGTTGTACTATGGATGAGTTATTTATGTTAAATTTTGTGAGATTATTGTTTGTAAAATGTTGGAATGGTGATTTTTTTTTTCATGGATTTTTTTTTTTATTTCAACATGAAAATATGATTTTTTTTCTAAAGTTCCATACAAACAAAACATTTGAAAATTTTTCAAATATATATGTAATTAAATCACTAGAAAAATTTTTTTTTTTACTTTGAAATAAATTTCAATCTCAATAACAAATTATGATGCTTGAACAAGTCAGTCCTTCTCATTTCCCACTATGACCCATTTAGTCATTCCCCAGAACACACGGCTGGTTTCTTTCACCCTAATGGTTAGTTAGTCAACAAAACAATTGAAAGCACATCAACATAAATAAGAAAGTAAAAAGGTAGAACAATTAAGTCAATTTTGCCTAGCCTTGCACTTCTTTTACTCCTCTTTTTCTTCACCTCTTCTATTTAGTTTCTTTGGGATTTGGATTAGTTTTAAGCAGATCTGTTGTTATATTAATTTTCTATTATTGATCCATGAGATTTAAGAATTATACAATTTGACCGCTATATCTCAATTCTATTAACTATAATTGACAGAAAATAATCATATGTGTTGTGTAAATGGCCATTAGGGGAAGAACCAACTGGCCGTGTATTTGGGGGAAGGACTGACTTGGTCATACATTATTGGGGAAGGACTAAATTGGCCGTGTATTTGGGTAAAGAAGACTTGACTCAGACTTGGTCATGCATTAGAGAGGACTAAATTGGCAGTGGCCTAAGAAATGGAAAGCAAGAATATGAGCTCTTTATTGAACTAACTGGCCGTGTCCTAATGTTCTAAAGTCATTGTCTAAAAATATTAGTCAAGAGAGTCATGATTATTAAACTCTTGGAGGGTCTATATTGTAATCATTGTACTCCAACTTATTCACTAGTGGATTGATTCAGCTTAGAGGGCTGCGGAGAGATTTTTATGCCGAGATCTTCTGTTTTTCTATTCGATAACACATCGCCGTGTTATCTTGTATTTGCATCTCTTCCCTTACTCCTTGTGTTTTATACTTAATTGTTAATTATGTATGCCCATGCACTATAGGTAATAGTCCCGGTTAATTGCACATAAATATACACCGATCCCGCATCTAGTTGAGTAGTCTAAAAGCAATTAAGCCGTAATTTTAGAATTGGGGGTCTAAACTTGCTTTAGTATTTTTACTATCGAGCTTTCACACATTATACATTAATGACAAAAATAAGTGATTAAGTGGTTAACAAATACAAAACTAGAGCTCATAAAGTAATCTTTCTTTCATTTTTTTTTTCTTTTTTTTTTTCTTTTCACTATTTCATTCTCGTCCTCTTTAACTGAGCTCAAACCCTCCTAAAAATAATCGCTCACTTAGTTCTCTTATCTTCTTTCCATATAGCCCTTAAAGTTGGATAAAGGATATTTTGTATCCCACATATGTAATCAACTTCTCATAGAGGGGTAAACCCAATAAGAGTGATATCCACTCCTATATGAGAAGCTGGTTACATTTATTAGATATGTTGCATACTCTCTCCTCAGGTAGGGTCAAAACCCATATTTTCATCAAGAACAAAAATTTGGTCTGATGAATTAGTGTCCTAGAGCATTGATTAAGGTTGAATTTTGTAATGTAATCGATTGATTTTTTATAAGGAGTTGAGCCATTTTGTTTTAGTTTCAAGGACAAAGTGATGAGCAAGGAAAGAGTCCGTATTGTTTTTTTTTTTTTTTTTTTTTTGGGGGGGGGGGGGGGGGGTGGGGGTGGTGGTGTGGGGTGTTAGATTTTAGTATTTTACCATCAAGAGTGTTACATTTGCTTTGCTAAAAGGTTGGAAGTCTTGAATATTAGAATTTAAATATTTAGCACATATTTTTTTCTTTTAAAAGAAATGAGCTCATAAAATTTTGGGGGCCAAAGCCTATAATATAAAATTTTTAATTATTTTTCTTTTGAAAAAAATTCAACTTATAAAATTTTCGTGGGCCACCTTCAGAACAAAACTAGGAAGATGTCTTTGGCAAGAAAAAACAAGAACTAAAACGTTTTATCATTCATTAATAAATGAAAAATAAAGATAATATCTATTCAGTATTAACAAAATATAAAAATAAATAGATAAAAATATAAATAATCATATCTTAATACATTTCAATTCAATCGTTCATGATATATTAAAAGGAACTCAAAATACTTTTTAATTATGATAATATTATATGATAAATTTTTACTAAATTTTTAAACAACTTCACGATTGATGTACTAAATCAAATAGACTGTTAAATATTGTCTTCAATTTTGTTGTAAGTCTTATTTTTGATAATATTCATGATTGAAATTGTTTGTTCCATATATGTAGTAGAAATTGGAAGAGAGTACAAGCATTAATATCTTATTGATTTTTATTCCCTAGTAGCCATTGACGTGATTAAAAAATATTTAACAATTTTTTTGAGATGTAGATGTCCAATTACATTATGCTCATAATCGTGAAGTACCATTTCAACACTAATTTGTCATGATTGAAAAATTCTTACACATAAATCTTGTTTACTAATAAACAAATATCATCAATATTATTCATGTACCTTTCGGGAATTCATAAATGAGTTAAAAATACGTAATTTCATTTTATGTGTACTAAATTTCACTGCCTAATTTCACCACTACCTACATCAAATTTGGCACCAGAGTTGGGGCTGTTTCTCTATGCAAAGATGGGAAGAGTTTAGGAGATGCATCACATGTGTGTTCTTCCTGGAGCATCAATTTGGGTCCATAGCATAACAGCCCCAATTCTAGCGCCAAAATTGGAAAGGAGACGGTAACCATTTTTTTTTTTTTTCAAAAATGATTATGAGTTTATGGCGTTTATTGTGATTGGGAGCTGACTCAATTAGTTTGACACATCATTATATTATTCGTCAAAATCATTATACTCTCGTAGATAATGACTTTTAAACTCTAAAAGATCTAACTCACCTTAGTTATTCTTATTTTTATTTTTTTAAATTTATCTTTTAAGGTGTAGTTCAGATTGAATATTCAGCATGAAGTCATTCATCCACTCCCACCTATAAATTAATACCTCTCTATCCATTTCAACTCATTCATCCACTCCTTCCAACCTTACTATATCCTTTCCTTCCTTCACCCTACATTATGACTTCCCTTTCAAACAAACCTCTCTTCAACCAACTCCTTTCATCTCTACTCTTCTTCCACCTTCTTCTCATCATCCTCCATTTCGTTTCCTCATCCACTGCTTCTGTTTCCTCCCTATCTTCACCTTTTGCTCACTCTAACAGTAAGGTTAAGAAAGCAGAGGAAACAAAGGAGGCGATGGCTCTTCTAAATTGGAAAACTAGCCTTCACAACAAAAGCCAGTCTCTCTTGTCCTCGTGGGTTGGAACCACTCCTTGCAATTGGGTCGAAATAAATTGTGACCACTCTGGAAGCGTCACCCATCTGAACCTTTCAAGTTATGGTTTGAGAGGTACGCTTCACAATCTCAACTTTCAATCCTTCCCCAATTTACTCAGTCTTAACCTTTCTTACAACTCACTATCAGGAATCATTAACTCAAATATTTCTCACCTCTCCAAACTCTCTCTTCTTGACCTCGCTGGTAATCAATTCACTGGGAGAATTCCTTCTGAAATAGGCAAATTAACTAGCCTTCACGTCATTGACCTTTTTGCGAACCGTATGACTGGCCTTATTCCTCAAGACTTAGGAGCATTAAGTTCTCTGAGTAAGCTTGATTTCTCATCTAACAACCTCATTGGTGTCATCCCTGCCTCTCTTGGAAACTTGAGCAAACTGACAAATTTATATCTTTCTGAAAACCTACTTTCTGGTTCCATCCCTCAAGAATTAGGAATGCTAAGTTCTCTGACTGACCTTGAGTTATCAACAAACAAACTTACAGGTATCATCCCTGCCTCTCTTGGAAACTTGAGCAAACTGACAACTTTATATCTTTTTGAAAATCAACTTTCTGGTTCCATCCCTCAGGAATTAGGAATGTTAAGTTCTTTGACTGACCTTAAGTTATCAACAAACAATCTCACGGGTGTCATCCCTACTTTTCTTGGAAACTTAAGCAACCTAACCACTTTATATCTTCATACGAATCCACTTTCTGGTTCCATCCCCCAAGAATTAGGAATGCTAAGTTCTCTGATTGACCTTGAGTTAACAACAAACAATCTTACAGGTGTCATCCCTGCCTCTCTTGGAAACTTGAGCAAACTGACAACTTTATATCTTTTTGAAAACCAACTTTCTGGTTCCATCCCTCAAGAATTAGGAATGCTAAGTTCTCTGACTGACCTTAAGTTATCAAGAAACAATCTCACGGGTGTCATCCCTGCTTTTCTTGGAAACTTAAGCAACCTAAACACTTTATATCTTCATACGAATCCACTTTCTGGTTCCATTCCTCAAGAATTAGGAATGCTAAGTTCTCTGAGTTACCTTTTGTTAACAACAAACAATCTTACAGGTGTCATCCCTGCCTCTCTTGGAAACTTGAGCAAATTGACAACTTTATATCTTTTTGAAAACCAACTTTCTGGTTCCATCCCTCAAGAATTAGGAATGCTAAGTTCTCTGATTGACTTTGAGTTAGGAACAAACAATCTTACAGGTGTCATCCCTGCCTCTCTTGGAAACTTGAGCAAACTGACAACTTTATATCTTTCTGAAAACCAACTTTCTGGTTCCATCCCTCAAGAATTAGGAATGCTAAGTTCTCTGACTGACCTTGACTTATCAACAAACAATCTCACAAGTGTCATCCCTACTTCATTTGGAAACTTAAGCAAACTAACCAGTATATATCTTCATACGAACCGACTTTCTGGTTCCTTCCCTCAAGAATTTGGAATTGTAAGTTCTCTGAGTGATCTTAAGTTAACGTTTTACAATTTCGTAGGTATAACTTTTTCTTCTATAGGAAGCTTAACTAAGCTCACTTATTTCAAATTGTTCACTAATAAGTTAAGCAATCTCATTTCATTTGAACAGAACAATTTTACTCAATTGAAGGAGCTCCAAATATCTAGAAACCAATTTACTGGTCACTTGCCCGAAAATGTGTGCAGTGGTGGATTGCTTGAGAAATTCATCGCAAACAATAATCATTTTATTGGTTCAATACCAAAATCCTTGAGAAACTGCACAAGCCTCATCAGAGTCCGACTTAATGGAAATCAACTTATTGGAAATATAGGAGAAAGTTTTGGGATATACCCACACTTAACATACATGGAGTTGAGTTATAATAAACTTTATGGTGAGCTTTCAGCTAATTGGGGGCAATGTCAAAACTTGACATGCCTGAAAATCTCTAACAATGACATTTCAGGTAGATTACCTCCTGAGCTTGGAGAAGCAAGTCAATTACAAGTGCTCATCCTCTCCTCAAATAAGATACATGGGAAAATCCCCAAGGAATTAGGTAAGTTGAAATTTTTGTTAGACCTTTATCTAGACAGTAACAAATTTTCTGGACAAGTTCCTTACAATTTCGAGATGCTATCAAATTTGGAGCGACTTAATCTCGCCAATAATAGTCTAAGTGGCCATATTCCTGACCTAGGGAAATGTAAAAAACTTTTTCTCTTGAATTTGAGCAGCAATCACTTAAGAAAATATGTCCCAATTCAAATTGGCAATTTGCAGTATCTCCAAAATCTTGATCTTAGCAAAAATTTTCTAACAGGAGAGATTCCACAACAACTTGGAGATTTGAAAATGTTAGAAATCTTGAATCTTTCCCACAATGCACTTTTTGGCAATATTCCATCCAGTTTTGATCAATTGTTAGGCTTGACATCCATTGACTTGTCCTACAATCAATTGTGGGGTCCTATTCCGAATACTAAAGCATTTTGTGAGGCATCAATAGAAGCATTTAGAAACAACAAGGGCTTGTGTGGCAATGCTACTGGTTTGAAGGCTTGCCCTTTTGCAATTGGCCACAATCTTCATGTCAAAAAGGGGAAAAAAGTTACTACACTAATTTTAGCCCTTTTGGGCATTGTTTTTCTTATTTTTATCATTGTAGGAATTACATTCGGCATTTTCTTTAAAAAGACGAAGACAGAAAATAGTCCAAAAGAAGTAGGACATCAAAATATGTTTTCAATATGGAGTTATGATGGGAAAATGGTTTACGAAAACATTATTGAAGCAACAGAGGATTTCGATTACAAATATTGTGTTGGTGTGGGGGGGCATGGAATTGTTTATAAAGCTAATTTGCCAACAGGTCAAGTTGTTGCTGTAAAGAAATTTCATCCACTCTCAGAAGACAGTGTGGCCAATCTAAAATCTTTCACCAGTGAGATACATAGTCTAACCGAAATACGACATCGCAACATTGTAAAGCTTCATGGTTTTTGCTCACATCCACGACACTTGCTTTTAGTTTATCAATTCTTGGAAGGTGGGAGCTTGGAAAAGATACTAAACAATGATGAATTAGCATTGGAGTTTGACTGGGTAAAGAGGGTAAATGTTGTTAAAGGTGTGGCAAGTGCTCTGTCTTATATGCATCATGACTGCTCCAGTCCAATAATTCATCGTGATATATCAAGCAAGAATGTTCTACTAGATTCAGAATATGAATCTCATGTCTCTGACTTTGGCACAGCTAGGATTATGAGTTCTGATGCATCTTATCGGACTTCGTTTGCAGGTACCATTGGATACACTGCTCCAGGTATGTTATTTAAGTAATGTTGGCAACATTAAAATTTTCACAATTGCTAATATGACAAGTTATAATTGAAGTAACATCACTTATACATATACTTTCTTCTTTTTTTTCTTGCTTTAGATAAATTGATGATTAGGGGTGGGGGAATTTGAATGCTAGGCATTTCAGTTGGAAACATCAGAAGATGCCAGTTCAACTATAAGGCTTTTAGCTTTTACATAGACTTTCTAACACAGCTTTTTTTTAGTACGAATTATAGTATTTTAAATCACAAATTATGTAAAATATTGTGTCTCTAGTCGTATTCAAAGTTGTCAATATTGTACGATACATGGCATGTATCGTATGATGTGTATTGTATCGTGTACAAAAGATTATGTATCATAAGTGCTCAAAAATTGTCCGATACATAGGTGTGTATTGCATAAATCATATAGTATTAGTGAATCTTACGCACGATGCATAGACACGTGGGTTTAAAATGAGTTTTTTTTTTTTTTTTTGGTTAAAATTTGTGGTTTTATTTGATTTAAACAACTTGTTATACTTTTTTTAATACAATTATTGAGAAAACAACTTTGTTTAAACAAAAAATTATTGGGAAATTTAATTAAGTCTAATAAAATAACATGTCCATGAGGTTTTCCCCCTCTTTTCTTTCTCTGACAAAATTGGACTATACACATGACAATTTACTTTCATATTTGCAAATTTCTTTTCTATGCTATGAATAACGTATTAAATAAAAATATAATTATTTTTTTAATTTTTTGTTATAAGTCTAAAAATTTAGAATGCCAAGAAAAAAATATAAAGAAAAATTTATTAGAATAAAAAAAAATTGTAAATGTTGATAATAATGAAGAAAATGTCAATGAAAAAATAATTTTGCAAGATGATTAACATGATAATAACATTGACTTAGATGGAGTTGATTAGACAAGACAATGAAGAGAAATTATTATTTTGGCTCATATATCATGTACTGTCACTTCTGAGTTTAGTCAATTTGAATGTGTATGTTATAAAGTTAATCTCTATATATTAAGAGAATTTAGAAAGTTAGTTATGACTTCAGAAAATGTCAAAAATGCCCCTAATCTAATAAGAAAATCTTTATTTCTAAAAAATAAAAAGGGGTTAAAATTGTAATTCAACAAAATTAATAAATAAAACTACCAATTTTTTTTTTTTCCTAAACAGTTTACTACTTTTCAAAATCCTAAATTTTAACTTCTTACAAATCTCTTCCTGTGTAACCTCACTAACAATAGACAAATTCAGATTTAAAAATTATATTAAACTCAAAATAAAAAAGGGTCTCACTGCACATGCGGAGCGCGTGTAATGAGGCTAGTTTGATTTATTTAGTTAGCTTTGTTAAATATTATTACATAAGTAATCATTAAATTTCTAAAAAAAAGTAATCATTAAATTGGTTATAAATTTAATATATTCCAAATTTATAATGAATATACATTTTATGTATGTATATCTATAATTTTTTTTATGATTTATTATATATGTATATCTATAATTTTTTTATAATTTTATTGAACATTCATGTATCTTACAATACACGATATTAAAAAATCAAAATTCGATTCATAATATAATTCACGTTTTAATAACTACATATTCGTATTAATGTTATTTCAATTGGCATTGTTTGCCTTCAAAGAGGCCTTATTGAAATTCGTCGCACTACATAATGTGATGTATAGTTGTCACAATTTGAGCTAATAGGTTCGATTAATAATTATGTTTCAGAGGTTCAATTAATAATTAGAGTATTCTGCTTATTTATTGACGAAAAATGAATTTTTTGTAGCAGCTTGATTGGCATTAAGGAATTTGGTAGTTGCAAACTACGATATTTTATACAGTCACTTCATTCTTTTTTATTTGTGATCATAATCACAATTGCAATTAAAAAAAAGGTAATGTTTAAATTTAGTTAAGATTTTAATCTATTTGACTAAGCCTTTTTTCCCTTTTTTTTGAAATCCTTTTAGATGAAGTTAATTGTGCATAAATACCCCCAAATAATTCATGGTTAAAGAATCACATTTTACTTCGTGAAACTTTGTTTTCTCATTGTACAATTCTTTCAAATTGGATAATTATTTCTTATACGGCCTAGGTTCAATGCAAAGTTTTTAAGATGACATAGAGACCCACACCTGCTCTCTCCAAAAATTAAAAAAGTATTACCCTTAGAAGTTGCCTCCCCCACCTAATTCCAAAATTCTAATATTTTCAAGAGTTTAGTACTTCCAGCTTAACTTGTAGAGTTGTTCCTATATGAATATATATGTTAGTATATTTACGAATTTGTATAAACTTAAAGAAGGAGTACATGTACCACAACCAAAAGATTGTGTGGTAAGTTGAATTACTTGGTGAAAGAAGAATTTAACTCTGATATTTTACTTTCAGAGCATGCATATACAATGGAAGTAAGTGAAAAGTGTGATGTTTACAGCTTTGGAGTAGTCGCTTTGGAAGTAATTATTGGAAGGCATCCGGGTGATTTGATCTCATCATTTCTATCATCATCATTTTCATTATCGTCCCATGATGTGCTACTAGAAGATATACTGGATCAACGTCTTGCACATCCTACAAATAGAGTTGCAGATAAGGTGGTTTTAGTGGCAAAGATAGCATTAGCATGCTTACACACCAGTCCACAATCTCGTCCCACCATGCAACAAGTTTATCAAAAGCTATTAAATTGGAAATCTCCTTTCACAAAGCCTTTGCGCATGATCACATTAAGAGAGCTCATTGATCTAGGGAATTTGAATGAAGCTTCATAAGTGATTACATATCTCATGCAAGACACTTTGCTTATATACATTCCATCCTCATGTAAAGTCTTCGATACTTATAAGGCCAATACTTCAAAAACCACAATTCGCATGACTATTCATCTTCAGCAGCTTCATTGTTCATCTTCGACCCATCCAAGCCTCCATCTTACTGTCGGAGCCTCCTTGCCTCTTGACCTATGCTCTTCAACCCAAATGGAAGCCGAGCTCTTTCTCAAGGTGTGTGAAACATAGTTGGTCAAGGTCAATCAGAACACTGGCTTCGAAATTATCATGGTATGTTCTTTGGGTTCCTTCTATTTTATTACAATTCTTATTGATTATGTGTAGTTGAGATTGCTATTTGAGATGTTGTATCAAGTTCTAAAGAATTAGTTCTTCTCAAGTGTCTCACTCTGCCAATGTCGTAGGTATCTTCACAGTTGCTTTCATTGTTTCCGACCACACAATTCATCGACAAGACAGGTATAAAAACATGCCAAAAGTAATTCGTTTTGGCCTATGGCAATGTAAAATGGGATTCCGTGCGTCTAGACAATCATGCATTGAAAGTTTCTTCCAATGAGAATGAAACTTTCAATGCATAATTACCTACTTTTATTGATTGAGATTCTTTTACAGCTCAGGTAGTTTTTTCTATATATATATTTTAAGCTCAAGAATTGTAACAAGTTTTACAATAGATGTTTCAGGTGCAGGTGAACCAAGCCTAAGAAGATTGTAATACAAAAACACTAGGACCAGGTGCATGCAATTTGTATCCATGTTCATGAAAAAAGTTTTGCCTACTTAAAAACAAAAATTTGTATGAAACAGTGGCTAGACTTGGACAAGCTATCAAGACAAACTTGAATGTCTTGGCTTTATTTATGAATGGTTGGTATGAAATTGTCAAAATTTTTCTTTTGTCCAAATAGTCTTAGAATTTGGATGACAGAATTTTAGGTGTGTAGAACTCTCACGTAACTGCCCAACAACTAGAAACATTTTTTTTAAGCTACAAAAGGATATTAAGAAGAAAAAAAAAAATTAAATCCCATCTTTAAATGTAAATCTTTTACTTCTGTCAATTCCTGCTATGAGATTGTAGCTAGAAATTTATTCTAGATTTGGTTGTTGTATTAGTGTTTTTGACCTTGTGGAGTTTTTCTTCAATTGGTTTTTGTGGAGGCAGTCATAGCTATTTTAAAGACAATGTTGAGGCTAGGATTAGATTACAAGGATGAAGTCCTATGAGAAGAGGTGGATACTAAATAAACCATAATTCCAAAATTAATAAGTTGAGCGTAATTGGATGCATTTTGCTTGTATTGGCATATTTGGAATTACTTTGGGATTATATGCATTTTGTTCATTTGTTTGGCCTCTAATTTGGTTTTAAGATCATCTTTGAATGCATTTGGAGCCTATTGGCATATTTGGATATAACTTGAACTTGGGTCTTTTGGTTTGGCTTAGTTTTGATTTGTCATTTGAAATATTTGTGGCTTGAGAGAAGTCTCTACAAGGTGGACAAGAATTTGATTAAAATTGGTGATCTAAAAATTTCTCCATTGTGGAGAATGGTTGTAGAGTTTGGCAAAATTTGTAATTTTTGTTTTTGAATTAAGGAGAAATTATTTAATTAACTTGTCTAAAAGATTGTATGGCGAAGATTTGTTAGATTTTGCGTTATATTCATATTTTGAATATTTGGGGTTTGCAATTTGAGATAACCAATAGGGGCTTTGATGAAGGTGACAGAGGATTTTTTGCTTTTCAGATTTGATTGAATTCAAGTTAAGTTAGAGTTTTGTCAAATTTTGGCTTGACCATTCATGAGTGGCTTTAGTTTCACTTTGGTTTCCTCTTGATTAAATATATATCTGATGCTCTTTTATTTGGTTTGTGTGGCCAGTATAACAATTTGGGTGTAGCAGAAATTGTAAAGGAGTTGAGTGGCAAAATGCGAGTGTGAGAGACCTCTTTGAAGAGGGTTGTGTGAAGGAGGCCGTGTAGCAATTTTTGAGAAGCAAAAACTTCTCCTTGTTTTAGGTGCAGTCTTGCGCTTTGAATTCAGCCCTGTGCTTTGTATTGAGAGAGAGTGCTTCTGTTAGGTTCTAAATATTTAGCATAAATGTTTAGATTCTAAATTTGTATATGTTAGCAAACCGAGATCAAAAACATGTCTAGTTTAGGTGTTAGACATTGTTCAAGTCAAGATTCAAGAACAGCTAAGCTGCAGAAAGAAGAGTTCAGATTCTTTGGAGCTCGATTGATCGAAAGAAAGGTTTGACTGATCGAAAGTTGTTTTCTGCAGATTTTAAATCAGGCCTAAAGCCCGTGAAAATGTTTAGGGTTTCAGTTCAACATTATAAGGTATAAAAGGAAAACTCTAACTACATTTTAGAAGCATCTACCGGAACGAGATCTACAATCAAGAACTGGTGGAAACAAGTTTCTGCATAAAGATCAACTATTAAAGGTGATCTAAAACCTTTGATTGGGTTCTCAAAGTCATAAACGGGGGTGTTTTTGTGCTGCAGATTCAAGATAGAAGAGTCTATGGATTCATAGCTAGACGTGGTTGTGTGAGTAAGTTCTACATGAGGTAGTTTTAGATTTTAGGGAGAAAGCTATTGTAAACTTTCATTCTATCATAGTGAATCTCTTTATCTTGAGGATAGCTAGGTTAAATCCTCCCCAGGTTTTTTTACCTTGAAACTATTGGTTTCATTGGTTTTCCTGGGTCATCATATTATTGTCTTCTTTACTTTTCTGCACTTAGTAATATGATTGCATGAGTTTAACCTAGATCTGGAAAATCAATCTAGGTAACTACTTGGTTAATTAATTAGGTTAATGAAACTGATTTATATTGATCTAAACAAACAAACAAGTGGTATAAGAGCGGGTTCACTCTGATTAGATTAATGTCCTAAGTGAGATCCTTGATCCCTACTATCATGGATAATTTTTAGTGTCTTACTACTTTCGGTTGTGATAATTTGAATAAAAAAGACACTTATGACGACTCAAGTTTTTGTATAAAGTTTTGAAAAGAATTTATACTACAATTTTACCTTTTATTTAGTAGTTTTTAAAAAAAAAAAAAAATGGTTATTGGTATACCTTTGAATTATGGTTTTGCTTTTAAATAAGAATAATAATAACTTTGATTTTTTTTTTTTAAATAATTTATAGCCGTAGAAGTATTAATGTTGTAAAGGCTTAGTAAAAAATTGAAAAAAGTTCCCAAAAAACATCCATAAGTTCCACACGATATTACTATTGACACTGGTTATGATTTATACAAATGACGATTTTATAATGTTTTACTGTACATAAGAATATGCACAAGAACTGTCATTTGAATGCATATTAGGTGCCAAAAGTCTTATATCTCAACTAGCTTGCACTTCCTAATTGAGCGTCATAGATAATTTTCATAACAAAAGGATTTGAACATTATAAAAAAAATGTTCCTATATATCAGCAATTCCACAAATATATAATCTTCTTAAAATGTTTGGTACATGCAACTTAATGAAATAATAAAGCTAGAAAAATAGAGTGATAATAAAAAATTAATTTAAAAAAAAATCCTAATCCACTTAAACCATTTCATGCCTTGGAGAAGTTTTATGGGGTAGCACCCATTTTTGGCACCAAGCATTCTGGCATATATCAGTCAAGTAAGAGATTCCATTGATGGAACAATAGCAGAGGTTGCACTATGTAATCATTCCTCAACTGGATCATTTTGTAGTCTTTTTTACACTTAGATTGAAACTTGAAAGTGGAAGATGTTATGTTTCCATTAGCATTTGCTTTCAAAATCTTATTTTGAACAAAATATTGTATCCCTGAAATGAAAAATATTTCTTTAAAAAAACAAACGAAAAATATCAGAAAGATTTTTTCATAGTCATGGAGAAAGATTTGAAGCGTTTGGGGACCAAATCTTATATCCCTCATTTGTAGACTATGGGCAAACTAATGGGCCGGGTGTGACTAAATCATATACGGATCAAGCCCACTCCATGACTGCTTAATTAAAGACTCAACCGCCTAAAGGGCCCAAATCCAATTGACTCAGGTTTCTGCTATGATCGAACAGATTGAACCCTATTCTCCCTATCAGATTATCTCAGCAACACAGACTGCATTCTTTCCTTCCAGTTCCAGATACACTCATCAAGTGTAATGCTTTAATCGCTCTTAAAAAATCCTTCGTTATCACAGGACCCATTATCACTGCTAATGTTGTTTGTAATTGCTAGATTTCTTAAGTTCATATCATAGAATTCTTATCAATCCTACTTTGCTTTGCGAAATCAAATTTCCTATACAGAAAAGCAAATTAATTATTAAAAAAAAATCCATTTTCACTACAAAACTTACTACATTATATAGATTAAAAAAGACCCATTAGTTAATAAAACAAAATTAAACCTCTAATTTCCATGTCAAAAAGAAAAACCAATTTTGTTAATTTTGACCAAATTTCCAAATCGTATCATATTCCAATCACAATTAGATAATTCCAACCACACAAAGCCAATCAATAACCCAAAAAAATAAAAAGACATTTTTAACCCAAAAAAGGGTCCTTTGGACCAGGTGAACCAAGATACTGTTGTAAAATAGCGGAAACTCAAATTACCAAGATTGATTATGAAAATATTTTAGGCTTGTGAAAGATCTCCAAACTAACAATAGGAACGAAGAAAATTAATCCAAAAGAAAATAGACACAAAACACCAAGATTTATGTGGTTCGGCAATAACCTACATCTACGGGCAACAACGAACAAATTTCACTGTAACAAATTTGGGATAATACAAATTGGTGTAGAGGCACTCTCACAAACCCAAATCTCAAATACACCCAAATAACTCTCTCCCACAAATATAAAACCAAAGAACCAAATACGAACCAAAGAACCAAAGGTTCACAAATATCAAATACGAATACCAAATACCAAATACCAATTGCACACAAACCAAAGAGAGAGCCACAAATCAAATCCAAAAGTTCCAACGCACCAAGAGAGAGCAAATCACCAAACCGCAAAACCAAAACCAAGCGGTAACAAACTTCTCTCACTATTCCAAATTGCAACTCACAAATATCAAATAACCAAACGAAGAGAAAGCCTTTTTCTCACACACACTCTCTTCTCTCTCTCTCTCTCTCTAATTTTCCGTAGTAGCACTATACTTATATAGGAGACTTGAGTCTACTAGTATATCCAAAACCAAGAAGGACTAGACTTCTTTTTCACACACAAAAGGAGAATCACTCCTATTCCAAATAGAACTCAAAATCAAGTGATAGATAAGACTTCTAATAAAACTTGATAATTTCAAACAACAGGAATCCAAAAGGAATAAAATTCCTTCCTTATCCAAACCCAACAAGGAGTCCAACTCCTAATTCAAGCCATATTCTACAAATCTTCACCTTGGCTTGAATTCCATTAGGCCTCACAAACGAAATTTGCAGACCACCAAATACAAATCCTTAACAAGTCTCCACCTTGACAAGATATCTCCCAAACCACAAATGCAAAGTGCTCAATAAATTAGAGTTTTCAACAAACAAAGTGCAAATTATCAAAAACCACTCCCAAATACGCCAATGGACACCAAATGCACCCAAAGATGGTGCCAAATACAAATAAGAGTCCAAATCAAAGTGTATATCACCACAAACGAAATTTCTCTGTCGCCACCACCAAAGCCCCTACGGGCTAATTCAAATTGCAAATAACATACAAGTCCAAGCAACGCTTGAACTTGTGCAAAGGTTTAATTACCATGTCACCACCAAAATTAACATTCTTGGCCAAACACAAATGAATAGTGCAACAAGCTTGTCTATTAATCTTTTCCCAATCCTTGTCTAACATCCCTTCAGGTTTGTCTTCCAAAGTAATATCCAACTCTTGTTGGACCAAGACATCCATAACTTCGCATTGCCACATGCCAAAGTTATTCGTTCCATCAAATTTCTTTACTTCAAATTTGGCATTAGAAACCACCGTCCTAACTGCCAAAGGTTTTGCAGCAGATATTGACAAAGCTTTTCCAAAGGAATCCGTTGAAGATTTTGTCTGACATCTTTCTCCCCAAAAATCAGATTCATGAACCAATCACCAAAATCTCCAAAAAGAACAAATCCAAAAACCCTAGGTAGCGAACCTTGACTCTGATACCAGTTTGTTGTAAAATAGCAAAAGCTCAAATTACCAAGATTGATTATGAAAATATTTTAGGCTTGTGAAAGATCTCCAAACTAACAATAGGAACGAAGAAAATTAATCCAAAAGAAAATAGACACAAAACACCAAGATTTTTGTGGTTCGACAATATCCTACATCTACGGGTGACAACGAACAAATTTCATTGTAACAAATTTGGGATAATACAAATTGGTGTAGAGGCACTCTCACAAACCCAAATCTCAAATACACCCAAATAACTCTCTCCTACAAATATAAAACCAAAGAACCAAATATGAGCCAAAGAACCAAAGGTTCACAAATACCAAATATGAATACCAAATACCAAATACCAATTGCACACAAACCAAAGAGAGAGCTACAAATCAAATCCAAAAGTTCCAACGCACCAAGATAGAGCAAATTCACCAAACCGTAAAACCAAAACCAAGCAGTAACAAACTTCTCTCACTATTCCAAATTGCAACCCACAAATATCAAATAACCAAACGAAGAGAAAGCCTTTTTCTCACACACACTCTCTTCTCTCTCTCTCTCTCTAATTTTCCGTAGTAGCACTATACTTATATAGGAGACTTGAGTCGGCTAGTATATCCAAAACCAAGAAGGACTAGACTTCTTTTCCACACACAAAAAGAGAATCACTCCTATTCCAAATAGAACTCAAAATCAAGTGGTAGAGAAGACTTCTAATAAAACTTGATAATTTCAAATAACAGGAATCCAAAAGGAATAAAATTCCTTCCTTATCCAAACCCAACAAGGAGTCGAACTCCTAATTCAAGCCATATTCTACAGATACAATATCATTGCCGAGTTTGTGTACAACCATGGAGTTATTCTGTATTTGGAGTCCCCGCTAGTGAGAGAGGACTAGGAATATCCCTTCTCTCAATATTGATAGACCCTCTGCCGACAAAGCTCTTCAAGGATCGCCACATAAATCCAATGGAGACTCTTTCAGCCAAAAACCCTAAACCTCAGCTTTCAATTTGGTTAGAATCATTCAGACCTGGCAAACGATCGATTGGTCGGGTCAGGTCAATTGGGTTGCAAGTAAAAACAAATCGAGTTAAAAATGGTCAATTTAAATAGGTTCGAGCCAATTAGGTTGTTGGAGGGTTAGTCAAGCCAACCGGTATTTTCACATGAAAAAAATTAAAATAACCAAATTTTTAGAGAGAATGAATTAAATCAATAAAGGAAAGGAATTGTACCTAATACCATTTGTATTTTTTTTTTTTTGGTTAAGTACTTACAATTATTATTATATTATTTGTGTTATTATTATACATGTAAAGAAAAAAAAAAAAAAAAAAAACAAACAAACAAAACAAAAAATATAAAGTTTTAAATATCCTTCAAACTCTAATAGTTTTGAGCATTATTAAAACTAGTGTGTAGTCCCGTGCATATGCACGAATACAATTAAAAATTTTAAAAGATGTTCAAATTATACATGGTATTAGTTTACACTTTTTTAAAACTATACATTTCTAAAATATGTAATAGTTTCTCATTTATATATATATATATATATATATATATATATATATATATATATTGTGAGGACATATGTGGAACATTTTATATACATATGTCATTTAGTATTGGTTTATCCTTTGACAAAAAGTACTTTACTAGTATTTGGGTAAATCTAGGATGTGTTTAAAATGTGAAGCTCGACAGATAGCTTGATAGTTGTATCTATCGAGAATTACGAAAATCTGTTTTTCAAATCTGTTTTTCATGCATATCCAAGCCATGTGTTTAGGTTTTCTTTTCTCACAACCCTAGACATATATAAGGATTATTTTAAGGGCCGTCTTACTTGATGAAACTTGATGCAAAGGTTTTAATCATGCATATTGTGACCGAAGACAATTTGCCCTAATTCATCTTTCTCTTGAAGAAGCTGCTGCGTTTCTATGCCATAGGGTTTTGTAACCAATGAGCTTCTTGATTTTCATCATCTGGATGAACTGAAAAACTTTGCAGCCAACATCCTTCTCAAGTTGGTGTGTTAGTCACGTACTTAGATCCGTGCATCGATTGGTTAGTCATATACTGGGAGCCATGCATTGAAAGGAGAGATTGTCACTACATTACAAGTCCAATTGTGTATTGAGGTAAGGGTTCAACTGTAGGTTGGTATAAGGTATTAGGATTCCTTTACTTGTAACCACTTGTTTTGATAATAATGAATTCTCGGGAGTGGTGACCTTAAATTCACCCAGTGGAGTTTTTACCTCGAAAGTTTTCCCCATTTGTAAACAAATCAACGTGTCAAATTTATTTTCCGCATTTAGTTATTTGGTGATTTGTTTATGCTACCACGCATATTGCATGTTAATTGACTTAATTAATTCACTTGGCTAATTAATTGGTTAATTTACCCAATGGGTCAATACATTCTTGGCCTATCAAGTGGTATCAGAGTGGACACACTCTAATTAGGATTAATCTTTACTGTGTGATTTATTGACCCATGTTTGTCATGGATAGAGAACAATATTTAATTATATCTCCTTTATTTGATGGCACTAACTATATATACTAGAAAGTACGCATGAGAGCTTCCTTGCAGTCTTTAGATGAAAAAGTGTGGCAAGCTGTGGAGATTGGTTGGACTAAACCAAAAGAAGCACCGGCTGATTAGGATGAAGCAAAGATCAAAGCGACTAACTTCAACAACAGAGCTTTGAATGCCCTATTTAGTGTGGTCACGAATGAGGAGTTCAAGAAGATATCGTCCACTGGAACTGCAAAGGTAGCACAGACCATCCTTCAGACAACCTATGAAGGAACCAAGGCTGTCAAGGATTCAAAACTTCAGAGGCTTACCACAAGCTTTGAAAAAATTAAGATGGAGGAGGATGGGTCGTTTGATGAGTTCTATGCCAAGCTCAAAGACATAGTAAACTCTGCCTTTAATCTTGGGGAAACCATTCCTGAACCCAAGATTATTAGAAAGGTGCTCAGATCTCTACCTAAGAGATTTCATGCCAAGATCACTGCCATTGAGGAATCAAAGGACATTGATCAAATTCCATTGACAGAGCTGGTTGGCAACTTGCAGACCTATGAATTGGGTTTAACTAGAATCGGGAAATTGAGCAAGAGCAAGAGCATGGCACTGAAGGCCAAAAGCAGTGACACCGATGAGTCTTCGGATGATGAAGAATGCCAATGCGGAAGGATTTGACAAGGACCTAAAGCAATCCAGTTCTTTACAGTTCAAAAGCTAAGATAAAGGGAAGAAGGATGCTAGGGATGGCGGTCAATACATTATTCCCTCCAGACTGAAGTGCTTCGAATGTCAAGGCTTTGGACACATAAAACAAGAATGTCTAACTTATCTCAAGACCATTGGGAAAAGCAAGGCCCTTGTTGCTACCTTGAGGACACCAAGCCTGAGGATGATTCAGATAATGATGACGAGGGAATCTTGAATGCCTTCACTGCCACTGTGAATCCTATTGAGGGGATTGTTGAAGAAGTGGATGAAGAAGAGGACTTGGTGGAGTCTAAGTTTGAAAATATGGATGAATAAGATGACATCCATACAGCCTATGCAAAATTGTACAAGGCCTCTGAAAAGCATGAGAAATTGTATAGGTTGGTTACCAAGAAGCTCAGTGATGTGGAACTTGAATGAGAAGAAATCTCCACAAAGTTTAATGAAGCTAATTAGACCATTGGAGCCCTACGGTTTGAGAACAATTTCTTGTCTAAGAGGACCAAGAAGCTTGAAGCGGAGCTATTTCAAATTAGAGCTCAATTGGAGAGGACTTCAAGTGTAAAGCTTGATGAGATGCTTAGTTTTCAGAAATCTGCTTTTGATCGAACTAGATTGGGGTATGATTTCTCTTCATCTAATATTGCTTCTTCTAGTACTACTGTGTTTGTTTCACCTGCTAATAATGTTGATCTTGAGAACAATGATGTGAAAACTATTTTACTTAGTGAGAACATAGACAAGGGTAAATCTATCTTAGGAGCAACCCCTAAGCTTGAAAAGAAAGAGACTAAAAACCCTAGGACTAAGAAGGGTAATAACCAAAAGTCTAAGCAGAAGAAGCAACATCTCTGTCATCAATATGGAGCTACTGGACATACTCGACTTAATTGCTACAAGTGGTTAGCCACTCAACAAAGCAACCAATATGATCTCATCTGGAAACCAGAATTAGTTTCCGTCCTCTTTTGCTCCTCTTGGAGATCTTCTCAAAACCCTCATGTTCCTTTCGAACTTGAACGGTTTCACTTCTTCCCCCTCATTGTCGGATCAAAGGTTCACTAAATGGAAAGGTTCTTCCAAGGTGTGGAAGGAAAAAGGCTCTAAGTGATTTAGTCACTTTTTCTCTCTCCCTCTCCTTTTGGTTATGCATTATTTGTGTGTTTTGCTTTCTTGTTTTTGAGTCAGTCTAGTTTTATGCTATGCTTTGTTTTAACATGTTTTTGTTTGTTTGTTTTCAGTTTTGCTTTTCATAAAAACAAAAACAAAAAAATTGAAAAAATCAGAAAAATACAAAAACAGTGTGTGTTTTGTGTGCATTAGTACTTGTGTACCTTGGATGGCCATTGAAACAAAGTTTTCTAAATTTTTTATCTTTTGTAACTTAAATGAGCATCTCTATGTACAACTAAGCAAGTGAGTTTTGTGACTCGTGTTTGTGATGAGTAAGATTAGGTAATCTTTTGTACTTAACACTCATATCACTCTTTTTGACGGGAAAGACTAGAAAATCCTAAAAGAAAGGCATAAATAACCATCTCACCACTGTTATCCGCCAATCATGAAATAACATCTGTATGCTCTGGCATAGCAAAAGTGCAATGTCAATGACATCTGTATGTTTCGACATAGCAAAATTGCAATGTCAAAAGCTTAATATAATTGGGTATTTCTTTTCTCTCTCTTATATGCCCATGCATGATATGCTCAAAAAAAAATATGCAAAGAAAAAGAAAAACAAAAAGAATCAAAATGCTTTATATATGATTGCAAGCGTGTCTCTAGGAGATGTGAAAGTTATAAGATGTACCTCGAATGTGATAGTCTTCATCAAGCAGTTATGATTGTGTGTGAGTTAAATACACATCCCAAACACCTACATGACAATGGTAGTGGCCTCTTAGATTTTTCTCTTTCCTTCTCTTACAAATGTTTTGTCAATCTCAGGTCTTTTATTTTAGTAATGGTGAAACAGTGCATTCATTTAACAATCCACAACATTATTGTGTCTCTTTATCTCTCCCCAAGGCCTTATCTGGTTAGTTATATTAATCCTTAATATATTTTCTTTAGTTTTTAATATAACCTACCTGCTATCCTCAAAACACATCTTTTGTAGACCAAACAATAATAAGTTCTAGGAGGCTTGCATGTAAAACACATGTAACAGTTCCTTAATTTTGCACCATTTCAAAAATTAAGTATCTAGGAACACAAAGTTATATTTAGAGTAAAGTCCTAGTAATGCATTCAACAACAACATCAATAATATATTTTCTTATATATTGAAATATAGTAATGTTATACTTACAATTGACTAATTTATCCAAAGGAAAAAAAGTAACTACACCAAAAATAACAATAATAATAAAAACAGTAGGTAAGATATTGCAACAAAGTTTACTAAAGACATATTACCCAATATTGTGGCTTCTTCAGTTTGTGAACCCCTCTATTTATAAGCTTTTGCTACGGTGCTACCCATTATAAATCTCTTCCAAAATAGACCTTAAAAGTATAAGAGGATTAAGAAAACTAACAAAAGTAACTTCATATATTACAATATAATTTAGGTAAATCATATACTTCTATCATTCACAAATTTAGAAGAAAAAAAGGCAATTGAGTTAAGTACCATATAAAGCCTTAAATTTACTGAATTTTCTCATGAGACTACATGACAGATTCCCTACTTACTCCTCAACTTACTGAAAGTCTGAAATTTCATGGTATTTAAATATCAGAAGGAATCCACGATTAGCAAAGTAAATTAACAAACGTAATTGAAATTTGAAACAAACAAAAAAACAAAACTTTAGAACTGGCTGCAATTCCTTTTACTATAGTTTAACTTTTTTTCTTAGTACAAAAAAAATTCCTAATTAACTTTCAAGAATGTAATACTACATGCAAAACCAAAAAAAAACAAAACAAAACATTGTAAACACCGAAACCAAAGCTTAGGAATCTCTTAGAAAATTAATCTTTGCCACAACCTACAAAGTAATCAACTTTGTACAAAGAACATTATACTTTCATATTTCACAATTTAAACCCATTAAAACCAAACATCAAAAACAACAAAATCAAGACTTAAAAGTCTTTTTTTTTTTTTTTTTTTAAATACCATCTAAAATCTACAAAGTAATAAACTTAGTATAAAGAAAGTTATACTATCAGATTTCAAAATCCCACTATTTCACTCACCCTTACCAAAAAAAAAAAAGGGTAGGAGGCCATTAAAACTGAGGTAGGATTTTCATATTGTGAAGGGTTTTCCCTGATTTTAACAAACAAAAAGGGTTATGAATCCAAATTCCTAAATTGACAGCATACCATAATGGAAAAGAATATTAGGAAAAGAAATTAGTACCTTTGCTTTGATTAGATTAGATACTCTAGATTGTAGAAATATTCCACTTCATTTCTGTAGAAAAAGAATTTGAATGATTTAAATCCAAAAGAGAAGAATTCAAACAAACCGATTACCAAAATAATTTTAAAAAAATAGTCACATATCATAATTCCGATTTTCTAAACCTTACTTGCTGGAACCAAAATCCAACTGCAATTGTAAAAGTTGAAAACATATAACGGAACTAATTTAACTTTATATTTGGGGATAAAAAATTCTAAGAAAGAATAGTAACCCATAAAAATTCAAAGGGAACTCTTTTTAGTTGGCTTCATACTCCTTCTGCTTCTTTGTCTGGAAAAATCAGAAATCAAAAAGGTTGGTTTAGCGTAATTGGAAACAAAGATTTGTTGAGAGGAATCGGCCCTTCTTTCTTGATCAAAATCTCTGGAAACAAAGATTGAAGCGGATCGAACAAAATCTGTCATAGAACTAATTAAAATAGATAAAAATTGAATAGAACATTGTTAACAATTAGTCATATGCAATAAAAAATTTTAAGAACTTAAAACAATTATTTTTTCCTATAATTTTAACCTAACATGAAATCAAACATGTAACACCCCATAATTTTGATACCAATTAAATTAGACAAGTGTCTGCAGCTTAAAATGAGTACTTAATGAACAGTACATAAGGTATTATATCTAAGTTTCCCTTAAATTAAACATGAAATTACAATATTTTAATGGAGGTTATAAAACATATGGTGTAAATATTTAAGCTTTCAAAAACTTACATGTCAAAATTAACAGAATACAACAAAAGAGTCAAAATTTTTGACTTTATGTGTGTGTTTGGCAAAATTATTTTTGCCAACTTATTTTATTATTTAGCTTATTTTTGTTATTATGCATGGGCCTCACTGCACTTTTTGGTACTATTCATGGGTCCTAATGTACTATTTCAGCTAACTTTTACCTTTATTTACAGTACTTTCAATAAAAAGTTTTCAGTTTCAGCAAAATAAGCGGATCCCAAACAGACCCTATATATAATTATAAATTATAGATTATAAATTATACATGGATCACAAATTATGAATAAATATTAAGTTCAAAAAAGAAAGAAAGAAAGAAAGAAAAAAAAAAGCATTCACATTTAGTAATGTACAATTTATCTATTTTGGCTCTTTAAAAAAAATTCTACTTAACTAACTGTTATTATAATACACTCTACATCTCAAAGTCCGTTCTTTTACCACTCTAAACATTCTTTCTTTTTTATATGTTTATATTCACCATTCAACTGGAGCAAGCTTAATACGTCATATTGGTTTAGTAGAACTATTTGTTGCAATTGCATAAAACTCTGCTCCTTTTTTTATACTTTTTTTTTTTTGAGAAACAAAAAAAATAAAAAGAAGGGAGTGGATGTTTTTTTTTTTTTTGGTAAACTCAAATGGGAGTGGATGTTGTTCTCAATTAGCCCTGACCGTAATGTTTTGTTGCCTTCAAATTTATTCTTGTGAAGCCAAATAAGCTAGATGGCTTGTGGGAACGAAATCTTCTAGGGAATATGCTGATACTTGAAAGTAGTGGGGGATTTATAGATGGAGGAAGCCCAAAAAACATCCTGTTTAGGTCCATTGATATCCAGTGCTTCCCAAACTCTTTCGGCCTCATAAGATCTTACCTTACAGAAAAAAATAATGTAAGAAAATATGGTATATGTTTATTAATAATTTGTACTGAGCAATTTGTAATAACATTTTTTCTTCAAATTTAAATCATATCCAAGCGCAACTGTTGCTTCTTAAAAAAAAAACAAAAAAAGTGTTATTAGTGAATACTGTGTAATGTATTGAAAATTTCAACAAAATAAGATTTTTATTTCTATTTTACTTTTAATATTTAAATATAAAATTTGATAATTTTGATAGTTATTTATAGATATTTATATGATTGTGATTGTATATATTTATTATTTTATTATTTAAATTAAATATGACAATATTTTAATGGAAAGTGTAAATATATAAGTTTTTATAGAAATTGGTATAGAATTTAAAGTTTTAAACCCAATTAAAAAAAGGAACAAATTTGGCATGAAACATGTTTGGAGTCCTGGGCTCCAACTACCAATAGGACAAAGTTTCTAGTTTCTCATCTTTTACTGTAATTATCAAATTATTATAATAAAAAATAATGCCAAGAGCCTTATTCTTGAAGTAGAATTGTGCTTTGGTTCGCAACTTTGCATACATCCCCTATTTTGTGGAAAACAATCAAAACATGATCAATTTCAATTATTTTATTTTATTCTGAATCTAATAATCTCTCTAATATTAGTGGATTTTTTTTTTTTTTTGGCTAAATAAAAAGGGGGTGGGGACGACCATTGTGAATCAGATTTGTGCAGGGGCAATAGTAATAAAGCTATGAATGGATTGAATATTCAGCTCCATTCAACACGCTCCACTAACTCTTTAACTAACTCCTCAATTGTCTATGGAGAATTTGCAGTCATATCCTTTCTTTTTCTTTTTTTTTTTTGACAGCAAATATAGAATTTTTATTGGATCAAGTAATATAGTACAAGTAACACCAAGCCAACGTAATACAGGAGTTAAAATATTGGCTTGGCATGAGTACGCATGTAAGAAGCCGTTGGGCAAACTAACGAAACTGTGCATACAAACAAAACAACTACTACCACTGGTGTACATATTCCATTCATTGGCAGAGCCTTTGGTAGTCTTGTAGCAGTGTCATTGTCCCTCGGAGAATGTCGCTGGGGTGGGTTTGTTTTCTGTCAAAAATGTACCTGTTTCGTGCATTCCATATAGCCCATGAAACTATAGCCCACACTTCCATTTCGTTCGTCATCAACGCGGGCGTCAGTTCTCGCACCAGACTGTAGAAATCCTCTGCAGATGAGCTTCGTTTCTGCAACTTCCCTTCCACCAACGCCCATACATTTCTAGCCATGGGGCATCTCCAAAGAGCGTGAGCTATCGTCTCATCGTGTTGCTGACAGATAGCACATGCCGGGTCCAGTGAATCTTCTTGGGGGTACCTGTAGCTGCCAAATACGGTTCCACAACCTTTTATCCCGCTGTGCCGAAGAATGCTCCACCTGTTCCGTTTGCCTCATGCGTATCGCTACTCGATAGGCTGATTTAACCGAGACTACGCCCTTCTTGCCTTGGATGGTGTAAATGAGTTCACCACCGGCTTTTAATTGAGTTTCAAGCATAGCATGACAGTAGCAGTATACTGAAGTTGGTTTTGCTCAATTCATTTGGAGCTGGGAGTACAACTTGGAAATTGGATATTTCCTTGATTCTGCTTTTGGACATTTTTTTGTGTCAAGTAAATTAAGCTATCCACTCATTGTATTACTTTAGTGGCAAGGAATTTATAATGATTTTTACCTTGTATCTTGTTGACTATCAAAATATTTGTATTTAATTTGTAGCTCACTCTTGGGTCAAGGACAGATTTTGGTTCCATGCTGTTAATTTGTTACTTATTCTGGGTTTGGGATATTTTGGAAACCGGTAATTCATGCCAGGTCGTTACGAGCATTAGAATCTCTATACAGAGGCAAAACTTAGGAACAGTTATTTGAATGTTGTACCCTAAGTTCTTCAATAAAATCCAATCAAGTAACTGCATTGGCCAGTGCAGTACAAATGATGTTGCATTCCCATCAATCCTGGGGGAAATAAAATGCTCTGTTTTGAAGTTCCACATCAACACATTTGTTATTCAATTAACTGTTTAAATTTATTTTTATCAAAGCATTACATTAAATTAATATTTAATGCATTACTTTTGCACCTTCAAATTTGGGGAAATTGTCAATTTTGTTCTCTAAAATTTCTAATTTTTTCAATTTCTTTTTTCAAGTTTGCAATTGTTATCAATATGGTCCTTCCATACATGACTGTTAAAACAGTACTGCAGTTCTCTAAAAAATTTGTAGTTTTTTTTTTTTTTTTCTTATTACAATTTTAATACTAAAAATAGTCACTAACTTAAAAAAAAATAAAAAAATAAAAAAAATTAAATCTATGAATTTTCGTCACAAAAAGAAAATATGTGCAATTTTAAGCTCATACAAATATATCCCAAGTTAAAGAACCTGACAAAAAAATTTATTTGTTTGATAGATAGTATGGGAAATACACTTCTGCAGACGTGTCCTGCCATATTGCCAATGCCACGAAGTCAAATTATTAAAACTATTTATTATTTTCCTGCAAAATTTGACAATACCATTAGTTTTTTTTTTTTTTTTTTTTAATGAGAAAGAGAGTGTTTTTTAGAGAGAAAAAGTAAAAGAATGGAAAAACATATAGTTGAAGTTGAGAGAGTAAGGCAAAGCTTGAGAGAGAGAGAGAGAGAGAGAGAGAGAGGTAGGGGAGTCAAAGATTTAGAAAATCCTACATTAATCAAATTTATAACAGAATTTTGATAATGTACATTATGTGCAAAAAAAAAAAAAAGGCAAAAACCAAAATGTCATTTTGGAGGCAAGCTATGATCAATCTCAAAGGCAGGAACTTTTTAAATAAGGAACCTAAAAAGATTAATAGAGGAGGGAATCTTTGTTTATGAGATGCGAGCATGTAACTATATCACCAAAAAAAACTCCAAAAAAAAAAAAAAAAAGATTTTAATAAATAAATAAAATATATGACTATATGTGTTTGTGTAATTGACCGAATTGGACCAAATGGACGGAAGTGGACCGAATAAAATTGAATAGGACCAAAATGGACTAAATTGGACTGAATAAGAATGAATGCACCGAATAGGATGGAAGTGGACAGAATGAACCGAATAAGACGAAAGTGGACCGAATAGGACCAAAGGGACTGAACAAGAACAATGTGGACTAAATTAGACTAAAGTGCACTGAATAGGACCAAGTAGAACTAATGCAAACAGAATAGGATTAGATGTGACCGAATGAGACCAAATAAGATCGAATGGACCGAATTTGACCCAAGTGGACCGAATGGGACCCAAGTACACAATGGAAATATAAGAAAATATATTTTATCAATTATATAGTTTGTTAAAAATAATCACTTCACTTTAAGAAGGGTTTGCAACTAGAACTTATAAGTCTTAGGGTAAATAGCAAATTACACCCCTAAAATTTGGGAGGTGTTTGGATTTTACACCCTAAAATTTCAAAATTTAGATTTTACTCCCTGAAGTTTGAGGTGTTTGGATTTTATACCCCGACATGATAGAATTTGGATTTTGCCGCATAAAGTTTGAGAGTGTTTAGATTTAACATTCCCAAATTTTGAGATTTCAAAGTGTAAAATCCAAACACCCCCAAACTTTGAGGAATAAAATCCAGACATCCCTAAAATTTAAGGGGTAAATTCCAAATTCTAAAACGTCAAGGTGTAAAATCCAAACACTTTTAAACTTCAAAGTAAAATCTAAATTCTGAAATTTTAGGGTGTAAAATCCAAACACCCCTAAACTTTAGGGTGTAATTTGCAATTTACCCTAAGTCTTGTTTACTGTTGTCATTTTTCACTTAAGAAAAAAATAAATCATTAATTTTTTCACACTTCAAGTGGATCTGCGACCAGTGACTATTAAAACACTACTGTTAACCCTCTCTTAAAAAGGCAGTTTTTTTTTTCAAAAAAAATAATTGTAAATACTATAGTTAATAACTTTTAAAAAAATTTATAAATTTTCTTGAAAAATAAAAAAGTGGAATTATAAGCCCATACAAATGTATCCCAAGTTAAAGAACCTGACAAAAAATTATTTGTTCGATACATAGGATAGGAAATACACTTTGTCCAAACATGGCATGCCAAATTGCCAAGGACATGGTTTGGCAACAAATGTAACTTAATGCTACAACTCTACTCAATATCTTTTTATTATATATGAATTTTACAAAATCTAGCATTGAATTACATTTTCTTCTTATATACTCCTTACTTGCAAAATTTCAAGAAGATCAACGATCAATAACTATGTCATCAATCAAATGTTTAAATTTCAAACTTTTGTTGTCTAAAAATTATGTATAACAAATAATCTTATGGATCAAATAATAAATAACATCTAATTGGCACAAAATTTGACATGTATGTTAACAACATAAAAAACATGTAATCCAACGATTAGATTTTCAAAATATGTAGCCATGTTAATTTTTTAATGGGTTCGTAGCCTTAGGCCACAAAGTCAAACTATCAAACTATTTATTATTTGCATGCAAAAGCTTGTGTGTTTAATGACACCAGATTTTTTGAGATTTCAATTGGATTTGTTGTAATCTGAAAAGTTAAAAGTTCAGATTTGCAATTAATTAAGACACTTTGCCAGCCTGTCAGTGAGACATTTCACCTATATAACATATGGCATAGTTTATCCCTATTTCAGGCAGTTAATTGATTAATCAAACATCCCAAAACTCAAACATGGAAAGAACTTCATTCAAGTTGGCTTTGTTGATGGCAATCTTGGCTTTTGCATAAGGTATGCTCTTTCTCTTATATTTTGGAACCTACACAAGTGCAATTTTATTTTTATCTTTGCATAAGATAATTGTACCTGCCAAGAGAAATTCTCTATCTTGGTAGACTAACTCATTGCAATAACTAATTTATATATCTATTTTGTAATCTTTAACAATTATGGAATAATATTTATCATAATATAATGTTGGAGGAAAATCCTATCATACATTTAAAAAAATAATAATAATTTGGAGGCAGCTGGAGGTTATCTAATTATTTTTCTTAACTATGAGTGAGGGATTCATTGAATGGTTTAAAACTTGTTGGCAGGTTTTCCATTGGGAGCTGAAGCAAGATTAACACCCACAATGCATTGTGGACCAAAGGGTGACTGCAATGGTTCATGTCCATCTTATTGCGAACCATGCACTTGCCAACAACCTTGGTGTGTTTGCTCTCACTACAAGCAAGAGTTCCTGAACAAAGCCATTTTTGGACAAATGGTTGAGCTAGAACAAGAGCCATCACATTAAATCAATGGTGCATATATAGGGTATACCATAAATAAAACATGTAACATGTCACACAGCCCAATTATGTAATAGACTATCTTGCCTTTATAATTTGTGTTTTCATTTATTTATTTATTTTCCTTCTGGAGTTTTATAATTCATCAACTAAATTTACTACACATCCACACACAATTCAAGGTATTATAATTTCCCCCCACTCAAATCCCTATCGTTCATGTCAAGACCCACATGGTTGGCTATGACATCAAATTTTCGCAACCTTATAATGTGCTATCCAAATTTATTTTGTTCCCCAAAAGGACTAGTTCCAAATTTCCAATTAGACTTTCTCTAATTGCTTGAACTGATCCAGTACACGTTCAATATGGAACTTGGTACATGCCTCCATAATGCCTTCATAATCCCAACTTTACACACAAATCACACATTCTGGAAAATTTCATATCACATTCTAATGCATAAAACCAGATCACAATACTAATTAAGATAGCTGTGTATAAAACTAAGAACGATCTCTCACAGGTTGGCTTATCTTAAGATGTTATTACATCAACAACAACAACAACCAAGTCTCAGTCCCAAAATTTTAGGGTTGGCTAAACTGTATTCTTGAATCACCAACACGATGGCACAATTTCCTCATCTACTCAGCAGAATAGATCATCAGCTACATTCTGTTGAATCTCTCGTTTGGTGATTGACATTTATCTTTCCTGAACTGTCTCATTCCTTTGAAGAATGGATCAACATGTATCTTTCTTTTAACAGTCATACTACACAGCTGTGGGGGATATGGCAGAAGGAAAAGTGCGCAGTTTCAAGTAATAGTGTTGTGATTTGAACAGCGAAAAACACCCCACATGAAGAAACTGCCATCTAGTTCTGTTGCAAAATTTACAAACAACATCATCAAATCTCAACATTAAATAAATAACTTTTCATAGAATAAATTCACAAACAGACTATTCAGCCATGGCAAGCTGTCTCGCATACTCTCAATACATTGATTTAAGGGCTGATTACACTGCCTAAAAGCAAGAGACTCTAAGCACTATACATGCCAAGAGTATGTCCAATTTTCATCCCATGATTTGGTACTGATTAACTTTACTCATTCTACATGGTTTAATATGACCTCAAAACCTCACAAAATACTAATTAAGGAGCTTGTTCTAACCTAACATTTTTGGGTCCTTGTAACTTCAACTGTTGATTGTTTGCCAACATGTAAGCTTTGAATTATATGGCTGTACACAAATTATGTCCCAGACAGAAAAAAAAAATGTAAAAAAAAGAAGAAGAAGGAAGAAATAAGAATTTCTCCTAAAAGCAACAGCTATGACAATTTATAGTAGCTAATTTGGAAACTTTCATCCATTGAGGTTCTATTAGTTGCAATCAAATATAATCCTATGGACACAAACAACTCTGCCTAGCCCTTAAGGAAAATTTTCCTCTAAAATGAAACAGGAAAGAGAGTCTAGATGAGGTATTAATTCCAAGTATTTTATTTAAGAATTTCCAATGAAACAAGCCGCACTAAATTTTAAGTCTCACATCAAAAAACATCATGAATAAAAAGAATGCCCTCATAATCAGAGAGACTAGAAGTATAGTCAGCTGAAACAATACTGACTACTCAGGAGTTCCACAGAACAAACAATATATCCAGTAATATAATCAATAATGGTTTCCATCTGGAACTGACTAAGAAATTCAACCATCCATATGACTCATAAATTTCCTCCTTTACATTATTATTGTACTGGTCTTCCATTCACCCCTACCATTTTCTGCCAAGTCTATTAACTTCTGAGACAAAATCACTCTAAGTAATGAAACAAAACTGCAAACGACCTTGTTATAAACTGAAAGCAAGAAAACCTAAATTTTGCTTATTAGCAAAATTTGAGAAGCAAGAGAGAAAAATAAGACTTGCTAACTCACTTTGGGAATTTTTGTGCAACAAGCTAGATGGAAAAACAAGTAACTCCACACATCCCATGAGACTCTTCAATGCCAGATCATTCTGTTCTATGAACTTCAAAAGGGAAGAGTATTTCTTTCTCGACCTACAACCAAAAAATCCTCTAAGGTAATATGACAAACTATTATATAAATTCAAATTAAGCTTTAAAAAAAGAAGAAGAGAGGAACCAAAAAAACCTTTCAAATTTTCCAGGGTAAAAGTACAAAGCTATATCATTCCCATCAGGAAAATTGGTCTGGAAATTCTCTGGCCATAGTTCACAACGAGGATGCAATTTAAACTGCAGAACTCCAGCAATCTGTTTTGAAAATTCATAAGCTTTACGAGAAACTTTTATTGGAGGATGAGCCAAAAATCCCTCATAAAATCCAGCATCGAGGGCAAAATCAAGAACCTCAAAGCAGCCCCTACAAAAACCAAATAAAGCAACTTAAGTGGAATAAATTAATTGAGGCAACAGCATATACCATGAATGCCACAGTTTCCCAAAAAAATTCTCCTCCCCCCCCCCCCCCCCCCACTCGGCGCCAACCAATAGTCAGTGTATACAAATAAATATACACATGTGAGTGTGTGTCTATATTACAGTGGTTTTGAACATTAAAGATTTTGTAAATTTGAATGAGGTTCTAAAGCAGAAAAAATAGTCTAAGAGGAACCACCATTTACAAGCATCAGGAAAAAGGGAACTTCACAAGTAGGTGAGAGGTCCAACCAGTGAGAAGGAGCTGCTTGTCAAGGTTAATGGTGTTGAAAAAGGTCATAGCTGACTTTACAAATGGAAACTTGCATTTGAATTCAAATTTTGTTATTGAACAAACTTTCCCAAGAATAGACAAGATTATGGCATTGATATTATTGGAAAAATAAAATTTTATTTTTTCACATATACATTGTTGGAAAAAGCAACTTTTGAATTTCATATACTACTTAATAATGCTCTCCAATTTTTAGTGGCCTCCCATTCAAATTCCTAAGCAATTCCATCATTGGGCTTGTCCATGGTCTTACTTTGCCTGTATAGAGTGGAAGAGTATATTTGCCCCTTCCTACCAAAAAAGAAGACTCACCATCTAAAGTTCCATCTTTCAAAAATACACATAAAGTTACAACAATTAAAAAAGCTCACCATCTAATGGGCCATATGTAGTAGAACAAGTTTATAAAGTATCAGTCTTTTTATTCTTATTTTAAGTCTATATACTATCAGTCAAACAAGCTTTTTCTTTTTTGGTTGAGCAAAGGTATATAACATCAGCCACACTTCCCTGCACTAACTGGAAGTGTAAAAATGTAGATAATTTGAATTAATCCATAAATTTTAAGGTCCAAATCCTATCAATTTCCAAGATGTTCTACATTCAACTCATCTTATAAATTATGCACCACAGCACAAAGTTGAGTTTATTGATTACATGGAGAGAATCACTACATTCAAACATATCCTTTTTTTCAACTCAGATCCAAAACCAAAAATAGTGGCATTTGCTAGCAACAACATAATCGAGGCAGTCTCAATAAATAGATTCTAATTAAGAATCAAAATAGATTCTAAAGACAAAAAAAGTGCGTGGTAGTGTATGTCTCTAGGCCATAAAATGGTTTAGCTTCCTTTCAACTAAAAAGTGGCAAAATGGGTTGCTGATGCACAACACAGACATAAATAAATGCAATCTAAGTACAAGAGTGTGTGTGTGAGACAAGATAGAAATTCACTCTGATGAGTCCATATTCTCAAGGCTTCAGTGAACAGTATCCAAGGGATTCCATCCTTCTGAGAACTTTAAGGACAAGAACTATGGACTGTGATTTATCAGATTAAAAAAAAAAAAGAATGAATGATTGAGTGATGATTAAACTACGATATATAGCAGCACTAGCCAATGTAAAAGGAGCATTAATTTTTTAGTCTCATCTAATTTGATACCAGTCAATTATGATGAAGAAACAACTATCCCCTTATTCTCAGTATTCATTTAATAGATATAAATAAACAAAAATATTTTATAAAAAAAGATAAGGATTTCACAGCATGAGGGAATAGATACTCACTTCCAAACAATTTCTAAAGAAGGTCCATTTGGAGGATATTTCCAATAGTTTGACATAATCATTGGTGAATTTCTTTCTTGAATCTCAAGATTACTGGGAGCAGCACCTGTGGAAAGGGTGCCACCTACATAAATATGCATTAGTTAATTGTATAAGCAAGGTCTTCGTGCAACTTATCAAGCATATTGCTGCATTGTGTAAGAATACATTGAGATTATGGTAAATGACACAAATGTACAATTGACATATTCAGTCCCAATTCTTGCTGTTTAGGCCTAATAACACCACTATTATTTGGTTTTCTATCTACCGAAGGGGGATTCGAAATTACATGAATTTGGTTTAGCATTTACAGCAGAAGCAACTGGTTTTCCAGGTCTATCTTCCAGTCCAATAGTTTTTAGACGTTTAGCAGTAGAAACAAAACATGTATTTTTTGTCAGCGGGTGACACTTAGAAGTGATATTCTGAGCCACAGAAATAGTCCTCTTGGATACAGAAACAGATGGAGTACCCCAATTACTGTGGTGAACCTGTCTTGTTTTGGTGCCAGGTATAAAATTGATGGCTTCTTCAGCTGGAAGAAACTTTACTTTTGCCTTTTCAATGGCTTTTTGCACTTCAGGATGAACTTGCATGCCTTTGTCTCTGTTCAATATGCTAGGTCCTGAAGAACATAGAGCATTAGATTTGACATTTTCTTGATTGACCATGTACAGGAGTTTAACATTGGATTCTTAAGCATCTATTTGGATGGGCTTATTTTCATCTTGAAACTTAGTCATCACATTTTCAAGTTAAAGCTGTACTTTAACACAATAATAAACAAAATAGCCCATCCAAACACAAACATGTTATTCTTTGAACCAGATCATGGTGAAACCATGCTACTAATTGATTAGCATTCTTCAAAAACCACAGGCTTGGAACTTTCTTGGGTAGAGTTTTCATGGAATATTCTAAAGCCAAACGAAAAATTATGAATATTGTTTTTTCAATAACAGAAGACTCCAAACATCAATGGATTATATATACAGATGGCAAGAAGAAGAAAAAATTGCATTATAACAACCATCTAGTGGCATTCTTAATTGAAGTACACCAAGCAATCAACTCTACCCTGTGCTGAGATTAATCATATATACTAATTGCAGGGAAAAAAAAGAATTTTACTTAAGAAACCTTGTTCTTAATAAAGTCATATTAAACAATCAACTCTAACCTATCAAGGGCAAACCCTGTGATGTCAAACTGGTATAGGACATATGCATGCACAGTTTACTACAAGTGTTCAATATGTTAAAAAAAACTACTTACTCTAAAAGGTTAAGTTAGTTGAGATCGGTGCAACATTTGTATTTATCGCGTCATGTGTGGCTTGCACATAGACCTTGATATCAGATGGAACCACACGTTATAAGGGATGTTTGAATGCGTCTCATAGAAATAAATGTGCAAACAGCATTATTCTGTACAAGCTAAAGCTAGCAAACAATGGTAAAAAATTGCATTTAACACACTAATATCTACAACGGATAAGTGTGCTATATATATATTGAATAGGGATAGAATAAGGATGGAAAGATGGATGAAACAAGACAAGCATCTAGGGGTCAGCCCTAAGGGATTATTCCCTGTAATGACTTGTGTGCAGGATGGATGGACTACACACACCTGGGAGAATTGTTAGGTGCTCCAAGAGCTTTGGACATCTATGTAAACAAAAAATGACAAGCAGGGACAGAAATGAAAATGAATATATATCAGAGAAGATAGTGGGAAAATATTTGAGGAGAGGAAATAGAAATCGAGTTCAAAAGGTTTTGTCATTTGCAGTGAAATCCCCTGGCAGGGGCTGTGAGAAGCACTTGCAAGCAGCTAGACTAAGACAACAAGAACATCACTCTAGGCAATGAGAAATAAATCAAAACAAGTCGGTGAACTTAAGAGAGAAACTTTACACAATTGTCAATGTAAGTAAAGAAAAAAATTATTATCAAAATTTTAGAAAATATAACAAGAAATACATTCCCCTTAAAAGATTGTAATGATGTAAAAAGGTATCTCCATAGAACATGTAAGAAAAGACAGAAACCAAAAAGAATATATTCACTTTATCTAAAAAAAACCCAATAAGGTTTTTCTTAATTTAGCTAATCCCTCTAAAGCTTTTAAAGGGAAAACATCTAGCAACCTAATAGGAGGTCAAAGATAGTTAACAAACCTTTAGCTTTAAAATATTTTTCTGCTAATATAATTAAATTTAAATTCTTGTTTGGCCATTCTGACTTTGGACTCTTTAAAAACGCATCTAGTTCATAAGTTACATCAAAAGAAATTTCACCTAAGGTATAGATAATGGAAATCCCTTATTTTATAAAGGTGGAGCACTATCAGAAGAGAAACTATAATGTACGCTACATTCTGTTGTTTTCCTCAAGACATTACACAACTTGTTTTTAGAACATTAAAATAATCTGTTAGACATCAATTGCATAAAGATTGAAAGGAAAATAAAGATTTGTATGACATGGTTATTAACATTCATCTAAAATGTCAGATAGATCTTCAAGTATATCAAAGAATTAGATATAAAACAACAAGAATCCATTCCATTTTAAAACCTAGATTTTAATAGTGGGATCGATTTCCTTTGTAGAAACTTCCGACAAACAAAGAATGGACATATTTCAAATCAAAGCATAATATAGTAAAAGAAATTCAAAAAACCTTTAAGGCATACAGTTTAAGTTCATAAACTCAAAACCTCAAAAGAACTTAAAGCTATGACTTTGAGAGTAATTATTCATCAAAAAATTTTTTCTAATAATTGTTTAGGCACACAGTGCTTCCTCAATGCAAACATAGGGAGACATAAAAGTGGTTCCCATTGACGTTACATAGCCTAATGAAACTTTTATTTTGGTGTCTGTGCTTCTCCATTAAAGGGTGCAACAGACACCAAAAGGGATAGATAAATCACACACATAAAGGAGAATGAAATAAACACACCAGCGATAAGGCACTGCATGTAGATCAAATGAAAATACCAGAGCACCTACCCATTTCATATTAAACCTGAATTTCAAGTATCAACAAAAAAGGGATGTCGGACTACGGAAGAGATATCAATGGTTTTTGCCATAGTCATATACACGCAATCCATTACAATTCTCATAAAGTGTATGGTAAGTTTCAGCTACTTTTGGAAATCTTAATCAGATATAGAGTGTGCATGTGCGTGTTCATGTATGTATTTAATAAGATGGTATGGAAATAACTTGTTGAACCGTACATAGAAACTAATAATGCTATTACCCATAAGGGCAAGAATTGTCTCAAGTTTTATGATATCTTATTGGTTACGCATCATCTATGTCAAATTAATAGAAAACCTGTTGTTTAAATTAGATGGCAGTACAAAGATTCAAGTTCAAAGTCGTTTGAAATAATTAGAGGAAAATGGTGCTATTTAAATGATGACTGAAAGAACATTTGAAAAACAAAGATTGAATATTGATACATCATCATGCCATTTTAAGCGCTGAGGAGAAAGAAGAAATGCAATGAATTGATATCTAATTAAAAGCTGAGTCAGACAGCTGTTTGAAGATTCCATGTTTTACTAGACAACCAGATGAGCCATACAGACCAGGGGATTGATGAGAATAATTTTTTTTCATATGGAACTTTAAAAATATAATCCCATATTTCATTCTGCAAGATACCTTATAATAATCAATGAATACATGAAGGAGACATCTGAATGCTGTGCAGAATTTGTGGAGAGTTGGTGTCTGTCATGTTTCATATATGTATGACATGCGTAATTCACTCATCTACAAGTATTAATGCCATATTTCCAGTCACAATGAAGCACGTCATGACATAAAGCGTTTTCCAATATTCCAGCTAAAAATCCCAGCACTCGCTTTCCACCAAAACAGCGCAGTCACCTAATAACCATATGATTTGCAGGACACTTCTATTTGATATCAGCATATCAGACGCTTATATACTCAAAACCCATCTCCGCCCTTATTTTGACACTCATTTTAAGACTTGGTAAAAAAATTACTTTCATTCACTGCAATGATTCCAATTGATTCTTTGAACTGTCTATATCTTCAAAAGTACAGTTATTTTGCTCCTTCTACATTATCCACATCAAACATAACAGGAAAAAGATCAAGGTATCCACGGAGTGCAAATAAGAATCTTAATAAAACAAGGAGTTCCTATATACACTTGAGTGTGTAAAAAAATCACTTGAGTGTGTAAAAAAACTCCCCAAAAGATTACAAGAAAAAAATATAACTCCTTAACAAAATATAGAAAATAAGAAGCATGGATGCAGGTAAAAAAAAAAACTTTTTTTTTTTGTCAAAATTGATACACAATACTCATGCTCAAGTCCACAAATCATAATTGATAGTTTACAAAGATCATTTTTCTTTACAGGTAAACAAGTCAAACACACGTACGAGATTAAAACAATGACCCCAACCTCCACCACTTAATAAAAGGGAAGGAGATGCTTTTTGATCCAAAGACCATTTCCTAATATGATGATGATCATGACAATCGTATTAAGAAGAGTAAATTATAAGGTAGTCATATGCTGCACCACCAAAGTACCAGCCAGTAGCAAAAGTACCCTCCTATGATATTTATTACAGCCCATGAAAAAGATCAAGTAACTAAAAGTATAAATTACTAAAGGAAAAATTTTCAAGTAATAAATCCTCACATATATGCTACAATTTTTAGGCAGACAGTCGAGGAAAACTATGAACCTAAACATGCAATGAAAACTATATAGTTCGACAGTCAGAATTATGAACCCCAAAACCATAGACTACTGTGATTATTGTCATCAAATGTAAAAGTGAAATCACAACTAATTAAGGTAGGACATCTTTCTTATGAATTTAGAAGAGAAAAGATTTATGTCAAATTGTTATATGTATAAAAAAAGCTCTCTTTCTTTTTTCCTTTCTTTGATTGTTGTCATACAAGGCTACACTGCAAAATCTTGCATAAAACTAAAAGGAAGAGAGCATGAAAGAACTCTAGGTAAAATTGACTGATTCTACCCACTTGCCTTATGGCATGGTGGCGTGCAACACTGCAACTTCCTCATGGTCAAGAAGAAAATTTTCATGCATCCCTGAGGCAGCCTAAGAAGTGTGATGCAAGCCTACTCTACAAGGTTACTTGGGGTTGCACTTCAAATAATAATAACAATAACAACAATACAATACAATGAGTATAGAACACCCGTACTCCTTTCATCCCCTTCTTGCTCAAATTCTCCTTTTGGTTGTGCCAAAATATTATCAGTTTTGAATGCAAAGTAAATAGCCTTTCACTTTCAAAATTATCCTCTTCTCCTTAGCTCCACATTTTGATCAAATGATAGGGTAACATTAGAAAAAGTTGAATGAGTAAACGTGAATGTACTAGTGGCAATCTGCTTATAATGTTGACTTATAAAGCAGACTTATACAATTACCACAACTCTCTAAATTGTCAATAATGCAGTTTTCAATTATACTTGCATTATTAACTTTAGACTTTATTTTTTCGAATTAGTGAGTTTTTGGCCCAAGGCAGAAGTTTTAGTGCTGCACACTGTAGGCTAGCTGGCTGCAATTTATCATATATGGTCAGAAAGAAATACCAGGTTCCATGGTGACCAATACATAACCGAGGGCTATCATCTTTGCTATAAAATGGAAAGTTCGAGCTCGTATGGTGGCTACTTAATATCGCAACATAAAGTCAAGCAATGTGTAATATGCAGCCCTTTAAAGGATAAATGAAACTTTGTCATATAGGATAAAACAACATACAAGATCTATTTATAAAAAAACCAGCCACCATGAAGTCTCCATAATAGGTTCCACATATAATGATGTGTGTGCATGCACGTGTGCAAATGACTTCGTGTTTTTAATCATGAGATCAAACATTTCCAAATTCTATGTACAAAATTTGGATAAGAGAACAAAGAAACTGGCTAACCATGTCTCCACACTTGTGTGCAAAATTTCTCCATGTCTTTCTTGAATGTAGGCAAACATCAGGTGATTCATACAGGGCTATTCACGAATTCCATAGAAGATCTAAGAGTCTGATAGGATGGCCCTCTTGAACATCAGTATCGACTCCACGCGATGCGACAATTGCACGGGCAATTACTCATAGGATCAAGAATCAATAAAAAAAAGTTACAAGATGTGAAGCCCATGATGCAAGAATTGTAATACTTTTGTTTTCTAGAGAGAGAAAGATTCTAGAGAGAGAGAGGGAATTCTCAGCTCAATCTAAACTCAAAACTGAAATTTACTAAAAATCCATCTTTTATAACAGTGCATGTATATGGATATTTATAGCCTAAGAGTTAATTATAGGTGATGACATCAACCATAACTAACCCACGTTTATCACTTGCTACTAACATATTTATCACATGCTAGATTTAGTAACGCACAAAGCTTCTATTTCTAACAACTTCCTAAAATCTAGCATATGCATGTGCCACTAACTAATTTTCCCTTCAATTTTCAAATACTACAATAAACTTGGCACATGCGGCACTTGTGCCATGTCACCATGCCACATCATCAAAATCAAACATGTTATGCATTTGATTCCTGCATCAGTCCACATCATTACACACACACCCCTCATGCCATGTCACCATTCCAGATCATCAAAAATCATACATGTTATGCATTTGATTTTCGCATCAGTCCACATCATTACACACACAAAAATAAATAAATAAATACTTTCCTTAAGTTCCTAATTGCTCTTTTTGATAAGAAGTGCTCTTCTGCACAGCATGATTTAAAGTTGGACACAGTGGATCACATTGTCAGTGGATGATATAGGATTAGCTAAAGAAGAAACCGTCACTGCTACAAAATTTTCATTTTTATAAATAGTGGAAACATATTAAGAGACTAAACCTAAACTGATGAGTCTATAGCTTAATAAGTGGTGTAAGTTAAAAAAAAAAGACCTTCTGTAAGAAGAAACCAAGGAAACTGATCAAATTAAATCAAACCAATCAAAGTCGGAGCAGAGCAATTTATTTGTTTCACCTAGAATAGGTTAAATCACTGGCTAAGGGATTTGAGGTAACACATGTTCCAAACTTCCACTTCCCTGTTTTTCCTCCTTCCCTACTGACTTTTTCAACTTAACAATCTCCTAAATTAGTAGAATTTTGTGTCAAAACATTTTCCCCAAAATGTCCTCAGTAAATTAACACCTCCATGCCATCCAAGAGACCTATATAGCATTATTTAGTGACAACCACATTCACCATAACCAACTCAATGCCATCACCAGCATATAATTCAAAGTAAATCACATATCAGAAGAAACGCATATCAGAATAAACCTTACACTTTTGTATTCTTTATTTACTAGCACATTGGTGAAAAAAATTAGTAAAACTTTATGATGCCATAATACAAAAATGTCCAACAGAACATCCGGATAGTCACTTAAATACTACTGGACAGATCAAGGAGCAGATATGAAATCCATACTAGATATTAAATCAATAATTCCATATTTCCCCAAAGTTTCTATTCAGCTAGCCCAACTTTAAATCATCCAAAGCCCCAAAGCGAAACAAAAAATTCTCTTTTCGTGAAACACAAGTACTACAGAGGAAAACCTTTCTAGAGTCCAAACTAACCAAATAGGTTGTTCCAAAACTAAGTACTTGATACGACTGAATATGTGAACATCCTTGATCAATTACGCCAACATTTTCTATTTAAAGTGAGTTCAAACACAATTATCGCAACACTGACATGTTTCGAGACATCCATTAAGATAGACATGTATTGTTTCGATTAATAGAACTACTAACAAAACTTCACATATTCAACAACCTAATAAACTTGCTTAATTGAGTACTTAAGCTAGTGTTTGCTACAATCTACATAACTTTCTTTGAAGGCTTTGACAACTTCAAATTAAGTAAATTAAAAGATAAAAGGATAAAAGAATAAATAAAGCATCCAAAAATATATATAAACAAAATCAAAGAGGTAATTTAATGACAAACCACTTGCTTTAAAAGCCATGCCAAGCCACGATGCATTGCCCAAGCAATATTAGTACAAATCCAGGAAGCCCTGATTGAGTTCCACCAGCTGTCTAGTGGCTGAGTTTACTTGTATGGATATAAGGAATGTAAGCTAAAGTGATCAGTAATTTCTGTGATACATTTCGTGTGAAATTCCACACACACACACACACACAACCAAAAAAGAGAGAGATATCCTAACAGATACAAAAGAAATTTCTTGGTTCATGTTGCTGTCATCTCTCAACCTACCTATTTTTCTCATATTGCGTTTGTACATAGAGTTTCTGATTTTGCATCAGGTTAGAATGTTCACCAATATCATTCATATCGACATCATCAGCTATCTCATCAGGAGATCTTCAATGATTATTCCTCCATTTTCCACTATATGTCAGTCGGCAAACAACATACTCGTTGGACTGCAATTAAATATGTAAATTAGAGATAATCAAGTCAGCAAAAGTTGGATTGAAATCCCCTGGTATAGAGTACTGCATCATGGACATAGAGTTCTTAAAATCTTGAGCATTCATTAATAAACAAGTCTAGGATTTAGAACCCTTGAAAATTATTAATGTGCTATAATTCCGAGAATTTCTTCCATGATACATAGGTGTCAAAAAAAGGCTAAAGGAGGAAGAAGAAGCTAACACAGAACAAAATTAAAGAATGATAAGGTACTGGAAAATAATAACTCTAAAATAATTACATCATATATATGAAATATTTTCAGACTTCAAACTATCACAAATTAACAAAGTAAATTACAATCCACACCACCCTCCCCCACCCCCCCCCACCAAAAAAAAAAAAAACTACAAATACACTTAACATAGAAGCAATTTCAATTTGTCCGTACGCATTTAATTGTATCAATTTTGTCCTAACACTATTAAAACGGGTGAACTTTAATTGTGTCAAAATTTTCATTATACATTCAATTGTGTCCATTTCATCAAAACTTTTCAAATTAGCTCAACTTTAATTGCCTTAATTTTGTCCATTACATTTTAAAATCAAGTCAACTTCTAAAGATAAAATGGACTTAATCTATTTTTATACATAATATAAAGTTCATTGAAATAAATGTAGTAAACAGTAAATATGTCTTAATCTTGCAAGTTTGGTAGGTAATATAAAATTCATTAAAATAAATGCAAGAACAGTAAAATTGACTTAATCTTGAAAATGGAGTCACAAAATTAACATAATTAAAAGCTGAACAACCTTGATTTTGAAAAATAAATAACGAAATAGATATGAAATTATACAAAATTGAAACCAAAATTATAGTTATTTCAATATTGACTTAATCCTTTTTTTTTAATAAGTAAGACAACAAAAGTCATTAAAATAAATTAGTCATTTCAATATTTTCCATCATACATTTAATTGTATCAATTTCACCCCCTAAACTTTAAAATTAGAACAAATTTACTATCGTGTCAATTTTGACTTAATCTTTTTGTGATAAGTAATATAAAATTCATTATAAAAAAATTTCAAGAACGGTAATGTTGATAGTTGAGCATAAAATTAACACAATTAATAGTTAAACGACATCAATTTCAAATTTATTAAAAAAAAAAAAAAATTAGACGCAATCTTTTCTTTATTCATTAATCTTGATAATATGCATTAACCAAAATAAATTATTATTATTATTATTTTTTTAGTAATTGAAAACAAAGAACGAAAGAAAGAATTGGCAAAAACTAACTATACTCACATCTTGATTTGGAGGGTTCAAGTCTTTGTACTCAATCAAATTCCATTTACCATTTCGTCCCGACGAGGACGAGGAAGAAGGCAACTTCGACGACTTGTCATCGTTGTTTTCATAGGAAAACCTACTTTTCTCAACCCCTACTAGGCCCGGAGTCTTCAACTGATGTTCCTTTTTCCATGTACCTGAACCCGAACCCACCCTTCGGTCAATGCGTCTGCCATTGCTATATGTCTTGAGCTTCGTGAAGAAATACAGTTGTCTAACAACGCGTGATCCATCCACGGCAGAAAACATGTCCCAGATTTCCCAAGGCTCTTTCTTGCCGTACAAGTCACATTCCTTGACAGCGTTGGAAGGGGTTGGTTTTCCGAGATTCCTGTTGCGGAGGAAGTGAGTGACTAGCTCGTCGTCCGTGGGGTTGAACCTGAAACCTACTGGGAGTTCGTTCTCCATTATCAGGTCGTCGTTGTTGTTGTTCTTGCTGGCCACAGGCACAGTGATAGCCATTGATGAACGTGTTTGAGTCTCTCTCTGTGTCTCTCTATGATCTCATGATGAAGAATGAGTGTCTCTCTCTGTCTCTTCTCTGTCAGCCATTGTTTGGTTTCTTTAGGGTTTGGGGGGAAATGCGAAGAGTGTTTTGGAAGTTTTTTAGTTTTGAAGGTTTTATATGTGGCGGTAGTTTTTGGGCTGGGCTGAGAGGGTTTGAGCTTGTTATGGGCCTTTATTCACTCATTTCTTTTCTTTTCATGTCTTCTTCTTTTGTTTTGTTTTAGATGGAGAATCAAATTCTAAATTTCGTTTCATTAACACCATTAGCATTCGCATTGGGCAAGGTAAATGGTATATGTTAAAGAATTTTACCATCAAAGCAAAAAAATAAGTTAATATTTGATCTTATACCTGTCTTGTATCCTAAAAAAATTTAGAATTGTGTCACAGTACCATCACAAATTTGTAATGGTATTGTAGCACAATTGTAAAAGGAAGTAATATTTTTTTATTCATTCCTCTCTTCTCTCACTTTTTGTCTCACGTCTCAATCTCTGTCTCTCTCTCTCCGTTTCTCATTTCTGGTTTTTATTTATGTTTTGAAATATATTATTTTATTGTATAAATATATTATTTTAATGTGTTGTATTGTAAAATAAAAATTGAGATGTTAAATATATTCTAAAATAATATGATATAATTGATAAAATAATTTTTTGAGATGGTAAAATAGAATAGGATAAAATTTTCGTATGGAATGCTATTAGGTACCCGTTTGTTCAACTTTTGAAGCCCAAAAGTTGCATTTTCAAAAAAGCCAACCCAAAAATAGTGTTTGGTTAGTATAAAACGCAACTTTTTGAAAAAAGTTGTGTTTTATATTTGTGAAGAGAACGCGCGTTTGATTTATGGAGCTCTATCGGTCCATTTTGTAAAAGTTCGTGGGTGTTTGATATATCCATTGGGGGTGAGTTCGCAATTACCAAATTGCCCTTCATCAGTTCTTAGTTCTCATGCCTGTTTCTCATTCCTCTCATCTCTTCTCTCTGCTCTGCCCTCACCGTATTGCTACAAACACAGCACCACCCAACTATCACCGAACTATCACCGGACTACCACCACAATCAACAAAATCAACAAAACCCATTTCAAACCTAACTCAAAATCAACCCAAAACCAAACCCAAAATCTACAAAAAATCAACTCAAAAAAAGTGGAATGTTCTGGAGCTTTCGAGCAAAATCAAAATCCAAAACAAAAAAGCTCTGTGGCAGCACGATGAATCAAAATCCACAAAAAATCCAAATCAAACTCCACAGAAAATCCAAAACAAAATCAACTCAAAATCAAACCCATTTCCTTATGTTTCAATCATCTTTATCTTCATCATCATCATCATCATCATCATCATCATCTTCTCTCTTCCTTGTAGCTTTCGAACTGTCAAAAAAAAAAAAAAAAAAAGCTCTGCGGCAACTGGAGGAAGTGGAAGGGAAAAAGGGGAAAGAAGGAACAAAAAAAGAAAAGTGGAATGTTCTGGAGGAAGTGGTAGGGAAAAAGGGGAAAGAAGGAAAAAAAAAAAAAAAAAAAAAAAAAAAAAAGAAAAAAGAAAGAGGAAGAAGAAGAAGAGCTCAGTGGAACGTTCTGGTCCTTCTGGAGCTTGGAGGAAGAAGTGGTATGGAAAAAGAGAGGAAAGAAGGAAAAAAGGAAAGAGTAAGGGTATGTGTGTGGAGGAGAAAGAAAGAGGAAAAAAAGAAAAAGAAAAGAAAATGCGGTAAGTGAGTGGAGGAGAAAAAAAGAGGGAAAAAAAAAAGGAAAAAAAAAGGAAATGTTTTCACAATATTTTCACAATAAATTTTAAGTGGTAGGTTATTATTAGCTAATATTGGTAAGAAAAAATAATTTTTTTAGAAAAAGAAAAAAATAATTTTAATAATACGTTCAAATTAAAATCAGTATAAATTTTTATCATAATATTTTTACAATACTTTCACAATAAATCTTAAGTGGTAGGTTATTATTAGCTAATATTGGTGAGAAAAAAAAAATCTTTTAGAAAGAGAAAAAAAAAAATTTAATAGTACGTTCAAATTAAAATTAGTATCAATTTTTATCACAATATTTTCACAATAAATTTTAAGTGGTAGATTATTATTAGCTAATATTGGTGAGAAAAAAATAATTTTTTTAGAAAGAGAAAAAAATAATTGTAATAATATTTTCAAATTAAAATCAGTATCAATTTATCTATACTACTATTTAAGGGGCTGCACCTGTTTGGACCGGATTTTTTTTTTTTTCCAAAATACCCCTACAGCCTATGTTTAAGTAGAGGCAAAACTTGGTAAAAATGCTTCTTTTAACTTCCACGTAAAACACTATCTACAAAATAGGAATACACTCCCAGTACACTCACGTTGGTTTTCAAACTCAAATTGCTTCTTCTTCAGTTCTCCAATTCTCTTAATTCTATGTTTTCAAACTCCTTTCACCCACCTCTTTGCTTCAGATTTCACTACAAACAACAACAATAGCAGATAGATTTGAGGTAACCTCTTTCTTAGATCAAATTTCAGCCCTCACTCTCCCTCTGATCTCTATTTGGCAATGTGTTTGCTTATTGTTATTTTGAAACTGACTAGATATTTTCTGATCTATTGTTTTACAGGCCTTTTGGTTTAGGAGGGGCCGCAATTTAAAGTTGCAAAATTGTAGGTTGTGTTAATGGACTCTCTGGTTTTCTTTGTTAACTGATTTTTGTTGTTTTCCTCTGCTTCCTACTTTCCAGTATCAGGTGGAGGCTTACTGTTCTATCCTTATTTTTCATTTCATTTTTTTTCCCTGAAAATTTCCATTTATGCTCTGTGTGACTATGTGAGAGTGTGTGTGTGTTGCCTCTTATAAGCTGATTATTTCAACAATAGTGGAGGATCTGGATCCTTAAGAATGACCAATATGTCACTTGGTGGATGACAAGTGAAAGTCATTTGGAATGTGTGCCATGATGCAACGTGTACAAGTGAAAGTCATTTGGAATTCATGAACATATTTAGTGAATGGAATGCTATACAGACTTGGGGTCTTGCGATTGTGTTGTGTCGGTAGTTTTTTTATATTTTATTTCCCTTATTATGCATTTCTGACTTATTAGTTTTGTGCACTTGCGTTTTCCTCCTTTTTGTTATTGTTTGAGTTTGGCTGCCAAATTGTTGATGCATAACCTAACCTTCATAGTAATCGTCATATATATGTTTGGTGCAGAGGGAATAAAGATCACGATAATGCTACCATATTTTTTTTTATTAAAGCTCAAAATGAAGAATTACCATACTGTTGTGCAGGCAGAGGAGATCAACGTGAGAAGTAGAGAGAGTAAACTGATTTTGGGTGCAAAGTATTTTCTCAAAAAGACACGTTCTAGGTTAGTTTTTGACTCTAAAGCTAGCGTTTATCACCTTGGCTTAAATTGTTATGGTTTGCAAGTCTAAAGCTAGCATTTATCACCTTACCTTAAATTGTTATGGTTTGCAAGTCTGATTTTTTTTAGACACGTTCCTAAGAAATCATAGCTAAAAAAAAAGTCTTGGATTATCAGATTATGTGTTAATTTTCTTCTCCATGTGTTGTTTTATCTCCAACAAAAACTTATTATTTTATCATGAATTACATTGTAAAAGGACTATACTTTGTTATCATTATCCTTTCCATATCATTATCTTATCTTTTTTTTTATTTGGTCAGTTTGATGGGTGTTTAAGTATTTTCTCTAATTAATGACTATTTTTTAAAGAATAGGAATGATATATATTGATTTGTCTTTTTTGTTGTTGTTGTTGTTGTGGTTATCGGATTTGACTCATTATTTTAGTGTATGTGTTCTAAGTGGTGCCCTCTCTTCCTCTTATTATTTTTGTTTGTTGTTTTTCTTACATTTAAGCCTTACTCTCTATTTTTTTGTATTTTTTTTAGCGTGACATATCAACAATTTGGTTAGATTGCATAGTAGACACATTGGATGAATTCGGGTGAGCGAAGTGGTAGTCAATCTATCAAGTAGTTGTTAAAAAACATTCTTTGTAATATGAATATTCTACCTTATGAAATTTAATATTGTCCTTTTTTGTGTCTTTCATTGCACATTTGATGACTTTGTAAGCAATTGTCATATACGCAAATTTGCTAAAGCAAGAATGATATTGGAGAACTTATCTTTAAAGATAAAAATTTGAAATTGTGGTCAAAATTTCTTCTAAATAATAGACTAACTGTTAGGGGTAAAAACCTACACCCTTAAATATATCTTATATTTGATAGTTTAAAATGTTACTTCATTTTAAATTTTAAAATTTTAAAAATTGGTAAAATTTAATCTAATCCAAAATAACTTACCAAAAGACAAAAAGACTCCAAACAAACCATGTCTTTTGAATTTGCATCAACTGTTACATGTACTCAATTAAGAAATTTGCACCAACGTTTTTTTTTTTTTTTAGGGTGGTGAGTCCTTTAACGTTGGTTTCCTATTTTTATGCAACTTCAAGCAAAAAAAAAAAAAATCCCAATGTTTTAGGTATTTTAATAATATGCCAGCACTGTTTTACATTTAATTTTTTTAAAAAAAAATGTTTTAAGTATTTTTATTCCAAAAATTTTGATATTATTTAGATATTACTTAGAAGTAATTTTTTCCATGATTTTATACTTATATATTTAAAGAGAAGAGGAAAAAATAAAAACCATGTTTTATAGATTTTCAACCAATTAATAACATGAAGCCTTTTCTATACAAAAAAAAAAAAAAAAAAAAAAAAAAAAAAAAAAAAAAACCTATCCTTCAATTGTTGGGGGAGGGAAATTTCAACCAATTCAGCTATTATTTAAAAAAAAAAAATTATATTATGGCTAAAATATTGTGTTTACATATTTTTAGTGTCAGACCATTGCAACTCAAAAATAAGGGTGCAATATTGTTTTGCAAAACTTTTATATAACAAATTTGACTACAAAATTTTAACATAGCACATGCTTCCACTAAATATTGCGCTAAATAATTATTGCGCTAAATATGTATATATGTGCAACTAACATGATTATTTTTTTGTCTATTTTAATGCAGAAATGAGTTCGGAAAACACACCTATGACTCATACCAATGACGTAGAACGTCGTCGAGAACTACAGAGATATTATGATCGACATAGTAGACAAATAGAAGACAATGAAAGTAGACAAATTCGATTGGCAAGACGTCGTGCCAATTATGCAAGACGAAGACAACAAACTTTGGGTGGTGATATTACTTTAGTGGGAAGTCCAGCAAATTTAAATGAAGACGTTGTGCATTCTAATTCAACATTATCATGTGTATCACTAATACCACCTAATCGCGAGGCTACACTAAGTTGCCGTCTTACGCATATTCGTAACTTGGCGCGAAATATGCTAGTTGAGCAAGAACAATGCTAATGGTGAGATCATAATTTTGTACCTTTTAAAAAATATTCATTTGTTGGACTATGATTATTTTGGTGAAAAATATAAATTAAGGCATGTTCATTTTGTGTCAATATCAAGAACAATGCTAACTTAATGTTTATAATAACTTTAGGTTTACCTCCAATATATCTTAACTATAATGCCAAATGATTTTGAGGCTGGACCAAGTCATATAAATTTTGATGTTAATGATGGTAAGTTTTATGTCAAATATTTATAAACTTTGCACCATTATAATTTTTTTGTAAAAATTAGCATTTTCTATAATTACATTGCAGGTGTAGAAAGAACTGAAGAAGTTGAAAATATAAATAATCAAAATCACAGGGATGGCTACAGAGAACAAGGTTTGTTACTCAATGTCACCATTTTAATTTCAATTTACATGTTTATCATTATCAATTTTATTATTTGTTAACAAGTTGCATATTCAAAACATTATTAATATTTTGCTTATTTCACAACATAATATTTGATACAATTTTAATATTTTTTTTCACAACTATCATAACACTTTTTATTACTAATTTTTTCCTCAAAATAAAAATTAGGTGTTAACAACACATTTGATGGTACTGCACATGTAATAAATTATATGTGAGGTAGATACAATTGTGCAAAGGATTTTAAAGAAGGTATAGAGATCATTAGGTACCAACTACCACAACCAAAGACATGTTGCTTTTGTAATGCCCGTTTGTTCCATCGAGAGACATCCTCGATGTGTTGCAAGGATGGAAAAATATCCTTACCCAACATACCAATTTGTTCAGAATTTAGTGAGCTCATTTGTAAGCAAACACCACGGGGCAAACATTTCAAGCAATATATACGATTTTACAATAACATGTTTGCATTTACTTCAATGGGTGTGCACGTGGATGAAAGCGTGGCCTTGAATAGTCAAGGAATATATACATTTCGTGCCCAAGGTGCCATCTATCATATAATTGGTAGTCTTTTACCACATACACCTCTAAGTCTGTGACATCTACAATTGTATATCTACGACACCGATCTTGAAATACAACGCAGAATGTCTTAATCTGTAAAAGCTCATGAAGATATTGTGCGACTTATTCAAAGGATCTTGGACATGCATAACCCATTTGTGGAGAAATTTCGTCAACTATCTCGAAGTCCAAATTTACATCAATGTAAACTCCTCATTAAAGAACAACCTCTAAACCAACCTCAATATTGCCTTCCCAGTGCTTCCCAAGTGGTAGCTATAATTGTAGGAAGAGAAGAAGCTGGTCATTTAAGTGGCAGAAAAATTTTGGTTCAAACGTTTGGTGGTAATTTGATCAATGTTCAAGATACAGCAGGATATTATGATCCATTGCAATACCCAATACTTTTCCCATTTGGAACATATGGTTGGGATATCAACACACGCGACACTAATAGAAATAAAGTGTCATGTCGTGATTATTATGCATACATCTTTCAGGTAACAATTTTATTATTTTCAAATTTTTTTACTTCAAAATGCCACTTACACTATAAAATAACTGAACCTACATCTATTTTTACTAATGTCCAAGATTTGTGACGATGCTCTATCAATGATTTAGTATGGAGGACGCCTTTCACAACACTATGTTGTTGATAATTATGTAAAAATTGAAACACACAAGCTTAGGTGGTTTGAGCACAATCAAGATTCTATTAGGGCAGATTTGTACCAAGGCTTACAAGATGCTTTCCATGAAGGAGAGAGTGATACTGGTAATGTAAATTTTACACTTAAAATTTACATTACTTTATTAATGGCAAATTGGTATCAATATTTATTAATGACCCAACTTTTTCATCTTATATTTAGGAAATGTTGGACATAGAGCCATTCTACCTTCATCATTTATGGGAAGCCCGCGCGATATGATCCAACGATTTCAAGATGCAATGTCATTGGTTCAAAAGTTTGGGAAGCCATATTTTTTCATCACAATGACGTGTAATCCAGGATGGGAAGAAATCCAAAATGAGCTATTACCCGCACAAACCGCACAAGATCATCCAGACTTGCTTGCAAGAGTTTTTAAATCGAAATTTGAAGAATTGAAAGATAATATTGTGGTTAAGGGGGTCTCGGAAGAGTTATTATATATGTGCAGGTTTTTGAGTTCCAAAAAAGGGGTTTACCACATGCACACATGCTTATAATTCTCGATAAAGATGATAAATTGCAAAATCCAGAGGATTACAATCGAGTTGTTAAAGCAGAAATACCGTGTAAGGAGGAATAACCTCAGTTACATAAAGCTGTATTGAAGCATATGATACATGGTCCTTGCGGAGTACAAAATCCAAGATCATCGTGCATGAAAAATGGGCAATGTAAAAAAGGATACCCAAAGCCTTTCTCACCAGAAACCTACCAAGGCAATGACTCATATCCTGTTTACAAACAATATGATACTAATAATCATGTGCCATTGAATGATCATTGCAAGATTATGGTAGACAACACTTGGGTTGTTCCATATAATCCTTGGTTACTGCTAAAATATAACTGTCATATTAATGTTGCAATATCAAGAGTGTAAAATACTTATATAAATGTGTATAAAGGCCCAGATCGTGTCTCTATGGAAGTTAGACCAGGCCCAAATTATGATGAGGTCTAACAGTACATTGATGCAAGATGGGTATGTGCTCCAGAGGCATGTTGGAAGATATTTGCTTTTCCTATGTATCGAATGTACCTTGCTGTTTTTCGTTTGCAAATTCATGTTCCAGATAGACAATAGGTACACTTTAGACCACATAAATCTATTACTAATGTTTTGGAGCGAAGTAAAAAGACAATGCTAACTGAATTTTTTTATATGAATATGATTGATTATGATGCACGAAATTATCTATATAGAGAGTTTCCTGAGCATTATTGTTGGGATTATAAAAACAAAACATGGACACGAAGAAGATCTTATAAAAAAGTAGTGGGTAGGGTATTTATTGTTTTACCATTTGATGGAGAGAAGTTCAATCTGTGTGTTCTTCTTAATCATGTCAAGGGGCCAATAGGATTTGACGATTTATTGACTGTTAATGGGATAACCTATCCAACTTTTAAGCAAGCAGCTGAACAAAGGGGTTTACTAGAGAATGATAATAGCATACGATAGTGTCTGCTTAAAGCAAGAGACATTCGAATGCCGTCAGCTTTAAGAAGATTGTTTGCAACAATATTGGTATTTTGTCTACCAACTGGAGTAAGAGAATTGTGGAATGAGTTCTACCTGGATATGGCAGAAGATTACCCATCAACATCTGTTACAACAGAGACACGTCGTACAAATAAACTTCTCAATGATTTAGAGGTGTTGCTTTTGCAACATGGAAAGCACATTACGAAGTATGATTTGCCGATTTCAACTAGAGAATGTGATAATGATTCAACTGTACCAAGACTCATACAAGATGAGCTAACTATTCCTAATGCAGATAAAGAACTCACTTTAATTAAGAAATTGAATAATGACCAGAGAGTTGCATATGAGACAATCATGACAGTTATTGATCGTAAGGAAAACATGATATTCTTTGTCGATGGGCCGGGAGGAACTGGGAAAACATTTTTGTATCGCACAATATTGGCAACTTTGAGAAAAGCCGGTCACATTGCAATTGCCACAGCTACATCTGGCATAGAAGCAACATTACTCCTTGGTGGAAGAACAACGCATTCCAGGTTTAAGATTCCTTTAACTCCTGATGCTTCATCTACTTGCTCAATAAGTAAACAATCAAACTTAGCTGAACTTATTAGATGTGCCACCGTAATTATTTGGGATGAAGCCCCAGTGGTAAATCGACGTGCACTTGAATCTTTAGATAGAACATTTAAAGATATTATAGAATAAAATTTACCTTTTGGTGGGAAGGTGCTAATTTTGGGGGGAGATTTTCATCAAGTACTTCCGGTTGTTCCAAAGGGTACAAAGGCAGAAATGATTGATGCATGCATAGTCAAGTCCCCATTATGGAAAGACATCAAAGTGTTACATTTGAAGCAAAATATGAGGTCTGTCAACGATGAAGAGTTTGCTAAGTATATACAACACATCGGTGATGGGAATGAACCATTTATAATGGATGATTTGATTAAACTACCCCCTTCAATGGCAATGCAATGAGAGGGTCGGCATTCTATATACAACTTGATTGATCAAGTTTTTCCAAGTTTGCAAGAACATGCCAATGATGCAAGGTATATGGTTGATAGGGCTTTGCTAACACCTATAAATGATGATGTTGAATAGCTTAATGCAAAGATAATTTCTCAGTTTCCAGGAGATGAGTTTACGTTACATTCTTTTAATGAGGTTGAAGGAGATATGCAACATCTATATCAAGAAGAATTCCTAAATTCTATATCTCCAGGGGGTTTACCACCACATGTATTAAGGCTGAAAAAGGGTGCTCCAATTATGTTGTTGCGCAATATAGATCCAAAAGCCGGATTATGTAATGGTACAAGATTGATATGCCGTGGTTGTTTTAACAACGTAATTGATATTGAAATTTTGACTGGACAATATGTGGGTACACGTGTTTTTTTGCAAGAATCCCTTTGAAGACAACAGAAAATGTACACTTGCCATTTGTAATGATCAGACGACAATTTCCTGTACGTTTGAGCTTTGCACTTACAATAAACAAAGCGCAAGGTTAGACAATTCCAATTGTTGGAATTTATCTTCTTGATAATGTTTTTAGTCATGGCCAATTATATGTGGCGTTGTTAAGGGGAGTCTCCCAATCCACCACAAAACTATTGGTGCAAAAAGGAAGAATACCTGAGGAGGAAGGTGTTCACACAAGAAATATTGTGTAAAAAGATGTTTTGTTCCCTTCATCAAAGGTATTAATTAACAATTGAAAAGAACTGTCTTACATATATATTTATTTTAATAATTTACAGATTTTAATGGTTGTGTAGTCTACATTTTAATATTTTAAATCTTGATATTTTTTATGTATACAATTAATTGGTAACAGGAAGGATGCCCAACTCAAATATGAGGATTGAGTCCGCTATGCTAAATAATGGAGTGCATGCTGTTCCTACTGCTCGTTGGGAGAATTGGAAGGATGATCATTCAATATTAAACATGAGGCCATTGATAACAAGGTATATTTCTTTTTAATGATATCTTTAATCAACATCCCTTTCTATTATTTTATCAAAATTAATATTAAAAAGATGTCATGTTGCGTATGGGTTAGGTTCGAAAATTGGAAATTTATTCACCTAGTTGGGGATTCACTATTCGAGCTGACAAGAAAGAGCTTTGGAAAGAAGTGAAACGAGTTTTAGAGTCACAAGAATTAGAAAGGTATGTTACGCTATTTTTTAAAATAGGAAAATAACTAATTGATAGTCTTAATATACAAACAATTTTTTTTCTTTATTTTGAAATTCCAAGAACAAAGACAAACAATAAATCAATGTCAAGAGCAATCAGGTTTCCAACATCCATAAAAATAAAGAAAAAGGAAAAATGAAGGACAAAGTGATCTCTAACACTCATGTCAATAGAGACAAACAGAGAATTAAAATCAAGGACAATGTGGTTTCCAACATCCATGAAAAAAAAAAAAGAAACGAACAAAAAAAACTAAGGACGATGCAATTTTCCACATCCAAAACAGTAAAGACAAACATAAAATGAGAGTGAAGGACGATGCAATAATAAAGCAGGTACAAATCTTTACAACATCCACTTTTTTAAATAAAAATAATAATTAATTACATAGTTTGGATATAAATTTTTTTTTTTTATAAAAAATTTGGTAATTAAATGATAGTTCTTCAAGTCCCAAGCTGAAGTAGACCATTTCACATACATGGAGCTATGCAATATCATCACAAGGTTAGTTTAAATATTTCATTTCACAAGTTTATGCTTGATGTTTATTGTACTTATCATTATTGTGTACGTTTTAAAGTCTCTATTAATAGCACAGACACACACATTTTGTGTCATAGGTTCATGGCAAATGCTGCTGGAAAGCAATTAGAATGTGGAACAAATAACATTGCTCCACCAACTTCTCCACCATATCCGGCATAATATTAATAAGTTTACATATTCCATGTTTCAGATGTAGTGAATTATTTTATAGTTTTACCTAATGTAAATATTTCACTTTTCTACATTCATCCATCAACTTTTCATAATAGCTTTTGTAAAGGTCACCTCATGTATTTTGTAAATAGTTTTATTGTTACGATTTCATTATGCATTTTCATTATATGCACTATTTATAAGATTTATTCAATGGATCTTTTTTTCCTCCCCCTATAGGTTAATACTAAATTATAGCATTATCTTCCAATTAATAACACGTTGATTACTACATAAACAAAATTGGCAAAAAAAGATAATAATTACGGAATACTAGCCTTTGAGCACGCACTCATGCGCATGCTCAGAGGCTTTTCTATTTTTTTGGGGTAAGAGTTAATTTAGAGCATTTATTATAATTTGAGATTACTATACTCTCTAATAAAAAATTAAAAAAAAAAAAAAAAAACCTAGGAGTGTGATGAAAAAATTATTTTACCACACATAATACTCATCACCCCTAGGTTTTTTTTTTTTTTGGATGATTGGAGAGTGTAGTAATCTCAAATTATAATAAATGCTCTAAATTAACCCTTACCCAAAAAATAGAAGAGCCTCTGAATACGCGCGTCAGCACGTGCTCAAAGGCTAGTGTATATATATATATATATATATATATATATTTGGGTCATTCTACTGTACCTCTTATATTTTTTAGTGGGTACGTACCCACCCAAATCTAAACCATTAATTAGTGTTATTTTAATAGTGACCGTTGATTTAAGTTTAGTTTGAAACTTATTACCGGTAAGCTAGGTCAGTATATAAAAGCCAGAAACAGAAATGAAAAACAGATGGGTCTTTCTCAACTTCATATCCTCTCACTCTCTCTCTCGTGTGCTCCTTCCCTTAAAAAAACTCAGATTTGCTTCTTTTCCCATGTCCATCAATTTCTTCACTTCATCCCATCGACGTCCCTCATTTACTCACCAATGAGGGTTTCTTAAAGGATCAAATTGTTTTGATTTTGTTTAAGGTAAGTATCAAGCAAATCCCTAATTTCTCTGTCATTGTTTTGTTCCCCTTTTTCTTTTTAAATTGTTGAAAGAATTTTGGAATTTCGCTCTTAAATTTCATTTCACTATAACGTTGGCATACTTCTGCACTGGTGATGTACTAATTTTGTTCTTTCTTATAAGTGGCACAGAAAGTATTTGTTGAAATGCTTCTTAGGGATTCAGTTTTTCCAAAACTACTTGTTGTGGCTTTGTGTTCTGCTCATTGGGGGGTGTGGGTTCTTGTTAGTGTGGTGTTGAAATTTTATTTTATTTTTATTTTTATTTTTTATTTTATTGGTTAGTAGAGGAAAAAGGCAACACCTGTGTATTCAAGGTGGAAGGGTTTTTGTAAAGAAATAAATTTTTTCTTTTATGTCCTAAGGAGGACACGGGTATAGAGTTGCTATTTCTTTGTTTCTATTTCATTTCTTTTCTATGTGATGTACATCTAAGCTGTAATTCTATAGCTTTTGCAGCATCTTGGAATCAAATTTTGAATGTTATCTAGTTTTAAAGTTTGAGAGCTTTTGTGTTGCTTGCCTTTTTCAGTAGCATGTCCTATGGCGTACAAAAACACACTCTTTGTCTGATTCTCTGTCTATCTTTCTCTCACTCCGGTCTGTGGGTGGGGGTAGTAGCTTCCAACTGATTTGCATATTTAATATAAGCTATCAGAACTATGTCTTTTGATAAAAAATATATATACAATAAGCTACCAGAAACTATGGAAAACCAAACAAATATATGATGTATGCAATCTTAGTTATATGATGTATCTAAATTATGTAATTGACCTAAATATATTAGTTTACACATTTAAACAATGCATGCATAAATGACATTTAAATGATGGGATTTACTATCCGTAGGAAGTTAAGATGATAAATTCTATAACATGGGAATACTAGGGGACATTAAGATGATAAATTTCTTAGTAAGCATTAATTAAAAAATGGTAAGACTAGGGGAAATTTTGTCTAAGACTATCAAATTATAGACACGCTTACTGGACATTGGTATTTTTATTTGGAATGTTGCTATCATCCAATATGACGTCTTCATGATACCAATGTGACTAAGGAACAATTTGTTTCATTGAAAAATATGATGCTATCCTCGAAATCATTTAAAAGAAAAAAAAAAAAAAAACAAACAAACAAAATATCAGTCTAAGTGTCTAACATAACCAAATTTATTGATTTTGATGCATTGTGGTAATTTTCAAAGTTTGCAAGTGTTTTAATCATTTTGAAAGTGTCAAGGATGTATAAGTCATTTGTGGTGTTTTAAAGCTATTTTGTTCATTTTAAAGTGCTTCTTTATATTAATTTTGGAAGTTTAAAAATCTATTTTAGTCATTTTCAAATTTTAATGTTTTATAGATATTTCAGTTATTTTGAGGTTTCATGGATATTTAGGTACTTTTCAAAATTTTGTGGGGAATTTTAGTCATTTCTGTATGTCAATGAGGCTATTTTAGTCATTCTTGATATTTTGAAACTCATAGAAGATCACTATCATGAGTTTTACTAAAATTGAAGAACAACAACAATTTGAACCACCTATTCCAAAGAGTTACTTGGAGAGGTCACGTAGCATCTTAAGCTACTCATTAATAATTTTTTTTACCATATTGTTAGTCATGTTAGTCCCCATTAGTTTTTCTTAGATAACTTATCATCTTTTAAATTTCAATAAGTATACAGCAAAATACAACCACATAATGACAAAAGAAAAATTTATAAGTTTCACCAAGACTTTTTTTTGGGGGGTGGGGGGGGGGGGGGGAAGCAAGTAGAGTGGTTATATAAAATTTTTGTTGTCAATTTGGCCTTGCAAATAAAGGTTTTAGGGGGTATTTTGGTCATTATTAAATTTCAAGGGTCTTGTAGTCATTTTTTCAGGACTTAAAACCATTTCGGTCATTTTTTAGGTTTTAAGACCATTTTGGTCATTTTTTAGGTTTTAAGACCATTTCGGTCATTTTTAAGGTTCTAAGGGTATTTTCATAATTTTTTTAGGTTCTCATGGTATTCCAGTAAAATTAGAGGGTTTCAGGGGTATTTTGGTTATTTTTTTGGTTTCAAGGGTATTTTGGTAATTTTTTAGGTTTCAAGTGTATTAAAGTCATTTTTTAGGTCCTAAGGATATTTCTGTCTCTTTATAGGTTACAATGTCATTTTAGTCATTTTTAAGGTTTCAAGGTCATTTCGGTCAATTTCTAAGTTTCAAGGTCATGTGGTCATTTTTTTTGTCCTAGGGGTATCTTGGTCATTTGCTAGGCTTCAATGTTATTTTGGTCATTTTTTAGGTTTTATGGTAATGGAACCATGAAATTTGAGAAACAAATAAAGGAACCACTAAATGTAACAAAATAACTGCCAAATGTGATGTTGGAACTGCACAATGTGAGGATGGAACTGTCAAATATGAGAAAAAAGTAAGGGAACCACCAAATGTAAGAAAAGAATTGTCACATTTGATATTGGAACTGCATGAAACCGTCAATTGTGAGAAAAAAGTAAGGGAACTACCCAATGTGATAAAAGAACTGTCACATGTGACAAAAATAGAGCAGATGCAATGTTGTTACTGCTTAATATGACAATGGAACCATCAAATTTGAGGGGAAAAAAAAAATGAAGGAACCACTATATGTGACAAAAGAGCTGTTAAATGTGATATTGAAACTGTACAATGTGATAATGGAACTGTCAAATGTGAGAAAAAAAAAAAAGAGAACCACCAAATGTGAGAAAATAACTGTCAAATGTGATGTTAGAACTACACAATGCAAAGATGGAACCGTCAAATATGAGAAAAAAGTAAGGGAACCACCAAATGTGAGAAAAGAACTGTCATATGTAATGTTGGAACTGCACAATATGACGATGGAATTGTCAAATGTAAGAAAAAAGTAAGGGAACCATCAAATGTGAGAAAAAAACTGTCACGTTTGATGTTGAAATTGCACAATGTGAGGATGAAACTATCAAATTTGAGAAAAGAACTGTCACATGTGATGTTGGAATTGCACAATATGAGGATGAAACCATCAAATATGAGAAAAAAGTAAAGGAACCAACCATTGTGACAAAAGAACTATCTCATGTGACAAAAATATAGCAGATGCGATGTTGGTACTACTTATATGACAATGAAACCATCAAATTTGAGGAAAAAAAATAAAAATAAAGGAGCTATTATATGTGACAATAGAACTGTCAAATGTGATATTGAAACTGCATAATGTGATAATGGAACCGTCAAATGTGAGAAAAAAATAAGAGAACCATCAAATGTGAGAAAAGAACTATCATATGTGATGTAAGAATTGCACAATGTGAGGATGGAACCGTCAAATATGAGAAAAAAGTAAAGGAACCACCTATTATGACAAAAAAATTATCACATGTGACAAAAATATAGCAGATGCGATGTTGGTACTGCATATATGACAATGAAACCATCAAATTTGAGAAAAAAATAAATAAAGGAGCTACTATATGTGACAAAAGAACTGTCAAATGTGATATTAGAACTGCATAATGTGATAATGGAATCATTAAATGTGAGAAAAAAAATAAGAGAACCACCAAATGTGAGAAAAGAATTGTCAAATGTGTGTTGGAACTGCACAATGTGAGGATGAAATAGTCAAATATGAGAAAAAAAAATAAAGGAACCACCAAATGTGAGAAAAGAACTGTCACATGTGATGTAAGAATTGCACAATGTGAGGATGGAACCGTCAAATGTGAGAAAAAAGTAAAGGAACCACCCATTATGACAAAAGAATGATCACATGTGACAAAAATATAGCAAATGCGATGTTGGTACTGCATATATGACAATGAAACCATCAAATTTGAGGAAAAAAAAAAATAAAAGAGCTACTATATGTGACAAAAGAACTGTCAAATGTGATATTGAAACTGCATAATGTGATAATAGAACCGTCAAATGTGAGAAAAAAAATAAGATAACCATCAAATGTGAGAAAAGAATTGTCAAATGTGATGTTGGAACTGTACAGTGTGAGGATGAAACCGTCAAATGTGAGAAAAAAAATAAGGGAACCACCAAATGTGAGAAAAGAATTGTCACATGTAATGTTGGAACTGCACAATGTGAGGATGAAACCGTTAAATGCGAGAAAAAAAGTAAGGAAATCACCAAATGTGAGAAAAGAACTATCACATGTGATGTTGGAATTGCACAATGTGAGGATGAAACCGTCAAATGTGAGAAAAAAGTAACCTGGTATAGCAAGTTACCTACTAGTGGGTAACGTAACCCCCCTTTCTTTTTTGGGGTACCATACTCCCTTTTTTTGGGGTACCATAGAATTACCCATATATATATATATATATATATATATATGATGGGTTCAAGTTATACCTAGTGTAACTCTAAAGAGTTACATATTTTTTAAACCGTTGGATTTAAGTAAATCTAACGATTAAAAAAAGACCCATATTATTACAAATATTCTTATTATGATTTCATTAATTACCCTCATTTATATATATATATATTTATAAAACCGAAACCTCTGAAACTCTCACAATTTTCCACATCATCACTATTTTCTTTTTCTTTTTATTTTAGGTTTTATATCGTATATAGAATCCACCAGAAAAATAATAGACAAAAGTTTGAATTTTTATTAATAACAATAATATTGAAAAATGTATACAAACTTGGAGGCTTATTTAAGGGCTCCATAAAACTTGATGGATAAGAAAATATATTTTAAAATAAGCCCTAATTAATACCTAACCATAATAGGAACCAAATTTGACCTAAAAAAACATTAAAAGAACCTAAAAACAAGGAAATAAATCACCTAGACCTAAAATAACGTTTTTTGCATAAAAATACCAAAATAACAATATCCTACATCAACTTATCACAAAAATACCAAATAGTTTCTTATTATTTTAGATTCTTCCTAGTAGGACTCTCTCTTCTCTCCTTAAAACCCTAACAATTACCATCTCAAAACCCTAAACTCAATTTCACTTTAAGATTAAAAAAATAAGAAGGAGAGAGACTCACGTAAAAAAAAAAAAAAAAAAAAAAAACGTAGGTTTTGTCTTTTTTATTTGCTTGGCGTAAATGCACTTTTAGTCCCTACATTTTGACGTTTTTCCGTTTTAGTCCCTACATTTTAATTTTACCACTTTTAGTCCCTAATTCAATTAACGCGTTCCATTTTAGTCCTTTCCGGTAAGCCACCAACGGAAATTGCTTAGGTGGCAAACTGATGCTGATGTGTCCAATAAAAAAATTTAATTAGCATTTAAAAAATGCCACGTCAGCTTTTAAATATAAAAAAATTTATTAATGAATTTTAACAAAATTAAAAAACAAAAAACAAAATTAAAATCAATAAAATAAATCAATTCAGATTTACAAGAACACAATCACAAACACAAACACAAGAACATCAAGCACAAACAAACCCAGAACAAAAAGATCACAAACACAAAGTCCTCAGCCACAGAGGCAGTGCAACCATCATCATCATCACCAAACAACTTCTCAAACTTAACACTACTCTCGCTCTTCTCAATCTCGCTCACTAGAGAAACCAAAACCCTCACAATCAGAAACAAAATCCTAACTTTCTTCCACAGCAAATTCAGATCGAACTCCAACAAATTCAACGCAACCAAACAGCACCTCAAGATCAAAATTAGCTGCTCCACGCTGGCCCACACCTTCGCACTCGACCTCGTTCCCCAGAAAACGTCGCGCAGGTCGGAGAAGAAGAACTGCTTGATCCACCGATCGAGATCTTCGAACAGAACGTTTGAGAGGGTTCGCACGGACTCGAAATCGGAGCGGTGAAGCGGTGCGTTTAGCGTCGTGTGGAGCAAGAGAAAGTAGATCGATTTGGTGAGCGATGGCTTCAAATCCTGCCCAAAAAAAAAAAAAAAAAAACCGTAGAATTGAGAAATTGGGAATTTGGGAAGGAATTTGGGGAAAACTAAGTGTTTGAATTTACCTGTGCGGAAGATTGGATTAAGAGGATTAGGGTTTTGAAGGAGTGTGGATTTGGAGGAAGGGTTTCGTTGGATCTTCTTGTTCTGGGTTTGTTTGTTTGTTTTTTTTTTTTTTTGATGAGTGTTCTGGGTTTGTTTGTTCTTGATGTTCTTGTGTTTGTGGTTGTGTTCTTTTAGATCTGAATTGATTTATTTTATTGTTTTTAATTTTGTTTTTTGTTTTTTAATTTTGTTAAAATTCATTAATAAATTTTTTTATATTTAAAAGCTGACGTGGCATTTTTTAAATGCTAATTAAATTTTTTTATTATTTTTTAATTGGCCACGTCAGCATCAGTTTGCCACCTAAGCAATTTCCGTTGGTGGCTTACCAGAAAGGACTAAAATGAAACGCGTTAATTGAATTAGGGACTAAAAGTGGTAAAATTAAAATGTAGGGACTAAAACGGAAAAACGTCAAAATGTAGGGACTAAAAGTGCATTTACGCCTATTTGCTTTCATATGTGCCTGAAATTTTCATTATATCTTATTGTTTTATTATGTTTAGAATTGATTTCTTCTAAGTATTTGGGTTAATCTCTATATTTTGATAGTGTTTTTATGGGTTTGGTTTTTGGGTTGAAATTCTAATAATTATTTTATATTGTATATGGCAGATGAAACATCTCTATTTTTTGGAAAAAAATCAAAGCTGCAACCTATGTCTTCCAGCCCAAGGTGTGGTAAATTTTTATATGTTCTTGCTTTATTGAGAATTTTTATTTGGGTTCATGTGATTTTTTGTTTTTTTATTAAAGCTTTGATTTTTGGTTGATTCTATAAAATTTGGAAGGTTTAAGTTTTGGGGTTTTTGGTATTTGCGTCTTAGTAGGTTGATCTTAATTTTTTACCTTATATGTTTTTTCTTTATTGAGAATTTTTATTTTGGGTTCATGTGATTTTTTGTTTTCTTAATTAAAGTTTTAATTTTTGGTTGATTAATTATTTGTTTGGATTAATTTTAATTAATTATTTGTTTGGATTCAACGTAAAAGATAATGGAATTATGTGTTATAAATTTGATAATGTTCCATGTTTTGAATTGTTTATATTGTTATTAATACGACTAAATAAGATTTGTTTTTATCTTTGTAGTTTATATCAGTTTTGAGTGTGTGTGTATATATATAACTTTTGAGAATTTTGCTTTATTAATTTAAGAATTGTAAATTACTTTGTAAATTTTAGTAACTATGCACCTGCAGTGAGACATTGACATTATAAGCATATATATATATATGGTATTAACATTTTATAAAAAATTTTCTTATAACCCAATAACATTCTACGTTAGACAACACTTCTAAACTATAGAAAAGCATAAAAGTTAAATATTTATTCCCATTGTATTTTATTTAATTATGACAGATCTTTTTTTTTTTAAATGCTAACTAGCAAAATGTCTATAATATGCATATTATTAACCAAATTTTTTATTTCTAAATTTCTTAGATTTTATTATATCAATTTTTTTTTCTTTTAAATTCTTGGTGGGCAAATCAGTCTCTCACTAATTCTTTTATCTTAACGTGATGTTGATTAATTGGTAGGGACTAAAAGTGCATTTACGCCTATTTGCTTTCATATGTGCCTGAAATTTTCATTATATCTTATTGTTTTATTATATTTAGAATTGATTTCTTCTAAGTATTTGGGTTAATCTCTATATTTTGATAGTGTTTTTATGGGTTTGGTTTTTGGGTTGAAATTCTAATAATTATTTTATATTGTATATGGCAGATGAAACATCTCTATTTTTTGGAGAAAAATCAAAGCTGCAACCTATGTCTTCCAGCCCAAGGTGTGGTAAATTTTTATATGTTCTTGCTTTATTGAGAATTTTTATTTGGGTTCATGTGATTTTTTGTTTTTTTATTAAAGCTTTGATTTTTGGTTGATTCTATAAAATTTGGAAGGTTTAAGTTTTGGGGTTTTTGGTATTTGCGTCTTAGTAGGTTGATCTTAATTTTTTACCTTATATGTTTTTTCTTTATTGAGAATTTTTATTTTGGGTTCATGTGATTTTTTGTTTTCTTAATTAAAGTTTTAATTTTTGGTTGATTAATTATTTGTTTGGATTAATTTTAATTAATTATTTGTTTGGATTCAACGTAAAAGATAATGGAATTATGTGTTATAAATTTGATAATGTTCCATGTTTTGAATTGTTTATATTGTTATTAATACGACTAAATAAGATTTGTTTTTATCTTTGTAGTTTATATCAGTTTTGAGTGTGTGTGTATATATATAACTTTTGAGAATTTTGCTTTATTAATTTAAGAATTGTAAATTACTTTGTAAATTTTAGTAACTATGCACCTGCAGTGAGACATTGACATTATAAGCATATATATATATATGGTATTAACATTTTATAAAAAATTTTCTTATAACCCAATAACATTCTACGTTAGACAACACTTCTAAACTATAGAAAAGCATAAAAGTTAAATATTTATTCCCATTGTATTTTATTTAATTATGACAGATCTTTTTTTTTTTAAACGCTAACTAGCAAAATGTCTATAATATGCATATTATTAACCAAATTTTTTATTTCTAAATTTCTTAGATTTTATTATATCAATTTTTTTTTCTTTTAAATTCTTGGTGGGCAAATCAGTCTCTCACTAATTCTTTTATCTTAACGTGATGTTGATTAATTGGTAGGGACTAAAAGTGCATTTACGCCTATTTGCTTTCATATGTGCCTGAAATTTTCATTATATCTTATTGTTTTATTATGTTTAGAATTGATTTCTTCTAAGTATTTGGGTTAATCTCTATATTTTGATAGTGTTTTTATGGGTTTGGTTTTTGGGTTGAAATTCTAATAATTATTTTATATTGTATATGGCAGATGAAACATCTCTATTTTTTGGAGAAAAATCAAAGCTGCAACCTATGTCTTCCAGCCCAAGGTGTGGTAAATTTTTATATGTTCTTGCTTTATTGAGAATTTTTATTTGGGTTCATGTGATTTTTTGTTTTTTTATTAAAGCTTTGATTTTTGGTTGATTCTATAAAATTTGGAAGGTTTAAGTTTTGGGGTTTTTGGTATTTGCGTCTTAGTAGGTTGATCTTAATTTTTTACCTTATATGTTTTTTCTTTATTGAGAATTTTTATTTTGGGTTCATGTGATTTTTTGTTTTCTTAATTAAAGTTTTAATTTTTGGTTGATTAATTATTTGTTTGGATTAATTTTAATTAATTATTTGTTTGGATTCAACGTAAAAGATAATGGAATTATGTGTTATAAATTTGATAATGTTCCATGTTTTGAATTGTTTATATTGTTATTAATACGACTAAATAAGATTTGTTTTTATCTTTGTAGTTTATATCAGTTTTGAGTGTGTGTGTATATATATAACTTTTGAGAATTTTGCTTTATTAATTTAAGAATTGTAAATTACTTTGTAAATTTTAGTAACTATGCACCTGCAGTGAGACATTGACATTATAAGCATATATATATATATGGTATTAACATTTTATAAAAAATTTTCTTATAACCCAATAACATTCTACGTTAGACAACACTTCTAAACTATAGAAAAGCATAAAAGTTAAATATTTATTCCCATTGTATTTTATTTAATTATGACAGATCTTTTTTTTTTTAAACGCTAACTAGCAAAATGTCTATAATATGCATATTATTAACCAAATTTTTTATTTCTAAATTTCTTAGATTTTATTATATCAATTTTTTTTTCTTTTAAATTCTTGGTGGGCAAATCAGTCTCTCACTAATTCTTTTATCTTAACGTGATGTTGATTAATTGTCTTTTTATTTAACTATCCCGTGCATCGCACGGGTTAGCGACTAGTTACATTCTAAACCTATTCCTAAACCAAAAAACGTTTGAGGTCTAACTCTATCTCTCTCCGTTTCTCTCTCTATGATCCAACGGTATGAATCACAGATGCTTATTGTAGAGAGGGAAAATTCCCGACCTATCACAAGCTGACACGTCACACTACCGAGTCCACAAAATACAGTTAATTACAAAGTGCCACGTATTACTGCTAGCGTTTACTATTACTACTCAGAAGTCAATGGAAATTTGCCAAGTGTCATGCAAAAAAAACCAATCATGCATCAGCGCACGTGTAAGCGATGACCCAAGCAACCTCGCACGTGTAAGCAATGACACAAGCGGACCAATCAAATTGTGACATGTGTCACCAGTCAGACTCCGCCATGTGTCGCTCATCTACCCCTAAACTCCTATAAATAGAAGAATTTCTAAGGCATTTAAAAGAGATCTGAAGAGATCTGGAAGGCTGGAGAGAGGACATCAAGCCATCTGAAGCACTCAGAAGTCCAGAAGCTCTGCTGGAATCAAGCCTCGAAGCCTCTAGCAACTTCAAGAACTTCAAACACAAAATCAAAGAACATTCGAAGCAGAATCATCCAAATCATCTGCTTAGATCCAAAAGTTTGCGGGAATCAAGCCTAAAGTGTCCGAAAACATCAACAAATCACAAATCAGTGAAGCTCTACGGATTCAAGCCTCTAAAGCACCAAAGAACTTCCACCACAAGCCTTCAAATACAAAGAACATTCAAAGAGGAATCATCCAAATCATATTCCTAGATCTCAAAGCTCACTGGAATCAAGCTCAAAAGCCTCCAGAAACCTCAACAAATCACAAATCAGTAAAACTCTACGGATTTAAGCCTCTAAAGCACCGAAGAACTTCCACCACAAGCTTTTAAATACAAAGAACATTCAAAGAGGAATCATCCAAATCATATTCCTAGATCTCAAAGCTTACTGGAATCAAGCTCAAAAGCCTCCAGAAACCTCAACAAATCACAAATCAGCGAAGCTCTACGGATTCAAGCCTCTAAAGCACCGAAGAACTTCCACCACAAACCTTCGAAGACGAAGAACACACGAAGAACACGAAGAACACACGAAGAACACGAAGAACGTGAAGAACAAAGGATTTCTAACAAGCTCATAGCCAGAGATTCATTGTAATTCCATTTCAAAGACCTTCGATCCATTCCTCAGCCAAATTGAAGGATATTTTGTGTTCGAATCAAAATCACATTACCACAAATCCAATCAACAAATCTTTTAAGAAGATCGAATCAGAGGATAACTCTTTTGTAATCACAGAGAATTGTACCACACATTCATCAATACAAATTCGCACTTGTGAAACAATTTCACTTGTTTGACTTTATTTCGAACAGAGAAATTTAGTCGTCCACATATTCTGGCACGCCCAGTGGGACTTCTCTGCCTCTCATCTCATTCTCTTTCAAAGAAAGAAATCATCATCATCTTGCTACCAACTTCAATGGCCTCTAGCAAGAACATCCAAGCTTCAACAGCTACTTCAACTAAAATTGGTACGGCTACCAGCAACAACTACATTGGTGTAATCAATTGTAGCCAATCCAAAGCAAACAATTAACTTCAATCTCAATCAACCAAGGAAGCCAAGGTCCAGACAATCATCTCCTTAGACCCTCTCACAAGAAACAAGGTCATAAACAAGGACATCTCCACCTTGGAACACCTCAAGTATGGGGGCAAATCCCCTCCTTCCTTCACAAGAAGTTGTTCGCACGATTTCTCTCCCAATAAAGGGAACCCAAAAAATGAGATTTCACATGCTCACTTCAATTCACTTCCTTCTCCATCATCTTGGGAAGTTGTGTCAGTCATGATGACTAACACTTCTACCATGGAAGAAAAGATGGCTGAAATGGAGCAAAGGGTTCTCCTTCTCACAAAAGCACTTGAAGATAAGGACCTCCAAATTGCAACTTTAATGAACAAACTTAAAGTACAAGACCTTGGTGAATCAAGCCATGGTCATAAATTCACATTCGCAAAGGATGACGAAGGGAGAGAAATTGAAGACACTTCCCGACGAGAACAATCTACTTCGGTTGCTTCGTTGTCAGTCCAACAATTACAAGACATGATAACAAATACCATCTGAGCACAATATGGAGGTTCTTCTACAAGTTCTCTATATTCAAAACCCTACACAAAGCGCGTCAACAACATGAGGATGCCAAATGGGTATCAACCCCCCAAGTTATTACAGTTTGATGGCAATGGAAATCCTAAGCAACACATTGCTCACTTTGTAGAAACTTGTGAGAACGCAGGGACTCAAGGAGGCCTTCTTGTAAAGCAATTTGTCCGTTCGCTTAAGGGAAATGCCTTTGATTGGTATACAGACTTAGAACCCGAGTCAATCGACAGTTGGCAACAACTCAAAAGAGAGTTTCTTGATCAATTCTATAGCACGCGTCGTACGGTAAGCATGATGGAGCTTACTAATACCAAGCAATGGGAAAATGAGCCAGTGGTCGATTATATCAATCGATGGCGTTCTTTGAGTCTGGATTGCAAGGATAGACTTTCTGAAATTTCTGCTGTAGAGATGTGCATCCAAGGCATGCATTGGGGACTTCTTTACATCCTTCAAGGGATAAAACCTCGAACATTTGAAGAGTTAGCAACTCGTGCGCATGACATGGAGCTGAGCATTGCTAGCCGAGGAAATACAAAACCTCCCATACTTGAGGAAAGCGTAAAGGAAGTAAGGAGGAATGATAGAAATGCAAAAGTTAACCTCAAAGACCCAATGGTTGTTAACACTGTCGAAGTCAAGGTTCCAAGAAGAGGAGCGAAGGCAAATGAAAAACGACTTGAAGGATGGCAAAAGAATGAAGTGCGTCGTCTGACTTTTAAGGAACGTGAGAAAAAAGTATATCCGTTCCCTGATGAAGATGTGCCAAACATCTTAGAACAACTATTGCAGTTGGAGCTAATTGAATTGCCAAAATGCAAGCGGCCGGAAGACAAGGGGAAAGTTGATGACCCTAACTACTGCATATATCATCGCATCATTGGCCACCCAATCCAAAAATGCTTCGTCTTCAAAGAACAAATCATGAAGCTTGCCAAAGAAAACAAGATTGATCTAGACTTCAATGAAGTTGTCGAGTCAAACCATGTGACCATTGCTTGTGATGGACTTCCAACTCTCAAGTAGGGGGCAAACACCAACAAAGCTTACAAGTTGATCAACAATGATGATGCAAGGATCGGCCCCATCAATGGGAAGTTCCTTAAACACTTTTACGCTTGAACATCGAGGATTGCTCCTAGGCAAGAGCTTAAACTACCCATTATAATGCTGCAAGGGTACATGATGTCTTCCCATTACCTTTGAAAGCATACCAATAAAGAGAAATTAATCCCACTCTATGTCACCAATTGCTAGTGTGGCGTAGTGGTTGGATGCCCAAGTCGCCCTTGAGAGGTCTCGGGTTCGATTAGTGGTGATACCCATTATTACACACTGAGCCTCCCTTTTTGCAAAAAAAAAAAAAAAAAAAAAAAAAAAAAAAAAAACAAAAACAAAAAGATCACAAAAAAAAATGTGCTAAAAAAAAAATTTCTTTTGAACTACGTAATGACTTGATCCTTTTCCGGGGTACGTAGGCAACTTGGTATCATTTACTAAGTTCAGTCGCATGAAAAAGAAGAAGGATTGCCAGTCTAGTTTAAGGAATTTTTCAAAGGTCGTCAATATGCTTTTGAGATCCCTTTATTTGGCAGGCGTTGCTTAGAATCAGTCAATTGCTCACTACATGATGCTCAAAGATCATTGTGGTAGAAAATGACAGCTGCAAAGAATTGGTGTTACTCAGCTAATGATAAACATAAGTTAATTCTTGGTTGTGGAGTAAAATAAAATCTTCAACCTCTTTTGCAAAGAATGAAGTCTTCATGGCATTGCCCCTTTTCTGTGGACATCCTCCCATGTCTCTAAAGTATGTTTTACATCACTTATCTCCTGGGGGCATCTTCTTGTACCTTGCAAGTCTAAGCTACATCATCTCTCTTCTAGGTTGTGCCACTTCACAACTCTAAAATTTGAACCACATCATCTCCCTTTTGAGTGGTGCAATTTCACATAATGTCTCTGAAATCTAGACAACATCACCTTCCTCTAGCATTTGAAGTTGGTGTTGCATCATTTCTCCTCTAAGAGCATGTTCGTGCAATGTCAAAGTCTCGGCAGCATTCTTCTCACACTCAAGGTTTTGTCGGCATCTCTTTGCATCTTCAAAGTCTTGATAGGAGCTTCTTGAAACTTCAAGGTTTTATTGACATCTCCTTGCATCTTCAAAGTCTTGTTGGCATCTCTGAAATCTTGATGTCTTGCTACAGTGCTATGCACCTCAATGTCTGAGCTATGTTGCCTCTGAAAATTGATGTTGTTGTAGCTTTATTATAAAGGCAAATATGGGTGCAACTTCAAATGCGAGTGCAAGTGCTAGTGTGGAGTGTTGTCGTGGCTTCATGACAAAGATGAGCGTTGACACGGCTTCGATGCGAATAAAGTGTTGTCATAGCTTCATGGCAAAGATGAATGTTGACTTAGCTTCAGTGCAAATGGTGGTGCGACCTCATGACATATGTAAGTGCAAATATTGCTTCATGGCAAAAATGAATGTTGGCATGGCTTCAGTACAATGACAAATGCTGGCATATCTTCATGGTAAGGACTCTTGATGTGACTACGTTGCAAAGACTCTTGAGATGGCTATGTTGAAAAGACAAGTGTTGGTGCGGCTTAATTACCAAAGAAAACTGTGCTGCAAAACAAAAACAAGCAACAAAAAAATTTTGTTAGGGAAAAGGTCTCATGGCACATATTAAAAAAAAAAAAAAAAAAAAAAATCAAATCTTGAAAGCTGGAGAAGAAGACTGAAGGCTAGGAATGCCTCAATGGACGAAGCCAATCTCACGTCTAATATAGAGAATGGAGCCAGTGAAAAAAGAAAAAAAAAGAAGAAGCTATATTCACGTTTCAAAAATGTGAAAACAATTGAAGTTCAAAGTCAGATTTTGCATGCGCTCAGCACTCAAAATCAAAGAAGACTGCACCAAATATTGAAATGAAGGATGACATACAGAAAACGGTGCCTCATCACCCACCTAAAGACCTACAAGTCTAAACCTTGGCATCACCTTGTCAGAGCTGTTGAAAAGCCACATAAGTCCAACAATGACCCGCATCCTTTTCTGACAAATTTGTGCAAATCAGTTCAGGATTTCACAAAACTGAACACACAGGGATCTTCTACAAACAAAGATCTACAAAACCCAGGAAAGCTCATCCTCAAAGGAGTCACCACGCGCCACCACGCGCCGCCATAAGCTCGCGATGACCAACGGCATAGTCCTTCAAATCAGTGCAAATCTGCCCACAAATTCAGAAAACAGACCATACCACTAGATCCAGCGGCCTTTACTCTACAAAACCTGAAAATTTCAGGCCCAAACGACAAGACACGCGCCGCCACGCGCCGACACAAATCTGGCAGTTCACAGCGTCAGGTGCACGCGCTTCCACGCGCCTCCCTCACTGTTCACGCGCTCTCACGCGCTGGCAGTTCCCACACGCGCTTACACGCGCCTCTATGACGTCAGTGATGACGTCATCATCCAGAACCCCGGTCTGACCCGTTTGACCCGGACCGACCCGAAAATATGACCCGGTCCGAACCGAAAACAAAAAAAAAAAAAAAAAAAAAAAAAGAGAGAGAAAGAAAAAGGTTTGACCAGGCCGAACTTTGACTTTGCCTAAAAAAGTCAAAATTTTCACAAGGGACCTGTCCCACTTAGTTTTTCGAGTACATTTCGATTTTGGGATCCGTTTCTTCATTCGAAACTCGAAAATTGTGCAAACGTCCAATTTCCAAAAAAGTTGACTTTTGCGTAAATGTTGACCAAAAGTCAAAATTTTTAAGATGGGCCTATCTTGCTCAATTTTTTGCGTACATTCCAATTTTGGAGTCCGTTCCATCATTTGAGACTCAGAAATTGCACAAACAATTCAATTCCAAGATAGTTGTCTTTTATATTGAAAACAACCCAAAGTCAAGATTTTTTGAGCCAGACTTGTCTTGTATAGTTTTTCGTGACTTGGAAATCACCAATCTGACTCACATCTCTGAAGTACTGACAATGTCCAAAATTAAAGCTCTCAATATCAAAATTTGAGATTCTTCCATTTAGTTTGGATCCCCTCAAGGTTATTCTCCAGACTTCATCAAGGCTTCCCTTTCAAAAGTACAGATGAACTCTCACAAGTATGTCTTGAACTTGAAATCACATCGGGTCACCCGTCCAACCTACTATTCCCCTTTCGGTGCCAAACATTCCCACCTACCGTTCGGTGCCTACCGGTCGGGAATCTACCATTCTCACCAAAAATTCTCAACCACCATTCTCAACTACTAACCTACCATTCTTCATTTCTCCACTATAAATAGAAGGGCCGAGTCCAAAAAAAAAAAAAAAACTCATCAAAAAAAAAAAAAATACACTGAGTCATGAAATGAAGATTTGTTTCTTTCAAATTTTCAAGTCCTCCTTCTCACAGCCATTTCCCACTATGGCTTCATCATTCTCAACACTTAGCAACCAATATTGCTTCATAATCAATTCGAAATCAACCCTCTCATGGTTCGGTAGAAACCCTCTTCACAACATCATTGTGGTTTTGAGATCCAAACAAATTTTGTTTCTCCCCTTAACGACCACAGTTGTCCATAAAATTACTCATAACAAGGTCTGCACTGTGGTTCCAAGCTTCCTCAGATTTGGTTGGCCAAGAAATCCAAGTCCAGCTGATATACCTGTTCTTAGGCTCAGGGCTCCCGTAGTCTCTTTCCAATTGCTTGGTCTTCCAGCAGAGGCAGCGGTTCAGAACAAACAGCAACTTGGCTGGTTTCTAAGACCAGAATCACAAGTTAGCTCCATCTTTCATTCTTTTGTGCCTTTCCAACAAGAAACAGTGAATGAAGATGGTAAAAAGTGTTGGGGTATCCTACAAATTGTCTTTCATCTAGCACTTGAAACAACCTCCAAGGCACCAGTTCATCAGAATTCAGCCTTTGGAGCCGATAAATGGTCACCAGAGCCTTATTCCATGTCCCAACCACAGTGGGATCCAAAGGTCATCATTGCTGGTACCTCAAAACACACTTTCTGAAATTACTCCAACTTAAACACAGCTTGAAGTATTTCAGAAGATACTCTTCTGAAATTACTTCAACTTAACGTCTATCAGCATGGTCCCATCACGCAGGCACATTCTACGACTTGCTGTCAGACCCCAAGCAACATACAGTCAGTCCCGGATCCAAAGTTGTACTTCCCAGAAACATCTACACTAAGGGATCCCCGATGTACAGGGCCAGCGCCATGGTGGCGTATGTTTCACCCATTCACTTTGCTTCATCCCCATCTTCTTCACACAGTCACCATCTCCACTTCATCTACATCGTCTTCTTCACCACTAACACCATCATCCCCAGAATAACTAAACTTCTGAAATTACCTCAACTTAACCTGAGTGATGCAATAACACATGCACATTCAACCACATTTCCACATGGCCTCGCCGTAATCCGAAGTATACTCTTCTGAGATAACTTCACCGGAAGTTCTTAAAAACACGAGGCTAGCCCCATGACTCTGCATGTTGTACCCAGCCACCATCCTCGCATCCTTCCCAATCTTCTACACCCTGTGATCTCCGCCAGCGATCCAAAATATTCTTCTGAAATTACCTCAGCTTAACCTCTGCTGAAATGATTCGATCTTGCAAGTACATCAAACTTCTTGCAAATAACTTTCAGCCTCACCAACCCACTCCAAGTACCAAAATACTCTTCTGAAATTACTTCGACTTAATCTCTGCTGAGAAGGCTTGGTCATGCAAGTACATTCAAATATAGGCAAACCCCTTTTCGGTCTCATTAAAACCTTTCATATGGGTGGGTCTACTCCTCGGAAATTATCTCATCCTGCTGAAAGCTCCACCACCTTCAATTACTTCATTTGAAGAGCCAAGTGCAAAAATCTGTTTTCGAAACTCATTCCCACATCACACTCTGAAACTGTGTGCGCGAACGAGTCTCGAGGGGGCATTTGTAGAGAGGGAAAATTCCCGACTTATCACAAGCTGACACGTCACACTACCAAGTCCACAAAATACAGTTAATTACAAAGTGCCACGTATTACTGCTAGGGTTTACTATTACTACTCAGAAGCCAATGGAAATTTGCCAAGTGTCATGCAAAAAAAACCAATCATGCATCAGCGCACGTGTAAGCGATGACCCAAGCAACCTCGCACGTGTAAGCGATGACCCAAGCAACCTCGCACGTGTAAGCAATGACACAAGCAGACCAATCAAATTGTGACATGTGTCATCAGTCAGACTCCGCCACGTGTCGCTCATCTACCCCTAAACTCCTATAAATAGAAGAATTTCTAAGGCATTTAAAAGAGATCTGAAGAGATCTGGAAGGCTGGAGAGAGGACATCAAGCCATCTGAAGCACTCAGAAGTCCAGAAGCTCTGCTGGAATCAAGCCCCGAAGCCTCTAGCAACTTCAAGAACTTCAAACACAAAATCAAAGAACATTCGAAGCAGAATCATCCAAATCATCTGCTTAGATCCAAAAGTTTGCGGGAATCAAGCCTAAAGTGTCCGAAAACATCAACAAATCACAAATCAGTGAAGCTCTACGGATTCAAGCCTTTAAAGCACCAAAGAACTTCCACCACAAGCCTTCAAATACAAAGAACATTCAAAGAGGAATCATCCAAATCATATTCCTAGATCTCAAAGCTCACTGGAATCAAGCTCAAAAGCCTCCAGAAACCTCAACAAATCACAAATTAGTGAAACTCTACGGATTCAAGCCTCTAAAGCACCGAAGAACTTCCACCACAAGCCTTTAAATACAAAGAACATTCAAAGAGGAATCATCCAAATCATATTCCTAGATCTCAAAGCTCACTGGAATCAAGCTCAAAAGCCTCCAGAAACCTCAACAAATCACAAATCAGCGAAGCTCTACGGATTCAAGCCTCTAAAGTACCGAAGAACTTCCACCACAAACCTTCGAAGACGAAGAACACACCAAGAACACGAAGAACACACGAAGAACACGAAGAACGTGAAGAACAAAGGATTTCTAACAAGCTCATAGCCAGAGATTCATTGTAATTCCATTTCAAAGACCTTCGATCCATTCCTCAGCCAAATTGAAGGATATTTTGTGTTCGAATCAAAATCACATTACCACAAATCCAATCAACAAATCTTTTAAGGAGATCGAATCAGAGGATAACTCTTTTGTAATCACAGAGAATTGTACCACACATTCATCAATACAAATTCGCACTTGTGAAACAATTTCACTTGTTTGACTTTATTTCGAACAGAGAAATTTAGTCGTCCACACTTATCATGTGGGCGTGACTATGAGTCTCTGAAGTCTGAATTTCCCTTGTTTCCCTTCTAACACGTGACGTGCATGGAACGAAAAAAAAATTGTTCTAGTAATTCCAAATTCCAGGCTATACGTATCATTACTACTTTTCCAAGCATTCACTGAGGAAATTACTGTGACAATTTCATACAATCAAGTCACTCTCCATAGGTCTATAATGACCTCAGGGTGGATACATACACTATAAGAGAGATAATGCATACGATACGAGTGAATGAGATACATTCTCAAGCCTTGTCAACAAAAGGCATTATCTATTTTAGATAAACCGGTTAACTATTTCGTGGAAAATGTATGTCATTCAAATAAAAACCACTGCATGGAAAACAAAGACAATAGGCCGCCCACAAACACTTTAAGGTCACTTCCAAGAAACTTCACTACAATTTTCTTCTCCCTTCAGTGCAGTCAACCAAAGCTTGGGAAAACAGGCAGATTCCTAGCAAATCCTTTAAAGAAATAAACAAACAAAGACAAAGAAAAGCAGGCCAGCCTGATCCACATTTGTTTTTAAAAAGTGAGAATTTACTCGGAAACTCCAGAAAATATCTTACTCGTTAGTCAGACTGGACGGCTTGACAACAGTCACTCGTAAACAGAATGAAGCATAAATTCTTCTTCTTCTTCTTCTTCTTCTCATATTGTTTTGCATCAAAGCGGAGAGAAGAACAAATTGAAGAGCTTTGAGATCAAAGCTAGCTTCTTGATCGATCGTTCTCTCTGCACTTTCATTTATTTGAATGAAAATCTAATTCATCCAGGCAAAAAAACTGGTGTCCATTCCTTTTTTTTTTTTTTTTGTTGGTATTGTATTTCTTTCTTAATTGAGGTTCCAAAAAGATATGGCAGATGTTGCTGCAGGGGCTGTTGGAGAGGGATTTGCTATTTTGCATGATACAGTTAAGCATGGGGTAGGCCGAATCATCATGTTCAAATCGGAACTCAAACGCTTACAATCCACGCTAGAAGGCGTTGCACCAATGGTCCGAGAAATAGAAGAATTAAGCCAAGCTCTGAATTTCCCAGAAGAGGAGATAAAGAGCTTGATCGAACAAATGGAGAAGGGTAAGGAGCTGGTTGACGAGTGCTCCAAAATCAAGCGTTGGAACTACTGTTTCAAAGCCTATTCTTATTCGAGCAAACTTTCCAAGCTAAACGAGGCTATTGAAAAGTTCTGTCAGTTTGATTTGATGGTACAGAACACAAGGAATGGGTTGAAGATATTGAACTTGGTGAGTCAGAACACAGAGATTGGGTTGGAGACTTTGACGGGGGTGAATCAGAACACAAGGATTGGGCTGGATACTTTGGCCGAGGTGAATCACAACACGACGATTGGGTTGGAGACTTTGGCCGAGGTGAAAAACAACACAAGGATTGGGTTGGAGGCCTTGGCTGAGATAAATCAGAACACAACGACTGGGTTGGAGACTTTGGCGGATGTGAATCACTGCAAAAGGATTGGGTTGGAGGCATTGGCTGAGGTGAATGAGCTTAAAAGGAATTTGGATCTTGTTTTGAAGCATGTGGAGAGTCAGAATAGGGACATGAAGAAGAAATATAGGACATTTTCGTTTGCGGTTCCTAAACCCAGGGATTATATTGTTGGGTTTGATTTGCATTTGAAGGAGTTGAAGAGGGAGCTGTTGAAGGAAGAGGTGTCTGTGCTTATAGTGACTGCTCTTGGAGGTTGCGGGAAGACCACGCTGGTCAAAATGCTTGGTTGGGATGAGGAAATTATAGGTACTTTTTCTCAAATGAAAATATGTCTAGTGAATACAAATTTTTTTTTTCATTTTTGTTTTTCCAACTACTAACATGTCTTGATCTGATTGGTTGGTACTTTTATGTTACATAATAAAAGTGATCAACACTAATGAACCTATTTTGAATTATTATGAAAATGTTGTGTTCGTAACATTTTTCTTTAAAGAAACATGAGCAATACTTTCATTTTAGTTATATATAATGATAGTATTACTATGTGGATACTCTATAGGAAAAGTAGATGGTTAGGTCATTTAAAAACAAAATAGATAGAGAACTTTATTGATGAATCTTTAAATGTACAATTGCTTGATTATTATATGTTTAACCAAAATTGGAACAAATGGAAATACTTTATTCAAACAGAAGATTCCAATTTATGCAAGCGAATTGAACTACGTTTTGAAACAAATATTTGGGCCATAAGGTAACATATGGTAGGACCTTGCTAATTGTATTCAATCTTTTGTTTTAGTCCTTTCTCAATAGTCATAGCAGTGCTTTTGGCATATTTCATCCTTTAGAATTACTGCCTTGAGAAGAGTAGTGATAAAGAAAAGATAAGGATAAAAAAAAAAATTTTTTAAAAAAAATGTTCTTATATTCATAATTGGTGTAGTTTTCTAGAAAATTGCTTTTTCTCACTTCTTACCCTGTGTTGGGAATGGGAATTTTGTTTATTTCACTTCACCATTATGCATGTAGACGTATAATGTTATTAGACATGAACTATGCCTTGGTGGCAGCTTTCTAACTACATTGTGTTTGGATAGGCAAATATATGGGCAATATATTTTTTGTCAACGTTTCAAAAACTCCCAACCTGAAGGTCATTGTACAAAGCCTATTTAGTTATATTGGTGATGAGTACCCTGAGTTTCAAAGTGATGAAGATGCAATCAACCAGCTGGAGCAACTGCTGAATCAAATTGGTCAACCCATATTGTTGATCTTGGATGATGTCTGGCCTGAATCAGAATCCCTTATTGATAAGTTCAAGTTTAATATTCCAAATTACAAGATTGTGGTGACTTCAAGAAAAGCATTTTCAAGATTTAAGTTTACATTTGAATTAAATCCATTAGATCATGAAGATGCAATGAGACTTTTTTGTCACTCAGCATCAATGCAAGATGGGAGCTCTTACATACTACAAGAATATATGGAAAAGGTACTTTGTCAGTATATATATAAAAGAAATATGGTTAATTTTGTTTGTACATTTGCCTTTTGGGTTAAGGTGTGCATATGACCAAAGATATACATTCTATTTTTGGGTTGATGGATCCATATACCATATATACTTGCCCAAATCATGTTTTCATACTTGCACATGCATTATATTTAAGCTTGTTTGTTTTGTTTCCGGCAAACCAATTGTCCCCAAAACCCTTTTTTTTTAGAAAGAATTGTCCCCAAAACTTGAGTGAAGACAAGGGAAAAGAAAGAAAAAAAGTCGTACAAAAGGCATTTTCACATTTCTGAACAAACAATGGTTTAGAGTTTAGACAAAAACAGTCTTGACCAACATTACCCTTGTAACCTATGGACAAGAACTAATTTTATTTGGTTCCTTGAATTGCAGATAGTAAGACACTGTGGGGGGTTGCCAATTGCCCTTGAAGTGATTGGTGGTTCACTCTGTAGGCAGCCTATAGAGGTTTGGGAAAGTAAAGTAATGGGACGGTCTGAAGGTCATTCTATTTTTGACTCTGATGATGAGGTGCTTGCTCATCTCCAAAAATCTCTGGACTTTTCTGCTAACAAGATCATCCTCAAAGAGTATTTCATGGACCTAGGTTCATTTCCTGAAGGCCAAAGAATCCCTGCTACTGCCCTCATTGATATTTGGACAGAATTGCATGAATCAAGCAAAAATGATATCTATGCTATTGCTAATTTGCATGAACTCAACAGTCGGAATTTGGCTAGTCTTGTAACGAAAAGGTTCTTTCAGACTTTGATTTCTAAAGTGTGATTTTCTTGTAGGATAAGTTCTTCATTTGATTATTTCTAGTTGCTAGTTGTGATGTGATATCTCTATACATGACCTAAGGCCCAAAATATTGCATTATGTCTTCTAGCTTGATCAACTGCTGGCCACAATTGATAATATATATATACACACCAAGGATGCTAAAGGTGATTACTTAAAAGAGAAAAAAGGAATTTTATATCAAACGATAAACAATAAGGGGTCCAATTACTCTGCCCAATAAAAGAGGGGAATTTCAACTTTTAGTAGTCTATACCTTTTTGCTGCTTATCTTATAACTGTTTGATTTTAATTGGTACAGATAGAAACTGATTGTCTCAATCCATGTCTTTGTTATCGAATCCACAACTAAGTTCAATTGCCATAGAATATATATTTTTCTTATGTGAGGACTGAAGAATTTGAATCTCTTATAAGCTTATACTTTTGGTCATTCACCAGGAAAGATGCAGAAGAGGTCAGTTACTGTTACAATGAAGAATTTGTCACCCAACATGATCTTCTTAGGGAGCTAGCTATCCAATTGAGCAGCCAGAAGCCAATAATAGAAAGGACAAGACTGATTGTGGACATCAGGGAAAACAATCTACCAGACTGGTGGATGAAACCACAACTTATCAATGCACGCTTATTATCTATCTCTACTGGTTGGTACATTTTTCTCTCTAACAAAGGCACACACACACAATGTAACCTACTAAAGAGTATCTTGTCACACCACATGGAATATTTTTTTTGCAGATAAACTGTTTTCGTCGAGTTGGTGCAACATTCAAGCACCTGAAGTTGAGGCTTTAATTCTGAATCTTCAAACAGGGAATTACACCTTACCTGAGTTTGTGAAGATTATGGTTAAACTCAAGGTTATAATTGTCACTAATTACGGTTTCTTTCCTGGTGAATTAAGTAATTTTCAGCTATTCAGTTCTCTCCCCAATCTAAAGAGAATTAGATTAGAGATGATTTCAATTTCTTCCCTTTGCAATACCCTTGTACAATTGAGGAGTTTGAAGAAAATATCTTTGTTTATGTGCAATATTGGTCAAACTTTTGGGAATTCTACTATACAAGTTTCAGATACATTTCCAAATCTAATGGAGATAAACATTGAGTATTGCAATGATTTGGTGGAATTGCCTGCATGGTTGTGTGAGTTTCTCCACCTAAAAAAACTCAACATCACCAATTGTTATGAGTTGTCTGAATTGCCTAAAGAAATCGGAAAGTTGGTGAATTTAGAAGTGCTAAGGCTTAGGTCTTGTACCAAATTGTCAGAGTTGCCAGAGTCAATCAGAAGCCTCCATAAGTTATGCATTCTTGACATATCTAACTGCATAAGTATTATCAAGTTGCCACAACACATCGGTGAGTTGCATAAATTGAAAGAGTTACACATGAAAGAGTGCCTGAGATTGCATAAGCAGTTGCCATCATCAATTACTAAGCTCAAGGAGTTGAGGCTTGTGGTATGTGATGAAGAGAGGGCCAAGTTATGGGAGCCTTCTAAGGAAGAATTCTCCAATTTAAAGGTAATGGTGGCTAAGAAAGATATCAACTTGAATCACATTCAAGTGAATATGGCCTATCTAGAACTGTATAAGAAGGTGTCTAAAGACGAGGGAGTTGGATACTATGATAGATACAAGAATACTCTTGATGTGAGTGATATTAAGGTGGTAGAGTATATGAGACGCCTCAAATGTTACTGGGAAGAAATGGTTGATCAAGTAGATAAAAGGCCTCAGACAGTAGGTGCCTTCCTTCGTCCCTGTTCACTTTTCGGGGGAACAAATTACCGAAGGATGATTGAACCACTGGACATAGCTGATTACTACAAGGCAGGCAAACAAGACTACATAAATCAAGGAAGGTCAAAACATTACATAATATTGGAGCAATTGCTGAAAGAAACGGAGAAACCTTCAAGTGGTCCAAATGAATTGAAGAAACACAATGCGGCGTCAAGTCTGACAAAGGATTCTTGCTTTTGGGCACATGTTGAGGAGGCTCGCATTTCATGCAAATTGCTGAGTAGCGGAGAATCAAATGATATGGAGAAAGAAACAAACAAATTGATTGAGTTTGAAAACTATGTATACGGTTTGATGAAAAATTATGCAGTATCTTCTGAGATTTTCTTACCTAGGAGCAGCTTCATGACATGGTGGAGAGAGTATAGAGAGATTAAGGGAACTTTTTATCGTTCACATCTCACTGGCTTAATGAATAATAAAAAGAATTACGACAAGTACGCTAAGGGCCACTTGGTGATTCCCTGAAGGTTTATATGATTTTGATCACATATTTCAATATTTATGTGTGCACTTCCCTTCAAACATTTATGGTATTTTGAAGCCATTCCCCAATAGATTGTAAATTAAAGAAAATCATGTTTTCAACTTTTTTATTATTTTTATAAAATTTTCATGTCTTGCTTTTGCCATTTTTGGGTTGGATACTTGGATGTATGTGAGCACATTTTGGATGAGAATAATTCTCCTCAACAAGACCATTCATGTTTTGCTAAACCCTAGAGTCTTAATTTCACCCACACAATCCTTCTGCAACTGAAATGGATTCACAAACTTAAAGTTACAAGCCATGTGAGGCTTTTCTCGTGTTTGTAATTCAATAAATTTGGGGTCTAAACTAGAGGTGGTGATTCATGTTCGTGTGTCAGGTTCGTGTTGTGTCAACTCGTAAATATTCGATAATATAGGTCAACCCTAACCCGACATGTTTATTAAACGGGTTAGAATTGCTCAACCTTAACACAACCCATTTATTAAATGGGTTAGTCATGTCGACCTGTTTATCAGATTTTATCAAAATGAAAAAAAAAAAGAAAAAAAAAAACTAATTTTAGTACTAGCCAAATTGATATGAATTATGAAAAATCAAAGAAATAAATATTTTTAATATAAAATTCAGAACTAACGAATAACTGCATCACAAATAATCATTCAAAACTAAAGCATATCTCAATATCACAAATAATCAATTATAATATGTCAAAGAAAATAAATCACAACAACTAGTAAGTTTATATACCTAGGGTTTGAAGGGTATATTTGTAAAATGTCATTTAATTAAACGGGTCAAACGGGTTTCATGTGATGGACACTAACTTAACCCGTTTATTAAAGAGGTCAGTTGTGTCAACCTCGAATATGACATGAACCCATTAAGCTTCAACTCATAACCTACTAATTTCATGTCTTGTCATGTCGGGTTAGCGAGTTGTGTTCAATTTTGCCACCCCTAGTCTAAACTAGTTTAATTAGGTAGTATCTTTTGAATATATTGTATAATTTATTTTTTGAAAAGCTCAATATCATATATTAGCAAACAATTTCGCTCGATAAGAATATTTTATTTTAATGTATTAAACTATTAATTAACAAAAAAACACTCTTTCATCTTGCTCTTTACACAACCAGCAAGGAGGTTTTTTATTTATATATATATATATATATATATATATATATAAAAGAACTGAAAAAATCGATGTCACGTTGTTTACAAGTTCTTTTTCCATTTCACCATACACAATGAAAACAATCACATTCACAACCCTCGCCCTAAATTTTCTCAATAATTTTAAAGGGTACATTATCATATGTAAAACTGCAACTCTTAAAAATATATTCTTGTTCTGGTCTACTAAGCTACTTGTTTCATAATCATTACAGAAGAAAAAGGGAAAACAGAAACAAAGAATGGAAGAGAACAATCTAAAATGATAAAATTTACAAATTTTTTCAAGAAGAAATAGGTCTCAGAATCATGATTTGGTGGGATCAAAAGCCTACTGGTTTAAAATTGCCATCATTTTTGCCCCTTTTTCTGTCTTTGTAATGATAATGTTGATGTCAACATTCTGCTGTTGCTGCAATATATAACTTGTAAAAATGAGTTGGGCTAGAAGGGGAGTTTTGAGACATCACAAGGACAAAGACAAAGACAAAGACTTCAAATTGTAGTAATGTTTATCCATGTAAGAAACAGTAAAGGCTTTGGTTAGTTATTAATACTTAATTCGTAAGTATTTCATTCATTACATTATTCTATTTAGTGTATTGCCTAGGTGTAACATTATCTGTACCATACAATGACATAGCTCAAATAAGCATTCTAATTATATACGATCCAAAAAGAGTTGTAACTGAGTTACATGTGATTGCACCAGTCCGATTGCTGCTAGTTGTGTAATAATTCCTGCCCGTAATGGTGTTGTAGTCCAATCAATTAAGGATTCATGATCTGTAGTATCCTTGCAAATAACCTTACGGTTGAGATCCTTCACAAATGTTCCATAGGACTCAAAAACTTTGTTAGGATCTTGATTTTCAGGAGTTCCTGAATTGGTTGCCGTCAACAACTCCAAAATGGCTTGATGGTCCTCAAAACAAGAACAACCCAGCTTTGAAAAGAAGAGAAATGTGCCAAAAGGCTGGTAACCATTAATTAAGACTTTGGGAACTAGATCCTGGTCCGAAACTACATGCAAAAAGCGAGAGTTCCATGCTGCATATTTAGATATGGCTTCTTGCAGATTCTCATCACCAATAAGGGGTGAACCAAAAGTGATGCAAAGTGGACCTTTGGTTTTTGAAAAATTGAATTTTTCTAGCAATGATAAGGTGAACAGAGTAGCAACAGATCCTCCCAAAGAGTTTCCAGTGATGATTAATGGTTTGGAATTGTCAATCTGCATTATGATATGCATCTTACAGTGTTAATAACTAGTCTTGTCACATCCTCAAAGTTCAATAAAAATTACGTAACATATTGTACATGTTGTTAAATGTTATTATGCATGCCATGGTAACTATGAATGTTAGTCACCAACTCCGTGTGATTCAAAGGAAATATAGACATACAATTATGTCAAAACTAATAAATATGACTTCCTAATGTATTCGAAGTATATAGCTTCAGCTCAGTGATAGATTATCTAAACCTAATATTACTACCAAATTAAGTTTGCATAAATTAATATTAAAATCTTCATACTAATAAGAAATGAAACTTTTGAAATTAATCTTACAATAGCAAGTGGGGAGCTGCTTGGAATGGTAGACAATTGTAGTAAAGATTTTACTCCTTTGAACCATATTGCACGAAAACTTACAATCTAACATGTGAAAATAAGCTTGGAGATATATGTCTTTTATTTTATTTGATTTGTTCCATTTGACGTAGTCTTACAAATGCTCTAACTAAACTATATTTTGGATATGATTCTCACACTAACAAAAACCCCTAATTTGATTTACAATGTCAACTTGATTTACTATAGAATCTATTAGATTAAAGACAGCATAATACAATATAAAAAGAGATAAAATGTAAATATAAATTAAATTATAATGTCAAAAGTCATGAGTATGCAAAGTCAAAGAATATACTATTCAATAATAATTAATCATTCTTAACGGTTGACACCAAGAACGGAGAGGTGAATTGATTTACAACGTCAAAAGCCATGAGTATACTGATTACTGAGTCAAGAATGAGACCATTGACATGGAGGAGAGAGAGTCAGAGAGAGACAGAGAGACAGAGAGAGATGAAAGAAACCCATTAGACAATGAACCAATCAAAGTAAGACTACAGACCAAGTCAATCAAAATGAACAAAACTTACAATTTCAACGAACCTAATTAAGCACAAATATCATAATTTAATATAAAAAAACACAATTATAAAAATAAAAATAAAAATCTTGAAATCGAGAATGCTAGAAGTAGAAAGCTTATGACATTGGAATTCTCTCTAGAACAGATATGTAAATGATTATACTCTATCTTGTTGACCTTTAAAAATTAAACTTTTTAAAAAGACATCATTAATTTAGGAGGATTGATAAAAGGCATAAGTTCCTAAAATTTTCCTTTTTAATTTAAAAACATATAGTACAAAACAAAAGGACAAAAATCAGTATGCTGTTCTATCAAAAAAGAAAAGAAAAAAAGAATCAGTATGTTGGAACATACTATAAATTACAAGATAGTGGACAGATAAAATTTAAGTAGGAAAATAATTTTTTTTAGAGATAATTACAATATACTGCTAACCTCGCAGCTTAAACCCTTTCTCCTTAAACTCTCATAACTTAAATCTTGTTTTTCTTAATAAACTTCCAAGCACTCTGTGCATGACAATGTGTCAATTTAATTAAAAGGTCTTTGACAAAAAGAGAAATAGTTTTAAATATTGTATCATGATATTTCATGATATCTTGGAATGGATAATGAAAATGATATCAATATATATCTTAAAATTGCGTCAAGAAATACCAAAAAAAAAAAAAAAATAAATTCAAATTCAAAAAGACCCCATTGGTTGGCTTTAGGTTGAGCTATCAATTTTGTATTATTTTGATTTTTAACCGGAAGTTTGAGAATTGTCCAAATTAACCCCTCTATTTGATTTTTGTTAACTATAATTAATAAAAAAATGGTTATATAGTGTGCACATGACCACTTAACACATCAATAACACAAAATTGGTCCCCCCCCCCCCCCCCCTCCCCCCCCACCACTTAATATATTGGGTTATGGATCAATATATTGGAAAATACAGAAATCTATGAGAAAAATCGGAGTATTAAATAAATAATTAATAATAAAATATCAATCAATCCTCACGAAAAAATTAAAAATAGTGGTTGACATCTCAAATATTCACGAGATATTATTTTTGTCATACCGATTGTCACTTATCTTACATCTCAAATAGTGTTTCATATTACAAATGATGATGCATCGAATTTCTTGGTCAAGAAACAAAGTTGGAAAGGAAGAGGGAAAGAGCGAAGGAAAACAAAAACAAAAACAAATAAGGAAAGAAGAAATGATTTGTGTTACAATTGAGTTTTGCTCATCCTCTCGATCTATTGCTTTGTTAGATCTGCTTTAGGAAAAGATCAGCCACAGAAATAGTTGTGCAACACTCTTTGCTACTTATAATAATGATGAGAATCAAAGCCAATGTTAATCCATGGTCTCAGGACAGAAACTTCGTAGGAAAGAACTAAGAAGCATCACAAGACTACAAGTCAATGTCTATTTTTTTTTTTATGAACTACAAGTCAATGTCTATATTCTACCTAATATTCTACCTATCGAATATTTATTTATATGTTCCTCATCATTCTCCAGCTTGCTCTGGCCCATTACCCTTTATTTCTTTCGGCTTTTAAAATACCATACCATGTTTTTTTTTTTTTTTTTTTTTTTTTTATAATTTTTTTTAGGGAAAGGTAAGGATTAAAAGACCATACTTTTTTTTTAATACATTTTTGGTGACTTGAGTTGAGTTTGTAGTTAACTCAGATTTTGGTAGGTTACAGTGATGGTAAACCATAATTTATATCATTTTAGCAAGTTGACAAATAATAAGTCTAATATCAATCACACATGAGCTGGTTATTAGTTAATACCAACACTTATCTATCAATTACATCTTATTATTTGCTATTTATTTAAGCAAATCGTTAAAAAAAAGTTATGTTCATAGACCTATTCTTTTCTGTTTTTTTTTTTTTTTTTTTTTTTTTTTTTTTAATGTGATTCACATGGCCACCCTTTGTTGTATACAAATTCTAGTTTAATGAAATAAGAAAAATTGAAGATGGATTATCATTATTTTCCAATTTTTATCGTGAAGAAAAGAAGTAGGGGAAGGATGAACCTAGATTTAAGAGAGCCCATAATCTTTCATTCTCTCATTAATGGAACTTAATTGGTATGAAAAAATAGAGAGAAAATAGTATAAATAAGTAATTTTGACATTTTCACTCCAACATCTTTTCTTTTTTTAATAATCGGTCATTCCTCCAATTTATTAAGAACAAATTAATTTAGACAATGATGTATTAAGAATTTAACACCACACACGAATTTTTTTTTCCTTTTATTTTTTTCCTCCTCTCTTAAGTCTTAACCAAAAACTTCAAATTGAAAATAAAAAATCTATATTTCTCTCTTTTTCACATCTTCCTTGAACCCTACCTCTTCCTTGCCCAGTACAAGAGTCAAGTAGCTTCAATCTTAGAAATTTAAAACTTGTGAACTAGAAAGTTCTTAAAGTAGTCACTTATATATATATATATATATATATATATATATATATATATATAGGAAAGTAGTGACTTTGATTGTGTAGAAAAGCAGAAAACGCCGGGAGAGGCACTGATTGTGTAGAAAAGCAAGGACTTGTTGAAAACGAAATAACAATTGAATTTCTTCTGTCTTTTTCCTTTTATGTGATATGAAACCCACTGGAGATGTCCAATTCTTTTTATTAGAAAAGCCAAATTTATGGCAATTTCGTCACTTTCACCCGCCAGTTGCACCTCATATAATTTCCACCATTTTTCTTCCGAGATAGTGATAGTGTGATACCTAGGAATGGCAACGAGCAGGTATCCTATTCCTCGCCCCCGCCCCACTTCTGCTTTGGGACGGTTTTTTCTTCTACCCCATTCTAACAGGTTTATGTGGGTACCCATCTTGCCACACTCAATTTATATCTATATATATATATATATATATATATATATATATATATATAATTTATTAAAAGCTTACTTTGAGTATATTAAATTAAAACTCATAAAACATTAAAAAACAATTCTAACATAATAAAACATTCTCAAAGCATAACAATATAACAATTTAAGTAATAATAAATACAAAAACAATTCAAATGTAGAAATACAACAATTAAAAAAAATATGAACAACGATAAAGTAAATATTTAAACAGAAAAATATAAATTTAATAATACAATATAAAAAAAATCATAAATTTAAAGTTAGAATGCTAAAAATACTTATATATGTCTTATAAAATACCTATCATTTTTTTTAATTATTTTAAATATAAATGAGGCGGGTGCGGGGGAAAATGTTAACCCTTATCCCTGCCTTATTTGTTATGTGGGGTAGGTAAAACCTGTTCATTAAGGACGGGCGAGGCGGATACTCACATGATTTGGTTTAAATTGTCATCCCACATATACCTCTTTTATACCAAATGTCTTTAACCAAAAAAAAAACATTTGAACAAAAGCATGTTATTTATAAAACTACTATAAGATATAGGGCTATAAATGAGCTGAGCCAAATATTAAAAGTTCAGATTTGTTCATTTAATTTTATTTCGAACACAAGTTGAGCTTGAACTTATCATCAAACAAGATTACACGTCCAAGTTTAGTTCATTTACTTGCTGTAAATTCAAGATTGTTCACGAACTACTTGATTAACTTATTATTTTTCTATATATAGTAAAACCATGACTAACATGTCTTACTCCTCCATAAATTTTTAATTTTTTACTACAAATGGATGGTTTATGTTATGGATAAACTATAAATAATTGACAAACTTATATAACCCAATTATAAATCTATATAAATATATTTTCAGAATAGTATACATATAAATATATAGTATTATATATAGTTAATTTTAGTCATAAAGCCTCCAAGGTTGAAACAAAAAGAGTACGCCCTGAAGTAGAACTCTTAGACTCTCAACCCCAAAATGCAGAGCTCTGCGCCTCAATGGAGATCATGTTGATTCATTGGTGGTGGCTACATCCCAGCCCCGCTGTTCGCCATGAATTGGGTAAGCTGGAACTGCCGGGGGCTTGGAAACCACCGACGAGTTCATGAGCTTTCTGATTTAGTGAAAGGCAAAGGTCCCAATTTAATTTTTCTTATGGAAACTAGAAAGAAAAATTTGTATTTGGAGAGATTAATATGCAAGGCACATGTGGCACTTGTGCCATGTCACCCCCCTCATGCCATGTCACCAAGCCACATCATCATAATCAAACATGTTATGCATTTGATTCCTGCATCAGTCCACATCATTACACACACACACACCTCATGCCATGTCACCATTCCATATAATCAAAATCATACATGTTATGCACTTGATTTTCGCATCAGTCCACATCATTACACACACAAAAATAAATAAATAAATACTTTCCTTAAGTTCCTAATTGCTCTTTTTGATAAGAAGTGTTCTTCAGCACAACATGGTTTAAAGTTGGACACAATGGATCACATAGTCAGTGGGTCATATAGGATTTTCTAAAGAGGAAACCGTCACTGCTACAAAATTTTCGTTTTTATAAATGGTGGAAACATATAAAGAGACTAAACCTAAACTGATGAGACTAAACCTAGCTTAAAAAAAAAAAAAAAAAAAAAAAAAAAAAAAAAAAAAAAAAAACCTTCTGTAAGAAGAAACCAAGGAAACTGATCAAATTAAATCAAACCAATCAAAATCGGAGCGGAGAAATTTATTCGTTTCACCCAGAATAGGCTAAATCAGCTGGCAACCCAGCACACCAGCAATCTATGGGATTTGAGGTAACACATGTTCCAAACTTCCACTTCCCCTGTTTTTCCTCCTTCCCTACTGACTTTTTCAACTTAACAATCTCCTAAATTAGTAGATTTTTGTGTCAACATTTTCCCCAAAATATCCTCAGTAAATTAATACCTCATGCCATCCAAGAGACCTATATAGCATTATTTAGTGACAACCACATTCACCATAACCAACTCAATGCCATCACAGCATATAATTCAAATTAAATAACATAAAAGAAATGCATATCAGAAGAAACCTTACACTTTTGTACTCTATTTATTAGCACATTGGTGAAAAAATTAGTAAAACTTTACGATGTAATTTTATACTAAAATGTCCAACAGAACATCAAGAGTCACTTAAATGCTACTACTGGACAGATCAAGGATGCAGATGTGAATTCCATGGTAGACATCAAATCAATAATGCAATATTTCCCCAGAGTTTCTATTCAGCTATCCCAACTTTAAATAATCCAAAGCCCAAACGTGAAAAAAAAAAAAAAAAAAAAAAAAAATCTCTTTTCATGAAACACAAGTACTACTACAGAGGAAAACTTTTCTAGAGTCCAAACTAACCAAATAGGTTGGTTCCAAAACTTGAATACTTGGTACGACTGAATATATGAACATCCTTGATCAATTACGCCAACATTGTCTATTTAAAGTGAGTTCAAACACAATTATCACAACACTGTCGTGTTTCGAGACATCCATTAAAATAGACATGTATTGTTTCGATTAATATAACTACTAACAAAACTTCACACATTCAACAACCTAATAAACTTGCTTAATTGAGTACTTAAGCTAGTGTTTGCTACAATCTACATAACTTTCTTTGAAGGCTTTGGACCACTTCAAATTAAGTAAATTAAAAGATAAAAGGATAAAAGAATAAATAAAGCATCCGAAAAAAATTTAAACATGCTCAAAGAGGTAATTTAATGACAAACCACTTGCTTTAAAAGCCACGCCAAGCCACGATGCATTGCCCAAACAATATTAGTACAAATCCAGGAAGCCCTGATTGAGTTCCACCAGCTGTCTAGTGACTGAGTTTACTTGTTGGATATAAGGAATGTAAGCTAAAGTAATCAGTAATTTCTGTGATACATTTCGTGTGAAATTCCACACACACACAACCAAAAAGGAGAGAGATATCCTAACAGATACAAAAGAAATTTCTTGGTTCATGTTGTTGTCATCTCTCAACCTACCTATTTTTCTCATATTGCTTTTGTACATAGAGTTTCTGATTTCGCATCAGGTTAGAATGTTCACCAATATCATTCATATTGACATCATCAGCCATCTCATCAGGAGATCTTCAATGGTTATTCCTCCATTTTCCACTATATGACAGTCGGCAAACAACATACTCGTTGGACTGCAATTAAATATGTAAATTAGAGATAATCAAGTCAGCAAAAGTTTTTGCCTATTCTTTAATGTTGTATGGATATAGAGTACTGCATCATAGACATAGAGTTCTTAAAATCTTGAGCATTCATTAATAAACAAGAATAGGTCTTAGAACCCTTGGAAATTATTAATGTGCTATAATTTCAAGAATTTCTTCCATGATACATAGGTGTCCAAAAAAGGCTAAAGGAGGAAGAAAAAGCTAACACAGAACAAAAATAAAGAATGATAATGTACGGGGCTTGTATGGGGCTGGCCCCTAGGCCCTATGGGCCCTGGGCCTAAGCCTTACGATTCATTATATGACCATGTCCCCATTTTGGACCTTTAGCCTTGATTCGGACACCTCAGGGCCTAATTCGAGCCCAAGAATTGAAATAAGACTGAACTGTCTTGGATACCAAAGGCAAGCCCCTTCCGATCGTCTTTAACTTGGTCGGGGATATCATGCTCGGAGATACCCTTTACTCAGCTGCCTGGTAGAGCCTTGGGGAATATTGCTGTCGAGCGGGCTTTTGGAGGTGGGAATCAGTACCAATGCTACTACCACCTTTCCCGATGGAACATCCACCTAAAAATGATGGAATTGGACCCCCATTCGCTCTAGTAATGGGGAGTAATCATAACACCTCCACTAATCTAAGGCTGTAAATAAGAGGATTAAGGGAGAAGTGGGGGGTTGGCAATTCTGGAGAGAAAACTTAGTGAAAAGAGAGGCCAAACCAAGAGAGAAAGGGAAGCGACTTTGTGAGATACAGAGAAGGGTGTGTAGAATCAGGAGAGTGTACCTTGGTCTCTGAGCATAGGACCGCCCATAGTAGGAAACTTTAAGCCCACTATACAAATTAGTTGTGAGCCCAAATCTAGGCCCACCCCATTAAAGCTCAATTGGGCACGCACAGATGAGGTACTGGAAAATAATAACTCTAAAATTATTACATCATATATATGAAATATTTTCAGACTTCCACAAAACTATCACAAATTAACAAAGTAAATTACAATCCACACCACCCTCTCAACACCCCCCCCCCCCCACACGCACACCCAAAAAAAACTACAAATACACTTAACATAGTAGCAATTTCAATTTGTTTGTACGCATTTAATTGTACCAATTTCGCCCCAAAACTATTACAAATGGGCGAACTTTAATTGTGTCAAATTTGTCATTAATTTTTTTGATAAGTGTCAAATTTGTCATTATACATTCAATTGTGTCCATTTTATCAAAACTTTTCAAATTAGCTCAACTTTAATTGCACTAATTTTGTCCATTACATTTTAAAATCAAGTCAACTTCTAAAGATAGAATGGACTAAATCTATTTTTATACATAATATAAAGTTCATTGAAATAAATGTAGTAAACAGTAAAAATGACTTAATCTTGCAAGTTTGGTAGGTAATATAAAATTCATTAAAATAAATGCAAGAACAGTAAAAGTGACTTATTAATCTTGAAAATGGAGCCACAAAATAAACATAATTAATAGTTGAACAACCTTGACTTATAGATATCAAATTATACAAAATTGAAACCAAAATTATAGTTATTCCAATATTGACTGAATCCTTTTTTTTTTTTTAATAAGTAATACAACAAATTAAATTCATTAAAATAAATTAGTCATTTCAAAATTTTCCATCATACATTTAATTGTATCAAGTTCAACCCTAAACTATTAATTATATCAATTTCACCCCCCTAAACTTTAAAATTAGCTCAAATTTACTTGTATCAATTTTGATTTAATCATTTTTTTTCTAATAAATAATATAAAATTCATCATAAAAAATTTCAAGAACTAATGTTGATAGTTGAGCAGAAAATTAACACAATTAATAGTTAAACGACATCGATTTCAAATTTATTAATAAAAAAAAAAAACAATAAAATTAGACACAATCTTTTCTTTATTCATTAATCTTGATAACATGCATTAATCAAAAGTAAGAATTGTAGGAATTGAAAACAAACAAAGAAAGAAAGAATAGGCAAAAACTAACTATACTCACTTCTGGATTTGGAGGGTTCAAGTCTTTGTACTCAATCAAATTCCATTTACCATTTCGTCCCGACAAGGACGAGGACGAGGAAGAAGGCAACTTTGACGACTTGTCATCAGTGGCGACTCTAGGAATTTTTCTCAGGGTGTTCCTGGGTGGGTTTGCTCTATTATAATTTTTTTTTTCTTCAGATTCTCTTTTACAATTTTTTCTTTTTTAGATTTTAGTTCAATTTTTTTTTTATAGCTTTTTCTTTATGCTTGAAAGCAATGTTATGAATACTGTTTTGGACCCTGTTTCGGTTTGTTTAGTAAAACGGAATATTTCGGTACTGATCTATTTCGACGTACCATTTCAAGGAGTTTCGGGGTTTTTAAAAAAAATTAAAAATAATATATATTTATATTTTCTTATACAACATAATATTATTGATCCAAATAAATAAACTTTAAATAAAACAAATCATTTAGTTTTTCTTTTTTGACACTCAAATCATTTAATTATTACATAGCAATTGCTGTTTTAGAATATTAAAACATAAATATGTAATTAAACAATAAAAACAACTACCAAAAATAATACAATAAGAGTGTATATATGTATATCAAGGGAGTGTAACCTATTCAATCAAACAATCAATAATAATAATAATAATAATAATGGAAATCTATGATGGATTTTACTAATGTGTGCCTCAAGGGCACACAATAATTTTTATTTTTTGAAAATTTTTTTTTGAGAACGGAAAAAGTATTAATAATTTTTTCAATTTCTAAAAAAATATTTTCGAAAATAGATGGTTTAATGTGTACAGGACAAACATTAACCGGACACTTATAATTTTAAAACTTAAAAAATCAATAATATATATATATATATATATGTGTGTGTGTGTGTGTGTGAAAATATGAATATAAGTACATTGATGTGAAAATGGTACAGAGGGATCCATTTACGAGGACTTGAACCCCTGAATAAAAGGCTAAAAGCTTGCCTCATGGCCATCTGTCCAAAGCTTTAACCCATATGTCTTTTCACTTGGTCACATGACCATGTTGGGGTAAAGAGTGAAGATAAAGACAGAGTCCTCTCACTTCTTGTATCAATATAAATTTTCATCAAAAATTCACGTGGGGTGAAAACCAAAAGCTGAAATGGAAAAAAGAGGAGAGGCTTGACAGATGTGTTGGTGAGAGCCTCTTCTTTTACAAAACCACCGAGAAGAAGAAGAAGCAAAAGTAGCAGCAATGGTGTTCTGCAGCAACAACGTCTGCTAAAACTGGTTTTACAAAACCCTTTTCTTCTTACTCTACTTCTTTCAATCCTCTTGTTTCCCAAAAATTTGCAAAGAAATCATAACTTTTGTTTCGCCCCAGTATCCAGTTACCGGCCGAAACCCTCTTCTTCTTTTTTTTTTTTTGCTTGAAAATGGAACAGTTAAATTTTTTTTTCTTTGAGGGTGTTCCTAAATTTTGATTGAGGGTGTTCCTCATTTTTTTTAGAAGGTAAACAAATAAAAAATTTTTAATTATTATATATAAAAAATAAAAATTTCAGGTCAGGGTGTTCCTGGGAACACCCTGACATGAACGTGGCGTCGCCACTGAGTTGTCATCGTTGTTTTCATAGGAAAACCTACTTTTCTCAACCCCTACTAGGCCCGGAGTCTTCAACTGATGTTCCTTTTTCCATGTACCTGAACCCGAACCCACCCTTCGGTCAATGCGTCTGCCATTGCTATATGTCTTGAGCTTCGTGAAGAAATACAGTTGTCTAACAACGCGTGATCCATCCACGGCAGAAAACATGTCCCAGATTTCCCAAGGCTCTTTCTTGCCGTACAAGTCACATTCCTTGACAGCGTTGGAAGGGGTTGGTTTTCCGAGATTCATGTTGCGGAGGAAGTGAGTGACTAGGTCGTCGTCCGTGGGGTTGAACCTGAAACCTACTGGGAGTTCGTTCTCCATTATCAGGTCGTCGTTGTTGTTGTTCTTGCTGGCCACAGGCACAGTGATAGCCATTGAGGAACGTGTTTGAGTCTTTCTCTGTGTCTCTCTATGATCTGATGATGAAGAATGAGTGTCTCTCTCTGTCTCTTCTCTATCAGCCATTGTTTGGTTTTTTGGGGTTTGGGGGGAAATGCGAAGAGTGTTTTGAAAGTTTTTGAGTTTTGAAGGTTTTATATGTGGCGGGAGTTTTTTGGGCTGGGCTGAGAGGGTTTGGGCTTGTTATAGGCCTTTATTTACTCGTTTCTTTTATTTCATGTCTTTTTCCTTTGTTTTGTTTTAGATGGAGAATCAAATTCTAAATTTCAAGCATTAGCTTTTGCATTGGGGCAAGGTAAAGGTATATGTCGAGGAATTTTGCTATTAAAACAAAAAAAACAAGCCAACATCAGGTTTTGTAGCTGTCTTGTCTCCTAAAAAAATTTAGAATTGTTCTACGCTATGGCATGTCTCCATCAAAGTTTAAAATTACACCAATTCATGTGAATGTGGAAATTTAGAAATTTTCTTAGTTACCTCTAATAGTGCATTGGTTGCTTTCAGCAAGGAAATACATACAATAAATAAAGGCCTACTAAATCCATATCATGTCATTGTTGAAATAGAGTCCAAGCTTTAAATTCATGCGCTAAATGCCAATTCAAGTTTTGAGTTTTCCTTCAAGTTTTTCATGCGCATTCTTTCTCCTGTCTGCAAGTATTCTATTGTGATGTGCAAGCTATGTTGGATCAAAATATGAATGTGGATTGGTGTTCTTCAACAATCACCTCAATGTGGAAATATAAGGCATGCAATGACTGACCCATATTATTTACGACGTTTTTTGCAAGTTGAAGGGGAAAAAAAAAAAAAAGATTCATATTTCTCCAAGTTTCAATTTGCAAACAGGGTCACTTTCACGCGTCATCTATTAAAGAAAGTCCTTTCGTTAAGACAAAATTGTTGATCACTTCAAAATTGCCTATCACTGAATAAAACAATGTTTTTCCCCCTTTTTTTTTAATTATAAATGTTAATAGAGTGGGATGGGACATTGGGACTACATATGATACATAGGAAGGTTGGGGCCCCATGGCACAACTAAATGAATTAAGGACTTGATTTGCTAAGATACAAATAAGGAAATAACTAAAAAAGAAATCAATCAATTATGGACGTGATTTGCTACTTCCCAACTTCTACACTTGGACCTCCGCCGAAAATAGTCATTATCGTTGATTTGGGTCTTCTGCAGACTTCTAGATAATTGCCGGTAATAGAATATATATCTTCTGTAGGACTTATGCATGATTGGCAAATTAACCTTAAATAAGGAAGCTGTGGATTCACAAAGTTAGTTACCTATTCTTTGAATTTTCAAAAATCGCGCTTAATCTTTACCTAACATTATTTTAAACTAATAAATAAATAAGGGTATAAAAGTCATTTAAAAAATTCTTTGTAAAATTAAAACTACATAATTCAACTCATTTTCCTAAAATTTAGCATACCTATTTAAAATTTAAAATACTCAACTTCTACACAAATACAAAGTACAAACGTCCACCACCACATACACGTTCTAATCCTTATATTTTCTTTTATTTTTTGAAAAAATAAAACTTTTAAAATTGTTTAGAAATATCTCTTACTCAATTACTCCTTAACTAAACTTTAAAAGTCTTTAAGTTTTAACTTATCTAAAATTTTAAAACTTAAGACTTTTAACTGTTCACAAACACAACTACCAATATTTCCTTAAAAAAAAAAATTGCTTACACCTATACGTCTACCCACATTTTAATCTCACTTAAAGTTACAAGTTAAAATTTATTTATTTTTTGATACACTTGCTAGATTGGGTTAGGTCAATTTTAACACCGAAATCAATAGCTGAAACAAACTTTTTAGAGGGGTTTTCTAATTTTAAAACATTTTTGTTGAAATTCAATCATCCTTGTTCATGAATTATTACTTGAGACTTGAAAATGCAATTTGAGTACGCTAAACGGCATGTCTCCATCAAAGTTTTAAAAAGTACACCAATTCATGTGAATGTGGAAATTTAGATATTTTAGTAGATACCTTTATTAATGCATTGGTTGCTTTCAGTAAGGCAATGATATAGCTCCAATCAATCTATATCATGTCAATGTGGAAATAGGGTCCTAACATAAAATTCATGTGTCGAATGCTAAGTCTAGTCTTGTGTTTTCCTTTTAAGTCTTTCACGCGCATTCGTTCTCTAGTATGCAACTATCTTTACTTCATAGAATTAATGTTTCAGCATCTATTGCAAAAAAATAAAGGTCTAATCAAAATATGAATGTGCATGAAACGGTGTTCTTCAACAATCACCTCAATGTAGAAAATTAAAGCATTGACTAACTTAGACTCAAATTATTTAGGTAGTTGTTAGCAAGTTGAAGGAAATAACAAGGATGTAGGCCTACTCAGTCTCTGTCATTGCAGAAATTAGATTCACTAATTTGAAAATATATTTCTTTACGATTTAATTTTCAAACAAGATCACTTTCAAGTTCTTGGATTATTGACTGGTATCTTCTAAAAATAGCTCCAAACTCTTATTGGCACTAGGGGAATGGATTGAGAATTATTCATAGTGTAACCCTATGGTATCATCTATCAATTCATAGTTGCTGGGTCTAGGCTTCTTTGTTCAGTCTTTTCTTACTTTTATATATAAAATTCTGTCTTCTTTTTCAAAAGAAATAATAAAATAATAATGTTATTAATTAAATATTGTGAAAGACCAAAACAAATGCAATTTTAATGAGTTAACAGACAGTTTAATGGAATACTAACTAAGGTCTTAATTGATTACTTTTAAAACATAGAACACTGAATTGAACAAAAGCAGAGTTAGAGTACTGAAATGAATTATGGTGAAACATAGGGGGTGGGTTTTGTATTTTAACCTAAATTATAATGACTCTTTCTCCTAATCAATGCAGTTTTTTTTTTTTTTTTTTTTTTTTTTCATTTTTAATTTTTAATTTTATAGACAAACATCTAAAACCAGTTGAGGACTGTAGGGATGGCAATGAGGCGAGGCGAGTCCGAAGGATAGGGTCTTCGCCCCTACCCCGCAAGATTTTGTCTTATCCCATCCCCGCCCCGCCTCGCACGACGGAGAAAATTTTCTTGCCCCATCTCCACCCCTTGGGGCCTTGTGAAGCCCTGCCCCACCCCGTAAAATTCTATTTTTTGTTAATTTTCCTTACAACTAGTACAATTTTTTAATGAAACCTATTTCATTAATAAAAATATACTTGAAATTATAACTAAATTTATCCCATCAAATCAAATCAATTTTTAGAAAAAATTGAATAATATATCCAAGTGTTTACAAGACAATCATTAAAAAAAAAAAAAAAAAATCTCATAATATAACACATGACAAAATATAGGCAGAGAACCATATTGGGTAAAATAAAATAAATTAATATTAATATGTTTGTTTAAATAGTAGATTTTAGAGTATGAAAAATTTATAATTATAACTCTTAACAATACGGGACGGGGTAGGGACAAGAAAGGGCTAGGCGGGGTGGGTCTACAAAGTCTAAACTCATCCCCGCCCTGCCCCATGGTGCGGGGCTAAAATCTTACCCCATCCCTGCCCCACCACTTTTGGAGGGCGGGAAAAACCCGCATGGGGCGAAGCGAGGAGGGTCAGGGAAAAATTATCATTCCTATGCTACAGTACCATCACAAATTTGTAATGATACTGTAAATATATATATATATATATATATATTCATTCCTCTCTCCTCCCACTCTTTGTCTCACGTCTCAATCTCTATCTCTCTCTTCGTTTCTCATTTTTGACTTTTATTTATGTTTTGAAATATATTATTTTATTGTGTAGATATATTATTTTAATGTGTTGTATTGTAAAATAAAAATTAAAAAATTAAATATATTATAAAATAATATGATATAATTGATAAATTAATTTTTTAAAATAATAAAATAAAATATGATAGAATTTTCGATGGAAATGCTTTTAGGTCAGTAAAGACAACCCTTCCTTTACCACAATTGTCCTCCTTTACAGTGTTCTCAAAATATTAAACAACCGCCCATTTGGGAATCAGATAAAAAAAAAAGAAAAAAAAAAACCGTCCATTTATTCATACGACAAGTAATCACAGTTGTTTACCCCCCAAAAAATATATATATATATATATATATATATATATATATATATAAAGAAACTTCCACCCAAGTACTGAAGGTGAAGTACCACGGTCAACGACAAAAAGTGAGAACCAATGCCAGTTGTACTTATTACTCGGAAACTCCAAAAAATATCTTACTCCGTTTGGAATTTATTAACTCTGTTTTTAGGATATATATTAATAATTTATTTTAAAATTAAAAAAAAAAAAGTAATTTATTATTTTCACAATTTTTTCAACTTTCTATCAAAACTTTCTAAAAAAGTACTACTCGTTTTATAGAAACTTCCACCCAAGTACTGAAGTGAAGTACCACGGTCAACGACAAAAAGTGAGAACGAACACCAATGTACTTACTCGGAAACTCCAGAAAATACCTTACTCGTTACACATACCTTGACAACACGTAAACAGAATGAAGCATAAATTCTTCTTCTTCTTCTTTTTTTTTTTTTCTCATATTGTTTTGCATCAAAGCTGAGAGAAGAACAAATTGAAGAGCTTTGAGATCAAAGCTAGCTTCTTGATCGTTCTCTCTGCACTTTCATTTGTTTGAATGAAAATCTAATTCATCCAGGCAAAAAAATTGGTGTCCATTCCTTTTTTTTTTTTTTGGTATAGTTCGGTAGACAGATCTGGTATTGTATTTCTTTCTTAATTGAGGTTCTAAAAAGATATGGCAAACGCAGATCTCGCTGCAGGGGGTGCTGTGGGGGCAGCTTTTGGAGTGGGGTTTGGTAATTTGCATGATGCAGTTAAGCACGTGGTAGGCCGAATCATCATGTTCAAGTCGGAACTCAATCGCTTAAAATCCACGCTAGATGGCGTTGCAGCAACGGTCCAACAAATAAAAGAATTAAACCAAGCTCTTAATTTGCCAGAAGAGGAAACAAAGAGCATGATCGAACAAATGGAGATGGGCAAGGAGCTGGTTGACAAGTGCTCCAAAATCAAGCTTTGGAACTACTGTTTCAAAGCCTATTCTTATTCGAGCAAACTTTCCAAGTTAAACGAGGATATTAAAAAGTTCTGTCAGGTTAATTTGATAGTGCAGAACACAAGGAATGGGTTGGAGACATTGAGCTTGGTGAGTCAGAACACAGAGATTGGGTTGGAGACTTTGACGAGGGTGAATCAGAACACAAGGGTTGGGCTGGATACTTTTGCCGAGGTGAATCACAACACGAGGATTGGGTTGGATACTTTGGCTGAGGTGAATCACAACACGAGGATTGGGTTGGAGGCCTTGACTGAGTTAAATCAGAACAAGAGGATTGGGTTGGAGACATTGTCGGAGGTGAATGAGAACAAAAGGACTTTGGATCTTGTTTTGAAGCATGTGGAGAGTCAGAATTCGGACATGAAGAAGAAATATGGGTTTTCGTGTGCGGTTCCTAAACTCAGGGATTATATTGTTGGGTTTGATTTGCATTTGAAGGAGTTGAAGAGGGAGCTGTTGAAGGAAGAGGTGTCTGTGCTTATAGTGACTGCTCTTGGAGGTTGCGGGAAGACCACGTTGGTCAAAATGCTTGGTTGGGATAAGGAAATTATAGGTACTTTTTCTCAAACGAAAGTATGTCTAGTGAATACAATTTTTTTCATTTTTGTTTGTCCAACTACTAACATGTCTTGATCTGATTGGTTGGTACTTTTATGTTAAATAATAAAAGTGATCGACACTAATGAACCCATTTTGAAATATTATAAAAATGTTCTGTTCGTAACATTTTCCTTTAAAGAAACATGAGCAATACTTTCATTTTAGTTGTATATAATGATAGTATTAGTATGTGGATACTCTATAGTAAAAGTAAATGGTTAGGTCATTTAAAAACAAAATAGATAGAGAACTTTATTGATGAATCTTTAAATGTACATTTGCTTGATTATTATATGTTTAACCATAATTGGAACAAATGGAAATACTTTATTCAAACAGAAGATTCCAATTTATGCAACTGAATTGAACTACGTTTTGAAACAAATATTTGGGCCATAAGGTAAGATATAGTAGGACATTGCTAATTGTATTCAATCTTTTGTTTTAGTCCTTTCTCAATAGTCATAGCAGTGCTTTTGGCATATTTCATCCTTTAGAATTACTGCCTTGAGAAGAGTAGTGATAAAGGAAAAAAAAAAATTTCTTATATTCATAATTGGTGTAGTTTTCTAGAAAATTGCCTTTGCTCACTTCTTACCCTGTGTTGGGAATGGGAATTTTGTTTATTTCACTTCACCATTATGCATGTAGACGTATAATGTTATTAGACATGAACTATACCTTGGTGGCAGCTTTCTAACTACATTGTGTTTGGATAGGCAAATATATGGGCAATATATTTTTTGTCATCGTTTCCAAAACTCCCAACCTGAAGGTCATTGTACAAAACCTATTTAGTTATATTGTTGATGAGTACCCTGAGTTTCAAAGTGATGAAGATGCAATCAACCGGCTGGATGAACTGCTGAATCAAATTGGTCAACCCATATTGTTGATCTTGGATGATGTCTGGCCTGAATCAGAATCCCTTATTGATAAGTTCAAGTTTAATATTCCAAATTACAAGATTGTGGTTACTTCAAGAAAAGCATTTTCAAGATTTAAGTTTACATTTAAATTAAATCCATTAGATCATGAAGATGCAATGAGACTTTTTTGTCACTCAGCATCAATGCAAGATGGGAGCTCTTACATACTAGAAGAATATATGGAAAAGGTACGTTGTCAGTATATATATAAAAGAAATATGGTTAATTTTGTTTGTACATTTGCCTTTTGGCTTAAGGTGTGCATCTGACCAAAGATATACATTCTATTTTTGGGTTGATGGATCCATATACCATATATACTTGCCCAAATCATGTTTTCATACTTGCACATGCATTATATTTAAGCTTGGTTTTTTTTGTTTCCGGCAAACCAATTGTCCCCAAAACCCTTTTTTTTAGAAAGAATTGTCCCCAAAACTTGAGTGAAGACAAGGGAAAAGAAAGAAAAAAAGTCATACAAAAGGCATTTTCACATTTCCGAACAAACAATGGTTTAGAGTTTAGACAAAAAACAGTCTTGACCAATATTGCCCTTGTAACCTATGGACAAGAACTAATTTTATTTGGTTCCTTGAATTGCAGATAGTAAGATACTGTGGGGGGTTGCCAGTAGCCCTTGAAGTGATTGGTGGTTCACTCTGTGGGCAGCCTGTAAAGGTTTGGGAAAGTATAGTAATGGGACGGTCTGAAGGTCATTCTATTTTTAACTCTGATGATGAGGTGCTTGCTTGTCTCAAAAAATCTCTAGACTTTTCTGCTAACAAGATCATCCTCAAAGAGTATTTCATGGACCTAGGTTCATTTCCTGAAGACCAAAGAATCCCTGCTACTGCCCTCATTGATATTTGGACAGAATTACATGAATCAAGCAAAAATGATGTCTATGCTATTGCTAAATTGCATGAACTCAACAGTCGGAATTTGGCTAGTCTTGTAATGAAAAGGTTTGTTCAGACTTCTGATTTCTAAAGTGTGATTTTCTTGTAGGATAAGTTCTTCATTTGATCATTTCTAGTTGCTAGTTGTGATGTGATATCTCTATGCATGACCTAAGGCCCAAAATATTGCATTATGTCTTCTAGCTTGATCAACTTCTGGCCACAATTGATAATATATATATACACACCAAGGATGCTAAAGGTGCTTACTTAAAAGAGAAAAAGGAATTTTATATCAAACGATAAACAAAAAGGGGTCCAATTACTCTGCCCAATAAAAGAGGGGAATTTCAACTTTTAGTAGTCTATACCTTTTTGCTGCTTATCTTATAACCGTTTGATTTTAATTGGTACAGATAGAAACTGATTGTCTCAGTCCATGTCTTTGTTATCGAATGCACAACTAAGTTCAACTGCCACAGAATATACACTTTTCTTATGTGAGGACTGAAGAATTTGAATCTCTTAAAGCTTATACTTTCGGTCATTCACCATAAGCTTATACTTTTGGTCATTCACTAGGAAAGATGCAGAAGAGGTCAGTTACTATTACAATGTAGAATTTGTCACCCAACATGATCTTCTTAGGGAGCTAGCTATCCAATTGAGCAGCCAGAAGCCAATAATAGAAAGGACAAGACTGATTGTGGACATCAGGGAAAACAATCTACCAGACTGGTGGATGAAACCACAACATATCAACGCACGCTTATTATCTATCTCTACTGGTTGGTACATTTTTCTCTCTAACAAAGGCACACACACACAATGTAACCTACTAATGAGTATCTTGTCACACCATATGGAATATTTTTTTTGCAGATGAACTGTTTTCGTCGAGTTGGTGCAACATTCAAGCACCTGAAGTTGAGGCTTTAATTCTGAATCTTCGAACAAGGAATTACACCTTACCTGAGTTTGTGAAGATTATGGTTAAACTCAAGGTTATAATTGTCACTAATTATGGTTTCTTTCCTGCTGAATTAAGTAATTTTCAGCTACTCAGTTCTCTCCCCAATCTAAAGAGAATTAGATTAGAGAAGGTTTCAATTTCTTCCCTTTGCAATACCCTTGTACCATTGAGGAGTTTGAAGAAAATATCTTTGTTTATGTGCAATATTAGTCAAACTTTTGGGAATTCTACTATACAAGTTTCAGATTCATTTCCAAATCTAATGGAGATAAACATTGACTATTGCAATGATTTGGTGGAATTGCCTGCATGGTTGTGTGAGTTTCTCCACCTAAAAAACCTCAACATCACCAATTGTCATAAGTTGTCTGAATTGCCTAAAGAAATCGGAAAGTTGGTGAATTTAGAAGTGCTAAGGCTTAGGTCTTGTACCAAATTGTCAGAGTTGCCAGAGTCAATCAGAAGCCTCCATAAGTTATGCATTCTTGACATATCTTACTGCATAAGTATTATCAAGTTGCCACAACACATCAGTGAGTTGCATAAATTGAAAGAGTTACACATGAAAGAGTGCATGAGATTGCGTAAGTAGTTGCCATCATCAATTACTAAGCTCAAGGAGTTGAGGCTTGTGGTATGTGATGAAGAGAGGGCCAAGTCATGGGAGCCTTTTGAGGAAGAATTCTCCAATTTAAAGGTAATGGTGGCTAAGAAAGATATCAACTTGGATTGGCTTACCAAATCATGATTCTGAGACCTATTTCTTCTTGAAAAATTTTGTAAATTTTATCATTTTAGATTGTTCTCTTCCATTCTTTGTTTCTGGTTTCTTTTTTTCTTCTGTAATGATTATGAAACAAGTAGCTTAGTAGACCAGAACAAGAATATATTTTTAAGAGTTGCAATTTTACATATGATAATGTACCCTTTAAAAGTATTGAGCAAATTTAGGGCTGAGGGTTGTGAATGTGATTGTTTTCGTTGTGTATGGTGAAATTGAAAAAGAACTTGTCAACAATGTGACATCGATTTTTTTAGTTTTTTTTTTTTTTTTCTCCTTGCTGGTTTTGTAAAGAGCAAGATGAAAGAGTGTTTTTTTTTTTTTTGTTAATTAATAGTTTAATACATTAAAATAAAATATTCTTATTGAGTGAAATTGTTTGTTAATATGGCTAATCCTAATATATGATATTGAGCTTTTCAAAAAATAAATTATACAATATATTCGAAAGATACTACCTAATTAAACTAGTTTAGATTAGGGGTGGCAAAATTGGACACGACTTGCTAACCCAACATGACACGACACGAAATTAGTAAGTTATGGGTTGAGGTTTAATGGGTTCATGTCATATTCGGATTGACACGACTGACTCGTTTAATAAACGGGTTGAGTTAGTGTTCATTACATGAAACCCGTTTAACTCATTTAATTAAATGACATTTTACCCATATTCTCTTCAAACCCTAGATATATAAACTTATTAGTTGTTGTGATTTATTTTCTTTGACATATTATAATTGATTATTTGTGATATTGAGATATGCTTTAGTTTTGAATGATTATTTGTTATGCAGTTACTTGTTAGTTCTAAATTTTATATTAAAAATATTTATTTCTTTGATTTTTCATAATTCATTCAATTTGGTTAATACTAAAATTAGTTTTTTTTTTTTTTTTTTTTTCATTTTGATAAAATTTGATAAACAGGTCGACATGACTAATCCGTTTAATAAATAGATTGTGTTAGAGTTGAGAAATTCTGACCCGTTTAATAAACATGTCAGGTTAGGGTTGACCTATATAATCGAATACTTATGAGTTAACATGACACGAACCCGACACACAAACACGAATCACCACCTCTAGTTTAGACCCCAAATTTATCGAATTACGAACACAAGAAAAGCCTCACACGGCTTGTAACTTTAAGTTTGTGAATCCATTTCAATTGCAGAAGGATTGTGGGGGTGAAATTAAGACTCTAGGGTTTAGCAAAACATGAATGGTCTTGTTGAGGAGAATTATGCTCATCCAAAATGTGCTCACATACATCTAAGTATCCAACCCAAAAATGGCAAAAGCAAGACATGAAAATTTTATAAAAATAATAAAAAAGTTGAAAAGATGATTTTCTTTAATTTACAATCTATTGGGGAATGGCTTCAAAATACCATAAATGTTTGAAGGGAAATGCACACATAAATATTGAAATATGTGATCAAAATCATATAAACCTTCAAGGAATTACCAAGCGGCCCTTAGCGTACTTGTCGTAATTCTCTTCATTATTCATTAAGCCAGTGAGATGTGAACGATAACAAGTTCCCTTAATCTCTCTATACTCTCTCCACCATGTCATGAAGCTGCTCCCAGGTAAGAAAATCTCAGAAGATATTGCATAATTTTTCATCAAACTGTATACATAGTTTTCAAACTCAATCAATTTGTTTGTTTCTTTCTCCATATCATTTGATTCTCCACTACTCAGCAATTGGCATGAAATGCGAGCCTCCTCAACATGTGCCCAAAAGCAAGAATCCTCTGTCAGACTTGATGCCACATTCTGTTTCTTCAATTCATTTGGACCACTTGAAGGTTTCTCCGTTTCTTTCAGCAATTGCTCCAATATTATGTAATGTTTTGACCTTCCTTGATTTATGTAGTCTTGTTTGCCTGCCTTGTAGTAATCAGCTATGTCCAATGGTTCAATCATCCTTCGGTAATTTGTTCCCCCGAAGAGTGAACGGGTACGAAGGGAGGCACCTACTGTCTGAGGCCTTTTCTCTGCTTGATCAACCATTTGTTCCCAGTAACATGTGAGGCATCTCATATACTCTACCACCTTAATATCACTCGTATCAAGTTTATTCTTGTATCTATCATAGTATCCAACTCTCTCGTCTTTAGACACCTTCTTATACTGTTCTAGATAGGCCATATACACTTTAATGTCATTCAACCCCCTGGTGGGATCAAAAGCCTGCTGGTTTAAAATTGCCATCATTTTTGCCCGTTTTTCTGTCTTTGTAATGATATTGTTGATGTCAGCGTTCTGCTGTTGCTGCAATATATAACTTGTAAAAATGAGTTGGGCTAGAAGGGGAGTTTTGAGACATCACAAGGACAAAGACAAAGACTTCAAATTGTAGTAATGTTTATCCATGTAAGAAGCAGTAAAGGCTTTGGTTAGTTATTAATACTTAATATGTAAGTATTTCATTCATTACATTATTCTATTTAGTGTATTGCCTAAGTGTAACATTATTTGTACCATACAATGACATAGCTCAAATAAGCATTCTAATTATATACGATCCAAAAAGAGTTGTAACTGAGTTACCTGTGATTGCACCAGTCCGATTGCTGCTAGTTGTGTAATAATGCTTGCCTGTAATGGTGTTGTAGTCCAATCAATGAAGGATTCATGATCTGTTGCATCCTTGCAAATAACCTTACGGTTGAGATCCTTCACAAATGTTCCATAGGACTCAAAAACTTTATTAGGATCTTGATTTTCAGGAGTTCCTGAACTGGTTGTTGTCAACAACTCCAAAATGGTTTGATGGTCCTCAAAACAAGAACAACCCAGCTTTGAACAGAAGAGAAATGTGCCAAAAGGCTGGTAACCATTAATTAAGACTCTGGGAACTAGATCTTGGTCGGAAACTACATGCAAAAAGCGAGAGTTCCATGCTGCATATTTAGATATGGCTTCTTGCAGATTCTCATCACCAATAAGGGGTGAACCAAAAGTGATGCAAAGTGGGCCTTCGGTTTTTGAAAAATTAATTTTTTCTAGCAGTGATAAGTTGAACAGAGTAGCAACAGATCCTCCCAAAGAGTTTCCAGTGATGATTAATGGTTTGGAATTGTCAATCTGCATTATGATATGCATCTTACAGTGTTAATAACTGGTCTTGTCACATCCTCAAAGTTCAATAAAAATTACGTAACATATTGTACACGTTGTTAAATGTTATTATGCATGCCATGGTAACTATGAATGTTAGTCACCAACTCCGTGTGATTCAAAGGAAATATAGACATACAATTATGTCAAAACTAATAAATATGATTTCCTAATGTATTCGAAGTATATAGCTTCAGCTCAGTGTTACATTATCTAAACCTAATATTACTACCAAATTAAGTTTGCATAAATTAATATTAAAATCTTCATACTAATAAGAAATGCAACTTTTGAAATTAATCTTACAATAGCAAGTGGGGAGCTGCTTGGAATGGTAGACACTTGTAGTAAAGATTTTACTCCTTTGAGCCATATTGCACGAAAACTTACAATCTAACATGTGAAAATAAGCTTGGAGATATATGTCTTTTATTTTATTTGATTTGTTCCATTTGACGTAGTCTTACAAACGCTCTAACTAAACTATATTTTGGATATGATTCTCACACTAACAAAAACTCCTAATTTGATTTACAATGTCAACTTGATTTACTATAGAATCTATTAGATTAAAGACAGCATAATACAATATAAAAAAAGATAAAATGTAAATATAAATTAAATTATAATGTCAAAAGTCATGAGTATGCAAAGTCAAAGAATATACTATTCAATAATAATTAATCGTTCTTAACGGTTGACACCAAGAACGGAGAGGTGAATTGATTTACAACGTCAAAAGCCATGAGTATACTGATTACTGAGTCAAGAATGAGACCATTGACATGGAGGAGAGAGAGTCAGAGAGAGACAGAGACACAGAGAGAGATATGAAAGAAACCCATTAGACAATGAACCAATCAAAGTAAGACTACAGACCAAGTCAATCAAAATGAACAAAACTTACAATTTCAACGAACCTAATTAAGCACAAATATCATAATTTAATATAAAAAAACACAATTATAAAAATAAAAATAAAAATCTTGAAATCGAGAATGCTAGAAGTAGAAAGCTTATGACATTGGAATTCTCTCTAGAACAGATATGTAAATGATTATACTCTATCTTGTTGACCTTTAAAAATCAAACTTTTTAAAAAGAAATCATTAATTTAGGAGGATTGATAAAAGGCATAAGTTCCTAAAGTTTTCCTTTTTAATTTAAAAACATGTAGTACAAAACAAAAGGAAAAAAATCAGTACGCCGTTCTATCAAAAAAGGAAAAAAAAAAAGAATCCGTATGTTGAAACATACTATAAATTATAAGATAGTGGACAGATAAAATTTAAGTAGAAAAATAATTTTTTTTAGAGATAATTACAATATGCTGCTAACCTCGTAGCTCGAACCCTTTCCCCTTAAACTCTCATAACTCAAATCTTGCTCTTCCTAATAAACTTCTCAGCACTCTGTGCATGACAATGTGTCAATTCAATTAAAAGGTCTTTGACAAAAAGAAAAATAGTTTTAAATATTGTATCCTGATATTTCATAATATCTTAGAATGGATAATGAAAAATGATATCAATATATATCTTAAAATTGCGTCAAGAAATACCAACCAAAAAAAAAAAAAAAATTCAAATTCAAAAAGACCCCATTGGTTGGCTTTAGGTTGAGCTATCAATTTTGTATTATTTTGATTTTTAACCGGAAGTTTGAGAATTGTCCAAATTAACCCCTCTATTTGATTTTTGTTAACTATAATTAATAAAAAATGGTTATATAGTTTGCACATGACCACTTAACACATCAATAACACAAAATTGGTCCTCCCCCCCCCCCCCCCCCCCCACTTAATATATTGGGTTATGGATCAATATATTGGAAAATACAGAAATCTATGAGAAAAATCGGAGTATTAAATAAATAATTAATAATAAAATATCAATCAATCCTCACGAAAAAATTAAAAATAGTGGTTGACATCTCAAATATTCACGAGATATTATTTTTGTCATACCGATTATCACTTATCTTACATCATATCAAGGATATTTTTTTTAAATTTAAATGTTGATAATAATTATTAACTAATAACAATAATATTTGCAGATAAAAAAATAATAATAATAACAATAATAGTACTTGACAAATGAGTACTACCAGCTACCAAGAACTCTGTTTCTAAAATCAATGAATAAAAAAAAGTAGCTTGTATCAATTTATAAAGATATTTTTGGCAATGATATATTGTTCAGGCAGTTGGTTACTTATGACCTACGGTTGAATTAGAGACTTAACTGCTTGATCTTTTGCCAAGTTTACAAGTGCTATGACCAAAACTAAAAATTAATAATAATAAATAAATAAATAAAGATTTTTCAGAGTATAGAGAGGTACCTCAAATTTCGGGAGCACACCAAAAATGGATTTAAAAAGCTGAAATGCAGTTTCGTTAATGGAGAAACTTGGGTCATCTTTGGGTTTGTTTTTTTGATTATCTGGGTCTTTGGGTCTGGGGCACAGGAAATTAAAGAAAGGAAAAGACCACTTAAAAGTTGAAGATGAAACTAAATTTCCTCCTCCACCACCCTGAACAGAGTCTTTGCTACAAGAGGGCCAGGTGAAAAACGCTATAATGGTATAGTTTGGTAGCTCATAAACTTTGAATCTCACGAAGGAAGATGGTCCTTCATTCTGACTGATTTCTGTGTATAGACACCAAATTGCAGTCCATGCATCGTGCAAGATGTCAAGGGTCACCACGAAATTTGCCAACTCTAGACCGCTGCTATACCTGCCATCATGAATCATAGGAAAAATTAGCTAACAAATGATGATGCATCGAATTTCTTGGTCAAGAAACAAAGTTGGAAAGGAAGAGGGAAAGAGCGAGGGAAAACAAAAACAAATAAGGAAAGAAGAAATGATTTGCGTTACAATTGAGTTTTGCTCATCCTCTCGATCTATTGCTTTGTTAGATCTGCTTTAGGAAAAGATCAGCCACAGGAATAGTTGTGCAACACTCTTTTCTAGTAATAACAATGATGAGAATCAAAGCCAATGTTAATCCATGGTCTCAGGACAGAAACTTCGTAGGAAAGAACTAAGAAGCATCACAAGACTACAAGTCAATGTCTATTTTTTTTGATGAACTACAAGTCAATGTCTATATTCTACCTAATATTCTACCTATCGAATTATTTATATGTTCTTCATCATTCTCCAGCTTGCTCTGGCCCATTACCCTTTATTTCTTTCAGCTTTTAAAATACCATACCATGTTTTTTTTTTTTTAATTTTTTAAATTTTTTTTAGGGAAAGGTAAGGATTAAAAGACCATACTTTTTTTTTTTAATACATTTTTGGTGACTTGAGTTGAGTTTGTAGTTAACTCAGATTTTGGTAGGTTACAGTGATGGTAAACCATAATTTATATCATTTTAGCAAGTTGACAAATAATAAGTCTAATATCAATCACACATGAGCTGGTTATTAGTTAATACCAACACTTATCTATCAATTACATCTTATTATTTGCTATTTATTTAAGCAAATCGTTAAAAAAAAGTTATGTTCATAGACCTATTCTTTTCTGTATTATAGTTTTTTTTTTTTTTTTTTTTTTTTTTTTTTTTTAATGTGATTCACATGGCCACCCTTTGTTGTATACAAATTCTAGTTTAATGAAATAAGAAAAATTGAAGATGGGTTATCATTATTTTCCAATTTTTATAGTGAAGAAAAGAAGTAGGGGAAGGATGAACCTAGATTTAAGAGAGCCCATAATCTTTCATTCTCTCATTAATGGAACTTAATTGGTATGAAAAAATAGAGAGAAAATAGTATAAATAAGTAATTTTGACATTTTCACTCCAACATCTTTTCTTTTTTTAATAATCGGTCATTCCTCCAATTTATTAAGAACAAATTAATTTAGACAATGATGTATTAAGAATTTAACACCACACACGAATTTTTTTTTCCTCCTCTCTTAAGTCTTAACCAAAAACTTCAAATTCAAAATAAAAAATCTATATTTCTCTCTTTTTCACATCTTCCTTGAACCCTACGTCTGCCTTGCCCAGTACAAGAGTCAAGTAGCTCTCAATCTTAGAAATTTAGAACTTGTGAACTAGAAAGTTCTTAAAGTAGTCACTTTTATATATATATATATATATATATATATATAGGAAAGTAGTGACTTTGATTGTGTAGAAAAGCAGAAAACGCCGGGAGAGGCACTGATTGTGTAGAAAAGCAAGGACTTGTTGAAAACGAAATAACAATTGAATTTCTTCTGTCTTTTTCCTTTTATGTGATATGAAACCCACTGGAGATGTCCAATTCTTTTTATTAGAAAAGCCAAATTTATGGCAATTTCGTCACTTTCACCCGCCAGTTGCACCTCATATAATTTCCACCATTTTTCTTCCGAGATAGTGATAGTGTGATACCTAGGAATGGCAACGAGCAGATATCCTATTCCTCGCCCCCGCCCCACTTCTGCTTTGGGACGGTTTTTTCTTCTACCCCATTCTAACAGGTTTATGTGGGTACCCATCTTGCCACACTCAATTTTTATATATATATATATATATATATATATATATATATATATATATATATAATTTATTAAAAGCTTACTTTGAGTATATTAAATTAAAACTCATAAAACATTAAAAAACAATTCTAACGTAATAAAACATTCTCAAAGCATAACAATATAACAATTTAAGTAATAATAAATACAAAAACAATTCAAATGTAGAAATACAACAATTAAAAAAAATATGAACAACGATAAAGTAAATATTAAAACAGAAAAATATAAATTTAATAATACAATATAAAAAAAATCATCAATTTAAAGTTAGAATGCTAAAAATACTTATATATGTCTTATAAAAAACCTATAATTTTTTTTAATTATTTAAATATAAATGAAGCGGGTGCAGGGGAAAATGTTAACCCTTATCCCTACCTTATTCGTTATGTGGGGTAGGTAAAACTTGTCCATTAAGGACGGGTGAGGCGGATACTCACATGATTTGGTTTAAATTGTCATCCCACATATACCTCTTTTATACCAAATGTCCTTAACCAAAAAAAAAAAAAACATTTGAACAAAAGCATGTTATTTACAAAACTACTATAAGATATAGGGCTATAAATGAGCTGAGCCAAATATTAAAAGTTCAGACTTGTTCATTTAATTTTATTTCGAACACAAGTTGAGCTTGAACTTATCATCAAACAAGATTACACGTCCAAGTTTAGTTCATTTACTTGCTGTAAATTCAAGATTGTTCACGAACTACTTGATTAACTTATTATTTTTCTATATATAGTAAAACCATGACTAACATGTCTTACTCCATAAATTTTTAATTTTTTATTACAAATGGATGGTTTATGTTATGAATAAACTATAAATAATTGACAAACTTATATAACCCAATTATAAATCTATATAAATATATTTTCAGAATGAGATGGGTTCAAGTTACACCTGGTGTAACTCTACAAAAGTTACACCTTTTTTAGACCATAGATTTTTAAAATATCTAACGGTTAAAAAAAACATTATTAAATATGATTGCTTCCACTTTATTACCTAATTAATACTACCATTCTCTCTCTCTCTCTCTCTCTCTCTCTCTCTCTCTCTCTCTCTCTCTCTCTCTCTCTCTCTCTCTCTCCTTATTTATTTATTTCCAAGAGATAATATTTTGTTCAACACAACTTAAACAAAAAAATCTAATTTTTTGGTTACACTGCGTTGAAGCAGTAGATAACTTTTTTTTTTTTTTTTTTTTCGATGAAGATAGAAGTATATATTTGTGGAAACATAAAGCAAAGAAAAAACTGAGTTTGAACACAAGGGCTACCCCGATGGGCCATGGCTGCCAAACAAAACAAAAGAAAAGTTCCATAAATTTTTATTATTTTTATTTTTTTAACTTCCAATTGGCCCTTAAAAAAAAACAAGTCTGAGCCTATCATACACTAAACAGAACATAGCTGCTGATATATCCATAACTTTTTTCTGGTTAGAATACGTTAAAATTCCATATATAATATATTTCTTATTAGACTACGTTTAAAGTACACAACATAGCTATCAAAGTTATCAGCAGCTATGGCTGCGTTTAGGTCCCTATGGCAAAATTGGTGTTTCCAAATCATAAGATAGGAATCACGAATTGCCAAACAACTACTTAGGTCCTTTAGTTTTGGATTCATCCTCGACTCTAATAGTATGTTTGAGTTTGACAACATGGAAGTGAAAGGAAAGAAATAAGAAGATGAATGAAAACTTGATAGCTATGTTGTGTACTTTGAAAATATAATGGATATATCATAAAAGAATGGAATATATAGATTTTTTGTTTAAATTCCTGCTATATTGTGTACTTTAAACTCTTTTTCTGGTTAGACTGCGTTTGATATATGTTGTATCGGGGGCGTTTGATATATGGAATTTAACTTTAGACTGCGTTTAAAGTACTTTAAACGCTTTTTCTGGATATAGCTATATTTTTTATGATATATGGAATTAAAAAAAAAATTTATCTGATGAGAAAAACTTATCTGATAAAAAAAAAAAAAAAAGTTATTTGCTGCTTCAACGTAGTCTAACCAGAAAATTAAATTTTTTGTTTAAGTTGTGTTGAACAAAATATTACTACTATCTCTTGGAAAGCAATAAAGAAGGAGAGAGAGAGAGAGAAAGAGAGAGAATGCTAGTATTAATTAGGTAATAAAGTGAAAGCAATCATATTTAATGATGTTTTTTTTAACCGTTAGATCTTTTAGAAATCTATGGTCTAAAAAAGGTATAACTTGAACCCATCTCTGAAAGAATAGTATACATATAAATATATAGTATTATATATAGTTAATTTGAGTCATAAAGCCTCCAAGGTTGAAACAAAAAGAGTACGCCCTGAAGTAAAACTCTTACTCTCAACCCCAAAAACGCAAAGCTCTGCGCCTCAATGGAGATCATGCTGATTCATTGGTGGTGGCTGCATCCCAGCCCCGCTGTTCGCCATGAATTGGGTAAGCTAGAACTACCGGGGGCTTGGGAACCACCGACGAGTTCATGAGCTTTCTGATTTAGTGAAAGGCAAAGGTCCCAATTTAATTTTTCTTATGGAAACTAAAAAGAAAAATTCGTATTTGGAGAGATTAATATGCAAGGCACATGTGGCACTTGTGCCACGTCACCCCCCTCATGCCATGTCACCATGCCACATCATCATAATCAAACATGTTATGCATTTGATTCCTGCATCAGTCCACATCATTACACACACACACACCTTATGCCATGTCACCATTCCATATCATCAAAATCATACATGTTATGCACTTGATTTTCGCATCAGTCCACATCATTACACACACAAAAATAAATAAATAAATACTTTCCTTAAGTTCCTAATTGCTCTTTTTGATAAGAAGTGTTCTTCGGCACAGCATGGTTTAAAATTGGACACAATGGATCACATAGTCAGTGGGTCATATAGGATTTTCTAAAGAGGAAACCGTCACTGCTACAAAATTTTCGTTTTTATAAATGGTGGAAACATATTAAGAGACTAAACCTAAACTGATGAGACTAAACATAGCTTTAAAAAAAAAAAAAACCTTCTGTAAGAAGAAACCAAGGAAACTGATCAAATTAAATCAAACCAATCAAAATCGGAGCGGAGAAATTTATTCGTTTCACCCAGAATAGGCTAAATCAGCTGGCAACCCAGCACACCAGCAATCTATGGGATTTGAGGTAACACATGTTCCAAACTTCCACTTCCCCTGTTTTTCCTCCTTCCCTACTGACTTTTTCAACTTAACAATCTCCTAAATTAGTAGAATTTTGTGTCAAAACATTTTCCCCAAAATGTCCTCAGTAAATTAATACCTCATGCCATCCAAGAGACCTATATAGCATTATTTAGTGACAACCACATTCACCATAACCAACTCAATGCCATCACAGCATATAATTCAAATTAAATCACATAAAAGAAATGCATATCAGAAGAAACCTTACACTTTTGTACTCTATTTATTTGCACATTGGTGAAAAAATTAGTAAAACTTTACGATGCCCATAATTTTATACTAAAATGTCCAACAGAACATCAAGAGTCACTTAAATGCTACTACTGGACAGATCAAGGATGCAGATGTGAATTCCATGGTAGACATCAAATCAATAATGCAATATTTCCCCAAAGTTTCTATTCAGCTATCCCAACTTTAAATCATCCAAAGCCCAAACGTGAAAAAAAAAAAAAAAAAAAAAAAAAAAAAAAAAAAAAAAAAAAAAATCTCTTTTCATGAAACACAAGTACTACTACAGAGGAAAACTTTTCTAGAGTCCAAACTAACCAAATAGGTTGGTTCCAAAACTTGAATACTTGGTACGACTGAATATATGAACATCCTTGATCAATTACGCCAACATTGTCTATTTAAAGTGAGTTCAAACACAATTATCACAACACTGTCGTGTTTCGAGACATCCATTAAAATAGACATGTATTGTTTCGATTAATATAACTACTAACAAAACTTCACACATTCAACAACCTAATAAACTTGCTTAATTGAGTACTTAAGCTAGTGTTTGCTACAATCTACATAACTTTCTTTGAAGGCTTTGGACTACTTCAAATTAAGTAAATTAAAAGATAAAAGGATAAAAGAATAAATAAAGCATCCGAAAAAAATTTAAACATGCTCAAAGATGTAATTTAATGACAAACCACTTGCTTTAAAAGCCACTCCAAGCCACGATGCATTGCCCAAACAATATTAGTACAAATCCAGGAAGCCCTGATTGAGTTCCACCAGCTGTCTAGTGACTGAGTTTACTTGTTGGATATAAGGAATGTAAGCTAAAGTAATCAGTAATTTCTGTGATACATTTCGTGTGAAATTCCACACGCACACAACCAAAAAGGAGAGAGATATCCTAACAGATACAAAAGAAATTTCTTGGTTCATGTTGTTGTCATCTCTCAACCTACCTATTTTTCTCATATTGCTTTTGTACATAGAGTTTCTGATTTCGCATCAGGTTAGAATGTTCACCAATATCATTCATATTGACATCATCAGCCATCTCATCAGGAGATCTTCAATGGTTATTCCTCCATTTTCCACTATATGACAGTCGGCAAACAACATACTCGTTGGACTGCAATTAAATATGTAAATTAGAGATAATCAAGTCAGCAAAAGTTTTTTCCTATTCTTTAATGTTGTATGGATAGAGAGTACTGCATCATGGACATAGAGTTCTTAAAATCTTGAGCATTCATTAATAAACAAGAATAGGTCTTAGAACCCTTGAAAATTATTAATGTGCTATAATTTCGAGAATTTCTTCCATGATACATAGGTGTCCAAAAAAGGCTAAAGGAGGAAGAAAAAGCTAACACAGAACAAAAATAAAGAATGATAATGTACGGGGCTTGTATGGGGCTGGCCCTCAGGGCCTATGGGCCCTGGGCCTAAGCCTTACGATACATTATATGACCATGTCCCCATTTTGGACCTTTAGCCTTGATCCGGACACCTCAGGGCCTAATTCGAGCCCAAGAATTGAAATAAGACTGAACTATCTTGGATACCCAAGGCAAGCCCCTTCTGATTGTCTTTAACCTGGTCGGGGATATCATACTCGGAGATACCCTTTACTCGGCTGCCCGATAGAGCCTTGGGGAATATCACTGTAGAGCGGGCTTTTGGAGGTGGGAATCAGTACCAATGCTACTACCACCTTTCCCGACGGAACATCCACCTAAAGATGATGGAATTGGACCCCCATTCGCTCTAATAAGGGGGAGTAATCATAACACCTCCACTAATCTAAGGCTGTAAATAAGAGGATTAAGGGAGAAGTAGGGGGTTGGCAATTTTGGAGAGAAAACTTAGAGAAAAGAGAGACCAAACCAAGAGAGAAAGGGGAGCGACTTTGTGAGATAAAGAGAAGGGTCTGTAGAATCGGGAGAGTGTACCTGGGTCTCTGAGCATAGGACCACCCATAGTAGGAAACTTTAAGCCCACTATACAAATTAGTTGTGAGCCCAAATCTAGGCCCACCCCATTAAAGCTCAATTGGGCACGCACAGATGAGGTACTGGAAAATAATAACTCTAAAATTATTACATCATATATATGAAATATTTTCAGACTTCCACAAAACTATCACAAATTAACAAAGTAAATTACAATCCACACCACCCTCTCAACCCCCCCCCCCCCCCAAACACACACACACACACACACACACACACACACCCAAAAAAAACTACAAATACACTTAACATAGTAGCAATTTCAATTTGTTTGTATGCATTTAATTGTACCAATTTCGCCCCAAAACTATTACAAATGGGCGAACTTTAATTGTGTCAAATTTGTCATTAATTTTTTTGATAAGTGTCAAATTTGTCATTATACATTCAATTGTGTCCATTTTATCAAAACTTTTCAAATTAGCTCAACTTTAATTGCGCTAATTTTGTCCATTACATTTAAAATCAAGTCAACTTCTAAAGATAGAATGGACTAAATCTATTTTTATACATAATATAAAGTTCATTGAAATAAATGTAGTAAACAGTAAAAATGACTTAATCTTGCAAGTTTGGTAGGTAATATAAAATTCATTAAAATAAATGCAAGAACAGTAAAAGTGACTTATTAATCTTGAAAATGGAGCCACAAAATAAACATAATTAATAGTTGAACAACCTTGACTTATAGATATCAAATTATACAAAATTGAAACCAAAATTATAGTTATTCCAATATTGACTAAATCCTTTTTTTTTTTTAATAAGTAATACAACAAATTAAATTCATTAAAATAAATTAGTCATTTCAAAATTTTCCATCATACATTTAATTGTATCAAGTTCAACCCTAAACTATTAATTATATCAATTTCACCCCCCTAAACTTTAAAATTAGGTCAAATTTACTTGTATCAATTTTGATTTAATCATTTTTTTTTCTAATAAATAATATGAAATTCATCATAAAAAATTTCAAGAACTAATGTTGATAGTTGAGCAGAAAATTAACACAATTAATAGTTAAACGACATCGATTTCAAATTTATTAATAAAAAAAAACAATAAAATTAGAGACAATCTTTTCTTTATTCATTAATCTTGATAACATGCATTAGCCAAAAGTAAGAATTTTAGGAATTGAAAACAAAGAAAGAAAGAAAGAAAGAATAGGCAAAAACTAACTATACTCACTTCTGGATTTGGAGGGTTCAAGTCTTTGTACTCAATCAAATTCCATTTACCATTTCGTCCCGACAAGGATGAGGACGAGGAAGAAGGCAACTTCGACGACTTGTCATCGTTGTTTTCATAGGAAAACCTACTTTTCTCAACCCCTACTAGGCCCGGAGTCTTCAACTGATGTTCCTTTTTCCACGTACCCGAACCCGAACTCGGACCCACCCTTCGGTCAATGCGTCTGCCATTGTTGTAGGTCTTGAGCTTCGTGAAGAAATACAGTTGTCTAACAACGCGTGATCCATCCACGGTAGAAAACATGCCCCAGATTTCCCAAGGCTCTTTCTTGCCGTACAAGTCACATTCCTTGACAGCGTTGGAAGGGGTTGGTTTTCCGAGATTCCTGTTGCGGAGGAAGTGAGTGACTAGCTCGTCGTCCGTGGGGTTAAACCTGAAACCTACTGGGAGTTCGTTCTCCAATATCAGGTGGTCGTCATTGTTGTTGTTCTTCTTCTTGCTGGCCACAGGCACAGTGATAGCCATTGATGAACGTATTTGAGTATCTCTCTCTGTGTCTCTTCTCTATCAGCCATTGTTTGGTTTCTTTAGGGTTTGGGGGGAAATGTGAAGAGTGTTTTGGAAGTTTTTGAGTTTTGAAGGTTTTATATGTGGCAGGAGTTTTTGGGCTCGGCTGAGAGGGTTTGGGCTTGTTATGGGCCTTTATTTACTCATTTCTTTTCTTTTCATGTCTTTTTTTTTTAGATAGAGAATCAAATTCTAAATTTCCTTTCATTAAGAGTATCAACATTTGGAGGTGTAAAACCCTAAATATGTTAAATTTTAGTATCAAACCTCTAAAAAGAGATATTACTTAGACTTGCAATTGTAAAAAAATTTACAACTTAGCTACAGTACCATTCTAAATTTTTGATGGTACCATAGCAAAGTTGTATGATTTTTTAGTCTTTTTCATTTCCACTTCTCTCTCTTCTCTGACTCACATTTACTCTCTCTCAATCTCTTTCTCTTCTCCCTTCTTTGTTCTCCCTCCATCCCTCTTACTCTCTGGATCTCTTCTCTCTCAGTTCTCCCTTTCACTCTCTTCTCCCTTCCATGGCTAGAGCTCACATGCTCTACCATTCATTGCCACCAACACCATGGTGGTCTCTCTTGATCACCTCCAACCCATCTATTTATCTCTCAAACCGAGAACAGCTACCACCAATCTCAGCTCTACCTCTCACTCTCTTCTCCCTTCATGGCCAGATTGTCTTTCTCTATCTTTCCAAACCCAAAAAAATGATCTCTCAAACCCCTTTTTTGAGGTGGGTTAGTAGTGTAGGTTGTGGGGGAGGTTAGAAATCAGTGGTGGAGATTACAGTGGGTTTGATCGATTGTATTTTTCTTTTTTTCCTATGGGTTTGATTCTTGGATGGGTTTTGGTCTCATGTGGTAGGGGTTGTGATTTTGCATGTGGTGGTGGGTTTTGGTTGTCGATGTGGTAGGTGTTTGGCTTGGTGGCAGTGGGTGTGGTAAGTGTTTGGCTTGGTAGTGGTGGCAGTGGGTCATGTGGGTAATTTGCTGGCTTGATTTAGGTGATTTTGGTATGGATTTGTTGTGATTTTGCTACTTTTTTTTTTGGGTGATTTTGGTATAGGTTTGTTGCATTTTGTTGGGTTGATTTGGGTGGTGTAGCAATGGTAGGGTGGTGGGTTTGGGTGGTGGTTATTTTGTTCATGATGGTGGTGGGAGGTGGTGCAATAGTGGTGTTGTTGATGATTGGCAAGTGGTGGGGTGGTTGGGTTTGAATGGTGGTTATGATGGGTTTTGGGTTTGTTCATGGTGGGGAGAGAGAGAGAGAGAGAGGAGAAAGATGGTTTTGGGTTATATATTTTATTGTGTAGATTATTTTAATGTGTTGTATAGGAAAATAAAAGTTAGGATATTGGGTGTGTTGTAAAGTGATTCAAAATAATAGATAAAGTAACTTTTGAGATGGTAAAATAAGATATCTTTTAGAAACTGGATGCTAATGCTTTAACTGTTTTAGTTAGTTTATTGGAACTAAATATTTTACTATAAAATGTATTTCCATATATAGTTTCATAATTACTGGCCATTTCACCCCAGATCCACATTTCAGTTGAAATTCACTAAATGACCGAAATGTATTAGAATTTGAGTCGAGGTGGAATAAGGAGGTTTCTAGTGCCGATTTTATGACTAGTACGACCAACAATTCTAGTAAGAACAAAATTCAAAACATTGGGAAGAACTTGTTCCATTTTCTTTAATTATTTGGAAAAACTATTTAAAAGAAAAGAGCTTTGGTCAATTCATTTTCTTTAATTACTTTTAAAAAAGAGAGAGAGAAAAAAAAAAAAAAACACTTAGGTTTTATAGGCAAGGTTTTAAAAACTCGAATCAGATTGGCCAGTTCGACTGGTTGAACCGAGAATCGGCCACCAATCCGGTCAGGAAAAAATGCCTAAAACCGGTGAAAATTGGTCAAAAATCGGAAACCAGAGGCAAATCTAGTTTTGCCCTCAATTCGGTTTTTAAAACCATGTTTGTATGTCAATGATACTACTGATTTTTCTTATAATAAGACCTACATTAGTGATATTACTTGAGTTTGAATCCTCTTTTGACACTCATTATAAGAGGGGGAAAACAGAGAGTTACTATTGCTGAGAGTTTTGGACAACTTAATTAGAGATCTTTAAAGTGTATATATGGAAATACATCATATATCTAAGCTTTTGTTCACATTCACAATTCTCAATTTTGATTTACGAGTACCTTGAAAGGGGTAACTTGGCCACAATTTTAAGCAATGATGGACGAGCTAAAGAATTGGATTGGAGCAAGAGAATGAATATCATCAAAGGTGTGGCGCATGCTTTGTCTTACTTGCACCATGATTGCTCACCACCAATTGTTCACAAGGACATATCAAGCAAAAATGTTTTACTGGATTCAAAGTATGAGACTCATGTTTCAGATTTTGGCACAGCTAAGCTTCTTAATCAAGACTCATCCAATTGGACTTCATTTGCTGGCACATATGGATATATTGCACCAAGTAATAAACTTAATTTTTTTAATCAACATAGAAGATACAGCATATGAACAAGTTGACATGATATTTTGTTTGTTTGTAGAGTTTGCTTATACGATGAAGATAACTGAGAAGTGCGACGTGTTTAGCTTTGGAGTTTTGGCTATTGAAGTGATCTAAGGAAGGCATCCTGGTGAAACCATCTCCACTCTATCTGCTTCATCTATGGGAGAGAATTTATTGCTGAATGATTTGTTAGATATATGTCTTCTGCCTCCCACTCTTGAGGTTGAGAATCAATTGATACTCATCGTAAAGTTGGCAATCGCATGCTTGAATGCTAATCCAGAATCTAGACCAACCATGCACATGGTCTCTCAAGTGTTATCAAGATGAACTGCACTTTCCTAGAGCCATCCACAGTCTGACTAGGACAAGAAAGGATATGAATTATATAGGACACTATATTCTGTTAAATTTATGCTGTTGAAGGAAATTGTTTGTTTCAGATTATGTAATGCCTAGAGTACTACTAGAACTTTAATTGCAAGTACTATAAATTGCTTTTGGTAACACAGATTTCAGGGCACTGAGATGATACGTGTTTGATTGGTTATTTTGGTATGCATTATAAAGATTCCAAATGAAAAATAGATATTAGGGACGTATTATTGTGATCTTGGGTTTTAGCCATTTATATTCCAACCGAGGTGTATTAAAGGTAATGAGAAAGTTCTTAGTTATGGTTTGCACTTTGTATGACCCTGTTGTCAAAATCAGATACTTGGATGCAGAATCAGTATCCCTTCTAGGCTAATTGTCAATAAATGATGGTAACAATTCTTGTCTACCAGATGCCATTAGAGAAACAAAAAATGTTTTTAAAAGAGCCATTGTGCAAGAAACTTGCTGAGTAATTTTATTGGTTAGCCGAAATAAAATAAATCAAGGTGCTGTTATTATATAGACTTTTAGAAACAGAGCAAGAGGGATTAAGCAAAAACAGAAAACTGAATTTAACAATCTTCCTAACTACCAATTAGGGACTGACACGCATGTGAATCAAGGACTTAAAGGATCATGTGATCTGCACATGTATAAAATATTACACTTACTTATTCCTTGTAGTAGAAAACATGATTGAGCCTAACAATTCATCTTCTTCATGTTTTCTTTAAATCCATGGTTTAGTTGCTGGTTAGCTAGATTTCTAACAAATGTACAGTGGATAACGAACTTTATTAGATCAAAATTGAAATAACCCTCGGCATACACAATTTGAAAATAAAACAAAGAAGATGCTGAGGCTGTGCACATCAATCTTGTGTCCTCCAAAGTCCAAACTACCCCAAAAAAAAAATGATAGCAAAGCAAAATGTTTTGGCTAGCTATTAAATAAAATAGTTAAAAGGCAATTGGACAATTACAAAGACTAATAAATAAAAACACGGTTACAAAGACCACTAAGTTAGTAACAACAAAAATAATGTTGTTAACACCATAAAAATGCAACAACAAAAAATTTGATTTTGGTTAAATTGTTAATAGAGTAATGGACATAATAAAAATTAAAGTATTAAGAAAAATTCTTTTTAATAGAGTAATGTTTTAAATACAACAAAAATATTGAAACAACAAAAATTAAATTTGAGCTGAATTTTCATTTCAATAAAAGGAATGGTAAAACTTCATATATATATATATGTGTGTGTGTGCGCGCGCGCGCACGCTCTTTTTGTAATGCTAATATATATATATATATATATATATATTTTTTTTTTGTTAATCCGTAATACCAATATGTTTAAGTTCTCTATTTATAAGATTTTGTATAATTTAAGTCGGTTGATAACTAACTCTAGAAAAATTTCTCAGAGCCACCACTATGTGTACATAAAATTCTGGACATGTTTTGGAATAAACACTTGCCTTGAATTAATTTTTTGGTTAAAAATTATTTTCCATAAAAAAATAAAAAATAAAATTAATTTTTTAATTAAAAAAATATTTTTAATATTATCTATCTATAGATTTAGCCTAAAAAATTTCCTATAGATGTGATAATTTATTTATTTTAAATGATAAAATTTTCCATACCAATAACTTTTTTTTTTTTAATTTTTTGAACCTCGGATTTCAAATATTGAGAGTCGTTTGATATCGTTGTTTAAACAACAGTTTTCAGTGTTTAAACAATATTACACGTATTTTCACACACTTTTTATCTACATGTATTTCAAAAAATACAAACAATATTATTACTAGAACAACATTGCCCCAAACTACCCTCAGATATATTTTCGTTCTCAATTGAATTCACCGACTTATAAGTCTCTCTCTCTCTCTCCAGATTTCTGAGTTGTTCGCTGGAATATTCAAGTAAACTCTTCCCGGTCACTCCAGCACTCATCGGTAAGCTTCGAATCTTGGATTTGGTTCCTCTCTTTAGTTACTCAAAAGTTTTCTTTTGCTTTCCTTCGTTTTCTCCGTTACCAAATAGTTTACATCTTCTAATTTTGTTTGATTTTATCTTTTCTATTTTTGATTGCCTGAACTTTTTTTGCTAATTTAAATCTGTGAAAGTAATTAGTAGATGTCAACTTTCTTTCACATTTTCAAATTTTATAGATATGTAAATGCATTGCAAGGTATGAGTTTGCTTGTTTGAGATTCAATTGCAAGGTTTATTAGATTAATCTTTCTTCTTGTTGGTGTTATTGTTTTAGTCTCTCATGAGGTATATTTTTGTGAATAAGTTGCTTTGATTGGGCTTTTACGAAGATGTGATGCATTGATTAATTCAGCCACATGGTTGAATTTAATTGGGACCTAAGGTACAGAACTTTTGTTGCTGCCTGTTTGAAATTTTGAGCATTCCATGGTTGAATGTATGGATCAAATTTTAGATAATACTATATACTAAAAATGGGTAGAGGGGTGAGGTTCTTGGTTCAAAACTATAACGGGGTACGTGTGTAATTTACCAATAAAGAAAGAGTTTTGAAAACTCATCTTGTATTCCCAAGATTATATTTTGAAACATTGAAAGGAATGTTAAAAAAATTTTAATTATGTTGGTTGCTTAACTGAGCAGCAATGCCATAATATGAGCTCCTTCCCTTGTAATAAGTTGTAAAGTTGATCTGCCCAATCCATAATTTCCGTATGCATGGAAATTTCCCCAATGGTGTGATTATTAAAATAGATTAACAGTTCATCTAATCGAGTTTGAAGTGTACTCATATGTTCTAACTGTTAATGTCTGCAATTAGTGATTTTTATGATTAGGCAGTATTAAGTCAGTGCCCCGTTGCTATATTTCAATCTGTCAATAATTTCATTGGCCAAATCGTGTGAGAACATTTTCTTTGTTGATGGTTAATATGCGATTATTCTCATTTCTTGAGCTTTTTTGAGAGGATCTTCAGGGGCTTTTACTATTGGGTGTAATTTACTTCATGGAACCATTTGCACATTCATCTTTTTGTTGTTTCTTCTCTAAAGGCTTTGCATATTTTCAAGCATTTGTTGCTTACGAAGTCTGAGCAGAATTTTTTACTAAGTTGTGTTTTGGTTGGAAGCTGATGGAAGGGTTCAGAACTGAAGCTCACATAATTTAGAATTTAATTCACTAGATATGCCGAAATTTGTTTGCTATCGGGAAAAATAAATACTGCCTTATTTCAGTGTCTGCTAATACTAAATTATTTCATCATAGTTTAAATTTTAGCTAAATTTCTATTTATGTGAATATTTTTATAAAACCTCCTTGTGCCATCCAATCAAGCTATTTTCCTTCTGAAGTCATTACCTTTGACCAGTGGGTACCTTTCTGTTGGGTTACACGTGTGAGTGAAGTCCCACATTGAATAAAGATGAAAAGAATGAGTGGTTAATATAACATAATTGAGCACATACCCATTAGGGCTTAGGCCTTTTGGGTTAAAGTGTGTCTCTATATGTTATATTAATTACTTAAGGAAGCTCCCCAAGGTGTTTATCTCCCCAACAAGTGGTATCAGAGCCCATGGTGGTGTGCGGCGAAGGTGGTGAGGTGTTCATGGTCCCTACCCAGCAGGGACAGAGAAAGCCTAAACGGCCCACACACAAAAGATCCTGGAATATTGCTAATGGTGCTAAATAATGGTGTGATGCGAGATTCCCATGGACATGGACGTGCGGAGTTCCCATGGATGTGCGTGCAGGGTTGACACGTGGTTCCCATGGATGGTGTACGAGAGATTCATGGGTGACGCATTGATGAAGTGAAAAGCCCATTAGTCAAGGGGGAGTGAGTAGGACTTGTTCAAAGCTCACAGAGAGGCAGAGACTCACGTGGTGATAAATAATGGTGTGATGCGAGATTCCCATGGACATGGACGTGCGGAGTTCCCATGGATGTGCGTGCAGGGTTGACACGTGGTTCCCATGGATGACGTACGAGAGACCCATGGATGACGCGCTGATGAAGAGAAAAGTCCATTAGGCAAGGGGGAGCGAGTAGGACTTATTCATGGCCCACAGAGAAGTCTTGAAGCCCATAGAGTGGTAGAGACTCAAACGTGAGGGGGAGATTGTTGGGTTACACGTGTGAGTGAAGTCCCACATTGAATAAAGATGAAAAGAATGAGTGGTTAATATAACATAATTGAGCACATACCCATAGGGCTTAGGCCTTTTGGGTTAAAATGTGTCTCTATATGTTATATTAATTACTTAAGGAAGCTCCCCAAGGTGTTTATCTCCCCAACACCTTTCATGGTGGAAAGAAAGAGATGCAAGAATCCAGATATCAGGAGCCAAATTTCACCCTTAGCACAGCTCCAACGTGGGATAGGTGTGTTGCTATTTATACCTTAAAATTTTGTTGCATATGTTGTCTGCATATTCCTATATATTTGTGTGTAATGTCAAATGTCTGGTGGATGATATTAAACTTTGCTTGAAACATTTATTGACTGGATGCTGGAACCTGCCTGTGCTCTTGGATCGTGATAGGAAATTTTTTTTATTACTTGAAATGAATTTCATGGTGACTTTCGGAGGTAATGAAATAATTTTATCTTTTGTGGTGTGAAGCTGTCTGTTATTGAGTTCACATTAGTGCTTTTGTGATTGTTTGTTCAAGTGCCCATTTCGTAGGGCTTCAGACAGCCCTGAACCTATTTGCGCTCATTAGATTCATTTGTAGGTTCATTCACATAATATCTCTAATGAGAAGAAAAAAGACTCGTATGATCTAATCATGCAAAAGTTATTTCAATTTTAAGTTGCTGGCCTTATACAGAATTAAGTTGCTAAATAGTTGGTTATATTCCCTTTCAGCACTAAAGTTTAAATGGTTGTCGAACAGTTGTTTCTTAATAGTTTCTGCACGCTGGAGCTTAAAGGAAATAAATTTCCTTGAGGAAATTCTGGAATTCAAGGGAAAACAAGAAGACATCATGCTTTGAGAAATATCAGAAAATCAAAAGTTAGTTGCCTGATCATCCAAAAGACAAGCATGCTTGGATCTCCCATTTTTTTGCCAGTTTTGCTTACTTTTTGCATAGTTATGTAGGAGTACTGAAAATCTGGTATTTTTAAGGAAGGAACCAGAGTCTTATATCTCATAGTTAAGGTTAGATATTTGGTATGCAGAGATATTGAAGGCTTAAGATTATTCCATTTTACATTTTTACGTCGGTTTTCCAGGCACATAAATTTAATTGGTTGGCCAATTCTGCACCTGCCTTAGCCCTAAAATCATTTTTTTTTTTTTTAATAATTCAATAACCAAAAAAAGAAAAAGAAAAAAAAAGAAGAAGAATAGATAATTCAATTTTTGGATGTGCTTTAGCCCTAAAATCACATTAACAGTTAGTGCCTGTTCCTGTGTGATTAAAAAGTACTACATCCGTCTCAGTTTGTTTGTCCTCTATTCCATTTTGAGATGTCCTAAAATATTGTTCTGTTTCTAAAAATAAAAATTATTAGATTACTAATATTGTTATTATACTCCTACTTTATTTTCAAAACTATTTGAAAATAAAACTAACTAATATATATTTAAAAAAATCAATTTAATTGGGGCACCTTTTTAGTTGCCTTATTAAGAATAACTCTTTTTTTAAAAGCTGATAAATTTATTTAAGAGTAGTTTTGTAAACTTATACATTTTTATAAGAAAAACAAGACAATAAATGATGTTCATTTAAAAGTTTGACTTTTCAAACAAAACAAACAAACTGAAACGGAGAGAGTAAAAAATAAGCTGTGGGATGCAATATCAAGAAATAAAGATTGCTACTCAGGCCATCTCGTTCAATGGGTCTTCCACTTATTAAAAAAATGCTAAATGATATGTAGATAAAAACACTGAGTGTTGTACACTTTGCTACATTTATGGAGTAGTTTGCATTTTCCAACAAGGCAATGAAGACCAATGAGCTTTAGCTCAGATGGCATGTCCTCGCCTTATAAAAGAAGGGTGGAGGGTGAGTTTATGTGTTCAATTAGTTCAATACCCACCAGGTGCTTGCATGATTTACCAATAATTTTTTTAACAAGATTAACAGGTTTTTGCAGTCGTTATTGTTGTAAAGGTTATCAAAAGACTAAGCAAATGACTGTATATTCCCCGAATTTTGCCAATCACTAGTTGTCTGAAGGAATAGACAGTGATGAGTTAATGCCCTTTAATAAGTGAGGCCTTATTCTTCTCTTATATATATGCATGCATGCATGCACACACATACATCTCTTAGATGCTGTTTCATCTATTTCTCACCCATGGTTTCTCTAAGATTCATACGATTTACTCAACGCTCCAAATTCCGTATTCTCCCCAGGATTATCGGAGTGAAGGGACTTCAGCTTCAGAGTGGAGATCGAGTACTGAGGTTCTCTTTCAGCCAGATAATCCAAGTAAAGTCCGAAAATTCAAGCCCTCTTCAGTTGTTTCTTTGACATTGAAACCTTAGCATTTCTTTGGATGGAAAAGGTGAATTTCTTTTGTCACCTTTGAATTCCTTTCTTGTTGTAACATATCGATTATTGGTTATGCTACACGGTTATATTGTATAAATTGTAGTGAATATTAAATTTAAAGTGCAATAGAACATGCAGGAAAGAAATTTAAAGAATTGGCTTATAATACTATACAAATTGCACCGAGCAAACAAACTTTAATTAATAGAGAATTGCAATGATTTTGGATTGTACTTGGATTTTTTTTTTTTTAATAAGTATTGTTCTTTTTTTTTTTACATATTTAATATTCAAGATTTAATATATTTTTCCTATTTTAATAGGATTCAAAATAAGAAAATTCGCTTAAAGATAAAGGTGATCCCCATTGATAAAAAGATAAGAGTTGCTTGAGATGGCTTGATTATGTGCAAAATAGAATAGTTAACTCAATGGTGAGGAAAAGTGAGTTGATTTTAAGAATAAAAAAAGAGGGTAGATAAAGACTTAAAATAGTATTAGTAAAAATAATATAAAAATCAATTAATGAGGTGACAAAGTATAACTTCAGGGAGAATGCAATGGTTAAAAAGAATATATATGACCGATTTTTTATCATTTTGTTGAGGTTTTTATGTAAATAAAAAGATACCAACAGAGAAATTCATGTTTCAAATATGGATTGCTTTAGTATAATTAAAAATGTATAAGCGGTTTTCAAGTAAATATATGGGATATGTAGGATGGAGATGGCCAGATGGCGTTGAAGCTTGGAACAACAACAAATCCAACCTTGTTTCCTTACATATCCCCATTTTCATTTGTTCAGCAACAACATATTTGATCAATTGAGTGTGTGTTTGGCAAAAATTATTTTTACCAGCTTATTTTACTTTTTTTTTTTTTTTTTGAGAGGGACCAGCTTATTTTACTATTTAGCTTATTTTTGCTACTATTCATGGAATAAGAGAGTGAATATCATTGAAGGTGTGGCTCACACTTTGTCTTACATGCACCATGATTGCTCACGACCAATTGTTCATAGGGACATATCAACCAAAAATATTTTGTTGGACTCTCAATATGAGGCTCATGTATTTGACTTTGACATGGCTAAGCTTCTTAATCAAGACTCATCCAGTTGGACATCACTTACAAGCACATATGGTTATGTTGCACCAGGTAATACACTTCATTTTTTTAATTAACGTAGAACATAGAGCATATTAACACATTGGCATAATATATATTTTGTTTGTCTATGGAGCTTGCTTATACAATAAAGATAACTGAGAAATGTGATGTTTATAGCTTTGGCATTTTGGCTATAGAAGTGATCAAAAGAAGACATCCTAGCTAGTGAAATGATCCCCATTCTATCTGCTTCAATTGTGGGGGAGAATTTGTTTTTAAAAGATTTGTTAGACATGCACCTTCCACCTCTCACACTTCAGGTTCAAAGTCAACTGATAGTCATCATAAAGCTGGCAATTGCATGCTTGCATTCTAATCCAGAATGTAGACCAACTATGCACATGGTTTCACAACTTTTATTAACCCCAAATGCACTTCCCTAGGGCCACACTGTCTCACCAGGACAGGCAAGGATATACTGAATTGTTTGGAATGCTATATAATCTGTCAAATTTATTCTGCTAAATGCAATTGCTAGTTCAAAATCATGTAATGCCTAGGGTATACTACTAGTATTAGATGTTTAATTGCCAGTATTAATAATGTGCTTCAGGAAACACAGATTTCAAGACACTGATTATATATATGTTTGATTGGTTAAGATTTCAATTTTCAAATGAAGTGAAATAGAGATTAGGGACGTATATTATGCTTTTTGTTTTTATTCATTCACTCATATATATTCCAACTGAGTCGTATTTAAAAATTGGAAAAAGAAAAAGAAAAAAGTTAAGGGGAAAATTTCTAGTTGTAGTTTGCGCTTTGTATAGCCCTGTGTTCAAAATCAGATATTTGGATGCAAGACTCAGTATCCCCTCAAGGCCAATTGTCAATAAATGTCAGCAAGATGTCATTAGAGAAACCAAAAAACTGTTGTTAAAAGAGCAATTGTGCAAGAAACTTGCTGAGTAATTTTATTGATTGGTCGAAATAAAATACATCAAGCTGCCCAGATTATATACACTTAGAAACCGAGCAAGAGAGATTAAGCAAAAACAGAAAAAACTAAACTAACAACCTTCCTAACCGTTATACAGTATAACGGAAATAACCAACCCTGCTAACTTCCAATAAGGGACTGACACGCATGTGTATCAAGGACTTGAAAATCACGGATCTGCACGTGTAAAATATTACACTAATACGACTTGTAGTAAAAAACAAACATTATTGAGCCTAAGCTACATGTCGCACAACTGCACAATTCATCTTCTTCATTTCTTTTTTTAAATCCAGTGGGTTTAGTTGCTATATGATTTCTAATATATGTACAGTAGATAACAAACTTTATAGTAACAAAATTAGACCGAAGTTGAAATGAACAATTCAGGCAACACTTAGCTAGGGGGACCTTACTGTTGCTGAATGTATGCCTATCGCAAGAAGGTGACGGAAATAGTTAAACCATATATTAGTAGGACTTTAATGTGAATAAAGTCTTATATTAAATAATAATGATAAAAGTGGATAGTTAAAATAACTATTTTTTTAATTAAAAAAAATCCGTTGATTTTTATTCCTACTAAATGAAATATCATACAAAACAAGAAGATCTGTAATCAGGAATATCTTCAAGTGAAACTTGTAAATATGAAACAAAGAATAAAATAAACCCTCCTAGCTAGAGCATGAGCAACGGCATTGCCATTGCATTTTACATGAGAAAAAGTGGAGTAACATCTCTGATACCATCCCCCAAGGTGTGCCTTCAAGCACATGATTGTAGGGTGCAAAAATTGGATCGTTTTGCTGTAATTTGAAGCTTGAACTTTTAGATTAAGTGGTTTTCCTATATGTTAATTTGGAGTTCATGAGCGTAAATATTTTTCTTCAAATTCATATTTGTTTGAATTTTTTAGCACTTTTTTCCTAGAGTTTAAATTCGGTCCAAAGCTGGCGTAAAACACTGCTTTTACGCCAGCCAATGAAAACATGCCACGTTGTTATTTGGTTTATTTCACAATTCTTATCTTCTTATTTGGATTTTCTTTCTCTCTCCGTTCCCTCTGTAACTCTCTCTACTCACATCTTTTTTCTTTTTCTTTTTTCCTTTTCCATAGCATCAAATCCATTGCTCTTCCTCGCACTAATCCATGCATCAACACAGTGGCAATGGGCATTAAATCTGAAAGTAAAAAGAGAGCCAGAAAACAAGCATATCAACCTCAAAAAGTAAAAGCTTTTTAATCTTTAAGCTCCCAAAAAACCCAAATTCAGCACCAAACAAAACCCACAAAAATTAATCATGAAATATCTCATTTATAAATTTAGAGCCACTTGAATTCATTCAAGATCAGTTCTAAACTTAACATGAAGAGCTAAAAATCCTCCATCACAACACAAAACACAATCAGTAATATTATAAATAAATTAATAAATAAATAAAAGCCAAAAAAAAGAAACGTTTGGAGTATCACAGTCACTCACATTGGTACTCTGAAACTACCAAATAGGCATATTCTATTCTAATTTCTAAGACTGTGAACCCAAAAAACAAAGAAGTAAAGAATTAGAATGTAAAGTAGCTCCTCTGACCAATTCATAGCAATAAACAAACAAAACCCACTATGACAAACAAAACCAATTAGAACAAATTCCAAAACAAAGAGTTAACAGAGGGCACGGAGAGAGAGACAATCTAAAGAAGAAGAAGAAGAAGATGAGTTGGTCTGTGAGAAGAGAGAGATGAAACACAAGAATAAGTCAAATAACGACGTGGCATGTTTTCATTGGCTGGCATAAAAGCAATCTTTTATGCCAGCTCCGAACTGAATTTAAACTCTTTTCCCTAATTTAGAGGGTCAGCTAGAATTCGATAAATAGTGAATTTGGGAAATCTTGTGAATTCCTTTTATATGGTGTGACAAGTCTTAGAGAGAGAGAGAGAGAGAGAGATAACATCCCCAAAAAATCAATTTATTGGAAGCTGGTAACCCATAATGTAAGCCAATTAATATGCACATGCAGATTCTCATTTCTCAACTGAACCCCAAATGCACTTTCCTAGTGCCACAGTCGCTCACAAGGACAAGCAAGGATATAGTGAATTGTTGGGAATGCAATATAATCTGTTAAATTTATGCTGCTAAAGGCAAGTGTTTGTTTAAGGTTATATAATGCCTAGAGTGCTACTAGATCTTTAAATGCAGGTATTAATAAATTGCTGCTGGTAACACAGGGCATTGTACATGTTTGATTGGTTGTTTTAGAATGCATTATAAAGATTTCGAATGTTAAATAAATATTAGGGACATATTACTATTATAGTGATCTTCGGTTTTAGTCATTTATATTCCAACTGATTTAGTTAAGGTGCATTTAAAAAAAAAAAAATTTAAAAAGGGGAAGATTTTAGTTTTAATATGCTCTGTATATCGCTATTGTGAAAAGGATCACATATTTGGATGCAGATCAAGCCCTTCCAGGCCAATGATGGTAACATTTATTGTTTGCAAGATTTCATTTAGGAATTCAAGCAATCCAGTACCTTTTTTTTTTTTTTTTTTTTGAAGAAACAGTAATATTTATTTGAACACACGAACACGAAAGTAGTATATAAATTTTTTTAAATATAATTATAATATATTACATAACCAAATTACCACTACAAAATGGTCTAACTTTTGTAATAATAGCTTAGAGTTATAAAGACTGAAACTCTAACACACACAACCAGGACCTAGAAATGCATTTCACCCTAAAAATAATATAGATTAAATTTAATAAGGATGTGGTTTAAACACCCATTTTTTACACCCACTAATCAAATGGTGGCACCTCAGTTTGTTAAACTTGATTTCACTTAAAAGATTACAGCCTAACCCACACGATTACTATACCCTTATATATATTCAAATATTAATTTTATAAAAAAGAAATGTGCTCCGGTCTCCCTATCTTCTTCTCTGTTAGTCCACCACATCTCTTGCACCGTCATCACCAAACGACACTCGCTGCCACCGCAACCACCGCCATTGACTCTCAAGTGCTCTCCAATTGCCGCTTCTCTATGGAAAACCCAAAAAGATTACTTCTTCAACTCCCTCTCTTCACCTTCACTTTTTAGTTTCCATGAATACTTTTTCTCTTGATTGGTCAACTTTTTTCCTTTAGAAGCTCAAATCCTCCATCTTTTTCTTTCAGATTTTGCATACCTCAACTAGGTTCTTTGAATTTGATCTAGGTATCAAGATTTTTGATGTCAAGTTCAACTAAGTAAAGTCAGTTGCTTTCTTGTGTGTGTGAAATTTCTCTTCTTTTTTTTGGTTATAAGATTTGTTCTTGGGCTGGGATGAACAACATCATTGACGGTGGCAGCTCCTGACTACGGTGAAGTCTTCAGCTGTCTAGATCCGAAATTTTTGTTTTATCTACGTTTTTTTATTATTTAATATTTGAATATATTTAAGGGTATAGCAATCATGTGTGTTAGGCTGTAATCTTTTAAGTGAAATCAAGTTTAAAAAACATAGGTGGCACCATTTGATTAGTTGGTGTAAAAATAAGTGTTTGCACCACGCTTTTATTGAATTTAATCTCAAAATAATAATAAGTGACAAAGATAACCTATATTATTTGAATAAATTTATTAATATGCCCTTGCTAGTTATTATATATAAAATAAAAATTTTTTTAAAAAAAAGATAGAAAACATAGTAATTATAAAGGATAAATTAGTGTATTCCATGTAAAAAAAACTCTACGTTGTACTCGTTTGAATCCAAACACAAGGTCAAGGTGAAATTGAATTAAAAGTAAAACTTCACCATTCCCAAGCACCCTCTAAGTCTTTTGACTTGACTTATCCTATTTTATAGAGTAATGTTGCAAGGTTTTTATTTTTTATTTATTTTTTAACAAATAAGGGTATTTAGACTTCTTTGAGTATTTGACTAATTTTTTGAGCATGTGCAGTCTCTCTATCCCACACATATTAGGTTATTATAGGGAGGAATTCCATAGGAGTGGTTCCAAGATGCTGGCAAGAGATTTTGAACCCAGAATCTCATAGATATATATCATAAGGTCTTAGGAACTACTAAGTCAACCCCTTGGAGTTATAATTTTCATAATAGTTGAATTGACAAAATTTTCACTAGTTATTATATGACCTACACTAACTAATTTTTTTGCATGCTAATAACAACTTAATATTTTGACAATTCATTAAATTTTTTTGATTTTTTTTTAATTCTAGATAAATTGTTGATAGTTGTCCCAAAAATTGAAATATCAATACCCATTTGGTAATGTTGTTCTAGTAATAACGTTGTTTAAGTGTTGTGAAAATATGTACGGGTAAAAAAATGTTGTGAAAAACATGTTATGTTGTTTAAACAACGAAAATTGTTATTTAAATAACACAACCTAACAGACCTTAATCTTTTGAAACACGTATTTTTGCAGAGAGGAAATTAGCTTCTAATTTTCCATGCGAATTCGAGCAGAGAGTCAAGGTGAAGCGGAATTTACATAAAAGTTAAAACTGAATCAATTTCCTAGACATTGTAACTTCCAAGTTCCAAGTCTTACTTTTCATCACGTTCAAATGTCCAATGTCCCACATTCAAAGCATTTTTCTATATATATATATTTTTTTTTGGTAAGTATACCAACTAAATGTCTAGGTAATTTGTGAGCCATTTGGAATAATTGCAAATGCACCAATTTTTCCAGCCAACCTCTTAACAAATGTTCCACATTCAAAACTTTTCTCTAATTTTTATTGTGTCTAGGAGAAAAGATCACTAAGAGGAAACATAAAAGTCTTTTTTTGGAAGAAAAACTTCCAATTTTGACTTTATTTTTTGTACACATAGTTAGAAAAATCCAATCTTAAAGTATGTAATTTGATTGGTAATTTGAAAAGGTTTTTCTCCAAATTAGTTTGGAGATACACTCTTCAAACTCCTCCTATATCTTTTTATTAGATGTAAATTTTCAAAAATCAATGTTATATATCATGTTTTTATTATATCTTTTATGCTTGCAAAATTTAAAAAAAAATTAAAGATTAATAGCTATTTCATCAATCAAATTTTTTAATTTCAAATTTTTGTGATATAAAATTATACATAAAAAATGGATTTAATAATCAAATAGGAAATAATATTCAATTTAAACGAAATTTGGTATGTGCACGTTAAGAACATAAAGAAAATGCAATGCAATCCAATGATTAGATTTTCAAAATTCGCATACAAAAAAGAGATATATAAGGAATTTGAAAGGTTTCTCTCCAAACTAGTTTGGAGAGAAACCTTGTCCTTGGTAATTTAGGGTTCGGTTAATGAGTACTCTTAAGGCATTTATTAATAGTTCATTTTAGGAAACTAACAAAGTTTTGCTTCAAACTTGGTTGTAAACGAAGACTACAACTTCCATTAAAAAAATTAACATGACTATATTTTGAAATCTAACTATTGATTAAATGTTTTTTATATTCTTAACACACATGTCAAATTTTGTGATAATCGAATATTATTTACTATATAATCTATAAACTTATTTTTAATATGGTTGGGATTATTTTGGGAAAGATGGAAAAAGATGAGAGGAAAATAAGAGAGAAAATAGTTCAGAAATGTGTTTGGTTGGAAGGCAAAGGGAAAGAGAAAACTAGTGGGGACAAACTATTTTCTCTTCGGGTCCACCAAATTACAATCTCTCCAAAATAGAGAGAAAACAAGAGAGAAAACTTTTGTGCATGTGAAAAGAATATTTGGTCTTTGGTGCTTCGCTGCTCGTTCTTCCCTTTTTTTTTTCCAACTCCGCTCCACCTACTTCCTTTATTCACTTTGGTCTTCTTTTCATCTTCTTTTATTTTTTGTTTTTTAGTTAGCTTTTGCTTTCCTTTCTACGCTTCTATCTTCTTCTCTTTTTTCTTCACTTCCTTTCTTTTTCTTTTTTCCTTTTTTTTTTTTGAATTTATTTACTCGCTTCTGCATCCTTTCTTCGCTTCTATCTCTCTCTCTTTTTTTCTTTTTAATATGGGTGCCTCTTTTTTTTTTTTTTTTTTTTTTGAATTGAAGGATATGTTTCAGCTTTTGGAATATGGTTGTAGTTAATTGATATTTGATAGTCATACTTATCTTTTTAAAAATGGGATTGGATTGGACCATGAACCGAACACCAATCTAGTCTGGTTCATATAAAAACCAAAAATATTAAATTAAATTAAATTTAAAATAAAAAAGGGGGGGGGTGAGATTTAACCGTTTTTGAAGAATAGGTGAGGATGATAGGAACAAGCTTTTTTTTAACAAATCACTGCTTTTTTTAGATCGGACAATAAGGGACCATGGACTCAGCAATGGCAGTAATGGAGGCACTACACGAAGGAGCATGAACCAAGTGTTACACCTCTTTGACAACAACAAGAACCAGCAGCTGTAGAGAGGTTCTATGTTAACTGCTAGTTCTAGTTGATATTTGAGAGAGTCTTTCACTAAGACAAAGTGAACGAACACTTGGTGATTATTTTTGTTTGGTTTTTGGTGCTTCTTGCACTACTTAACATTATGCTTTGGCCTACCCCCATTACCTCTTTTGATTTCCTTAGGCTTTGCCGTTTGGGTCTTTGATCATTGTCTCGCTATGTATTTGTGTTGGTGAATATTATAAATGATAATTATTAGTTTACTTGGCTATATATTTGTGATAATTTGAAAACAACTTATTTAGTTATTTGTTAAAAAAAAATTATGAAAATAAGCTAAAATACAGCTATACTTTAAAAGAATTTGATAAAATAAGAAAAAGTAAAAAAAAAAGAAAAAAAAAAGAGAGGTTTTAATTAACTATATATAAAAGTTAAAAGCTAAAAAGCTAAATCTTAAAGGTAATGTCAAATGGACAAATGCTAGCCACTTTCTCTCAAAGTGACAAATGCTAGCCACATTTTTACATACAATATACTATTCATGGAATAGTTGTCTTATTTCATATATATATATATATATATATATATATATATATATATATATATATATGTATTTGAGGTTTCTATGATAGTTCATGTGAGCTTCTTTGTTTGCTCTTAAAATTTTATTTTTTGAGAGTCGGGAGATTTTGAAAGTTGAAAGGAAGGACTAAATGCACTGTGACAAGTGGAGAGATGGTGTGGGGTCCAAGCTTTCTGTGGGGTTGGCGGCATAAAAAACCTGGGTAAGTCACACCAAAAAAATGAAAGGTAAGCATTGAACTATTTCTCTCTTAGCGCGCAACAAATGATGTCGTGGTGAACCTCATTTATCAGAAAAGGAAGAAATTCAAATTTGAGAACAAGAACGATGTCGGAATAATATCGTGGGGTTAGTGTACCTTTACTTGTGTGTTTGTGGACCATCGAACAATTGCGGCTTTAAGAATTTTTCTTAGAATAATCATTAAGAAATTTTAATTATGGAGAATTTAATATAAAAAAGAACTTAAATATATCGATATTATCAAATAAAATACACAGTTACATGATGTTTTGTAATTTTCTTTTATTAAAAAAATGAAAAACAAAAAAGTATTTATGAAATATAAAGTGATGAAAATAGAGAATGCTGAAATGAGAGTAATAAAGTGAGAGGGTCTGAAATAATGATAAATTAAAAAGAGAAAAAATGGAGAGAGAGAGAGAGAGAGAGAGAGAGAGCAATGTATGATACCTATTGTGACTGCGAGCTGAGCCACAGAGAAAAACTTACGAGGCTACAATATTTCCCTTCGTATTGTTTTTTAAGAAAAAGGGAATGAAGTATTATTCTTATGGAATGAGTTGAACGAGTACGAATCTAAACAATTAGAGTTTTTTTTTTTTTTTTTTAATGGTCTTTTTGTTGAATATTTTTCTCATATATATGCTATTATATAATCAAATCTTGTTGTTGTTTGGATTATGTTTGCTAATATTTGGGCTAAATTTTATAATTGTGTTAAGGACACAACAACTAAGTTATTAATTCTCAAGTTTGGCACTCAAGTTTTTTTTTTTAGATAGACAAAACATACATACATACATACATACATATATATATATATATTCTTTGCAAGTCAAGGTGTTCCCCCTATCTTACGTTAAAAACTGAGCATGGTTATTGGTCAAAGGGAAGCTGGCATCCACTTCCTCTTTTCTTTTTCGTTTCTTTTTTTTTTTTTCGTTAGAAAAAAATCAGTAGTTAATTAATAGGATTTTGGATCATTTTAAATTAGAATTGGTTCCTAAAGGAATGGCCTATCAATCCTATTGGAGTTTGGATGGGTCCAATTAAATTTATATATATATATATATATACATATATATTATTTTATAAAATGATAATAAAATTTTTTTTAAGATATTAAATGATTATTATTTTTGTAATGTTAATTCGGTTGTTTATACATTACTTTATTTTTTATTAATTTTTGGATATAGGGTATAAAAATCAAGATCAATTAATTTTTTTGTTATATATTTTTAGATATTCTATTTCTAATTATAATGATTTATTATGTATTTGTTTTAATAATTTATAATTATTACAACAAATACATAATAAATATTGACTCTACCGTACCGTTGGTGTTTAAGAAAGATCTTATAAGAATAACGTGTGATTCCTTCAAAAAAAAAAATCATCAAGAAGAAGAAAGAAGAAGAATAACGTGTTTGACTTCCATTGAATTGACTTGGATCGAATAGACAGTGCTGTCCTATTTAGACTATATATATAACAGAAGTATTGATGTGTTAATTATACGTGTCTCTTGTAGCTAGCAAAAATGGATGCCAAGACTTCCATCAGGGTTATCATCATTCGGATGCTTATTATCGTTTTGTTTCTCTCATCTACGTACACGATGGTGGTTGCCGAACCCAACAATGTCGTCCCACGAGCAAGTCCCTTGTTTTCCCATGGTTGCATGCAATATCTTTGTAAACGTTTTATATTCATGCACAGTTAGGTTTTATATTCATGCAATATCTTTGTCATGTTTGCAGAGAAAAACAGCATCCTGCGAGGAAATATTGTCCAAATGAAAATTGGTGGAAAATCCGGGGCAAAACCTTCTGCACCTGACCACACAGGTTGTCAAAGCTGCAACAAAAGTTGATCTATAACATTCAATCGAATGAAGAAAATAAAATTGTGATGTTAATGGTATATAGATTGTCTTTTTTATTGTACAATTCTAGCAATATAGGATGGAAATAATGGAAATCAATAAGCTAGTCCAAGAGTGTCCCGTGTTTTGGTCCATATGTCAACATGGAAAGCTTGTAATAATTACTACATAATGTGAGACTTTGATGTGGAAATCTCCTTTAACAAAGCTATTCAGTAATAAAAAGTTTAGTGCATAACAAAAGGGTTATAAATATTTGAGATTAAGATTTGACTACATTTCCTTGATTGTGAATTTCCATTATTCATACTTGAAATTCATTTTGCTTTTCTTCATTTTCATTGGATATGGGTTCATACATGATATTCCATTTGCATTTTTTTTTTCTGTTTTTTTCTTTTTCATTAGATATGGGGGAAGTGTTCATACTTGAATTCATTTTGCTTGTTTGGAGGATCTCCCTTCACGAATGAGAGAGAATTAAGTGCATGTTTGGTACAATGAATGAGAATTGCAACATGAATAATAATATTTATTACTAGAAATAAAATATACCGTAATTGAAAGACTAAACATACACACGCATTGGTTTATATATATATATATATATAAGTGCATGTTTGATACATTGAATGAGAATTGCAACATGAATATTAATTTTTATTACTGAAAATAAAATATGTTGTAATTGAAAGACTAAACATACACACACGTTTGGTTATATATATATATATATATATATATATATATATATAATTTTATAACTATTATGTGCATATGGAAAGTTTGTATATTTGAAAATATATTAATTTTAAAAATTATTACACCTACTAAGGAATAACTGTTACAATTTTCATATAAATGAATAATTTTCCTTGTTTTAAAAAAATAGCTATTCATAAAAACTTATTATTTATGCAATAAAAAACATAACAAAATTATAGAATAATTAAACCATAAGAATAATTATTACATTACAATATTTATTACAGTTTACAAAGTATGCCCTTCGAGTCTCAACATACCCCTCTCCTCAATGGCTACTCAAGCATTACTCCTTTTGTTAAAGATATTTGGTTATTTAGTTTAATATTGTATTAGCCCAAGAGGCCCAATTTAGCATATAGTATTTCTAGATCTAACCCTAGACTCTTCTACTCTTTATAAATCCTACTAAGGTTCTCTGTATTTTATACTCCACTCATATATTAAAGATGTAGCTGTCAAGGGCTTTACACCAAGTCATTTTTGTGTGTTCCTTATGTTACTCTTTTATACCTCTGCTTTCTTTATCTCTTACAATTTATTAATACCTTTATTTTCTCAATTTATTTTGAAGAATCAAATTAGATATATAAACTTTATGTATTTAGATTAATTTCTAACTTTGATTGTTATTTTATATATATTTAATCATATGAAATATATACTTATATATAGTTAATTGAGATTATGGAAAAACATAAGCATAGTAATAAGTTCATAGTGAATTCTAAACAAACTCGTATCGAGGTAGGTTTTTTAAATCTTCGTACAGATTAAATTCAAGACTATTAGGAATGAAAGCATGCAGCAGTTTCAAAATGAGAAGAGGGGGGAAAAACACTGAATAACTTAAACTAGGTATGAAAACATAATGAACTATATTTTACATTTATATTATATTTTGTTTGACAATTACATTAGTTTACAATTGTTTATTTATCTTGTTGTTAATATCAATTAATATTATCTAAATTAATTTTCCTTTTAATCTTGTCCCCCTAAATCGAAATCCTAACTCCTTCATTACTTATAGTATTAGTTTGATTTTTCTCTATTTTTTTTGGGAACCAAACAACGCTTAATTAAAAGGAATAGAAAGAGAAGCAGGGAGAAAATACCAATACAATGAAAATCTCCAACCATGCTTCAATTTTCTACCACTTTCTTGGCACCAGACACACAACACACTGAGAGAGAGAGAGAGAGAGAGAAAGAGAGAGCATTCAAGCTATCCCACAAAATAACCATTGACAAAACCCACCCTATTCAATTAATGAGATGATGACCAAGATTCATACATATAATAGAACACAAGAACAAAGATCAAGATTCAAAACATAATTCGAAAACGACCCCTTTTCATTCTAACAAGGAGATAATCAAAATAAATTGGATATATTTTGTAAAGTCCAAGTTTTGTTGGCTTTATTCTGTAGCAAATTTAGTTGTAATTCTGCTTATATTTGGATGTATTTTTGGGGGATTGCATGTATTTTGGGTACTTACTTGAGCCTTGGCTAAAGTTGGTCAAAGCTGTTAAGTATGGAATTCACAACCTGCATGCAACCAATCCATGACTTGTATTGCCCACAAGTTACGCGTGTGGATTAAAAAAAAAAAAAAAAAAAGGCATCTTTTTTATGTATGTTGTGGCCTACTCACAACTTCCCCAACTCACGCCAAGGTCACAACTCATTTGATGGTAAAATTCTAATTCTTATTCTTACCTTCAGCCAACTTTTTTTTTTTGTCCAAAATGGTTTTTAAGAATTAGAATATCAACAACATACTAACTTAGTCATAGAATGATTGTATTTGTGCTTACTTATTTACTTTTTATTGCAACTACGTTGTAAATATCTAATTTTGTACCTCTTACGACTCAAGCCCCCGTTCCCCAATGACGATATCACTAGGAGGTCTAGGGCTGGTCTAGGGCCTAATTATATAAAGTTTTTAGCTTGGAGGATGTTTTGGCAAAAAAAAAAAAAAAAAACTATAGGAACCTTTAGTATGCATGTTCATGTTAGTAAGTATGCGTATGCATACTTTAGGCATGCGCATGCATTTTTGTGTATGCATGCACATGTAGGGTTTCTAATGACCTGTATAGAAAGTTTTTAATATAAAAATTGTGCAAAGTTAATCCTACATTGCTGGAAAAGAGCCCTGCACCCCTCTCTTATCACTATAAAAGGCCCTAAAGGCTCTTTTTCCAAAACACGTCAAATTCACTAGAAAATAGTTAATCAAAGAAGGAGTTTTTATTCTAAAATATCCTTAAGTTAAAGTTTACTTGGTTGGGACCTATTCTAGTCTTGACATTCGAGTTTTATGCTTACTAACCTTCTAGTTTTTGTCTTGATAGATTGACTGAGGGGAATGGTCAAATTAAAACTTCAAGAGTTCTTGTGTTTAAGGTAAAGGTCAACCTTGTCTCTTTCATTTGGTTTGTTTATTTTTTGTTTAAGGCTTTAATATCTATGTTTTGTAGTTAAGTTTTATTGCTTCCATCGTTAGAAGTATGCTATGTTAATCTCTGTTTCATTTTATTTGCTATTTTGAGACTGTGTTTCTGGGCGGGGATGCATGTGCTTGTTTCATGCATGCGTACGCATACTTTGTGTATTCCCACGCATGTTCATGCCTAGAAAGCCAAATTTAGGGTTTTGATGTTCTTGTTGCTTTGCTTTGTTTCAACTACATATTTGGAGTCTACTTAACTTAGATTTCATAAATTTAAGTTTAGAGTCAATAGAATAACATGTTTTACATGATTTATTTGTTAGATTGATAATTAGGTTTATATGCTTTGATGAACAACATGAACATGCATAGATCATATGAACATACATTGATTTATAGGTGATGTGATGCAAAGAGGTAAGTGAGCGTAAGTCATGCATATGAGTATGAACATGCATCTTTTAATATGAGGGTTTGTATCCTTGACAATTGAGGATTTGGATGCAATGCTTGAATGGTTGAATGTGCAAGATTAAATGTTTTGTGCATGTGGTTATGCTTACTGCCTTGTTGATGTTACTGTCATGTGATATGTTTCCTGCCTTTAGTTATATGAAGCATGAGATGCTAGATGAATGGTAGGGTATGTCATGCCTAGATGTATATTAGGACATGTGTGGATGTCATGTTTAGATGTATGTTTAAGTTTGAAGGGATACATGTTGTTGATGATTGATTCTTAAAGATGCTGCCATGTAAGTGAATGCTAGGTTAGTTGGTAGATGCAAATTAGAGGACTCTTTGATGGAATTAGGATGTGAAACACAATGACTAGAGGCTGACCCACAGATCGAGTGAGGTTGGGTGCCTAACACCTTCCCATCCCCATACCTAAACTTTGGACACGTGCTCTGGTAAGACCAGTACTTCACATAAGGGCGCTATATATATATAGTTCCTAGACCTAATCTAGATGGCAAATCCATTTTCATCCTTCACCCAGTCCACTCAGCCGAGGGGTACTCCCAAACATAAGTGGCAATGCATGACCAATGCGGCATTCTGAGTGCTCAACATGGGCGCTTGTGTCCACATATGCAGTGAGTATTTTTTTTTTTTTTTTTTTGACAAAATGAAGTGAATACTTTTAGTAATGAATAATACCAACATTATCTTTCACAATAAAAAGGAAGAAGATCTTAAAATGATTTTTTTTTTTTTTTTTTTACAATGAAAAATAAATACTAAAAAACTTTAGTACAAAATCAATCATAGGTAATTTTTGGGATTTAAAAAATAAATCATTACATTTTATAAATGATTTGATTTGAAATGTATAACAACTAATTTTTTTTGTTTTTATTTTCTTTATATTGAATATAATGTAATTTATTTTTCATAATTTAATTCATTCCTTTCATATTAAGTTTTCAATAGAGACAATAGGACCTTTTTATTTTTATATATAGATACAATAAGATTTGAACCCATGAAATCTATTCTATGCCTATTTTATGACTATTGATCTTTACATTAGGCTCAAAAACCAATTGATTTTTTTGTGCAGGCAAGATTCAAACTTAAGTCTCTTATGAGATGGCAATAGATTTTACCAATGGTTGATGTTGAGCTAATTGAAACCCACAATATTAGGTTTATGATAAATAAAAAATTATGTTAATATTCTATATTGAAAAATTGAATCACATAATCTATAATCTATAATCGCCAAGAGCCTTGTAACTCCACTAGTTGGCACCTCCCACTATTTCCAATGAAGACATTTAGAGCACGTTTGGTACATTAAATAAGGATTGTGACATGAATGATAATCTTTATTGCTATGAATAAAATGTGTTATAATGGAATAATTAAGCATATTCATAAGTTTGGTTGTGAGTTGTAACATTACAATAAAAGTAAAGATATCTATTTTAGGAAATATTTTACTCATACAATTATATTTCCTATAAAATATAATTTTTTAAATTAGAGAGAGAGAGATGAGTTATTTTTCATATGATTTTTTATTTTCATAATTTTTATGTGCTTATAGAGAGTTTATTTATTTGAAAATATATTAATTTTAGAAATTATTACACCTACTAAGAAATAGCTATTATAACACTTTTAAGGAGGAATGTAAAAAAAAGAAAAAAAAATTGTATATCTAGCATTTTTCAATAAATATTCATAAGCAATGACTATTTCCTGTAATATAAATATAACCAAATTACAGAAAAGCTAAATCATATGAATAACTATTTTACATTACATTATGTATTACAGTCTACCAACATACCTTAGGATTCAAATCCGCCACCCCCAACTATCGATGTATCAAAAAAGAGGATAAATTTTATGAAATGAAATTTATAATCTGCTCACAATTTTAAATGCCAATACTCTCATATGTATTTTTTTAAATTGAATTTAAATTCTTTTCCATAATTAAATCTTTCATTAAAATCCTTTACGTCATTTTTTTAAATAGTAGAATATACAAACATAATCCTAGTAAATGCCTAATGATATCCATATATAATCACAATCATGATAAGTGTCTATTAATAACTACCACAATTATCATATTTCATATTTACACCAAAAAAATAAAAAGACAGAAAGATAATCATATTATGTTAAACTTTTGCAAGTATTGATTGGTTATACATGTTTTCTATGACATCATGAATAATTTAGAAGAGTAATACTACAGCCACAAACTATTTTACAACAATTTTACAAAATGTTGATGTGACCAACCTCTTATTAGTTTTCATCTAGGCCTACAATTAATATCACTTTTTCATTTGCCAATAATTACTCACCACATCAGTAGTTTGTAAATTTTTTTGTAAAATAGTTTCTATCTTTAGCATTATTCAATTTAGAAATGGGATTATTTTCTTAAGTAAATATATAACGTGATTAAATTTGATAGACCTTAATGATCACCCACCCTTATAAGTGGGATGGTATTTCCCCATGCACAAAGTGTTTGGGGGATTAGGGCCTAGGAAGATTAGTTTGAGTTGTAGAGTCAAAGTAACGGCCAAAAAATTAGAAACAAGAATCAAGATGGATACAAATCCTTTATCTCAATTTTTTTATTCAACTTTATGATCCATCAAGACTATACTTGACGTGTAAATTTAGACATGCTCGTTTGAATATATTTTTCAGTGTTCAACATGCATAGAATTGCAACTTTTCCACCAAATAAAAAGAAAAATGCTCCTCAATTTCCTTCCTAGGCATATTTTCTATTTATTGTGCTTGGAACTTACGTTCCTATGTATGAAGTGCTTGAGGACTAAGGGGGGATTAGTTTGAGCTGTAGAGTCAAAGTAATGGCCACAAAATTAGAAGGAAAAAAATCAGGACAAATAAAAATCACTTGTCTCACTTTTTGTGTTTTACTTTATGCTCCATCAGGACTATACTTGACACATGAATTTAGGCGTGCTCGTTTGAATACATTTTTTTCAATGTTCAAAGGGCATAAAATTGCAACTTTTCCACCAAAGAAAAAGAAAAGGTGCTCCTCAATTTCTTTCCCCATATTATCTATTTAATGTGCTTGAAATTTACATTCATGGATTTTTTTTTTTTTTTTTCGTTTTTTACTTTTTCTTGACTGAAAAAATGGAAAATTCTTTTCACTTGAATAGTCAAAGTTCTCATGCACAAAGTAACACCAAAAAGTTAGACAGAAATCAGGACGATTACAAATGCTTTGTCTCACTTTTTGTATTCTACTTTATGCTCCATCAAGTCTATACTTAATGCATAAATTTAGACATGCTAGTTTGAATTAAGAGATTCAATTTCGTACTGAAGACTGTTTCAATTTAATTAGGGGAATGAAATATTTCAGTATCGATTGATACCGATGTACAATTTCAAGTTTACCGCTATTTATATATTCTATACATAAATATATATATTTGTATTATTTATGTAAGTATGAATTTATTAATTTTTATGTTTATCAACATAAAATTTAAAGTCTATATATTTTATAAGCCTACATATTAGCTTAAGTATATTAACCAACATATTAGATTAAATTAAAAAAATTTAATAATTTTTTTAAATTTTTTATTATTTTTATTGTACTAGCTAAAATGCCAATACTAGCCGGTACAGGCCAATTCAGGCCGGTACAACTAAAATAGGCCGGTACAACCTAGTATTTTTTCCGGTACATTTTGAAGGAGTACCGATATCAATTTAATGGCCAACATGGTATATTTCCTCGGTACGGCCATTACCGGTACAATATTGACTTCCTTGGTTTGAATACATTTTTTTCAATGTTCAAAGTACATGTAATTGCTCCCCTAAAAAAATTTAAATTTTTTAAGGTACATGTAGACACCACATTTGTACCCTTTACAACTTGGGCCCCCGTTCCCTAATGATACTAAAATTATAAGACCCAATGTTGGTTTAGGGCCCAACAGATTCTAAATTGTCTTGAAAAATGTTAAAATGAAAAATATAACTTGTTATGAACTGCTCGAAAAAACCGACTTACAAAAAATGAACTGCCCAAACTGTTGGGAATTTAGAGGAGTAATATAACGAAATAACAAAATGATCTAGTAGACAAACATAAAATTTGATTGACTTGGAGGCACAATTGAATGTTATCCTTAAACAATATTTGCCCCCGCACAAGAATTGCTCACGGGTTACTACAAATTTATCCCCAGGATACAACTGTGTTTATTGGGTTCTACAAATATCAATTTTGGAGAAAACCCACAAGTTTCTTGTATTTCTAAGAAAGATGAAAGAGAAGAAGTTACCAAATGACTATGAACCACTATTTATATCCAAAAGATTATGACCATCCAATAGGACATTTTCATTCAATATGCACATTTTTGGTCAATAGGCACATTTTTATTCAATGGGCATCTTTTTGGTCAATAGGCACCTTTAATATATATCAAATATGAAGGGTTATGATCTTTCAATAGGCACCTTTAAATACATCTAATTTGAAAGGTTATGATATTTCAATAGACAACTTTTGGTATATATATTATAACCTATTGTGTATATACCTATATATACAACACAAACTAAACTAAAGACGCAACATTTTATCTCTTATTCATTCCCACAAAAACATAATAAATAAAACAACATTGCTTTTTTTGCTTAACTTATAAAATTTTGTGCTATTTCTTACAATATAATAATATTTTTATTATATGTATTATATAAATATATATTATGGTACATTTTGAAATGGTACACTGGTATGTACCCGTACCAAAATATTCTATTCCAGTCAATGTTATGAATACCATTTCAAAACCTGTTTCAATTTATCTATTAAAATAATATATTTCAGTACCAATTAATTTCATCGTACCGTTTTAAAGTTTCTACATAGAATTTATTATAAAAATTTTATAAATGTAGCATTACTTCAACCTAAGAGCATTGCCATCAACAATTCTAAAAACTTTAGCATTTACCATCTCAAAACCCAATTGTATAACATATAACACACCACTTTCCAATACAACCTATATCAAAACTTCTATTTTTTTTTTTTTTACAATTTCATTTAAATATTGTTTCTTTATTATTTTTCAATAATTTTTTATTTTTCCTCTCTCTCCTCTCTCTCTTTCTCACAGCACCACCAGCACCACACTACTAACCACCCACCAAAAATCCACCACCAATACCACAACCACCACTAACAAAAAAAGAAAAAAAAATCACAGCAGAAAGAAACCTCCGCATCCACATCCACCCACAACCACCACATCCACTCACCACCACCACCACAGCAAAAAAAAAAAAAAAAAAAAAAAAAAAAAACAAACAAACAAACAAACCATCGCCGCCACAAGCAAACCCACCAACAAACCTATCACGCTGAACCAAAACCCATAGGACACGGACACCAGTTGCCTCCCCGTTGTTATCTTCTTCCACAGTGCGGCTTGACGTCCTCCTTCGCACCTATAATCAAATCAAGACCCACCCTAACCAAATCAAGACCCAAAATCCCAAAACCAAATCAAGACCCAAAATCAAATCAAAGATTTGATAGCATATCATTTTGTGTCGACCTTGCATGATCGGAGCCCAATCGGACCCAAGAAGAACCACGCAAAAAAAAAAAAAAAAAAAAAAAAGAAACCTCCATCGCCGCCACCGAACCACAGCCATCGAACCCATGATCCATGACCACAATCACCAGATCAACCAATGTTTTTTTCTTCCCTTCAATTTACGTATGCAACAACACATCTAGAGTAAAGGCAGGTGATCCCATTGTTTCATTTTCTAAACCATTTCTTTCATTCTCTCTCTCTCTCAGTTCACTCTCCAGTACCGGCCGAAATGACCCAAAACTGTCCGGAATTGGACTCGAGATGGAACAGGTGGTATTACTATAACCATTCTGAATTGCATCTTGGTATGAGATATTCCGACCATTTCGGTTGAAATGGAACGGATTTAATACATTAGATCAGTAACCAAACTGAAATAACTACCAAAACACAATTCGAAACTTAAAAAAAAAAGAAAAAGAAAGAGTAATTAACTTTTTAAAATCATATTAATATATGGAGATAATATAATAATAATATATTAAAAAAAAAAAGTACACCAAAGTTAAATGCATGTTTAACACATGGCAGTGGTAGTATTCAAAATATTTTGAATAAATTGAGCCATCAGCCATTCACATGGGTGTCAGACAAGGGTTAGGCACACTAATTAAACAAAAAGACAACAAAGCACAATTAAAAAAAGGGAAATGCTAATGAGTGCCCTTAGGGCACTTTTTAAGAATCTATTTAAAAAAAGTTTTTATAGGAAAAGAAAAAAAAAAAAGCAATTAATGTTCTGACAGCTTTTTTCATTTCTCATAAAAGTGATGTTAAAACTTTCTTAAAATGGATTCTTAAAGAGTACTCTAAGGGCACTCATTAGCATGACCCTTAAAAAAAAACAAAGGCATCTTATCAACGAAAAAAATATATACATACAAAGGCACAGTCCTATAAAAAAAACAAAAAACAGAGGCATCGTTATAAGAAAATTCATAAGCAAAAGAGAGGTAAGGTCTGGGTAAAGCAAACGCAAAGAAGAAGAAGAAGAAGGGGCGGCGGGGATGATCGGATATACGGAGGCTACACTGAAAACTTGGCGGCGACGAAGGTGGTGTGCTCTATTTGGTATATTTTTCAGCTGGCTTTTTTTTTTTTTTTTTTTTTTTTTTTTTTTTCTTTTCTTTTCTTGTACCAGCCGATTTACTTTTTTCGGCCAGAATCCGATGTTTTCACGGATATTGCCGGAATAACCCGGTACATCCTGGTATTTAGAGCGGCACAAAACAGCCGTGTTTCTGTACCGGGGCCTAGATATCAGTACGAAATATTCCGGCCAATCAGCTCCAGAACTTTGAATACAATTTTTTCAATGTTCAAACTTCAGAGTACATAGACTTCCATAAATCAAAAAAAGTTTATAGAATTGCAACTTTTCCAACAATAAAAAACAAAAGGTGCTTAATTTCCTTCCCCGGGTTCCTTTTTCTTTTAGAATTTACGTTCTTGGTCTTTTCATTTTTTCTTTTTCTAGACTTGGAAAATAAAACCACAAAAAATATATACAACTTTTCCACAAATTTTTCCAAATTGTAGGTATATGTGAAACTGACCACCAACCCGTAACAACCGACAACTGTTACGGAAGAGAGCTAAAGTAATAGTTCTATGAATTTGTGGCACTAGGAAAAACTCTTTTTTCCACGCGAGATCAGTCAAAGTCTAGGGGTGATACATGGCCGGGGCCATGCCCTACCAAATTTTGAAATTTTTCTTAATATATATATATATATATATATATATATATAAGTTTGTATCAAATGTGTTTGAATTTATTTTTTTTTAACTCGTTAGGTAGCAATTAACAAGTTATTAATTCATTAAAAAAATTTTGTCATAAAAACTACACCATGAAATGTATCTTTAATTGCCATATAATGAGTTAGAGTAAAATAGTTTCAAATATGTTTAGAGCTTAATTCAAGTATGTTTGGATAATTTAAGTTTTTTAAAATTTCATTAGTTTAATTGAAAGATTTTTTTAATTACTTTAGTATAAAATTTAATAATTTGGAATGAAAATAAAACTTTTTAAGAATTTCACTATGAAAATGATAAAAATAAATTTTATTTTATGAAATATCGCCGTCAAACATAATTTTGATTAAAAATACAATAGGACATTTTCATTCAATATGCACATTTTCAGTCAATAGGCATATTTTTATTCAATGGGCATCTTTTCGGTCAATAGGCTCCTTTAATATATATCAAATATGAAGGGTTATGATCTTTCAATAGGCACCTTTAAATATATCTAATTTGGAAGGTTATGATATTTCAATAGACAACTTTTAGTATATATATTATAACCTATCGTGTATATACCTATATATACAACACTAAACTAAAGAAGCAAATTTTTGTCTCTTATTCATTTCCACAAAAACATAATAAATAAAACAACATTGCTTTTTTTGCTTAACTTATAAAATTTTGTGCTATTTCTTACAATATAATAATATTTTTATTATATATATTATATAAATATATATTATGGTACATTCTAAAATGGTACACTGGTATGTACCTATACCAAAATATTCTGTTCCAATCAATGTTATGAATACCATTTCAAAACCTGTTTCAATTTATCTATTAAAATAATATATTTCAGTACCAATCAATTTCATCATACTGTTTTAAAGTTTCTACATAGAATTTATTATAAAAATTTTATAAATGTAGCATTACTTCAACCTAAGAGCATTCTCATCAACAATTCTAAAAACTTTAGCATTTACCATCTCAAAACCCAATTTTATAACATATAACACACCACTTTACAATACAACTTATATCAAAACTTCTTTTTTTTTTTTTACAATTTCATTTAAATATTGTTTCTTTATTATTTTTCAATAATTTTTTATTTTTCCTCTCTCTCCTCTCTCTGTTTCTCACAGCACCACCGGCACCACACTACTAACCACCTACCAAAAATCCACCACCCATACCACAACCACCACTAACAAAAAAAGAAAAAAAAATCACAGTAGAAAGAAACCTCCACATCCACATCCACCCACAACCACCACATCCACTCACCACCACCAACCACAGCAAAAAAAAAAAAAAAAAAAAAAAAAAAAAAAAAACCATCGCCGCCACAAGCAAACCCACGAACAAACCTATCACGCCGAACCAAAACCCACAGGACACGGACACCAGTTGCCTCCCCGTCGTTATCTTCTTCCACGATGCGGCTTGACGTCCTCCTTCGCACCTATAATCAAATCAAGACCCACCCTAACCAAATCAAGACCCAAAATCAAATCAAAGATTTGATAGCATGTCGTTTTGTGTCAGCCTTGCACGATCGGAGCCCAATCGAACTCAAGAAGAATCACGCAAAAAAAAAAAAAAAAAAAAAAAGAAACCTCCATCGCCGCCACCGGACCACAGCCATCGAACCCACGATCCATGACCACAATCACTGGATCACAGCCATTAGCATCCCACAATCATCGGTGGAGCCCACTCATTGGCGAAGCACAAAGAGAGAAGAGAGAAGAAAGAAGTGAGAGAGGAAAGAGAAAGATAGAGGAGAGAGAGAGCATTGAGTGAATAAAAAAAAATCTGCTTGGCTTGATGCTCTGGCCTGGGTTTCGTTAGAGAGGGAGGCAGAGATGTCGAGCAGAGGGAGAGAGAGAGCAAAGAAATGGTGAAACAGGGAAGAAACAAAAATGAGAAAGTCAAAGAAGAAAAGAAAGTGGCCCCGTTGAATAAAAAAATAATATAAATTTTACAATTGGTGAACAATGCGGTCTCAAATATGAGATTGCACTGTTCATCAATGCAAAAAATTATAGCATTTAGAACTCTCGATGAAGCAAGCTTTTAAATTAAAAATGCTAAAAAAAAAAAAGCATCTTTTAGCACGCGAACCGTTGTTTCCGTGATCCAGGTAAAATACTACTTTATATAAGCCAAACATATTTTGGTACTATGCTACCAGCACAAATAATTTCTCAATCTACATTGGGTCCTTTACCTTTTAGACTACTTCCTTGGAATTAATTAGGTTACGGGTAAAGAAAATTTCATCCAAAAATTCACGCACTCTCTTTTGCATAGATTTACTAATCTTATTAGGAACTATCACAATACAGCGTGTTTGGTAAAATAGGCGTCCCAAAACTTTTCACGCACTCTCTTTCGCATAGACTTTGCGTGTATTGACAAGGCTTAATGGGAATGCTCCAAGTCCTAGCAAATATAAATTTAAAACCTTTGTTTTTTCCTTTTTTATTCCATCGCCCGCCTCACCTGCCAACAATAGGTCACAAAACATTATTATTATTTTATTATTTTTTATTTCCGAAGGCTCTAATTTCCAAAGTTCAATGAACACCCCCACAGTCTTTAAAAGTATCTACATTGCATCTATTTCTCCCTCCCTCTTTTCCTTTTTCTTCTTCTTCCGTTTACTTCCCATTTCCGAAGTAGTTTCCTCACTGCAACTTCCAGTTTGCAATTCGCACCAATGTTTTTTTCTTCCCTTCAATTTTTGTATGCAACAACACATCTAGAGTAAAAGCAGGTGATCCCATTGTTTCATTTTCTAAATTATTTCTTTCATTCTCTCTCTCTCTCTCTCAATTCACTCTCCAGTACCGGCCGAAATTATATTTTAGCCGAAATTGACCGAAATGGCTGGAATGACCCAAAACTGTCCGGAATTGGACTTGAGATGGACCATGTGGTATTACTATTACCATTCTGAATTACATCCTGGTATGAGATATTCCGACCATTTCAGTTGAAATGGAACGGATTTAATACATTAGTTCAATAACCAAACCGAAATAACTACCGAAACACAATTCAAAATTTTTAAAAAAAAAAAGAAAAAAAAAAGAGTAATTATCTTTTTAAAATCATATTAATATATGGAGATAATATAATAATATATAATAAAAAAAAGTACACCAAAGTTAAATGCATGTTTGACACATGGCAGTGGTAGTATTCAAAATATTTTGAATGAATTGAGCCATCAGCCATTCACATGCGTGTCAGACAAGGGTTAGGCACACTAATTAAACAAAAAGACAGCAAAGCACAATTAAAAAAAACAAAGGCATCTTATCAACGATAAAAATATATATATGCAAAGGCACGGTCCTATAAAAAAAAAAAACAAAAAACAGAGGCATCGTTATAAGAAAATTCATAAGCAAAAGAGAGCTAAAGTCTGGGTAAAGCAAACGCGAAGAAGAAGAAGAAGGGGCGGCGGGGACGATCGGATATATGGAGCTACACTGAAAACTTGGCGGCGACCAAGGTGGTGTGCTCTATTTGGTATATTTTTCAGCTGGCTTTTTTTTTATTTTTTCTTTTCTTTTCTTTTCTTGTACCAGCCGATTTACTTTTTTCGGCCGGAATCTGATGTTTTCACGGATATTGCCGGAATAACCCGGTACATCCTGGTATTTAGAGCGGCACGAAACAGCCGTGTTTCTGTACCGGAGCCTAGATACCGGTACGAAATATTCCGGCCAATCAACTCCAGAACTTTGAATACAATTTTTTCTATGTTCAAACTTCAGAGTACATAGACTTCCTCCGATCAAAAAAAGTTGATAGAATTGCAACTTTTCCAACAATAAAAAACAAAAGGTGCTTAATTTACTTCCCCGGGTTCCTTTTTCTTTTGGAATTTATGTTCTTGGTCTTTTCTTTTTTTTCTTTTTCTAGACTTGGAAAATGAAACCACAAAAAACATGTACAACTTTTCCACAAATTTTTCCAAATGGTAGGTATATGTGAAACTGACAACCAACCCCTAACAACCGACAACTGTTACGGAAGAGAGAGAGCTAAAGTAATAGTTCTATGAATTTGTGGCACTAGGAAAAACTCTTTTTCCCACGCGAGAACAGTCAAAGTATAGGGGTGATACATGGCTGGGGCCATGCCCTCCCAAATTTTGAAAATTTTCTTAATATATATATATATATATATATATATATATATATAAAGTTTGCATCTAGTATGTTTGAATTTTTTTTTTTTTTTTTTAAACTCGTTAGGTAGCAATTAACAAGTTATTAATTTATTAAAAAAATTTTGTCATAAAAACTACACCATAAAATGTATCTTTAATTACCATATAATGAGTTAGAGTAAAATAGTTTTAAATATGTTTAGAGCTTAATTCAAGTATGTTTGGATAATTTAAGTTTTTTAAAATTTCATTAGTTTAATTGAAATTTTTTTTTAATTACTTTAGTATAAAATTTAATAATTTGGAATGAAAATAAAACTTTTTAAAAATTTCACTATAAAAATGATAAAAATAAATTTTATTTTATGAAATACCGCTGACAAACATGATTTTGATTAAAAATACAAAACTTTTTTTTTATTTTATTTTTAGGTAAGTGTATATATATAACTTATCAAATAAATAAAAAAAAGTGTATATAATAAAAAAGCGCGCGCATGTGTATATTTTGTATATAAGATTATTTTGATAAATATATTAATGCTGAAACTTGATCCTCAAATAAAAATTCTTAGCTCTACCCCTTCCAAAGTCAATGATGACGTTGAACTTCCCATTAAGGACAACGCTTGACTTGATTGGTTTTTTTTTTTTTTTTTTTTTTTTTTTGCTGAATGCTTGACTTGATTGGTATTTAAAGAAAGAGAATGGTGAAAATTGATAAACATAGATACTGAATCAGATCCTTAATTTTCATTAGCTTCAAAAAAAACCATGGCATTCACCAGCTTCAAAAAAGTATTTTCCCCCGTTTCTCTATTCATGTTGGCCCTGTTACATTTTTCCTCTATTTCTGATTCTGTTTACGTGGATAAAGAAACCGAGACAAATGCTCTTCTCCTTTGGAAAGCCAGTCTTCAAAATAAAAACCAGTCACTCCTGCCTTCATGGACTGTCCTTCCTAATAATAATGCAACCAATTCTTCCAACAATCAAAATGCAAGCTCAAATCCATGCAGTTGGTTCGGTGTTTCTTGCAACCGTGCAGGAAGTGTTATCAGATTAAACCTGACTAACTCAGGCTTGAAAGGTACTCTCCATGAATTTTCATTCTCATCACTCCCTAACCTTTCATTTGTTGACCTCAGCATGAATGAACTCTTTAATACAATTCCTATTGATATTAGTTACCTGTCTAAACTCATATATCTTGATCTATCCTTTAATAACTTTTCGGGGAAAATCCCACCCCAAATTGGCCTACTGATTAACCTTGAGGTCTTGCACCTTGCTAAAAATCAGTTAAGTGGCTCAATTCCTCCAGAAATAGGTCATTTAAAGTCTCTTAATGAACTTTCTTTGTATGCCAACAATTTATGTGGATGCATTCCTGCTTCATTAGGTAATTTGAGCTATTTGACTGACTTTTGTCTCAATAGTAATTTCTTTTCGTGTTCCATTCCTATATCTTTAGGTAATTTAAGCAACTTGGCTTATTTGTACCTCTATGATAATCAACTTTCTGGTTCCATTCCTCCACAAATTGGAAACCTTACCAATTTAGTTGAACTTGACATAAGTAACAACAGTTTCAAAGGTCCCATCCCTTACAGTATTGCAAAATTTGAAAAGCTAACATTGTTGCATATGAACCAAAATCAGCTCTCTGGCTCCATCCCCCTAGAAATTGGAAATCTAAAGTCTCTCATATTCTTAAGCCTTGAAACAAATAATCTTTCTGGCTTAATTCCCACATCTTTAGGTTCTCTTAAAAACTTAACTGTTTTACACCTGTACAACAATCAACTTTCTGGTACCATTCCTGAAGAATTAGGAAACTTGACGTCCATAATTGATATTGAACTGAGTAGAAATCAGTTGAATGGTACTATTCCAATTTCCATTGGTAGGTTGAGTGGCTTAAAAGCTTTATTCCTTCGTGATAACCAACTTTCTGGTCCCATTCCACAAGGGATCGGAAACTTAACGAAGTTGACTGCTCTGCTGCTAGATGCCAACCACTTCACTAGCTTTTTGCCTCAAAACTTATGCCATAGTGGGTCTCTCCAATTACTAAGGGCAGACAACAACAATCTCACAGGTCCAATACCAAAAACCTTGAGAAATTGTACAAACTTAATTAGAGTCCGCCTTGAAAGAAACCAACTCTTTGGAAATATATCTGAAGATTTTGGTGTCTACAGAAACCTACAGTACATGGACCTGAGTTACAATAGATTTTATGGTGAAATCTCACACAATTGGGGCAAGTGCACACAACTAACCGCTCTAAAGATTGCTGGGAACAATATTTCTGGTCGCATACCACTTGAAATTGGTGACTTAGTTCAACTCCAATTACTTGATCTTTCTTCTAACCACTTGGTTGGGGAGGTTCCTAATGAATTTAGAAAGTTGACTTCTTTGTCGAAGCTGACATTGAATGGCAATAAACTTTATGGTGGTTTACCCTTGGAGCTTGGATCATTAATAAATCTTGAGTATCTGGATCTATCCACTAATAGGTTTGGCAAGGCAATCCTAAGAAATATAGGGAACCTTTTGAAACTACATTACTTGAATATGAGCAACAACAAGTTTATCCTTAACATTCCAGCCCAAATGTGTGAATTAACTCATTTGTCCCAGCTAGATTTGAGCCTTAACTCACTCGAAGGAGAGATACCTTCACAAATCAGCAATATGCAGAGCTTGGAGTTGTTGAATATATCCCATAATAACTTCTCCGGTTTCATTCCAGCTGCTTTCGAAAAGATGCGTGGCTTGTCGTTTGTCGACATATCCTATAATGAGTTGGAGGGTCCTCTTCCCAATAGCCGAGCATTTCATGATGCTCACATTGAAGCATTACAAGGTAATAAAGAATTGTGTGGAAACGTTACGGGATTGCAACCCTGTAAGGCAGGACATATCTCAAAGAAGGGAAATAAAATCATTTTCCCTCTCTTGGGAACACTTTCACTTGTATTGTTATTCCTAGGAATATTCTTCATTTTAAAAGGAAAAGGGCAAAATCCACAGACAAATCAAAACACATACATGGACAAGGAAGAAGTGTTTACAATATCAACTTTTGATGGAAGAACAATGTACCGGGAAATCTTTGACGCAACCCAGGGTTTTGATGCTAGGTTTTGCATTGGGGAAGGAGGATATGGAACCGTCTATAAAGCCCAGCTATTATCTGGAGACGCATTTGCAGTTAAGAAACTCATATCTTTGTGTGATGGTAATATTTCACATCAAAAAGAGTTCTTAAATGAGATAAGCGCATTAATAGAAATCCGGCATCGAAATATTGTAAAATTGCATGGCTTTTGTTCACATTCACGTTTCTCAATTTTGATTTATGAGTACCTTGAAAAGGGTAACTTGGCCTCAATTTTGAGCAATGATGGAGGAGCTAAAGAATTGGACTGGAATAAGAGGGTGAATATCATCAAGGGTGTGGCTCACGCTTTGTCTTACATGCACCATGATTGTTCACCACCAATTGTTCATAGGGACATATCAAGCAAAAATGTTTTGCTGGATTCTGAGTACGAGGCTCATGTTTCAGACTTTGGCACAGCAAAGATTCTTAATCAAGACTCATCCAATTGGACTTCACTTGCTGGCACATATGGATATCTTGCACCAGGTAATGTACTTACTTGTTTAATCAATATAGAACATAGATCATATGAATACATTAACATAATATTCTACTTTTTTTTTAGAGCTTGCTTATACAATGAAGATAACTGAGAAATGCGACGTGTTTAGCTTTGGAGTTTTGGCCATTGAAGTGATCAAAGGTAGGCATCCTGGTGAAATCATCTCCATTCTATCTGCTTCAACCGTGGAGGGTGATTTCTTGTTGAATGATTTGTTAGACATACGCCTTCCACCTCCCACTCTTGACGTTGAGAATCAACTAATACTCATCAGAAAGTTCGCAATTGCATGCTTGCATGCTAATCCAAAATCTAGACCAACTATGCATATGGTCTCTCAGATTTTATCAAGCTGAACTGCACTTTCCTAGAGCCATCATAGTCTGACTAGGACAAGCAAGGATATGAAATAAGACACTGTATTCTGTCAAATTTATGTTGTTGAAGGCAATTGTTTGTTTAAGATTATGTAATGCCTAGATTACTACTAGATGTTTAATTGCATGTATTAATAATGTGCTTCTAGTAATACAGATTTCTGGGCATTGTGATTATACATGTTTGATTAGCTATTATTAGGGTTTTTGGCCCCGATAGTAACAAAGTTAACCAACTCTTGACCAAATAATTAATTAATTTACTTATGCTTTATATTTGAACTGAATAGCAACACACGAACATGCATCACACAAAGACACCAAAATGATGATCTGAGAAAACTGATGAAACAAACTATTTCATAGTAAAAACTTGGGGGATTTAATCATCAATACCCAAGTCAACAAATCCACTAGAATATTATTGAAGTGTGTAAAAAAAGATTTAACTCTAAATCTAATGCTACTTCTTGTAGTACTTACTAACGTGACCACACACAGCTTCAAGACTACGGGTTCTTCTATTCTCAACTTGTTGCACGTGAATGTACGCTCAGGACTTCGAGAACAACTCTGAAAGATTTGTACTAGTAACTTGAAGGTAAATTGGATGCAACAATTTCACTTTGATCATAGGATCTTTTGAATAAACATAGGTCTCTGGCTGATGCTTAAAGAGTGGTTGGGAAATTTTAAATCTATGTACAATACACTACTCTCCTGTAGTCTTAGAAAACATGCTCTAAGGCTTGCTTATACAGTGTACTTAAGATGCAAGTAGCTTTAGATCAAATGGTTGACAGAAAATACTACGAATTCAATCAGCATGATTCTTGATTAGTTGAGATATGCAGTTGATCGGTCGACTTATGTAACACTCGACAGGTCGAGTTGGTGACAAAATCCTATGAAGTAATAGTCTAGTTTATGTTTCTTGATTCGTTTGAACCTTGGTTTGTCTTGTACTATGAATTACTTCAATACCGATTTAAGAGACAACCTAGATTATAACTATTACAAATGTTATATGGACTTAACAATCTCCCTCTTTGATAATTCATACAAAAAAAAATTTGCATCAAAAGTCTCAAATACAATACAGCTCAAAAAAATTTATATCCCTATAAACTACACAATCCTAGGAAGCTGCAAGGAGGTTGAATGTCTTGTGTAGAGATTACTTACCTTTTCCTCAAACACTAAAATAAAGCATAAACACATATATGGAAATAAAGATAGATAAACAATATTGATTACAATGATATATAAATAAATACTACAAAAAAACCATAAATAAAAGCATGTGAGTCAACATAAGAAGCCAGATACCAATTGTTAAACCAACAACCAAAAACTAAACATAAAGTATAGTGTATCAAAGATTAAAAAAAAAAAAAGGTACAAGTCCCAAATAGAAAAGAACAAGAGTTTTAGAAATAAAATAACATAATCAAATAAAAGTCTCCCCCTTAACACAATATCTCCCCCTTTCTGCCATGATGGACAAAGGGGTCACGTGTAACGCCTCAAACTCAGATAAGGTTTAGAGAGCATGAATCCTCACTTGTAACGCCCCATTGACAGGGTTGCGCAGTCCCTTCTTTGGAACCTAAGGGGACACTCCCTTGTTAAGGAGCTCTAAAGGTCTACTCCCTTGTTAAGGAGCTCCCTCTTTGGAACCAGAATTGATAAACTCCCTTGCTAAGGAGCTACCAAATGTGCATTGTCCCCTCCTTGGGACCATCCCTCGCAAAGGACTAGCTATGGTATGACTGTCCCTTGCAAAGGACTAAATACGATACCGTGCTTCTATTCACAACTTGCCATAAGGTTTCAAATCAATTCTAATGATGCTCACACAAGGTAGGTTTAAGAACAAATCAATTTCAAATATGTTTCCTAAAGTTTCCAAGACACATGCTTTCCAACCATTGTAAGTACAAATAACTCATATCAAATCATAAAACATTTCATGAATGGGATCCAATAATTCTTCCTCAAAGTCAATCATACACAAGTCAAACAATAAGCTTTAGAGATGCATTATCACACATGTATATGTATACAAAGTGCTCATCCCACAACATTTTCAAAGAAACAAGTATACAAGGTTTTCTCAACATCTACAGAGTGCGCAAATATTTCTTTATTATAAGTTATAAATATAGTTTGATAGTCAAAACCATAGTTGTCAGTATCGTACGATACGCAATACGTATCGTACGATACGTATCATATCGTGTACAAAAGTTTTGTATTGTAAGGGGTGCTCATGAATCGTCCGACACATAGGTGCATATCATATAAATCGTATCGTATTGGTGAATCATACGTATCATATGATACATAGACATGTGGGTTTAAAATGGGTTTTTTTGTTAAAATTTGTGATTTTATTTTATTTAAACAAGTTGTTAGGCTTTGTTAACAAAAAATTATTGGAAAACTTAATTGAGTCTAATGAAATAGCAAGTTCAGGATTTTTTTTCCTCCCTTCTCTTTCTCCTACAAAATTTAGACTATATACTCATAACACTCACTTTCATATGTGCAAATTTATTTTCTAAGCTATTAATAATGTATTAAATGAAAATATAATTATTTTTTATTTTGTTATGATTATTTTGAGTCTAAAAAGCTAGAATGCCAAGAAAAAATATAAAGAAAAAATTATTAGAATAAAAAAACCCAAAAAAAAAAAAAACTAAATGTTGATAATAATAAAGAAAATGTCTATGAAAAAATAATTTTGCAAGATGCTGAACATGACGATAATATTGACTTAGATGGAGTTGATTAGCCAAGATGATGAAAAGATATTATTATTTTAGTTCATATATCATGTATTACTTCTGAGTTTAATCAATTTGAATGTGCATGTTATAAACATAAGTTAATTTGATTTATTTAGTTAGCTTTGTTAAATTTTATTACATAAGTAATGATTAAATTGGTTATTAGTTGAATATATTTTGAATTTATAATGAATATACATTTTATATATGTATATCTATAATTATTTTATAATTTTATTAGGTGTTTGTGTATCTTGCGATACACAATACAAAAAATATCAAAAATTGATTCACGATAAGATTTACGATTTGACAACTATGGTCAAAACCATCTTTATGAAACCCCCCAAATTAGTAAAGACTACTTTCCTTATGCATCCTGCAAAATCAAGAACTTTGTGCTCCGAAAAGGTAACTAATTAGAACCTAACAATTACAAAAATATTAGTTCACACGAATCACCGCTGTAAAATCTGGTCTAATGCTTTAATTAATAGTATAAGTCTCGAAAATACTAATATTTACAAATATTCCATTAATTTACATGCTATCCAATTCACCTTCAGCGTGAATATCCAATTGTTCTAACCTATGAAATTCCAAACTCATCGTTTAACACACACACACACACACACACACACACACACACACACACAAAGATCTTTGCCAAAGCATGCAAGTTATTCACCTCCCCTATAGAAACCATTTCACTCATAGATGATTTTTGGAAGACTCAGTTTAAAATTCATTATAGTTTTTGAGAAGGGACTGTGTTTTGCATGTCATCAAATATTTAGGAGGGTCAGGTTGTTGCCCCAACTAATAGACTAGTTTTCGACCTGCATTACTTGTCAATATGTTGGTTTTGTAGGATTTAGTTACTTCATATTCTTTTCATTTTGAGGTCTAGCTACCTAGAATTAGCCATAAACGAGGCCCGGCTACCTCGAATCAACCATAGATTTTCTTCTTGATTTGGCGTTGCGTTTAGATAAGGGGTGTTTGCAATTTTTCAATTGAAGCTAAGTTTTTTCAACTGGTGGTGGAGGAAGGGGGAACCTTTTTTGAGTTATGTATTTTTGGGAGGGGTTGGTATTATTTGAGATCAGTTTGTATGGGAAAAAAAGCTTGTCATTGGTTGCTGTCAAAATTGGATCAAATGGTGTTAGATCGTAATTCTAGACATATCTTTATGTTCAGAAAGGGCGATATTGTGTATACATTCCAGAAGTGTTCGAAGAAAAGGCGATCATACTAGAAGGAAATGTCGTGACACATTCCATAAGTGTCACGACATTTCTTTTGGAAATTATATTGTCGCAACTGAACTTAAGGCTAGGGGTCGTAGGAGATAGGTGATCATACTAGAAGGAAAGGTGATGCGTGGGTGGAAGGGGTTCGGCTTTGGGTTGCAGAGTTTAATAACACCCAAAAAACCAACGAAAATCTTAGATGGGATGCACAAGCAGCCGTAATCTAATGCGAATGTTTCTCATTCTTTTGTAGCAGTGGTTAGAGGAGAGAAGCAAAAGACTGTTGTGGCTTCGGATTCAAGGCCTCTTGCCATTGACAAGGGAAAAAGTATTATTGGAGATCCTTCCTTAGTTGTACGAAATCTAGTGAAAGCAGTATGTGACGAGAAGGAAAGAAACCAGAAAAAATTTTCTAGAGGGGAAACCGATGAGTAGTGGTGAGGGGCAGGTTCAGAGCATTAAAATTCACCCAAAATTAGTGAAAAATTTTCAAACAATATCACCGTTATGATTTGATTCAAAATCAAAAGAAAAGCAAGGGCAAAAATCATGGGAATCCCAAGTATTAAGGAGGGGATTAACGATTGTGTGCAGTGGAGGAAATAAGAGGCGGTTTTGGTGGGTTTTCCATGAAGGAATAGACAAAGGTTTCGGACGAAATGGGTAATTACCCATAATTATCCAACTGTATAGTTAGTTGGCCCGGTTTGGAAACAATATAATTTAGTAACATCTCGAGCCTCAGAGGGTCGAGTTCTGTGCTCATACCTCGACTCTTTGAGGCTCGGTTTCTATGGTTTGACGTGGCCTGTTGCCACGTGGCGTCCACATGGAACTCGAGTTTTTGAGACTCGAGTTCCACGTAGACACCATCTGGCGCTGACGTGGTCGTCCACGTGGTAATTATCGCCACCTGCCTCTGAGCTGGTCGGTCCACATGGACCTCGACTCTCTGAAAGTCGGTTTTCAATAGGGATTTTTCAAATTTTTAAACTCCTCTCACACAGTCAGTCTGCACTCTCACTCACCCTCTCTCGTCTTTTCTCACTCACCCTCTCTCAGTCGCACACCTCACCTCAACCTCACCTCAGCCTCTCTCTGCCTCTCACTCACTCACCGCCTTCGCTCCGTCACTGTCTTCACTCCGTCACCGCCTTCGCTCCGTCACCGACTCACCTGCTCCACTCTCCAACTGAACTTTCTCCGCTGCTTCTTTCTTTCACTGTGAATGGGTATGGCCGATGCATCCACTATTTTATTTTTCTGTTTTTTGTGAATGTGCGTCGATGATTTTCATTTTCATTTTAATTGAATTTGATTTATTTATTTTTGTTGTTGATTTATTGTGAAAACGCTCAATAATTTTCTGTTTTTTTTTTTTTTTCATTATTTGTAGTTCTTTAGATTGTAATTTTGTTTGTGAATGTTGAACCTTTACTGTTTGGTTGCCGAGAAACTGTGGAGAAACCGTGGGGAAAATCAAATAAACTTTGGTTGACGAAAATTTTTTCCTATTTTGGTCTCTATATTGAATTTCTAATAGAAGTGTTAAAGAACTATTGATCAATAAATCTGTGTTCTGTGGGTTTGATTCAAAAGTGAAGCTTTTAACTTCCATTGCTGGCATTGGATTTGAATTGGTTATTTAGTTAGTTAACAATGGGTTTTTGTTGGGTTTGATTCAAAAAGCTGCATTTTTATCCCAGGTTTACATTAACCCCTTTTTTTTGGTCTCTATTACATTTTAGTATTTTATATTTGAATGTGGATGGTTTTTGTGCACATACCGAAGTCTGGCAATGCTAACAAAAAACAATACTTGGCCAACGTATAATCCTTTTTTGTTAATGTGTCCCTTTGGTAGTGTGACAAAGACCTAGATTAGAGCCCTCCTCCCTTCAATTTATGAGAAGAAATGACCTAAAAACCAGAACAGGATCAAGATCCTCTAAAATTGATAATGTTGAAAAGGAGTAGCCAGTGTTTGTCTAGTGAGCACGTTATTGTTACTATTCCAAGCTTGTGATCTTCGTTCCGTTTTTCAAGCTACGTGATCTTTATTGGTTTGTGTACTTCATTTAACCTTCATATAGATGACAAAAATTTAATTTATTTGACAGAGAATTGGTTCAAATATATGTGATCTTGCCATATCATCCTTTCTTTGAGAGATGTATCCAGATAAGAAATTCTATTATCTTATGCAATCACATGTTAATTGTCAGGGGATGTGGGATGTGGATCAACAAGTTTAGGTGCTTAAATGATGTGTTTCATTTAGTACTCTTGTGTTCTTTATCCAAGCATACATTATATGGTTTATACTACAACGGAATTTGAAACAAACATGTTTTAAAAAGATTGTTGATTTGCTTATGGTTGTTGATGCTATCACTACATGGCCTCCCCATGGGTCATTGATTTAGAGACCTCTGAATCCATAAGTGGAGCCTATTCACTGTATTCTGCATTCAGTATCATCTACAATGCATATCTGCCTCTTGTAGTTCTCATTCTTGGATAGCCCTCTTTGTTTACCAGTTGGTTTCTTTCATCCTTTTATCAGTAAACTTGCAAAATTACTACTTATTGAAAACAATCAGTAAACCTGCAAAATTGCTTGTATCCATGAGTTTTCTTGATCCTAGGGCTATGCTGGTGGACAATAAATCATTGCAAAAATCTGTCAAACATGTAGCACAAACCATGATAAATTGAAAATAAATTTCTCTTCTCAAAGTATGAGAAAGATAGAAAGGAGAGTTGAACAAAATAGACAAAAGAAAGGAGACTAGAGCGGGTGCCCAAGCAACTCATCCCCTTGAACCTAGGAGAAAAGAATGGTAGTCCACTTGAATGAAGGATAAGAGCTTGAGCAATGCAGTCTCTGCTAGTTTACAAAAAGAGAGGAGTTACAGCCCTGTAGAACACCATGTTATGATTTAATTTTGCTTTATACGAGTGGATGGGCTTGTAAATGCCCTTTTCCTATTTACTGTCTTTTTATTCTGATTTTTTTTTTTTTTTGGGATAGGTATTCCTTCTGAATTTTAGGAGCTAGCTCTTTTTGAATATATCCACGCGTTCCTCTTTTATTTTCAATGTACTGGGCTTGCTTACCTTTCTTAGTGCTTTTTATTTCAATTATTGTTACATACCAAAAAAGGTCCTTCATATTTGTTTTCATTTTGCTTTTGCAGATGAACAGTCATCATTTTGATTGTACTTTACTTGTATTGGCATTGATTTAGTTAGTTATAATGATATTTTGTTAGTGAGAGATTATGGTTTGCTTGGACATATTAATGCTTATTGTTTTGTGGCATTGGATCATCAATTCATCATATGCTCATCAATATCTATTACGTGCTAACTGCTTACCTTGTTTATGCAGTATGACTGCTGCAAATGTTGCACGGATTAACCATGCAGAGCCTGGACCCATTGACACGTCGTTGTTGACACAGCAGCCCAACCATCGGTCTGAAGCTATTTGGAATGGGCAGGTAAAATGCAACACTAAATCTTTATGCATTATGTACATGCATTTAATTCATACAATGTACACGCTGCACCTGTCAAATATTAATCCATGGTTCTGTTTTGTGCAGGATCTAGGGACCCTTACCTGCCGCAGCCGTAGTTCAGAGTTCTCTAATCAAGAGCCAATGGTGGACGACCGAGTCGTTAACATTATGAAGGCACTTGGTTTGGAGGGACTCCTCTGGATCCCGGGTAAAGAGATTGACCATGGCTTGATAATGGCCTTAGTGGAGCGATGGCGACCCGAGACGCACACCTTCCACATGCCACATGGTGAGGTCAGCATCACATTGCAGGACGTGGAGGTTCTTCTCGGGCTTCCTGTTGATGGTGACGCTATAACAGGGAGCACGCAGAAAACCTGGACAGAGGTGTGTCGGGAGTTCCTTGGGTTTCAACCTATAAATCAAGAGCGACATAAGCAATTAGATGGGTAGAGGATTCTCATAAGTCGACTTTTGGAGCAAGTTGCTGGTCCATTGCCGGCTAATGCTGAAGAGGATGACGTGCATAAGTACGCATGATGCTACATCCTAGCGCTACTGGGGGACACAATATTTGCGGACAAATCCGGCGATAGGGTGTATCTAATGTGGGTACAGCAGTTGGAGGATCTTCACAACCCACATATGTACAGTTGGGGAAGTGCTTGCCTTGCATGGTTATACCGAGAGCTATGCAAGGCAAGCGATAGGGGCACCAATCAGATCGGTGGGTGCTTACTATTGGTCCAGTATTGGGCATGGGCCAGGTTCCCCTATTTGTGCCTGGCAGTTGAGCGTGGCCCACCAGTGGGTGCTTACGGTCCTCCAGTGCGTGCTCCACTGGCCTTGAAGTAAGTCTTTCTTGAATCCCATCCCCACTCCCTTTATTTTGGACAGAGTACATTCTCTCTTCCAACACCCACTACAGCTTTTTAACTAATTATTATTTGTTGGTGAATTGGAAATTTTTTGAAGAGTTCATTATTGCTGTGAAAATGTGCTTGGGTGTTGAAAAAGAGTATTTTTAATATTGTTACGTGATAACTAATAACTTCTACAACTTTGTGACTATCATGTGTCTTGTATGTGCTCTGTTTTTTATAGGGACTGTTGAAGTTCTAGTGATATTATTAATTGAGTAAATATCTATAACATTATCTTAGTTGTTATATGTGATTACATTATACATTTAATCATAACATTATCTTCGTAGGAAAGTTGTAGATATTGATCCATTGTTCTTGATTGTGCTAGGTGGTTGTGGGTCCCAAACAAGAAAAATAGGCCCGCCCAAATCTTCAGGGACAGGTATCGCGAGCAACTAGCTTCAATGTTGCCAAGCCAGGTATAAAAATGCCTTATTTTACACGTTTAGGAACAATTTTATAGATTTGGTTAATTTTGAAATATAAAGCCTGATGTCTTGTGTACTTTTTTTTGGCTGTTGTAGGTGGTGTGGCAGCCATATGAAGCTGAGTTCGATGACCTTCCGCCGTGGTGCGTTGCCGGGAGGGCCGTGTGGACGGCAACAGTGCCGCTTGTGTGTTTTCACATAATAGAGAAACATACACCGGATCGTGTCATTCGACAATTTGGGATGATCCAACAAATTCCCCGTTTTGTTGACACTGATACAGTCCTACATAAAATTGATTTGAGGGGGAAGGTCGGTGTGGATTGGACGCGGAGACATGCTGCGCATATAGTCCACTGGCGTGATCGCCTTCAACGGCGTTTTGAAGTAGTGCTTGGTGAGATGCCTCCACATCACGAGTACTTTGACTGGTTCAACAGGGTAACTCGGAGGTTCATCGATAGGCCCGGTGCTAAGTTGACTATACTGGTAACTTCTCCATGTCTTTTACATCTTACTGTACTTGTTAGCACGAAACTACTGTTTACAAAACATGATATATGTTATTACATTTTCTGCTTAGCACTTGCTCTCCCTATAATTTGCAATTATTACTACCATATCCAATTCAAAACCAACATTTATTTTATTATCGATTGGCATTGTTGATGATTTGCGCATTACTAATGTGGGTTTTTCATGTGCAGGTTTCACTTGTCCACCGTTTGTTGAGGCATCACCCAGTGGGCACGGAGGAGCACCAGGACATTACTGATGTGCTGACGGCAGTGCATCATATTGACCGTGTACAACCTCCCATCCCTGAGGCCCCGAATGAGGAGGCAGCTACTCATGCGGGCCCAAGCACTACTGAGGGCCCAAGTACGAGCACAACTCCAACCGGATGTCCCTCTCGTCCGCCTGTTGCTACCCCTCAGGTTGTCCCTACTCCTGATTCCTCTCCATACACCCCATATGCATCCCCTAGCTTTACCATCCCTGCATTCACCTCACATCCATCCTCTAGCTTTACCATCCCTGCATTCACCTCACATCCATCCTCTAGCCTTACCATCCCTGCGTTCACCTCACATCCATCCTCTAGCCTTACCATCCCTGCGTTCACCTCACATCTATCCCCTACCCTTACCATCCCTTCATCCACTCCACATCCATCATCTAGCCCCACCATCCCACATCCAGCTCCTCGCCCCACCATCCCTCCATCCCCGCCACATTCTTGTCATGGGTCTGACATTCGTCCACCCCTCCCACAGTCGTTTCCTGAGCTGTCACCCATTCCATCTTTTGACCTGGGTCTTCATCCAACCCCACCTGAGATGCAGCAAGAGCCACCCTCATCCAGCTCCTCGCCCCACCATCCCTCCATCCCCGCCACATTCTTGTCATGGGTCTGACATTCGTCCACCCCTCCCACAGTCGTTTCCTGAGCTGTCACCCATTCCATCTTTTGACCTGGGTCTTCATCCAACCCCACCTGAGATGCAGCAAGAGCCACCCTCCCACAGTACATCTATTGCCTCTTCTTTAGTCATCGACCCACCCCATATTCAGGCTGAGCAGGCTGTTGGGTTACCTGCAATGGCAGAAGGTCGGCCAAAACGTGTATCAAAGCCACCTCCTTGTGGGACAGGGGGGCACAAACATGGACACAAGGTTGGGCCCGAGGCATCTGATGAAGAGCATGCAAGACCTCCTCCTTGTTATACGAGACAGCCTAAGGTCCAAAAACGGTAACTCCATTGATACCTTTTGCAAAGTTTATTTTAAAATTTATAAGCAACTAAAAAGCATTCTTTGTTCTGATGCTTTATTATGTTCTATGATCAAACATGTTTCCCTTTGATTAAGTGAACTAATATATCTTCAAGTAATGTGTTGTGGGTCTGTGGGAAAACACGTCATTGAAACATATCATTTATTCCATTTTGTTCTATGGGACAAAAACTTAGTTCCTTGATGAAATGCAGTTTCAAAATAACCTTTTACGAATTAAGAATGGTCATAGTTTAAAATAGGTTTACGTGCAAACCACACCACTAAATTTTGAAATCTATAACAAAGGATCTTAAAGTAATGTCGCTCTAACTCATTTTCACTTGTTACTTTCATGAAGATGATGATGCTACGAAAAGGTTGGAAGCAGCAACAAAATAAGCTTTCAGCACAATAAAAGCAGCAACAAATTATCTGTCATATAGTTACTTTCAGCACAATAAAAGCAGCAACAATTCAACTTTTCTAATGCCAATAAGCTTGGAGAGTCCGGATTTGGTTGATTTTGAAGTGGCTGGTAATGATTCTAACTTATTCATGGTTTTCAAGTGGCTGAGAGTTATTCATGTTTCTTTTTTATAATATAGATGGGAGTGGTATCTGAATGCATATATTGAGCTAAATTGTGATAGGATTAAACCACAACGTGGTAATTTGTAATGAAAAGTTTTTCCTCAAAATGCAGAATTTTTTATTTAAAATGGAACCATAATGATTTTATTTTAGTTGGTCAACCCACAGAAAATTAAAATGTAATTTTCCTTTATTTAAATTACAAACAGGGTGCAATTACGTTCAGTTTGAATGCCTTATTGTAAAAGTTTAAATAATTAAACATTCATCCTCCAAATTGTTGTATTGTTTTGTTTACCTCCACTGCACCTCCCTTGGTCATTACATGTTATATGCCACTACGTCATTCAATCTTTTATGTTGATTTTTTTTTTTTTTTTTTTTGGTTTGGATTATAAATGAAAAACTAAATTAAAAGAAAAGAAATACACACAGTTTGAAAAACTGAAAAGGGAGATTCTTTTTAAGGCAAGAGCAAAAATATCAAGAACATTCAAACATAGGTCATTCAAAACCTTGCCCAAAGCCTATAGAGAGATACTAAGGCAATTCTTTTCAAGTATGCTCCAAAATATCTATACCTAGGTTAAATGTTTCTTTTTGCATTGTGTGATTTGCTATCATAGTTGCTTTTGCATTTGATTTGTTGATTCAAGACAGATTATGTGTCAATCATGTGTTATTGTGCTTTCCTCAGATTCATGCTTATATCTACACCTCACAGGGAGCTAGGACTGCTTTATGCCCTGGTATGTTTGAGTTGTAAAATATAGATCTAAATATATTTGGAGCCAAACTTTGTTTATATGAAATATGAACTAAAATGAGAATGACAAATAAAATTTCCAATTATTTTGAAGAATTTACAAATTTCCTAATGAGCTCTTCTTATTTTTTTAATTTTGTTTTAAAATTTTTTATGAACTCAACTTCAATATATAAGTGTTATGTCATGCTTCAAATTCTTAATTCAAAATTATAATTATATTATAGAGACCATTTTTTATTTTTTATTTTGTTATGTAATTGGATTGGTGGGAGGTGTGATGAATAGTGTTTTCAATGAGCAGATTCTTGCTGAGAAACTCTCCAAGGTCAACAGCACCCAGCAGTGCATTGAAAGTAAATCCAGTCTTTTTTTATTTGCTCATTTCAATTTTGCATTTTTTTTTTTTAAATTTGAATGAACATGTTAAATTCTTTAGCTGTAATAAAAATGGTTGCTTTATAGATTTGTGTGTTTGTTTTTTATGTGGTTGGGCATTTATTTGGGCTAAATTTGGAAATATAGTTGACTCATAAAGATTTACAATCTTTGTGGTCAACTGAACAATTTTATCTATAACATTTGTCATTGGAGGGTAAACTGTGGTTAGATAATTGAAAATTCAGTACTTGAAGAAACATTGATTTGCTTTTTGATACTTCGGACTATGTGGATTGGATTGGATAGGTGTGTGTTGTGTGGACGTGTGCTATGTCCCACTTTAGGTGTTTACTAGGTCAAACTGGACTATATATGTGGGTATAGACCATATGGCTAGTGCTTTCTCGGGTTGTGTAACGTTCATAGCGTATTTGTTGAATTTTATATTGATTTGTTATATCAATGATTTGCTAAAGTGTATGTATCAACATATCTTAAGCATTATGAAGCGTCATATCTAGTTTTTATTTCATGTAATGTAATGTTTTGTCTTGACTTTTGCTTTTATATAGATTTGTCACATTGGTGTATATTTCACCGGAGCAAAGCAGAACTGGTTGTTTCGACATGGGATAAACAGTTCCATAGTTCGCAGATGGTTCAGAAAGTTCCCCTGTTTTATCTAGCAAATGACATCCTACAAAATAGTAAACGCAAAGGAAATGAGTTTGTTACTGAGTTTTGGAAGGTTCTTCCTGCTGCACTCAAAAGCGTTACTGGGACAGGAGATGATGAAGGACAAAATGTGGTCTCTAGATTGGTAATGCCTTCTTTGCTTTATTTGGTTTGAAGAACTGATGACATAGGCCATACATTGTTTCACCAATTAAACTAGTGCTTGTATTATTTTTAGGTTGCCATATGGGAAGAAAGGAGAGTTTTCGGATCCCGTGCACGGAGCCTCAAACATATAATGCTTGGAGAGGAATTGCCTCCACCCTTGGAGTTCAGCAAAAAACGTTCGCGTTCAGTCAGAATTGTAAAAAGGGATTCACGCTCTATTAGAACGGTTAGAATGAGGGCCTTGTTCTCTTTCTGCTTCATTCTGTTTAGTTTTTTAGAAGTTACATAATCTTCTTCCATTTTACTCTGCATGTCTGAGATGTGGCTCACTAATGTGTTATTTATTTGGGAACCAGAAATTGTCCATTGGAGGTACAGCTGAAAAAATAGTTTCAGCATTTCACTTGGTGCTCAGTGAACATCCTAATGAAGATGCGGAAATGAGTAAATGCAAGTCTGCAGTTGACCGTGTGAGGAGGATTGAGAAAGATTTTGATTTCACCTGTTCTAACGGTAAGCCACCTACAATGTGTATTGAAGTGGTGGCTCGGACTTAATCTCTTTTGACTGGTTTGTTATTACATGTTTCTCTGTAAAGATATCCGGACTGTATTTATAGCTTGCTTTCTTTGTTCCTCAGCAAAGGATCCAAAGCGAAAAACTCTGTCAAAAGAACTGGAGGAGGAGGAAAATATTTTGAAACAGTGTATTGAAAAACTTAAATCAGTTGAAGCAAGTAGAGTAGCGCTTGTATCTCACTTAAAAGAAGCTCTACATGAACAGGTACCTGATCATACCACCACTTTTCTAATGTCTAATGAGTTTTTAATTATCTAACAATGAGTGATGATCTGTTTGTCTGCTACAAATGACAATTCTATGCAATTATGTGCTCACCGTCTGAATTCTTTTCAGGAATCTGAACTGGAGAATGTCCGAACTCAGATGCAGGTATGTTCTCCGTTCATTATTTCCATAAAAATTAGTCCAATATTCATTCCCCAGTATACTGAGAGGTGCCAAAATTAGTTAGTGCGTCAACACATTGGTTAGCTTTCCTGAAAATGTGCTAGATTGTCAAGTTGATGAAGTTCATCATCATGGTCCTACAATTAGTGAGAAGGGTTCCGTTATAATGTTATTAATAAACAAGTTAATTACAAATATCATGAACAATGAGCTCAACATTGAGCTCAACGGAAATGAAAGTAATTCAAAGTTAAATTGCTAAGGAGAGTTTGTCCTTCAAGACCCACAGCTTCGTTGTGAGGCTAGATGTAACACCCATGAACCTTGCAAAACTAGATATCCAGTTACCCTCATAATTCCTTAGAAGCCCCTCCCTCCTGCTATACCAAGATTTCCAACAGTCAAACCATCAATATTAAGTTTTATCCACCCACTATGAGGACTAATCCACTTGACCTAGATGCATTTTCTCGGCGGCTTAGGAGCTTTATCAACCACCCACGATAACCTTTTTGATTTTCGAAACTCTTAGCTTTTTAAATTTTGACTTAGGCTCCGTTTGGTTTGGGTGAAAATGATTTCAGGAAATCATTTTCACCCAGACCCCAGTGTTTGGCTCCCAACTGAAAAACGAATTTCCGGAAAATAGCATTTTCCGTTGACCCTTTTTACGCCTTTGACCCGGAAATGGTTTTACGTTCTTATTTTACCTTCAAACCATTTCCGGGTCTCGCTCAAAACGCTCAAAACGCACACAACGCACAAAACACACCGAGAAGAGAAGAGAGAACCCAGAGAAGAGAAACCCAGAGAAACTCGAACCAAAAACCCAGAGCTCCACGCCGAGAGACACTCGAAGACACCGGAGCTCCACGCCGAGAGAAGAGACCACCGAGAAGAGAAGAGAGAACCCAGACAACCTCGAAGAGAACGCAGAAAGGAGAGAACCCAGCGAGAACCCAGCGAAACTCGAAGAGAGAACCCGGAGCTCCACGCCGAGAGCCACTCGAAGACACCGGAGCTCCACTCCGAGAGAAGAGACCACCGATCCACGCCGTTCCACCACCACCACTCACAACCGCACCGGCCGATCCACATCCCGATCCGAGAAACCAACAACTCACCGAGCCGATTTCAACGCCGTTCCACCACCACCACTCAACGGCGAGTCCGATCTGAGAAACCCACATCCCGATCTGAGAAACCCAGAGCTATACTCGCCGATTTCAACGCCGTTCCACCGCCACCACTCACCGGTGAGTCCGATCGCACTATATATATATATATATATATATTTATTTATTTATTTATTTACATAAATATTTATATATTTATTTATAAATAAATATTTATATATTTATTTATAAATAAATACTTATATATTTATAAATAAATACTTATATATTTATTTACATAAATACTTATATATTTATTTATAAATAAATACTTATATATTTATTTACATAAATACTTATATATTTATTTATGTTTTACACGTTTATGTAAACAATTTACAGTTGAAACACCCATCAAAAAAAAAAAAAAAAAAATTTATAGTTGAAACACAAATTCGACCATTACTGTGCTGTGGAACTCTGTTATGGTGACCCAACCTCTTACTACACACCCAATTGAATGTTTTTATGAAGTATGAAGGACAGTAACAGTTGTTAGTTGTGTTAAGAAATTATACATTCATCATCAGCTCCTTTTGCGGGGGAATTCACATGTACTGCAATTGTAGTTGGGTTTGTGTAAAATTTGGCTAGTTGGGTTTTGTGTATACAGTTTTGGAGCTTGATATGTATACTTTGATGTAACAAATGTTATTATATTGCCTATTGGGTTATGTGTACTTTCAACCTTGAGACATGACAGATTGTATGAAATTTTTCGGCATTTTTTGTGTTATTATTTTCTTGCGGTAGAATATGTGTGTGTAAATGTATTGTGATGACTAATAAATTGAGACATGATGGTATTGTGATGATATCAATGTGCAGTTATCAGTTTGATGGGTGTGTGATGGTGTAAATATTTATTGTAAATATAATGCAATGTGATTTGGTACTCGTTATAAATGTGGTTTGGATGTTTTTTGTTTGTGGCTGTTTTTATTTACATTCCTCTTAGACCACAGTGTTTGTGATTTTGTTAGATGACGAAAAAAACCAAAGCCGCAATTCTTGCCTCAGTTGCATCTGTCCTCGTTGTGGGGGTTGAATTGTTAAGGAAATTACAATGTAGACATAGACAATTGCCTAGGGCGCCTTATGTTAATCATGCGGCCGAGAGAGAGGAATACATAAATAGTATTCTGCATGGAAGTGAGCTAAATTGTGTGAATCAACTTAGGATGAAGCCTAGAGCTTTTCACCAGTTATGTCACATCCTCACTGAGGGGGAGCACGTACGCCCGACTATTCACATGCCTGTTACGGAACAAGTGTTCATTTTCTTACACATTATTGGTCATAATGTGAGGTTCCGTGTGATGGGTGGTCGGATCTATAGATCAACTGAGACTGTTCATAGATATTTCAAGGTTGTCCTTAGGGGGGTCTTGAAATTATTTAGAGCTCTAATAAGACTGCGTAGCGAAGATACACCTCCAGAGATAAGAAATAGCAGAAGGTTCTACCCATATTTTAAGGTAAATATTGCGACTTGTGTATTTTTGTAAATTGTGTAGATTTATGTAATTTTAAACCATTATGTGTGTTGAAAAATAGGATTGTGTTGGAGCAATAGATGGTACACATGTTCGTGCATCTGTGCCACTTGAAATACAAGGAAGATTTCGTGGTCGCAAATATGGAACCACGCAAAATGTGTTAGCTGCCATTACTTTTGACTTAAAGTTCACCTATGTATTGGCTGGATGGGAAGGTAGTGCACATGATTCACGTGTGTTAAATGATGCATTTGCTAGGCCAGGGGGATTTTCAATTCCCAACGGTATTATACAATTACTTCACCTTTTTGGTTTATTAGTTTAATAAATATTGTGCATTTTCCTAAGCATAGTAGTGATTGAATTTTATTTTTGAATATATGTAGGTAAATATTATCTTGGTGATGCTGGGTATGGTAATAAAAATGGAATATTGTCACCTTATCGGAGTGTGCGATATCACTTGAAAGAGTTTAGTGATCGTCCTCCTGAGAATGAGAAAGAATTGTTCAACCTCCGACACTCTTCATTGAGAACTACCATTGAACGAGGGTTTGGAGTGTTGAAGAAACGTTTTCGAGTGTTGGATGCAGAACCATTTTGGTCTTTTGAAACCCAAGTGAAAGTAGTGTTAGCTTGTTGTGTGGTTCATAATCACATTATGGGGGTTGACCCAAATGACGAAATTATGGAAGAAGCAATGAATGAAGTAGAGTCTAGTGACCCCCAACGAGAAACACAATCACGTCGGGAGTCCATTGAAGACAGTAGATTATGGAATGCTAAGAGAGATGAGATATGTCAAGCTATGTGGTCTGATTATACGAGGAGTGGAGAGTAGTACTTTATTTACATTTTTATAATTGTAATATGTGTTTTTATTTTTTGTAAAGACAATGTATTTACTATAGACTTTTAGTGGCGTAATGAACAAGTATTTTTAGCATTACATTGTTACTTATTAATGGTATTACATTGTCATTTCTAGTGATAGCATGTTTCATTCTGTTGTACACATTTTATACGCGTGGTTGTATGTGTGTTTGATTTGTTGTTCATATTCCGAGCTCCATTAATAAATGCTACTCTGACTATACCATTTTCATATGTAGTAATGTCAAAGGGCAAAGAAAAAATGAGCACCAGCAAGCAATTTAGGTGGTTGCCGCCTATGCATGAAATGATGCTGAGAATACTTGCACAAGAGGCTGCAAAGGGCAACAAGCCCTCTAACACCTTCAAGGCAGGCTCCTTCGCTCTTGTAGCGAAGGAGATAAGTGCCCACTTTGGGGTTGAGTGCCACCCTTCCTACGTAGACAATCGGATGCGGACTTTAAGGACCACGTGGACCATTATTGAGACACTTCGAAAGAAGAGTGGCTTCGGTTGGGATGATAATCTCAAAATGATAACATGCGACGCAAAGACGTACCAAGAAGAAGTCATGGTATGGTTTACAATTATATTTTCTTAATATAAATGATAATATATGTTTTTGTCCATAAATTGAAATTTTAGTTTGGAAATTGAAGGCAAAGAATTTATTTGAAAAGATATTCATAGTTTCAAAGAAGACATCTATGATTTAATAAGTTTATCATGATTTAATAAGTTTTAGTCGTAGAGTAATGTCACACTACCATAGTTAGATGTTTAAATGCAGCATCTATTCCACACCATGATTTTATGTTTAATTTGACAAGGATGGACACCCACTTTATTTTTCATATAATAACAGATTTTTTTGTTTATCAGTGACCTAAAACATTTACTAGCATGAATATTGCATTGAATATTGAATTTGTGAGTGAAGTAATTATTGCATTGTTATTATATGTTCCTTTCTCCCTTACAGGCACATCGAAAGCATGCAGAGTTTCTAAACAAGAAAATAGAGATGTATGATGAGTTAGCTATTGTCGTGGGGAAGGACACAGCCACGGGTAGCTTTTCAAAGTCCTATGTAGATATTGAAAATGAGGCAGATAATGGCGACAGTGCTGAATTTGTTGCAGATAATGTGGAGGACGATGTGGTTGAAAAAGGAAAGAATGCAGTCGAGTCATCCACCACTGGGTCAGGAATTTCCAAGTCCCGCAAAAGAGGGCGTGCACCTTCTACTGCTGATGATAGCATGTTGGTTGATTTGTCTGACCAGTTGAAGGATATAGCTACAGCTCTTAGAGAAATCAATCGGGGCCCAGTGGATTACACATCTCTTTATAATGAGGTTATGGCTATGATGGTAGATGGATATAGCGAAGAAATACTCGCATCTGCGTTTGACCATCTGTGTCAAAATGAGAAGATAGCAAGGGGATTTCTAGCAAAAAATGCTAGACTGCGTAAGATGTGGTTGGATAGTTTTCTTTTCTCACAACTTTGACTTGCTTATGTCATGTAGACTGTGACAATAGCTTTAGGAATTCACTTCTGTTGTAGAACTAATATTAACCTACCATTGTATTATATATATAGTATTTTGTATTATTGGGACAATACAATTGCCTGAATTATGTATTTGTACTATTCAGATACCACGAGTAGGTATCATTTTTGTACACCACGGAGGTGTAATGACAATGGTGAACGATGAATGTGGCTATTTTTATATTAATATTATCGGCATATTTAAATGATTATTTTTGATGTTGAAATGGATGATTATTTTTGTACTGTTACAGATATGTATACGTAATGCAGGTGCATGTTGAAGTGGATGATTATTTTTGTATTGTTACAGGTTTGTCTAGATAATGCAGGAGTAAAAATTTGTAAGGCATTTCATATTTTCCGTAAAATAATTCACAAACCAAACGCTATAAATTGATTTTCCGGAAAAAATGAATTTTATTTTCCGTAAAATGTTTACCTGAACCAAACATGAGAATTGATTTTCCGTAAAATAAAAAGTGTTTTCCGTAAAATATTTGACCGAACCAAACACCGGAATTGATTTTCCGTAAAACGATTTCCGAGACAGCCAAACAACCTCAATACATTTTCCTTTTCCGGAAAATAGCATTTCCGGAAAATATGTATTTTCCGGAAACCGTTTTACGCGAACCAAACGCAGCCTTAGTTTTAAAATTTTGTCAAAACTAGCTTTTTTGAAAATAAGTCACGTTCTATCTTTTTGTCACTTATTTAACATAAAAGCTATATATACCCAAAAAAAAAAAAAGGTTTTATAATTTTTTTTGACAAATTTTTTAATTTTGTTTGACAAATTGACCTTAGGTATTTGCTTAAGTACAGTTGTTAATACTTTGTCTTTTTTGGTATAACTATAATTCTACGTAACTTATTTTTAAGCAAAATAAGAAAATAATTTATATCAAACCCACAGTAATACATAATACAATATAAAAAATGACAATAAATTTAGATGCATAACACATTTCATAATTATTGAAGTGAAGGATTATGATTAGCGTGTACTATAAAAGTGGTGTCAATAATAATCTTATGTGAAAGTGATGTACTAATCACAATTGATTACGTAAGATGTTGCGAAAAAAGTTATAAATTTTTTTATATTTCTAATATTGTTGAAAATCTTATAATTTGTCATATGAAAAACTTTATAAGTTGTTTTATTTTGGTTTTGGAAAGAGACAACTAAGAAGGGGACTTAATTCAAAAAATGGAAGCCATTGAGTATTTTGTTCCCACACGACAAATCCTTTTACTTTTTGGTACAATGTGGTGGACAAACAAAAATATTAAATTATATAATTTTGATGGTAGCAAATGGCTTTTTGTGAGCATAGGTTTTTTAATTTAGTTAGAATTCTGAATTCTGCACACCCAATTTCATGTCATACATGTACAGCCATAAGTTATTTGTCTCAATGTGTGTGTTTGTGGGCGTCCTTATCCTGCATGTTTTGCCGTTTTAAAATGCAGCGAGCAAAGTACATCCAATCGGTAGAGGGCAAATTATAAGCCAACAAATAATAAAACCCCACATTCTTTCAAGCTTTTATCAGTTTATGTAAAAAGCATGGTACATTGCCACATTTTAAATCAAAGTTCAATCCATCAAAATATTAAAAAGTGAAATGAGTAGTACTAATACTGTACAGCTAGATATTTTAAATTGAAATTTTTTTACAAATATTACTTGTGTCAATAATAAAAAAAAAAAAAAAAATTGGAAAACTTCAGATTTATAACTTGATCGCTTTATGTCTCAACACTCTACCTTTTGAATTCTTTGCAAAGATAAAATACAATCTATCTATTTCTTCTACTCCAAAGGTCAAAAGAAGTGTTTTGATTTGTTTTTAATGATATTAATTACTTGTTTAACTCCATTTATGTTTGTAATGAATTTCATATTTTGTTCACAACTTATTTCAATTATGAAAAATGTGGAAGGTTGCAATAGTTTGACTATTAACATAAAATTTAGTCATCATTTTATTATGAATGAATTCACTATAGATACACATTAGGTGTCTCGTGATATATTTGATAAACACTGATTAATTGAGCATCTATAATGCAACCGAAATTTTTTGGATTAAGGATTCTCCAAAAAAAAATGGACTAAAAATCACACAGGTTAGTATAGTAACTATTGTTTAACTTATTTTCTAAGGCAGTTTATGTATAATATTTTAGAATCTCTTTTATTTAGATACAATTACATTTTGACAAAACTTAATTGCAATTCCTTGGGTGTCGTAATTTAGATTCCTCATTAAATTCAATGAGATTATCAAATGAACAATAAGTCATATAATTGAATTTTTTTAATAGAAAAATCATTTACTTGAATTTACTTGTTGTAGATAACACATTTGATCTTATATAGTAGGTCAATATAATCACATAGTTGAATTTCCATTAGATTTGAAGTTCCGTCTTACTGAAAAAATTTGTGCAATGGCTAAGTTCAGTGGGACCAAGTTTGCACTGTCTGAAACCGTGACCTTTTATCCAGATTTGTCAAATGGTAGTTGATATAATCTGCCAAGTTTCCAACACAATGTTTCTAGTATTATTTTCCATTTTCATTGACATTGATTTTTCCATTCAAATTGGCTATTGCAGCTCAAACAGCGGACAAATTCAGCCACCTCAGCCATCACATCTGTTTTTGGGCAATGAAAAGAAAGGTATTACTCAGTATCCACACTTATTGGCAGATTATATGCTTTATTATGTATTGATTTTTATAAACTGCTTAATGCAAGAACAATCAAACTGTGAGCATTTGCCTTTTACACTAGCAGAAAACATCATGTAGTTGAAGAAGTGGTAGAGGTAATTAGAATGTACAATGCTGCATTTAAATCCTTGGAAGCATGTAGCAGATTAGCCCTTGTGGTGAACTGAGTCAAACAGTTCAAGTAGCATAATTGTAAGTGTTGATTAAGTTTCTTATATGCAGGAAATTTAGGAAGTTGCTGAGAAAGGAGAACTCAATGAACTTGTCGTAATTATCATTTTATCGCCTTGATCTCGCTAGACACGATGTAAGTTGGTCTTTTGTTGTCTTACAGTTTTGTGCTTTTCTTCTTATGAAATGTTGTTAGTATAATGTTTTGCTGGTCCATTTCCCAAGAATGTAAATGCTTGTAATTACTGATTACTGTGATGTTCAAATTTAATGGCTGCCGCTATAAATTTATCTGTAGGTGTAGGAGTATTTATTGCTTTTCAGCATCAGTTTCTCTAAGTCTCAAATATGTTGTACTAAAGGCCTATACTTCTTTTGCTTGATAGAGAGACAAGGAATAAGTCAGTTTGAGAGAGACATTGTGTACATGCTTTTCCAGACTTCTTTTGCTTGATAGAGACAAGCTCCATATTCTTGGACCTCATAGGTAAGGTCCAAGGAAACAGATGAAAAGGCTGATGGGTTCTACAGTATATTTTGGATTGTTGGACTCCCGAAAAGCACTATCGATGGACTGCATCTAAGTGGTAACCATTTCTAGATGTAGACCATCGATAGTGATTTTTGGGAGTCTAGCAATCCAAAATATCCTACTGTAGAGCCTCATCAGCCTTTTGATCTGTTTCCTTGGACCCTACCTATGAGGTCCAATAATATGGAGCTCGAAGGTGCTGAAGGTGTAGAAACAGCTCTACAGTTGGCAAGGAAAGGGGGTTCCGAGAAGATAAAAATTCCCAAAGTTGAAGGGACAGCCAGATAGGGAAATGCATTAATGAAAGAATAATTTAAATCAAGTTGAAGGAATGAAATAAGTTGAGGGAGGCCTAAAACAATTTTATGAGAAAAGAAAGGTGAGGTCACTTACGCTTATAGCAAAAGAGTAGAATTGATAGTCAATAATTAAAAGAAGCCATTTCTTAGGGAGACAATTATTATTTGCAATTTTTGTATTTTCTGCAGAAATTCACATAGAACAAACGTGAAATGGAGTTGTTGAAGTTGGAAAACAACGTTAGGTTTATCCTTGCAGTTGTGAAGGGAGAGATCATTGTAAGTAATAGGAAGAGAGCTGATCTGTATGTTGAGCTGCAAACAAAAGGGTTCACACCTTTTCCAAAGAAAGCTAAAGCTGTTGAGCCAGAAGTTGCTGCTGCCACTGATGATACAGAAGAAACAGAAGTTCAGAAAGAAAATGAGAGGCAAAGCAAGGGGTGAAGCTGCTATGGTCTCTACTAGACAAGCATGTGCTTCCAACCCACGGCAGAACAACAATAAGAAGGCAAATAATGCAGAATCTGTTGCAGAAGCTGTCTCATCATCTATGGCTGCATTGGTGGATTGGTAAGTGTCAAACATTTGTATTTTTTTATATGTATTAGTTTTTGTTTGAGAACCCTACTCAAGAAGCAAGTTTTTTGGTAGAAGCCTACACAATTTAGTTGGACCATTGAATTTCTTAAATCTTGTCTCATCTTTTTCAGATGGTTTATGCCAGTAAACATCGGGCTTACCTTTTCATTTGGAGGAATTCTTGGATGGGTAGTTGTAAAAATATTGAGGCCTAAGCCTCATCTGGAATGCCTTATCATTGCTACATGTTCATTAGGTATTTGTTCATCAGGCCTTATCATTGACTCCTTATAAAGAAAAAATTGAAGGGGATGGCTTAAAACAGAAATAAATAAAGAAGAAAAAGAATCTTTTTTTTAGTATGTAGTGTTTTTTTTTTTTTGATTTACAAGGAAAATAGAAGGAGGGTTGTGCTATGGATTCAACTGATGGTAAAATGTGTTCTTCTCTTGTTTTCATTAGGACATGGTAGCTGAGATTGTTATGAAATGGACAAAGGTTCTGAGAACTGGAGCTATCGGAGCAAGATTCATGGGTGTTGATCGGAGCACAATCATGTTCACCATGGAAAGAGGCCAAGATACAGCTAAGGTATGTTTGATTCTCCTAATCCAAAAAGGTTAGAGATTTTGTAACTTTTTCCAGTGAAAGCTTTCTCATCAATATTAGATATGGTGCATTTTTTTTTTTTTTTTTTGGGGTAGGATATTCTCTTCACAAATATAAACAAAATCTTCAGCAATTGTTTTCTTCTCCACGAAAAGAGGGGTGGGGAGGATGAGGTTTGAAGACTACAAGTCTTTTCACTGTAAAAATATGAGAAGCGCAATTGTATCTCTTGTATGAGTCAAGTGGTAAATGCCAATTCCTGAAATATGATCTTTTTGTTTTGTTTTTCTCTTAATCAACCAACAAATGATCTTTATCACTAACAAGAACAAATTTCCCTATGACAATATAAGGGTTTGTGTAAATCGGATTTGGTAAAAGTATTCTCACTTGGGTTTGTGTTTGTATGTGTTTTTAATGGAATTATTACTATGAAGCTTGGATTCTTGGTTTCAATTAGGCTTGAATCAAAATGAATGAAAATAAGGAAGGTAAATAAATGCTTATAGCTATGATTAATCATGTTATGGGCTGGTAGGTTGATATTCTAATTTTCTTTTTATGGTAGAAAGTGGGAGCAATTCATTCACACATAGACACACAGAGACTTAGGGAGAGGAGGGGGGAGGGACGTGTTGTTCTGGTTGTTGTATATAACCCTTTCAAGTTTTTGTCAGTTGCAAATGCAAATTATTTTTGTCTAGAACATCTTAGTTTAAAAAAAAGAAAAAATTGTGATATATGTACTAATTGCATAGATTCAGCCATATTAATTATACCACTTGTAACACCCATGTATAAATTCAATTGAAAAAACATAAACTGTGTCAAAGTTGAAGTTACCCGACAATTATGATTGCTAGTGCTTTCTGTAGATTAAGCAATTGTTTAAGTCCTACGCAGTTGCTTTAGTCAGTTTTTTATTGGAGTGCTAGTTGGTATTTTTGTTGTTCTCTGGTTTCTGCATGTTGTAAAGTCTGCCAAAACAGTTGGCTGTGTTTATCTGAGTGTGTAGACTTACTGTCTTGTTTGATATATGAACTTACTGAATTCTCAATTTTTTTCCCCTCTTAGAGGCATGAAATTGGAAAAAAAACAGTAATGAAAAAACAGAATAGTATTACACTAAAAAACTAGACCTTTGTTTGTTTTTGGGCTCGTTCAGCTATGTGTTTCGGACTAAACTCATATGCTTTGAAAGTTTCAATGGATTTTTTTATTGGGCTTAACTTGATGGGCTTTTGGGTTTTAATTTAGTGTGGTTTTCAAATTGGATTTCTCATGTGTTTAAAGTTTTCTTTAAAATGTGGGCTAGTTGAATCTTGTTTAGGGTGTGATTTTGAATGGACCTTGTTTGAGATGTGGGTTGGCTGGGTTTAAGTTTTGAGGTTGGTTGATTAGGTTCAAGTTGGGCTGCATTTTCAAATGGAATTTGGCCGTTTGGTTTAAATAGCACAATTGCTCAAGTAAGTCACGAGCACGAATTATTATTATTATTATTTTTAATGTTTGTTTGCTTTTCTTTTTAAAGAGGATTATTTTTGTTAATCAAATGAAATAATTTAAAATTTACTATGAATTGTTTAGTCAAGTGATTAATTTTTTAAAGAGGCTCTAATTCTCTACCCTATGAATTGTTTAATCAAGTGATTATATAACTTATCTTCTTTTGCAGGAGGTTGTCTCTCTATCCAAAAGGAATTAACACGGTTAGATGAATTTGATTATGTATGTCATGAAAAAAGCCATTATTTCCTAGAAGACTTATTTAAGTCGAATTTATAATAAAATAAATATGTATTTCATTTATTTTTGGTTTTCTTACTTTTATTCCTTAAATAAACAAGTGACTACTCCAAATTGTAAAACTCTCGATCCATACAAACATTTTTTTTTTTTTAATGAATAACTAAAAAGTGTGAAGGTAAAATTTTTACTTTCAAAGGAATGCATTGAATAATTTCCCAAAGCTAGCTTGTTCCAAGTTCTTAACTCAGAATGGCCAAAATGTCTCCCCGGCTATTCTATAATATCTTGCAAGTGGTATTAACCCAGCTCATGCCTATTCCAAAGTTGAAACCCAACTTTTCTTCTGGCGGATCAACCCCCATATGGTAATGCACAAGTTTAGGATCCTAAAGTCCTCTAATCTAATTTAGGTGGAAGTCCGTCTTAATTCAGAAATATAACTTGGGAGATTCGATTATGCATAAAAAAGTACTAGACATCACACAACGTCCTTTTACAGTAAAAAAAAAAAAAAAAATTCTATAATCCGTACTTGTAAAAAAAAAAAGTAGTTCTATAATCTGCTAGAAAAGTTTCTGCAGATCACTTTACTTATATTTTTTGGTGATAGGATCCAAGGGAGAAGGCTAAATTAGAGACAAGGGATTGGTTGAACAATGTGGTATGAAATTAAGTGTTTTGATTCTTATGACTTGTCTAATTCTAGCTTGTGTGTGTTTGTGAAGCTACATGCGTATTTTCTGCCCATCGAACTAATGTAGAATTGTTATTAATGGACTATGGGTGAGCATTGTATTTGTGCTAGTTTTTATTAATTGTTAAGGCTTATGAGAGAGCATTGGTTTTGTGCTAAATTGGCCTAATGTGGAGAGCGGTCCCCCTTCATGATAAGGGGAACTCATGGTGGCTGTCCAAAGCAAAATTGTTAGTCTAGAGTCTAAACAACTCTTTTTCTTTATAAAACAGATCATCTATTTTGTTCTAGTTTATAATTTTGAGAAAGTCACCACCTGTAATATGTAATTAAGTACATTTTAGTTGCTATTTAAATTTTTTTTTTTTTAAAAGTGAAATTTGAAAGCGGTTTGTTCAGGTTAACTTGTATGTGACAATTATAAATACAGAGGATTAGATATAACATAAAATTCAGACTTTTCAGCCATGCAACCATTGCCACATGATACTCGAATCATTTTGTCCACTTCTTTAAAATATATCCCTTTGTTTTCATCTCCCACCCTATCGACAGGCCTCTTTGTTGGTGTCAATTTTCTTGCACTTATATGCTTCTACCACTTCGTCTTAGGACAAGCTAATTAATCTACTTTTTATTTGTTGTCGGCTTGTTGGTGATTATAGTCTTGCATTGTGTATTTCAGGCTTTATTTGTGTGGTTTTAACTAACTTAATACTTTCTTTTCCCTTATTGTTAGCTGGATATGTGTTTAAAATATTAAAATATGTGTCTGGGTTGTGTTTATTTCAGGTTGCATTTTCCGATTTCAACCAACTCTAGGGCTGTCCTACATGTTTTTCCTGCTTCCATTTTCTATGATAATTGACTTGACTTATCACAACTATTCAAAACTTAATATCTTCAATTTGTTAGATTACAACCTATGTAATTTTGAGCTTGTTCAGTCTTGTCATTTATTTTCATTTACATTCTTATTGGTGCTTTTCTCCTTATTATAACTTAAAAATCTTTTTTTTTTTTTTTTTTTTTTTGGTTCAGTATTTTCATTAGGATTTTGATCATGCTTCTTGTTGGTATTGGACAGGTAAATTATTCCTCTTATTGGTGTGGGACAGGTAAACATGTCTATTATTTTGTAGTGAGATAGAAAAACCAATAATAATAATAGTAATATTATTATTCTTATTATGATGCATCAACTGAATCTATAATGGTTGGTCAATAAGTGCATTGAGTCTATTACTCTTTTTCAAAAAGTTCAGGATACTAAGTTGACCAATTTCCTTCATTTCATTTCATTATATCAGATTCTACACCATGGGCTATCCATGTCTTCAATCCTTCTCTCCCTCATAAGTGGTCAAGCACGGATTTACATACTAATGGTTCTTTTCTCAGAGAGCACTACTCCTTTTGTAAATCTAAGATGGTAAAGTTAGCATTTAGAGCTTCCTATTTTTGGGTTGTTGGTTGTCAACCGTGGCTTATTGCTGTGAATTCATACTTTCAGGTACTTGGATGTTGCTGGCCAGAAGAACTCCAAGCTTTACACCTATAATGGCATGGCATTGTTCCTGGGGTGGTTGGTATGGTCTTACATAGTCGTGGTCTTGGTTTTCTTCAATTGTTAACCAAAAATTATGTATATGCTAGGTTGTACTATGGGCCTGCATTTGTATAGATAAAAAAAGAGTGTTCATTGGCAATGGTAAATGTTCTGGTTGGGTTTAATACAGGCAAAGCTGCATACCTTGAAGGCAGTTGTATGTCCAAATAATTTAGACAAATGGAAAACACGTACAGATTTTGAACTTCATTATTTTTTCTTTCACATGAATTGTTAGGGATGAAACTTTAATTGTTTGCAAGGCATCTGTGGTAGCCTATATGGTAAATGGAGATGGTTGATTTTGTCAGAGCACAGTTTCATTTTGAGTGGGAGAATTTGTTGTACACATTTGGTGTACTTAGTTTGTTCTTTTTTTTTTCTTTTCTTTTCAAAAAACTTATTTAAAAAGTTCTCATGATAAATTATTGTGGCACAAGGAGTGGAAATTGATTTCACATAATGCCACCACAGAACATGGTATGATTATGTAACCCTTATAGAACGTTATAAGCTACTTGTATGTGCAAGAGCAGTGATTGTTTAGAGGTTTGGAACATGTAGTGCTTGCTTATGTACATGCATGCACGCATATTGTGCATAACGTTATGTTGAGAGAGAGGGAGGAGGGGGTAATTTGATCACTTATCTTTTATAAGTTTCCACACCACAATTTAAGGTCCAATTAGTCTAAAATGGACTAAAGGAGGACCGAAATTGATTGAGTGGACCAAAATAGACCTAATTGGACCAAATTAAAATTATTTAATTTTTAGAGAAAACAAATTATCTTCAAAAAAATTATAAATTATATTACAATACAAAATAATAATTTATTCTCATATATCACGTGGATCTACAACTAGTTTTGAAAACAAAACTTGACAAAACACACGACTACATAAGAATTATATCAAACAAGGCAAGACACGGGTAAAGCAATTTCCTGACAAGTTTAGAATCTATAGAGCAATGATTTATTAGGATTTTGGAAATGGAAAATGCATGTAGAAAAATATTACTACAATATCAAAGTCAGGTCATATCATGGGGTTGTGAATTGCTATTAACATCATCATCTTGTATGTTTTGGCCTAAGATAGCAATGTCACCACCTATTACAACATCCCGAACGAAGAATCCTTCACAAAAATTCCAAGCAGTGCCCAGAACCTCTCTGAATAATACCGTACCACTTTAAATTCTATGTATTTTGCTTGTATCCAAGTCAAACCCACAATGCACAACTCATCACACACCCAATATGCAAACGACAGGAAATAGATAATAGAATAAAAGGTTTTGTAATTAGTTCACATGTAACAGATTTAAATTTCTAATAAACCTTATAGTACTTGATAGACCACCCACTTGCATTGCCCGTCAAATTGTGCTTCCATGACTCGTACTCAGGCATGGTATAAAATGATAATTGTGTCCCATTTTTGTGAGTTGCCTGCAAAGATGATAAATGATTATTTTCCCCGAAGAAACATTCCACTTATAGTGAAGTTGTGCTAATATTTGAAATAGTTAACTGAAAAGACCAACCTTCACAGTAGGAGTGGTAAACTCAATTAAAGTATAAGCCTAGAACTTTTAACTGTGATGGCCAATAAGAAAGAATAAAATTGATCCTGTTGCCCTTTGATGTGGGAATCATCATCATCCTGTACAAGAATTATAGTTACAATTTTATATTGGTTGAAGGCTGTCCATGTGCCTTGTAGAGAGAATTGTAAGCATAAAACAAGAACAAACCAATAAGAGAATTTTAAGGCACACCTGATCAGTCATTATCATCAAATGACCATATCTCAAAGATTTTACATTGGTGTATTCTTTATGTTGCTGAAGTCCAACAATCTGCTTTACGTACTGAATTTCTTTATTCTCAGTGAGTTGTTTAGCGGTGGCCAGCGGTAAACAACTAGATACAAGCATATGATACTTGTCAAAATCATGGGCATTATAGTTGCCCTCTTAGCACACAAAAAGTGACGATACTAGCTATCATCGCTTCAAACAAGCCTCCTGTTGTTGAACTTGCCAAAGTAGTAGCTACTAATGCCAAAGTAATATCATTGCTGGCATTATAGGCAAAAGGTGCACAACGCAACTAATGTAACGAGTACAATGGATAGCAAATAGTTCAATTACAACGGAGGTTCAGCAATGAACAAAATACCAACTAAGTAAGTGAATACAACATAGTCTACAATGCCATCCGAAAATCGAGTCTCCGCTCACCTGACAAACATTAAAATACAGTCGTTAGTTTCCAAATGCGATACAACATAGTCTACATAGTCGTCTATCACTTTTCCATACAAAAGATAACCACAAGTCCCACATACAATGCCATTCCAAATTCGAGTCTTTGCTCGCCTGACAAACATTAAAATATGGTCGTTAGTTTCCAAATGCGAAGAACAAAAACCAAATGAAATTGATTGCATATTATATAAAAACAATGAGGGCACTTGCCTAGTTTATAGCACTACCACTTGTCGAAGCCCCACGGGAAATGGGACAGCATCTGCGATTATGCCCCTCTTCATGACACACTCCGCATCGCTACCTCGGTTGAGTCTCCCTCAAGTCCGGATCTTCCCTCCGGCTTCCCCGTTCTCGCCGTACCCCATCCATTTCATTCCTTAATCTGGACTTCACAGGACGACCTTTGGCCCGCAACAGCAGTGGGTCAGGCACCCACCGTGATCCGTGAACGTCCCTCCACAAGGACTCCGACTTGGGCACCACAAAATGATGTGAATATGTGTGGATCGCGTTGCTCAAACTGTAACATGGATCGATATAGCTTGTCGCATCGCGGTGCAAAGCTTCCAGAACTGTAATTGCATGTGAACAAGGGATCTTCAAGCTTTGCCACTTTCCGCAGCCACATGTCTTAGCAAATACTTGCACTTCATGACTATGGTTTCCCCCTCCACCTCTATTGTCGTTGTATGGGGTAAGCACTTGATATACACCAGTTTCATGATTAAAATGCCTCAGAGTGTGTCCTTGGGTTTTCTGCTCATTTTTGTTATAGATCTCCATTGCATAATCACTCCATAACTTACCTCTAGAGATATCAGAAGAAATGTGTTTATGTCGATCGTGGAAATATGCAACAAGTTTGGCCCAAGTGAACTCAGCCATTGCAGCAATGGGCAAACCGCGGGCACCTTTAAGTACCCCGTTAAAGCACTCAGAGATATTGGTTGTCATTGCCCCGTAACGTCTTCCACCATCATGTGACTGGGTCCATTTTTCCACATCCTCTCTCATTAGATATGTGTGTGGCATATAGCGTGCAATATGGCGATCAGTAGGGTCTACACCCCTCAGTAAATTAATCTCGGCCTCCTTAATGGTTTGCATTATGGACTCAAATTTAGCTGCATGAGTCGCATATCCAGCTTTTAGGGCCAATGCCTTTAGAGTCGGGTCATCAAAGTGTGTGTTGAAATTGCTAGCAACATGTCGAAGGCAATATCAATGAAATACCTGTTCTGTACCATCTTGACCTCTAGGCCACTCTCGAATGGCGCATTTGATACCTTTATGTCGATTAGAAATAATGCAAATGTCCTGGTTAGGTATGACATGCTCTATTGAAGTCCTTAAACACTCTAAAAACCACCCCCAACTAGCCCCTGACTCCTTGTCCACAACAGCAAAGGCGAGAGGTAAAACCTTTTGGTTAGCATCGGTTGTCATTGCAATCATCAATACCCCTTTATATTTACCATACAAATGAGTCCCATCAATACTAATCACCGGTCTGCAATATTGGAATGCAGCAATGCATGGAGCGAATGCCCAATATACATAGCGCAGTAACGCAGTACCGTCGAGTGGCCTAGGTATGGTGTGATAACTGTACTGGGTACCCGAATCCTGATCCAAGTATGCCAATAACAACTTTCGCAACCTTTGGTAAGACTCCTCCCAATCCCCAAATATCTTAGCAATTGCCTTTTGTTTTGCGTCCCATACTTTATAGTAAGAAAGCTCATGCTTATACTTAGTATGTATGATCTCCCAGAGCTCATCAATACGAGCAGTGTGATTTTTTCGCAATTTTTCCACAATTTCTGATGCAACAAAATTAGAATCCATCATTCTACCGTCTCTACGCAGGCCAAAGGGTATACAAGTGTGTGGACCCCCATAAAACGTGACCATCCACAGACCATTAAGTTTAACCTTCATAAATGCCCCAACGTACCACTTGCAGTTGTCGTCAACACATGCAGCGCACAATTTAGTTGGGGTTGACCTTCGGATTCTAAAATTTCTATTATGACTTGCTGCATATATTGTCAATGCACGCTTCACTGCCTGTTTATTTGCAAAAGTCAATCCTTTAGAAAAATGCATCCCATCTTCCCAAGTAGAAACAAATGGTATCTGAAGACGTGAAGGATCAACCATATTTTCCCAAGTATTTGCGTAGAATGAGTCGGCAGGAGGTCTGTAGCCAGTGGTCGTATTTGTATCATGCTGGATGCCAATATCATCGTCTGCAGCACCTTCATCATGGTACTCCATATTTTCCTCTTCAAAATTGGGAACAACTTCGTGGTCATCTACATCGTTCTCCAAGTCGCCTCGCTCAACCATCTCTTCGTACTCATCCACACCATCACTATTTTCACCATCATTTGCAGCATGCTCTTCGTCTTCATCTTCATCTTCCTCCTCTAAATGTGTCTCTTGAGGATGGAAGGTTTCACCAGTATTGGCAACATGATCTTGAAATGGGGGCATATAACCTCCCACAGCATGATCTTCGTCTTCGTCTTCCTCCTCTAAATGTGTCTCTTGAAGATGGAGGGTTTTACCAGTATTAGCAACATGATCTTGAAATGGGAACATATGACCTCCCATTGAAGAGTCCATTATATATCCTCCCATTGTATACCCTCCCATTGAATACCCTCCCATTGAAGAGTCCATTGTATACCCTCCCATTGTAGTGCATCCATTGTCTAGGGTTGTAAATTGTACAGGCGTAGTTGTTTCTTGCACTATCTCAGTATCAACTTCTGCACTTACCTCCAAACTTACGTACAACTCAGCAGCATTTACTTGGGGCATTTTCTGTATCCTATTAAACATCATCTTTACATGTTTGTCTTCTTTGATCGCCATATACCCATAATTTATCCGTTCGTAAAGGACTTCTTGTGGGTAACGATAAATAATCTTGATATCATACCAAGCACGGTTCAAATTCAATTCGCCCATGATTTTGCTCTTCAAATCATTTAACGTCTTCAGCTTACGACGTATCATCATGTAGTAGCATTGGATACCCAGCCCTCTAAATGGGATTCCGTCAATCTCTTCAGGATTGTCAAGGGGTCCACCGAAGTATACATTTATATCAATATTCTTCAAAGAGTGTGAACCTATTAAAGAGTCAAGTATAGTATGTTAGTGACATATTTTATCTCTTTCATTTAACATCAATTACAAAACTTTTTCTATCTACTCAAAATACAAAAATTACAACTTCTCACGCCACAATTGCATATATTCACCCCACATCACATACAATTCTACTAGCGCAATCATTATCATTTCATATTCAAACAATGAAAATCCTAAAGACAAAACTCACCCCTATTACAAAATTTTAACTCAACTCTAACAAAAATATAAATAAAAATATCAAACCAAACAACAAAAGTAATGAGGATGTGCAAATGAATGAGTGCAATTATGTAACATCATTATTCCATATATAATTTCAATTTTTAGGTATATTAGAGTCTAATTCTAATTGGGCTCAAGAAAAATACAACTCTAGCCCCCTTCATCAAATCTGCCCAAACGAACAAGTTAATGATTATTTAGTTGTTAAAGAAATGTAATATTTTTTTTTACTTATTAGAAATAGGACATGAAAGTTGCATTATGTCGATTTTCCTTTGATCAACTTAATAATTATTTAAAATATATCATTATTACTAATATTTTTGACTTTATTTTTCACATAAAGTAAAATCTTATGATCATCGATTCGATACTATGATTTACTCTATGAGGACCTCTTATAGGTCCTGTTTAGGATCTCAATTTTAATAACCTTGGTTTTACTTGTAAATTACAAATTTCTACCAGAAACATATTCATATAGATAATGTTTAATAGATCATGTTTAGGATCTCAATTCTTTTATAGATCATGTTTAATTTATTCATAAATGTTTTTTTAATTATAAATATCTACTAGAAAGGTATTCATATAGCTATGAAAATATTTGAAAAAGATCCAAAAAAAAAAAAAACTTAACAATTTAATTGAATCTTAGAGGGATATTTTTTTGTCTTTAAAGTATTAAAATGGGTATCTGGATAAATTTTTTTTTAGTAAATTAGTAATAAACCATAGCAAAAATTTTAGATGAAAAAGATTTCAAAAATTAAATATTTAAGTATAACAAAATGTCACATTCGCCTAAAGTCCCTTAATACATTGAGTTGAACCTGTTGTCCTGGTTCCAAAATTCAAAGCCACCCTACTTGGTAGCACATGGCTGAAGCCTAAAGGTCTCAATAAGGCAATAAGCACCTTTGAATGAATATTTGGGTCAATACCATTATCCATATTACAGTAGTGAGCTTTTGCCAAATGGAACACTTGTAACCATAGGCCAGTTGATGCATTAAATCTAGTTTATAGAAAAATAGTAATACATGAAAATGTTGATGTTTAATATAAATAATAAAAAATGGAACTAAAAATATTAATTTTAATAATTTCATTGCTAAATATAATAATATTATAACATAATATTATTTTTTCATTGCTAATTTCATTGCTAAAAAAATAATTATACTCTTTATAAAAAGTATTGAATTTTAGTTAAGTTAAAATATTTTTGTATTAATGAAATAACATAGAGCAGAGGGGTTCATTAGACATTACCAAAAAAAAAAAATTATATATATAAAGTCGTATATATATATATATATATATATATATATATAAAGTGATATACATATATATAAACATATATATATATATATATATATATTTAAGTGGTTACTACAAACAAATATTTTTATTAGGAAATGTCATGACAAATTCAATACAAGCAACACTTTCTAAAGCAGTTATATATACACTAAACAACCAACTAGAGAATGAGGATATATATATATATTTAAGTGGTTACTACAAACAAATATTTTTATTAGGAAATGTCATGACAAATTCAATGCAAGCAACACTTTTTAAAGCAGTTATATATACACTAAACAACCAACTAGAGAGTGAGGAGGAGACCTTTACCTGACATGAAGATGTGCAAATGTACTACTAGAATTGTATGAGAGTGAGAGGGAGAGAGAGGGACACTACAATGATCGGCTTGTATGAGAGTTAAGAGGGGAGTATTGTTCTGCTCTGTAGAATGAGTATGAGAGTTGAGAGAGGAGTAATGCAGAGTGAGAGAGGAAGAGTTGAAAGAGAAGACAAAGAGCCTCAGTCAAGTGTGACATAAAGTAGTCTAGTCAGGAGGAGCATGTGACCAAGCAGAGACCATAGCTACAAAAAACGTGAAGGAACGTGAAGGGCAGCAGTTTTTCAAAACTATATAATTGCTCAGACTGCCAGTGACATGACCAGATGGGACTGGACACTGTCACATGGAACTCGAGTTTCTGAGACTCGAGTTCCATGTGGACGACACGTGGCAACAAGCCACGTCAAAGCAATGTCCACGTGGAACTCGAGTTTCTGAGACTCGAGATCTACATGGAACTCGAGTCTTAGAAACTCGAGTTCCATGTGGACGACACGTGGCAGAAAGCCACGTCAAACCACAGAAACCGAGCCTCAAAGAGTCGAGGTATGAGCACAGAACTCGACCCTCTGAGGCTCGAGATGTCACTAATGTATATTATTTCCAAACCGGGCCAACTAACTATATAGTTAGAGAAAAAAAAATAGTTAGCTATTTTCGCCCAAAGTTTCAATAAAGGAACAGGCAAATTAGTCTATTCAGCCCCGTTACTCACAACACATAGCCAGATGGACCCAAGAGTTCTAAAAACAATAGAACAAGTAGTGGGTTTAGTTAGGCCTAGTCACAGCAATAACATGGGTCTATCTCAAGCCTAACTAAAGGCTGGATCAGCCACGTCACTCACAACACATACCCAGATGGAACAAGGAGTGTTATAAACAAAAGAACTGATTGAGGGTTCAGTCAAGCCCAGTCATGATAATAACATGAGCCTACCTCAAGATCAACTAAAGGTTGGGGAAGTTATTGCGGCCCATGATAACTGTGAAATCCAGATGGATTTGGGACATCCAGTTATACCGTCTGTTGCCCAGAGTAGTTGGGAACGAGGAAAATCCTCAAAGGCAGTAACGTCACGGTCACGCACTAGAGTTTTATCTCTTCAGCAATGTTCTTCGAGTCAATCGAAGCAATTGAGTAGAATGATTGTCTCGGTTGGGTGTTTGGTGTTGGGTTGAGCTCAGATTTGGTGGGAATTACTCGGGAGTTTACTTGCTCGTTGATGTCGTTGGATCGGGTGATTCTATGGAATGATTCAATCTTCTATACTGTTAAGAGAGTTGATGGGTCAAATGAAAGTGACGGAATTAGCGATGGTAGGTGATAGCTTGGAGTCACAGGCTTCGGGGTTGGAGGTGCAAACAAAAAGGGGTAATTTAGAGCTGGTGGAGTCATCGTCAATGCTAAATTTGGGCTGGGATCTACCTGGTGCTGAATAGGCTGGGCTGGGGGAAGTTGAAGAAAACGGTGAGGGAAGTCCTATGCTGTGTACACCTTTAAACACAGGCGATCTATTTTTGCAGGACAATGCAGCTGGAATTTTGAAGATTGATGAAGGCAAATTGGAGGCATCCCAATGAGTTAAATATAGAATCCGTGGGTTCAGTAAATTGGTTGGGTTATCCGTGGCCAGACATGAGCTACTTTGTATTACTTTGTTACTAAAAAATGAACTGGAATTGAAGGCAGCTAGGCTGATGAAAAGGGGGGGGGGGGGCTGTTGGTGCTAGTAAAGTGAATACTACAAAAGTGAAAGGTGCGAGGGAATTGCGAAATTTGGTTACTTCGGTTAATTATAAGGGAAAGTAGTTTTAGTTGTTGTGCCTTAATTTGGGAGTTTATAGTTTTTAATGAAGCTGAAAATTATTTCCTAAAATGTTCGGGGTTTGAATAATCCTGAAAAGCATTTGGTAGTGAAGAATCTTCTTAGGGGCTGGAAGTGTGATGTAGTTTGTTTGTTAGAGACTAAATTGGGAGTGATGGACAGATCTTTGGTTGGTAGCTTGTGGAATTGTCCTTATTTGGACTGGGTTCCTTTGGATGCTGATCATACGTCTAGTGGGATTCTGGTTATGTGGAATAGGAGGGTTTTGGAAAAAGTGGATGATATGGCGGGGTTGAAGGGGCATTTTCAAGGGTCTATGGCCTGAATGCAGATAGTTTGAGAGGCTGCTTGTGAGATGAGTTGGTTGGAGTTAGAGTTGCTTGGGATGTACCATGGTGTTGTTTAGGGGATTTTAATGTGATCCGCTTTCCTAGCAAGAAATTCGGTGGTCATAGCTTTAGTCAGGCAATGTTAAAATTCTCTGAGTTCATAGAGGATATGCACTTGATAGATCTACCTCTTGAAAGTGGGCCTTACACATGGACGAGTGGTTCAAATTCACCTTCAATGTCCAGAATTGATAGGGCATTGGTGTCTACGGATTGGGAAGAGCAATTCCCTGATGTTATTCAACAGGTGCTATCACATCTGATTTCAGATCATAGCCCTATTTTGTTAGAGGCAGGAGGAATGGAAAGAGGGAAGAATCCCTTCAGATTTTAGAATATGTGGTTAAAAATAGAAGGGTTTGTGGAAAAGGTGCAATTTTGGTGAAATCATTAATCTTTCCATGGCATTCCCAGTTTTGTGTTAGCCAAGAAATTGAAGGCCTTGAAGGAGGATATTCACTTGTGGAATTTAAAGGAGTATGGAAATGTAGAAGTGAAGAAGAAGAGGTTATTGGAGGAGTTAGTGAAGTTAGATAGGAAGGAAGGGATTACAGGGATCACAATTGAGGAGAAGAGGGAGAGGGATAGAGTGATTTTAGAGGTGAAATGGTTGGCTTGGTTGGAGGAAATATAGTTGAGACAGAAGTCTAGAGTTTTATGGCTCAAGGAGCGAGATAATAACTTAAAGTTTTTTCTCGGATGGCTAATTCCCATAGAAGAAATAATTATTTAGGTAATTTAGAGGTGGATGGTGAGGTATATGAAGATGAGGCTAAGGTGGTTGCTCAAGTAGTGGGCTTTTATCAAAAATTATATAAGGAGATGAAAACATGGCGATCAATGATGGATGATTTGAATTTGGATACTATTGGGGAAGTGGAGAGTGGTCTGCTTGAACGAGAATTCGAGAACGAAGAAATTTTATAGGTTGTGCGTGATATGAAGGGCAACAAAGCCGCAAGACCTGATGGATTTATGATGACCTTTTTCCATCATTGTTGGAGGGTTGTGGAGAGTGATATTTTAGCATTCTTTAATGAATTTTATGATTATGGTAAATTTGAGAAGTTCTTGAATGCTTTGTTTATTGCTCTTATTCCTAAAAAACATAAAGCCTTCAACATTAGAGATTTTAGACCGATAAGTCTACTGAGTAGTGTCTATAAGATGTTGGCTAAGGTCTTGCCATACCAATTGAGAGGGGTGCTAGACGACCCCATTTCTAAATCTCAAAATGCATTTGTTGGGGGTCATCAAATTTCGGATTTAGTCTTGGTTGCGAATGAGTATGTTGATAGTCGTATTCGTCGTAAGATACTTGGGGTAATATGTAAATTGGAAAGCCTTGCTTTACTTGTTGGAAAGGATGGGTTTTGGAGTTAGATGGTTACAATGGATCCATACTTGTATCTCTATTGTCCAGTTTTCAGTTTTAGTTAATGGTTTTCCAACTGGTTTCTTTCCTAATTCGAGAGGTTCAAGGCAAAGGGATCCTTTAAGTCCTATGCTATTCCTTTTGGTGATGGAAGTATTTTCTAGGGTGCTTAGACATATGGAGGAGGCTAGTATTATTAAGGGTTTTAAGGTGCGTGGTGTGGGAGGTGATGAGTTATGCGTATTTCATCTATTATTTGCAAATGATACCGTTTTGTTCTGTGACCTAGTGTTGAACAGTTTCTTCATATTAGGATGTTACTAACTTTTTTCACAGTAGTTATAGGGATAAAGATTAAGGTTAGTAAAAGTGAGATGGTTCCGGTTGGTGAGGTGAATAATTTGGACGAGTTAGCAGAAGTTTTGGGCTGCAAGATTGGGGTTCTGCCTATGACATATCTTGGTATGCCTTTCGGACTCTCCAACAAGTCATCCTTTATATGGAATATGATTTTGGAGAAGTTGGAAAAACGCTTGGCTAGGTGGAAAAAATGTATCTTTCTAAGGGGGGGCTGCTTGACTTTGCTTAAGAGTGTGCTTTTGAGTATCCCCACTTATTTCTTATCTCTATTCACTATTCTTACTAGGGTGGCTAATAGGATTGAGAAGCTACAAAGGGATTTTCTGTTGCGTGGTTTGGCAGATGAGCATAGACTTCATTTGGTAGGGTGGCATAAGGTGTGTTATCCTTTTTCTGATGGTGGGTTGGGGATTAGGAAAATTACTACCTTTAATAAAGCTCTTTTGGGTAAGTGGTTGTGGCGTTATGGGGTTAAGGAGACAAGAATATGGAGGCATGTGATCACATTGAAATTTGGGGAGGATTAGGGGGGGGGGTGGTTCTTCAAAGTTGCGTGGGGGTTCACATGGGTGTGGTCTATGGCGAGGCATTTGGAAATGTTGGGAGAGTTTTAGTAAGTTTTTTTCCTTTGAGATTGGTTTGGGGAGTAGAATCCGATTTTGGCATGATTATTGGTGTGGATATCAATCGTTGAATGGAACTTTCCTGGAGCTATTTGAACTTGCTACTTATAGGGAGGCATCTATGGCAGATATGATGGTGAGTCACACTTCGGAAGAACATTGGAATTGGATTATATGGTTTCGATGTGGTTTTAATGAATAAGAGATGGAGTTGATGGGGGCCTTTATTCATACATTGGAGTCGCTGAGTCCTCCAATTAAGGGTGGAGATAAGATGAGGTGGTGTTTGGGGTTGAAGAGGGGGTTTTTTATATAAAATCCTTTTATGGTGTATTGAGGGGATCAAACTCTATTACTTTTCCTTGGAAGAGTATTTGGGGTGTGAAGGCTCCATGTCGTGTGTTATTTTTTGTTTGGACAGCTGCATGGGGGAGGGTTCTCACAATGGACCATTTGAGGAAAAAGGGCTGCATTATTATGAATTGGTGTTGCCTGTGTAAATGTAATGGGGAGAGTGTGGAGCATTTGCTTCTACACTGTGGTGAGGTTTTTCAATTATGGAGCTTTGCCCTTAGATCTTTTAGTGTTTCTTGGGTTCTACCTAAAAGGGTTATTGGCTTGTTGGTTGGTTGGAAGAATTGGTTGGGGAAGTATTCTTCAAATGTTTGGAATTTGGTACCACATTGTGTGGTGTGGATTATTTTAAGGGAGAGAAATAATCGCATATTTGAAGATTCGGTGCTTTCTAGGGATAAGCTCTTAGAGTTGTTTGGGACCACTTTGTTTGATTGGTCTTGTGAGTGAGGTTTTACTTCTTCGAAATCCATTCCACTATTTTTAGATTCACTTTTTTCTTGTACATAAGTTGTTTTGTTTTACTTTGTTGCTTGTACATATTTCTTTCATTTACTTCATCTCTTTGATAGAGTAGCTTCTTTATATAGTTTCTGCATATATATATATATATATATATATATATATATATATATATATATATATATGTAGAAACTCATTGGAAACCCCATAGGTAATCTCATATCTAACTCTTATAGCCTTATATTCTCTTACACTACTTAATATCATGATTTTTAAACTCAGACTATTCAATGAACTGTAAAAGAGAGAGATTCATGGTTTTAAGGTTGGACCGAGGTCAAACCGTAATGACGTCATAATTAATTTAATAATTATTTAAAATATAAATAAATATATTAAATTAGTGCAAAATATAAAAATTAACTAAAATAGTCCAATTAAAACTATAAATCCATATTTTAACTATGTCTAATATATCCATCTCAAGTCCAAATATAAAATATCTATCCAATAATAATAATAACCATTTTTTTATAAAAAGAAAACTACAACAAAAGTGGGCTATGGTGAGGAAACCTTTCATCATAATATGTCCTTATTTCGTCACTGAATACATATAGTGACAAAACAGCATTCGTCACCTAAGCTCCGTCACAGAATGTATTGGTGACAAAAATGTTTCGTCACCAATAAAAAATGATAAGTGACGAAAGTTTTTCGTCACCTAATATTTTCGTCACTAAACCTTATTTTCAGTGACGGAATATTTCATCACCAAATGTATATTTTTTCCAATTTCAATAGATTAGGTGACAAAGTTTTGCGTCACCTTTTTTTTTTTTTTAATTTTTAATTTCAATAGATTAGGTGACAAATTATTTCGTCACTAATTTCTACTTATAGTCAGATATGGCAATGAAAATTATCGTCACCAATTTTATTTTTTTTATTAATATTCTTTACATTTACTTGCCATTAGATTAACCTATTCACTTCTAACCAAATCCATTATAAAAAAAAAAATAAAAAAAAAATAAAAAAATAAAAAACATCCATTCATTTCTAACCAAATCCATAAAAAAAAACCATCCATACAATCTAAAAATGCAATAAAGATGTTCACAAAGTAATTACAACCATTTATATACAAATGATGTCTTAGCTTCCAAACTTTACAAAAATTATTTGAGTTCAAGTAGTCCCACAAAAGTTATCTTTTTGCCACCAATCCCATATTTGCACAAGTATAAAAGAAAATACATCAATAACAAACTAGACTGCAAACCTATATTCCTGATAAGATGTACTACAACCAAAAATAAAAAAATTTATTAGTAAGACAACGCAGAAAATGTCCACAAAAAACCCAATAACAAACTAGACAAAATAATCATAATGCAACATCATATGAAGCCAAACTATCAAAGAAAGAAGACCCATAACATTCTCATCAAATAAAAACCAAACCCACATTACAAACCATGGAGAAATCATAAAGAATGCAGAAAAATCCCAATTTAAAACAAAACAAATAGAGTGAAATCCAAAACAAAAACCCAGCCACCATCATAAACACAAACCTAACCACCACAACAAATAAAAAATCCAGCCAACATTATTTAAAAAAAAAAAAAAAAAAAAAAAAAAAAAAAAAAAAACTAGCCACCACCATTTACATAAAACCCAGCCACCACCATAAACAAAAAACCCACCACCACCACTAAACAAAAACCACAGCCACCACCATCAATACAAAAACCCAGCCACTACCATAAACAAAAAACCCAGCCATCACAACAAACAAAAAACTCAGCCACTACCATAAACAAAAAACCCACCACCACCATTAAACAACAAACACAGCCACCACTATTAACACAAAAACCCAGCCACTATCATAAACAAAAAACTCAACCACCACCATTAAACAAAAAAGCATAGCCACCACCATTAATACAAAAACCTAACCACTACCATAAACAAAAAAAAAAAACCCACCACCACCATTAACAAAACAAAAAAAAAAAAAAAAAAACAGCCACCACCATTAACACAAAAACCCAGCCACTGCTATAACCAAAAAATCCAACCATCACAATAAACAAAAAACCTACCACCAACATTAAACAAAAAACTCAGCCACCACCATAAACAAAAAACCCACCACCACTATTAAACAAAAAAACATAGTCACCACCATTAACACAAAAACACAGCCACTACCATAGACAAAAAACCTAACCACCACCATAAACAAAAAAATCCAACCACCACCATAAACACAAAACCCCAATCACACATAAACAAAAAATCCAGCCACCATCATTAACACAAAACCCACCACCACTATTAAACAAAAAATTCAACCACCACCATAAACAAAAAACCCACCACCACCATTAAACAAAAAACACAATTGTAGCACAATTGTGCTATGGTACCCTCATACATATAAGAGGTTACTATAGCAAAATTGTAAAAAATTTTACAATTGAGAGATCGGGTAATGCTTGTTTTTGTGTTTTTATGCTAAAATACAGCAACATATACCATATACAAGCCCTAATACTAATGCTCTTAGGCAGGAAAATAAAACACTAACCAAGATGTGTTCTAGTTAGTAGATGAGCTCCCCCCACTGCCACAAATATCACTGTCACCCTTGCTCCTCAAATATTATACGATGCAATCCATCTTCTCCTCCAGCCTAAAGTTTGCATCCTGGAGCTCTTCTACTCGACCATCGAGTTGTTGAATATACTGAGTTGAGGAAGATGAGGCAGAAGTCCTAAGAGATGAGGAAGGCCTTATGCCAAGTCCCTTTACATAGCCAGATCTCAGCTTAAGAACCATCATAGATATCTCCTCTTCGGTCAAAGTTGTAGGGAATTCAACCGAAATTCCAACTTGTGAGAAACAAAAAAAAAAAAAAAAAAAAAAAAAAAGAGAAAACATATGTCAAAGAAAAACAATCACACACATAAGACAGTATTTACGTGGTTTGGCAATTTGCCTACATTCATGGAGTTGCAGGGATTTCACTATTATCAGGGAAAAATACAAAGTGCGGCTACAATGTTTTACTCTCTCTAAAAAACACGACAACTTCAGAAACCTTAATCATCAAGCTGCATTTTCTACATCTTGTGCACAGGATACACAATGGGCTACAAAACGGACTTGTTGGCCCAAGCCTCTGCTCCATGGACTAAGCCTCAGTAAATCTCCCATTAAAAAACCACGCAACATTATTCGAGTCAGGTTAGGTCGTCAATCGGATCAAATATAACTAGGCTCCACAAAACCCAACAAAAGGCTGTGCTACAATGCTCATCTTGTACTCTCAACATCTCTTACTGTCATTTCAAATAATAGAAACCATCAGAAATATATATGTTCTAGTTTTGCAAACATATATAGAATAAAAATACATATATTCTAGTTTTGCAAACTCAAGGCATGTACTGATATACATACATATGTATGTTCGCAATCAGGGTGTACCCACTGTTTTGTCTTTGAATTGAAGCGGGTATCATAATAGAGTTGTGCCAACTTAGGAATATGACCTCCATTTTTCCGTCTCTAATTAGTTTGCTTTCCAATATTAGAAGGCAAGTTAATTAATTACAACAAGTAATATACTAAGCTTTTGAAAAATTGAAATAACACACCGCCTCATCCACCCTAACTGCAAGCGACTTGTTTCCACATCTATGAATGTGTTTGTCAACTGTTCCCTCTTTATTTCTGTTTCTAGCATTTCTTTCTAAGACTTTCTATAAAGAATAAAGACCAAGAAAATATTAGAGTTTTGACTTAAGTTATATATATAGATTACAATATAAATCTACTCCACCTTCCAAATAAGTATTAATCCAACAAATTTGATAGAAAGAATAATCTAGTAGACATGATACCATAATAAGATCTACATAAAACATTAATCCAATGCATATATAGGTAGGTATTATCTAGGTGAAAGGTGAGAACTTACTTCACTTGTAATTAAAATTTTCAAAGTATTAATTACCAGCCAATCTTCATCACCACTTTCCATCAATTAGTTCAATCCATTTTTCTCGTGTGACATTTTTTGGTGGGTGGTTTCTTGCATACATGCTTCCTCATCCTTTACAAGTTTTTTATATTTTGCAAACAACCTGTTATAGTCAGGGCCGACTCAATGAATTTGGGTGCCCTAGGCAAAAGCTTTAAACGGAGCCTTTTATTATATTTAATTATAAATTCATAAATTTTTTTCAATTAAAATTTATTTTTCTTACTTTCTGAGAGGCAAAATTACTAATTAAATTTTTGCATTCAAGTTCCGCTAACATTTCCTTTTCAATTGATAATATGGCTAATCCACTTAATCTTTCTTGCGACATAGTTGATCTTAAATAGGATTTTATTAATTTTAATTTTGAAAAACCTCTTTTTGCGGAAGCAACTGTAACAGGTATAGTAAGTAATATTCTAAAAGCAATACATGCATTTGGAAAAGATTCTAGCATCTTTATATAATTTAGTACATTAATTGGAGAGTTTTCATTTATTTGCAAAACTTCTTTTAAAACTTTTAGTTCTGAAAATAAATCTAAGCCATCAATATCGGAATAAGTTTCATGTGTGAATAAATGAAACACAATCTATATTTAAAAAAAAAATTACAATTTAACTAGAATAATAAAAATTTAATGTATAAAACAATAGAACCTAGTTTATCAAAAGCACAATTGCAGCTTTACTTAATTTGATCACTTTACACTTTAAACCTGCACAAAAAAATTAAAATTAATATTAATACAAAGTAAATTATTCTAAATATATAATTTTGTTATCAATACTCCTTTTTTTTTGTGTGGGATTGTAGCAGTAAACCTTTTTTTTTTTTTTTAGCAAAATGTGTAGGACTAAACTTGATTGGATCCACTAAGACTAGCCCACTATCAAAAAAAAAAACCAAAATTTGAAATGCTGAAGATACTAAACTTGATCCACTAAGACTAAAACCAGCCCACTATCCCTCCATATCACTAAATCTGATTTCTTTAAAAAAAAAAAAAAAAAAATTTGTGTAGGACTAGGATGGATCAATACTTTAAGTGGGTGACCCACTTAAAGTTCCATTCCATAGCCTTCTAGAGAATACTAAAGAAATCAATACAAACAAAAGAGACTAAAGTTAAGAGAGTAAAGAGTACAACTAAACTAAAGTTAAGCCACGAATGAGAATAAAAACCCAGCAGCAAACCAAACCATGAAGAAGATGAAAGAGGCAAAGGGAGAGAAAACAAAAAAACGAACCTGAAATGAAGATCTGTGAACACACCAAGTCTATTGCCAACACCAATTGATGAGTATGCCAACTAAAAAAAGTGTTTTTTTTTAGAATCAAGATAGAGAGTGAGTGTTTTTTTTTTCTTCTTCTTTCTTTTTTCTGCCTTTTCTTATTTGTCTATTCTTTCTTTTTTTCTACCTTTTGTTATATTTTCTTCTGCATTTTGGTACTTGTATATTGAGAAAATCAATGTCTCTCTTTCTCTCTCTCTCTCTCTCTCTCTCTCTCTCTCTCTCTCTCTCTCTCTCTACATTTTAAGTAATAAACATGAGTTTTCTTAATGAAATGTGGTACAAAGGTTTGATCTAGAGAATACTTGGATGTGGTGATTTTTTTAATGAGAAAGTTAAAGATTTGGTGATGTGATTGGACTTAATTTCATTTTAGTCTTTTTTGCTTTGCGAGAAACGGTTAGAAATAATTTGTTGTTCTCAATTTTCAATTAAGGGCTTAAGTAATTTGGGCAGAGTCTTACATCTTTTGGGCGGGCCTTACCCTTTTTTTTTTTTTTTTTCCTCAGATGAGAAAGCAACATTATATAATATATTAGTACTATTGGGGGCCCTCTTACAAGTGGGGGCCTTAGGCGGTGGCCTAAATGGCCTATAGGTTCAACGGGCACTGGTTGTAGTGGCTGCTCAATAATCTACCACACTTTGTATTTAGAGATTTGTTGACAAGTACAAATTCTCCTTGTATATCAAATTGATCCTGAAAAGTGAGGTATGTATAAAGAAAATATTATTCCTTGAATTCAATATGCTTAGTGACAACATCAACAATACACTATAAAATACAACATAAAGTATAAAGCAATGCAATGAAAACAACAAAATCAAGCTCATGGACAACTATAAACATTTAAAGTACCGCCACATTTTGAATGATGACCTCCTTTTCACTGCTATCAACATTCTTCCAACTATAAGCATTCATAGTAGACAAGTTTGTACACACTTGTACACCAATTTAGCTAGCAAACTTCCTTGCATGTTCACCAACAAGAGCACAAAACTCTGGGGCTATGCGGACCGGTAGCTTCCCATGTTTCTCAATAAGTCCTCATACCTGTAATCCATGTGTCATGCCATGGGCATGTCTACTAGTCGATGCTATCAAGACATAATATAAATTAAATCAACAAGTGAACCAAATATAGTGTAATTACAAAATCAAGTAATGGAACTTAAATATCTCACCATCCATGGTAGACGGTGTGCCCACAAGCTATGCCTCTACATTAGTAGAAATTTGGGCAAAAGAATCTCCACCAAGATGCATGCTCGATGATGGGCCGGTATGCTGGACTGCTAGGGTAGATTCCTCATGCCTATAACGAGCCATCCGTATCATGCAAAAGTATATAAAGATATCTAAATTCATTACAAGTTAAGATATAAACAAGTTATTTCATCATTTAAAATATCTTCAATTGATAATTTCATTAATCATTCCAAGCACAATATTACAAAGTATCTCAGGCGCCAAATCATGTATATAGTACCTCAGAATCTCCACTGCAAAGTAGGCTCGATAATGGGCCCTTATGCTGGACTGTTGGGGTAAATTCCTCATGGCGTGAACGAGTGCTACGTCTTGGTGCCATCTGTATCATACCAAAATATGTATAGATTTTTAAATTCATAAAAATAAAAAATAAAAAGTTAATTCATCGCAATATTACAAAGTATGAAGTATCGCATGCACCAAATCATATATATAATACCTCATTATTTAAAGAACTAGATAACTCATCATCACCAATAGCTAGTACATAGTCGTCATCATCTACCTGAACACTTACTCTCTTTCTTCCCACATTTGCACATTTAGGCAAAAAAGTTGACAGATGCTTCAATCCTAAAGCATTTATTTTCTCTTGATTTTGCTTGATTCTTTGTGCTCTTTCCATCTCATATTTGGTTATTTTATTATGAGTGTCTTTGCCCTTTTTGGCCATTTTTGCAACTATAGATTTACATAGAAAATAAAATATAATGTCTATTGATTACAAATTCTTCCCAAGTACGAAACATAAATTGGAACATCAAATAGAAATATACATGAACAAATATATTAATTTGGCACAAATAAAAAAAATTAACTAAAATAGTCCAATTAAAACTATAAATCTATATTTTAGTTAATATATAATAATTTATCAATGTCAAGCCCATTTACATAATATTAATAACCATTTTAAAAATATATATATCAAAAGCATCAATATGCACAAATGAAAAAAAAAAAAAAAACTACAATAGTCCAATTAAAACTATAAATCTATATTTTAGTTAATATCTAATAATTTATCAATGTCAGACCCATATACATAATAATAATAATAACCATTTTAAAAATATATATCAAAAGCATCAATATGCATAAATGAAAAAAAAAAAAAAAAAAAGAAAGAAAAGAAGTGACATGATGGTACAAATTAAGAAAAGCAATAAACTTGTACCAGGCTCACATGCCTAGCTAGCTCACAAACTCTGAAGACTATAGCTAGGTTAGAAGGTAGGGCTCAAGACTTTGGATTCACATCAAGTGCAATACCTCCACTTTCCTCATAATTTTTTTAACTTTTTTTACTTTTTAACTTTAACCTTTTAACTCTTTTTTAATATATTTTATTTAATGGTTGAGATTGAAAGTTGCCTTTTCAACTTTCAATCTCAGCCATTGATTAGGTATTGCACCTGATGTGAATCCCAAGACTTTTGTAAGAAATTCTCAGACTTATATTCCAAGGCACACATGCCTACGTGCCTACGTGCCTAGCTGTTGATCACAAACCTAAAAAGCAACCCAAAGAAAGGAAAGCAAATGAAACGAAAGGGATAGAGAGAGAAGAAGTCAGAAACATACAGTTGTAGTTTGACTTGTAGTACAGTCCTTGGTGTGTGCAATTACCAAAATGACCTTGAGTTTTTATTATCCACCCACATGCAAGGTCGTGTAATTAGTAAACAAATGGATCTAAATGCAAATAGGATTGATACATCTAGTCTTTCCCTTTAAGTTAATAATATAAACATCAGAAAAAAAATAGTTAATAATATAAAGAAGCACTACATTAAGGGTCCATTTGGATAGAACTTATTTTGCTGAAACTGAAAACTTATTGCTAAAAACACTGTAGCAAATAAGTGAAAAAAGGTGAGTGAAAGTACCAAATGCGAGTACTGTAGCGAAGCTGAAAGTACTGTAGCATATAAATACCAAAGTTCAACTCTTTTTTCCTTTCCTTCTCTATTCACTCCTCATCGTACCCTAGCTAACGCATGTGCCTTCAGAGAGTTCCATGCCCACCAGAAAAATCTACAAGGAAGACCTACATCGGTCCGACGCTGGCAAAGAGCTCAGGTGAGAAATCCACGAGGAAGACAACCCTAGTTCGACGCTAGCGTGTACTCTTCCTTCAGAACAGGGATATCACATCAGAACAAGGATCACACAACTCATAGCCTACACCCACCTGCCCCATTCCTTCTTCCCCACAATCCCAAAGAATTCTCAGGTGTCAAGAAATAAATAGCACCTAAGTTTGTTAGCTGATTTTTTTTTTTTTTTTGGTAATATCCAGAGGAAATTTTTGGGTCAGATTGGCCTAATCTGGGTTCTAATTCATAGATGTTACTGTTAGATGAGTTATTATTTTTTGGGTATGTGTTTATTCTTAATTTTGATTTTCTGTCTCTTTGTTTTGGATGATTTTATAGATTCTGTTTTAATTTCTGATGGTATATGTTAGGATGCAAGCGATTTATGGTTGAAAGTTGAAACCTTTTGCTGTTGATGTATAATTTGTTTTGCAAGAAGAGGGTTTGGGTTTTGGATCTTCATTTTTTTTTTTAAATTATTTGCTGTAAATTTGTAACAAACGTAGGAGAAGAGAAGGGAAGCCTTCTCTTTCAATTTTTTGGTTTTGGTTTTGCTCTTGAAAGTTGGGTTCATGAGACTACCTTTGTGAAAATGGAAATTATGGGATCTAGATCTGTTGTATGAATATGATTTGAAGGAAGTCAAGGGATTATTTCTTTTGGGTTATGGACAAGGTATAAATTTAGCCTCTTTGTTTCATCTTTTCTTTAATGCAAAGATTCTAATGTTTTTGTTAATATGGTGGCCTCTTTTGTTAATTCAGGTACTATATGCTGACTGGTGGAAAGGTGACAGCGTAATTAGTGGTGGTGCTGACTCAAAGCATTGCATTTCTTCTGGAACTTCTGTGTTGTGAGGTAAAAGCTGTTATTCATACCGCGATAATTGAATTATGGACTTACAATTGTAAAAGCCATTCTTTTCCAAGCCTGTGTATTCTAATATTGTCTGCTCTCTCCACTCTTCACACCTTCCTCTTCCAGTGTCAGTTTCATCTCAACTACAGCAATAATCTGATGTGGTCCAGTCAGTGCAAAGTTCAGTACTTGCATTAAAAGGGGAAAAAAAAAAGTAGAGAGGAATTTAATCAATCACCAAGAGTATGAAGCACATGGATAAACCGGAGAACATAGGGTTGCCCAAGGTTAAAGAGGCAAGGCTTTATATGTACCATATAAATTTAGACTGAATTTTGAATTTCCGCTAAGGTGGCAAAATATGATTTTTTAGACTTACCCACATTTTTGTTGTGACCACTGACCAGAGTGGTATGTAAGGTTTAATACTGGAAAAATGGGATTCAGTTGCCTTTTGTTTAAATGGTTCGTTCCACTGGATAGTTTCATTTGCTACCTTCCTTTGGGTACTGCATTTTAGATACTACTGCTGATTATGGATGCAAATTTTTGTTGTTGCCTTAGGGTTTACATCTTGTGCCTTTTAGGAGCAAATTATTGAAACGTTCAAATTGACAGTACTCAAGGATTTACTAATGTTGCTTTAATGTTGGGGCTTAATAATTTTTGAACTATTTGTTTACATTTGTTGCTTGAGCTATTCTAGCTTGATTATATTGCTGAGAAGAAAAAAGAAATGTGCAAGATCTAAATTTTCATCAACTAATGATTACATGTGGCAGATCTTGGCTACTTTGTTTAGGTTTCATAGTCGACCCAGAAATTTTGAGATGGCATGGTTGTTGTTGTTGTTGTTTCCTGATGGTGGGTTATTAAAATCTGAAAAATAAAATCTCTACTTAGTTCAGAATGATAATTGCATTAGTATCCACGAAATGGAAATGGAATTCATTGAGTATTTTGTTTGGTTCTAGTTATTATCCATAGGTACGTGTTTTGGTAGAAACATCTTTGCTGAAATGATTACTTTCCTGCTATCTCAAGGAATTGTTTATGCTGCATGCAAAAATTCTGAATTGTATTAATTATTTTCATATGGTGTAGGAAATTGGTGCTTTGTCTTATGGTTTTTCTGATGCTTTTCTAATGTCATCCCTGCCCATATATACTTTCTTGTGCAATTAATTCATTGACATGAGTCATCCACATGATTTACCCCATCCCTTCTTCCAACTATTCAATGTGAATTTGCTCGATATATGCAATGCTTTTAGCTCTGAAATCTCAAGGTTGAACCAGGGCCATCTCTTGCTTCAGTGTGTGCTACATAATTTGGATTCCAGCTCTTCAAAGCAATTTATCAAGGCTCGATCTTCACTTGATGCATGGAGACATCATATTAGTTCAAAGAACCCTAGAATTGAAAACTGTTCCACCATTTTGAACTCAGCCAAAGGGAAGGTTTTAATGGGTGCTATGTATGGGCTTAAGGTGGAGACGGTATTTATCTGTAGTGTCTTTGCTTCAGCCTTCTCTGGTTCTGCAAGAAAGTTGTTTGATTTGAATGTCGATGACAAATATATGTGGGCTCAAGCTTTTACCGATTTGCAAACTAGCATTAATAGCGAAATTATAAATTTATATTCAAGTGGAAGATTTACAGTTTTGAAAGAGCTCGAAGCAGTTGATACAAGTGTAAAGAAATTGTATCCCATGATCCAAGATGGTGTGGACCCTATTGAAGTGGAAGCATTCCAGAATTCCGTTTCAGATTTGGCAAGGAGAGCAAAGGGACTTTCACAGGGACTAGATCTTCTTACAAAGGAAGTTGATGGCTTTTTTCATGTAGTTTTAACTAGGCGTAATGCTTTGCTCTGTAATGTTAGAGAGAGTGGTACTGTCTCTGACCCAAAGCTAGGTTGCAAAGTAGTAGAAAGAGTACAATCTTAATTATGTTGAAGCTATACTCTCTCTTGTATACAAACGGGTTTTATGTTTTCTAGTATTGTTTATCTCTTGTTCAAATAAGATTGGAGTTTATTTAGAAGTCCCTTGTAACCTTGACATCTACTGTTGCAATACCCATGAGTTTCACATGTAACGAACAAAAATACAAATGCATAAATCAAAGGTATTACAATCAAGTTTTGTGAGCCCTCAATTCTGCTTACCAACTATACAACAACAAATGGTATTACATTATTGAAGTTTGTAAACCATCAGTTATGGTTCCCACAAAAAAATTTCCATAATGTTAATGGTATTTTCAACCACACTAAATTTCTATTATGACAAAATTAATAGTCACCATAATCAGTTATCGTCCGCACATATCGATGCTGTGATATTGTCACAAACCTGTTTCATCTTAAGTTCATCCAAGTGCGAGATTGCATGTGCCACGACATCGTAATGACCTCTCTCACTACGTCCAGATATGCCCCCTATAGATCTAGAACGTTCAACGTCACTATTTATCTCGTGTGCTCTAACAAAATTGTGAAGAACCATTGTAGTAACAATGATGCGACCTTGAGTGCATATACGAAAGGGTGGCATATTTCTCAAAATTTTCCATTTATTCTTCCAAACTCCAAAAGTTCGTTCTATGACTGAACAAAGTGATGAATGGAGATAATTAAATCTCTCCTCTAGATGATGCAGCACTTCACAAGGCTGAAATTCGAGGATGTGGTACCTCTCCCCCTTATATGGTGCAAGAAACCCTTTCTTCATAGGGTACCCTGAATCAACAAGATAATACTTTCCTGCAAATGAAAACGTTTATTACATTAGCATTTTTACAACATTAATACATACTTTAATACTGTAATTAAACCGCATATTTACAAACCAGCTGAAGCTTTTGGGAAGTTGGAACTCTCATTATTGAGGCAGCTTAAAAAATTCCTCATGTCATGCGCTGACCCTTCCCATCCAACACATGCGAATGTGAACTTCATGTCAAAGTCACATGCGCACATGCAATTTGTTGTGGTGATCCCCTTCCTGCCATAGTACGGGTGTTGCTTATTCTTTGGTACAACCACGGGGACGTAGACCCTATCAATCGCACCAATGCAACCCTAACCATTGCCACAAAAATACCATGTGAAATGAAATACGTGGTATGACCATAAAGATAATTTGAATAAAATCAAGTCAGTTGCAAAATTCACAAAATACCTTGAAATTGGCCAATATCGACCTGAATGCTGAATATGTCCTAGCACGTCCCGAAATGTACGATCAACAGGTTGGATAATGTCCGCTGCCATAACGGTGGCTAACAATGTAACTACCGTGGCCCCATGCCGATGCACTGTCTCACCCGAGTGCTGAAATTTATCCTGCACCATTCTATTACCCTCACCATGACCAAGTACCACCAATGTCATTGCCAAAGACTCTTCCAAGCAGACTCTTCTGATACTGTTATATCCATACTGGCGTAATGTATTACACAATTGTTGAAACACATGGCTTGACATTCTAAAATGTCTTTGACATTTCTCATCATTTCCAATTAATGTATATTGTAGCCATTCATACCTTATTAGTATATTCGTATGCAATTGTACCATGGTCATATAGGTCTTCACGTAAGCTAAACATGCACACCCGACTAGATATGCTACGAGTACAATGTCATCGCTTAGGTACCATGGTCATATGTTACCGACTTTAATTGCATGTATAAATACGAATGTGATACTATAATATGTAGGCTTAGTCAAAAAAAAAAAAAAAAAAAAATTGTAGGCTACAAACAAGTTGTTAAACGTTATTGAATCTTTATTACTACTAGGGTCAAACTATGGTGGTACCAATAATATTTCTAATCCTAATCATATGCTTTCACGATTTCATCCAAGATTTCTACAAATTGTATATTCACATCTAGAGGGGAAAGTATAGAAACTCACTGGTGCTGGGAATTAGATGAGTTGTTTAGCAAATCCATCCTTATGTATACCTTGAGACTACTTTGCACCCTCTTTGTATATTTGTTGCTCCTGAAAGCTTTGCTGTGGCAATTATGCAGAAAATGATTGCAAAAAACTAAGAGATAGAATTGAGAGAAGAATAGCAAAAATTTGAAAGTGAATTGCATTAATCACAAAGAACATGTACATCAGTACATAAAAACTTGTTCTAGACTACAAATATGCCTTTGATAGCTGGTAACAAACAATGCAAGATTAACTACACTTACTAGTTACCTGCCATACTAAAAGATGGTTGCAGGGTTAACTGCTATTACAAATTTGTAGTTATAACAAGCTGAACTAATCTGTAACAAAGAGGAATACTCAATTCTGAGAGACAAGCATGGTTCTCAAAAGATGGAAAAACTTAAAAAGAAAAAAGGCTCACTTTTCCAAAGAACAACCTCTCTCTCACAGTGTGTCAAAAGGGTCTGTTCCTCTCTGTTTTAGGCCTTTGAATGATTAGATGGATCAGCAAATAAAAAAAGCTAAAACATAATATATATTTCAAATTTTCAAGTATAAATATTTGTCCAAAAATCGTCCAAAAACAAACTCTTTGCCTCTCATAAAATATGGGGAAAAAATGAAGGAAAAAAGCTTTAAATTAAAGTAGTTGTTCACCATTTTCTTGCATTCCCATCATATTTTCTTAGAACCAACCAAACAGAATGAGAGACTTCATAAATTTTGCAACTATCACAAAAAATGTTGACAGTGACAAATATCCTGAGATATATTGACATAATGCTCAATATGGTTGAACCTTGATGATCCAATGGAAGTAGAACTGTATATTTAAATTTTTAACTTTTTTTTTTTATACAGAATCAAAATAAAGGGTTGCTTATAAAGTTATAATAAATAATAATAATCAAAACACAGGTAATTATTGAAAATAAAAGTCAATGCTACAGTTGAGAAAACAGGATAATCCTATAGGGATGTTTTATATGTACTGTGCAGTACCATATAGAGCACAATGGAGCACTTCAATTACCACATTATATTCAAACAAGCCCCAAGTATTTTGGATAGGGTTCCCACTACAATATATCTCTACTTAAGTTTTTCTCACAAGTAGCTATAAGTTAAGAAGCCACAGTTTCACAATGGTAAGAACAAGTCTTGCATTGCATAATATTTCTTCATACTCAATCCTTGTAACTAGTAAGCCTAAACCACGACCTTTAGTCAACCTATCCGTAGTCCCCCCCCCCCCCCCCCCCCCCACCCTTTGATAAGTTAATCTATCACAAGATTCACAACCTATGCTTCCATTCCTTTCACTTTTATTTGCGCCCCCCCCCCCCCCCCCCCAAAAAAAAAATTCAAAGATCTTTCTAACAATCAGAATTTGGCTTATAAACCAATACAAATCTCTACCATTCGCTGCACTTATTTTATATATCCATAATTTTAAAGCACTTCACTTTTATTTGCAAAATGCTCAACATGCTAAATAGCTTTTCAGTTATAGCTCTATGTTATTGAAACTCTAAAAAAAGAAAAGAAAAGTAACAACTTAAATAAAAACACAGACACACAAATTGACCAACCTTAAATAAAAACACAGACACACATACAGCAAACAGTGAAGCTAAAACACAGCCCAGAAGCAGAATGACCAAACCCAATTGGTCTCTTCACAAATAAAAGACCAGACCCTGATGCAGCACCATATAGAGCACAATGGAGCACTTCAATTACCACATTATATTCAAACAAGCCCTAAGTTTTTTGGATAGGGTTCCCACTACAATATATCTCTACTTAAGTTTTCTCACAAGTAGCTATAAGTTAAGAAGCCACAGTTTCACAATGGTAAGAACAAGTCTTGCATTGCATAATATTTCTTCATACTCAATCCTTGAAACTAGTAAGCCTAAACCATGACCTTCAGTCAACCTATCCATAGTCCCCCCCCCCCCCCCCCACCCTTTGATAAGTTAATCTATCACAAGATTCACAACCTATGCTTCCATTCCTTTCACTTGCATTGCCCCAAAAAAAAAAAAAAAAAAAAAAAAAAATCAAAGATCTTTCTAACAATCAGAATTTGGCTCTATGATTTGAGATAGTTGCAGAATAAAATATGGCTGAATTCAATAGTTAGACAAGGGGAAAAAGGGGCCATGCAAATTGAAATGGAATTTAAATAATTATATCACAGATTCAAAGTGGACAACAAAGTGTTTATATTAACCAATACAAATCTCTACCATTCGTTGCACTTATTTTATATATCCATAATTTTAAAGCACTTCACTTTTATTTGCAAAATGCTCAAAAATACTCAACACGCTAATTAGCTTTTCAGTTATAGCTCTATGTTATTGAAACTCTAAAAAAAAAAAGAATAGAAAAGTAACAACTTAAATAAAAACACAGACACACAGATTGACCAAACCTTAAATAAAAACACAGACACACACACACAGCAAACAGTGAAGCTAAAACACAGCCCAGAAGCAGAATGACCAAACCCAATTGGTCTCTTCACAAATAAAAGACCAGACCCTGATGCAGTACCGATGCAGCACCTGATGCACCCCCTGATGCAGCACCTGAATAGAAAAACCACACACAAAAGAATACCACATCAAAATAAACTGTATAAACTTAAGTTATTGTGAAATTATGAAAAACATCTGCCATTTCAAATAGAATATTCATATATTAGTAAATTGGACTTCTAAAACAGGTGCAATCCACTTAATAATGCAAGTTTTCTTACTAGTTCAAACTAAAATAACTAAAGAGTTGTAACCTCATGTGCAAGCTGCAAAACCAGATGCAGCAGCAGTTACAAACAACTCAAAATGAAAGACAAACAATTACATGATTGAATGCTGCATTCTCATGAAAAATTAATCACATAAGATGTTTTGACAAGTCACAAAAACAAAGCATTACACAAAACAAAAACAGGTAAGCATACACTACACATGACAATTAAATGGTAACCATTGTCTTACATACACACCCATGGTAAGCATTAGTTTGTACTAAAAAAAAAAAAGAAAAAAAAATAGTGCAACAGGTACAACACTGAAAATCCGATTACTACACCAAGCCTAAGCAACCCTATCGAGACAATCTCCTGTCCTTAACATGAAGGAAAATGAAATTCAGGGTATCTTTGGTACTGCATCTCTAGCCACTTCAGCTGGACGTTCTTGTCATCGCCAAGTGCTGCAAACATGTGACTACCCTCTAATATTTCCATGAAGTAAAGGGTGCTGAACAGATGAAGGTGATGACCCGAGTGCACTCTAGGAAGTCTTAGAACCATGTCAAGTATTTCTTTAAACTGAGCAGTTGCTGTGCAAGCTACTGGTGTACGGGTACTTACACTGGATCTTTCAACAATAACATTTGAGATGCTCTTCAAAGAGTCGGACATCTCTTGCACAACTAAACGCTTTTTTTTTTTTTTGTTTCTTGCAAATTGGCTTGAGAAGGTGGACATTGGTTGCCAAGCCTTTCCCTTTATTCACTACCAGTCCTGCCCTCGACGATGATGGACCTTCAACCTCCATTGTGTCAACATTCACAAAGGGTTCACATTGGGGGTCAACAAATTCTGTGCTATCAGCGGAGTCCCCAGACCCTTCGATAGTTTCCTTTGGTATTTGACCGCTCGTGCAGAACGCATTTTTTCCAGTTGCAACCATGCCTCCAAACATGATGTTCATGAAGTCATGATTCGGAAAACCTTTATTTTTAAAGGTTTTTGCATTGGGACATGCCTACACGTGGACAACCAATAGTTAGAATATAATAATATAGTTGTAGACAGTAAAGATTTTCACAATTATGTAAAGTGAACTAACTGCAATCTTTTGGGTCCACCACTCATCAATGGCCTCAAGCATCCCAGTTCCAGCATCATAACCCAACCCAGTATCATTGTCAAACACTCGTTATACTGCTTCCACCCTTTTTTTAGATGATTCCATTTGTTTTTCATCTGCAGGGGAGTCACCACTTTTCCCATGGCACCCAAACCCTCAATCACTACATCAACCCCAGTTTTGTTCAAATATCCTCCTTTCCTCTTGCCGTCTAAGACTTGAACAGCACAGAACTCACAAAAAGCTTGTAGTTCCTGAGGGTCTTTCCAGTCAGCTCTCGAATAATTACTACCACCATCCTGCGATTTCTCCTTATCATTTTTGCTACAACTTCCTTTTATACTCATTGAGGCATTTCAACAAACAGTTCATGTGCATATCATTTTTCAATTAGGCATGCCCACATGAAAAATGCAAAGTAAACATTTTGATATCCAAATACAACAGAGGTAGGAAGAGAAACAATGGTATTACACGAAGGATCAAGAAACCCACATACTAGTGTCATGGAAAACACAAAAGAACCACACACAAACGTTGAACACAAAAACCACACACAAACTCAGGTGACAAAAAACCACAGATTGATGAAGCCTCATGGAAAACAATGTAACCACACACCAACAAATCAGAGAGCATGAGAAGTTAGACACAACTTACCCGTGAATGCAAAGACCCACAATGGCGGCAACGATGTCCCAAGCAGAGAGAAGGTGAGCTGCTACTGATGAAGAACAGAGGGGATCTTTTCAGAGAGTTCTGCGTAATGGGTTTGCTTGTACCGTGTGTGTGAAGTTTTGATGGTTTTGTTGTTGGTGGGTAGGTGCAATGCATTGAAGAGGATTCAGACGGAGCATTGAAGTGTCTTGAAGGCATTCTGCCACGGTAGTTGAGAGGAAAGAAGAAAGCTGAAGAGCACAAAAATGGCCGTTGTGAAGAGCGCACTGTTTTGAATGAAATGGCCGTTGTGCTTGTGCAATGAAACGGTGCATCTCAGCACTATTTTAATATTGGTTGCTGGCTTTTCAAGAGGTGTCCATGAACAGTACTTCAAACGCATTTTCCATTTAAATGAAACGGTGCGCATTGAGCTTGCATTTCAGTTTCATTGTTGCGTTTATTCATCCCTTCATTCCTGCATTTATTCAGCGTGGGTCCCAACCAATTTCAAACGTAAACATAAAACGCAAGTGTTAAACGTGGATCCAAACCAACTCTAAATGAATATTGATGACGTAGTTGATTAGATGATAGATTAATAAGACGAACTCCTTCCAAAAATGTACAGTTAAAGAGGTGGATATAATTGCCCCATCATATCCATAATTATAAGTACATGTAAACTTTACTTTCCATGTAGACTTTACTTTTCTTTAATTATAAGTACATGTAACTATCCCATCAAACTATAACGTGCCTTAGAACGATAATGTGACCTAAATGATCTTTTTCTAATTGAGTCATTGTCTCATGTTCTAAATAAAGTATCAATAATTTGAATTAGACTCATAAAAAAAAAAAAAATTGAATTAGATAACTCACATGTTTTTAATGGTCACAGCTTCTTCCAATTGCTTCCCCTTGACCCACTCAGCAGCTGAAAATTATGACAGAGAGCAATTAGAACAATCACTTGCAATAACACAGGCCACAATGCCATGAAAAATGGATAATAAGCTAAAGCAAAACACAAACTGCAACTTTCAAAAACTTGACAAATCAGTTAAAAAGACAAATATTTAATAACAATTTCTAACTCTAGACCAAGTTTCAGATAAAGGTTAGGAATTTTTGTGGGTTTATGAATAGGCCATTTGAGTTCTTTGAAATGCAAAATTAACCCCCTACATTAAGAAACCTTGTTGAAAAAAAAAACCCAGCTGCTTAAAAATTATCTATTTTATCTCAATCCCATTTTCAGCTTCTACCAATATTAAATATTTGTTAATCCCATTTTTGATTCAGTGATAGCTTTGAAGCTTTACTCAAATTTCTCTCCTCCTAAAAATGTGCTTTTGTACCAGTTTTACTCACACGTCCTTGTTTGTCCCTGGTTGAGTACATAATACCACTTTCCTTATGGACTCCATTCCATAATGTTATGAGCATCACTTGCTAAAACACACCCACACCATCACAAGATTCTCTTGGTTTCATTTGAAATAGAAAGAGTCTATTTCACAGTTTTGTACATCAAGGCCTGATAAGCTTGGTTGAAGTTGGTGGTAAAGTTCTTCAGCTTCTGTGGTTGCCATCCTAATCAAGAAAATTTGATTCTACTGAAGACTGGAATGCAGTTAGATTGAAGAAGCAAGAATCTCCATATTGGGAAATAGTCTAGTTTCCTTTAGTTGTGTGCAAGCATGCGGTTATTGGTTGGCTTGTGTTCAACAATAGTTTGTCTACCTGGGACAGATTGTTGCAAATGGGACTACAATAGGGGCTCCTAGTGTGTTTTTGTTGCATAATCTAATTGGAAAGCAGAGATCATCTAAGTGATGATCTGCTGCCCCTTTAATAATCCTAAATAAGTCTTGTTGGGATGTAGTCAACTACGGATTGCATAACTTAAAGAAGAGCAACTTCATAGCAGTGCTTTGTAAATTAATTTTCATATTTTTCTTTTACACTTCTCTGTGCGCATCTTTCACGTTCACCACAATACTGCTCTCCCATTTTCCGCCATAGCAAAAACATGTAATGGTCTTCTAGAATTGCTTTATTTCTTTTTGCCAATCTTTTGACCTTCTTATTACTGGAATTTTAATTGATACATTTTGTTTAAGGGAAAAAAAAAATCTTAATCCTCATTCATATTTGATTCGAATGGAAACACAAAACAATAACTCCAGAGTCACTATATGCAGAAAAGAAACAGGGAGACATAAGAAGTGAATGTGAATGTACAAAGAGACAGTTAAAAAGTGATATAAATGGCTTACTCATCAACAATGGTGATCAATGAGAGAGAGGATCGATGAGAGAGAGAGCTTACCGATCAATGAGGGAGGAGACGCGTGAGGTCTGTGGGTGGCAGAAACGCGTGAGTAGAGGAGCGAGAGAGATAGGTTAGGGTTTTGTTTTTTCAAATAAAAATATTAGGCTGAAAATTATGTTGGCGCTGAAAATTGGGCATGGCGCTGAAAAAAATATTAGGCTGAAAATTATGTTGGCGCAGATAATTGAGCCCTTGAGAGAGTGTTACTCCACATAAAAAAAAATTAAAAAATTAAAAAAAAAAAAAAAAAAGTACTACCAGTAGACTACTAAACAACATGTTATTTGTATGTGGAACTAAATTAATGTATTCTAATTCATCAAAAAAAAAAAATTTAATGTATTCTAACACTGTAGATATTTAAAGTTTTCAAGAACAAAAAAGAAAAAAACACACACACATTTTTTTTTAATATGCTTTCCAAAAATTGATAGTTATGATAACAAAAATAGTAAATTCAAATTATAGTTTTGAGGTCAAATTATAGTTTATATTAATTAATAAATACTAGTATATAGCCCGTGTTTACTCATAGGATTGATCAATTGAAGTGGTACTATTGATGTTAGCTTGAGTTATTAAACATATAAGACATTAATTCAATTAGGATATTTAGATGTACTAAAATGGTTTTTCCTTAATTTTCATGATATTAGCTACGTCAAGTTTCTTATTACATTGCTATTATGTGTATAACTAGTGCGTAACCCCAGACATAAGCACGTGTACATTTAAAACTAACTACAGTTACACACACATACACACACACACACACACACATGATTTTGGCACAAAAATTTAAAATTTTAGATTAGATGAGCTACGTGGCGCAAAATTAAATTCTAATTGAAATTCAATTAGGTTTATGTGGTATTTTGGACATTTTTTATGTTTAAGGGGTATTTAGGTCATTTTCCAAGTTTTTGGAGTATTTTGGTCATTTTTTAGGTTTCGGGGGTATTTTGGTCATTTTCAATGTTTATGGTGGTATTTTAGTCATTTTTAGGTTTAGAGGTATTTTGGTCATTTTTTAGGTTTCGGGGGGTACTTTGGTCTTTTTAGGTTTTATGAGTATTTTGGTCATTTTTTAGGTTTAGAGGGTATTTCAATCATTTTTAAGGTTTATGGGGTATTTTGGTAGTTTTTAAGTTTCAGGGGTATTTTGGCAATTTTTAGCTTTTGGAGTATTTTGCTCAATTCTTAGGTTTTTTCAGTATTTTGGTAAATTTTTACGTTCAGGGGTGTTTTGGTCAATTTTTAAGGTTTGGAGGGTATTTTGGTCATTTTTTTGTTTTAGGGGCGTATTTTGGTAATTTTTTGGTTTATGGGATATTTCGGTCATTTTTTAGGTTAGGATGTTCACCAATGTCATTCATATTGGCCATCTCATCAGGAGATCTTCAATGGTTATTCCTCCTTTTTTCCACTAAATGACAGTCGGCAAAGAACATATTCATTGGACTGCAATTAAATATGTCAATTAGAGATAATCAAGTCAGCAAAAGTTGCATTCTCAAAAAAAAAAAAAAAAAGGTCAGCAAAAGTTGGATTGAGAAATCCTTGGTAAGTACTGCATCATAGACATAGAGTTCTTAAAACCATAATTTTCTATTAGCTGCATCATAAAAATGTTTAATATATAATAAAATATATTTCTGATTTCAAAAGTTTTGATGAAATTGACACAAATGAATGTATATTGACAAGTTTGACACAATTAAAGTTCTTCCATTTTTAAAAGTTTTGGGACAAAATTGGGATAATTAATAGTTTAGAGATGAAATTGATACAATTAAGTATGGACAAAATGAAATAGCTACTTTGTTAGGTGTAGTCGACTTAATCTTTATATTAAATTTTTTTTGACTTAATTAACAAGAACATACTCGTTTGACTTAATCTTCTTCTGGTAAGTAATATAAAATTCATTTTAAAAAAAATCAATAATAGTCAAATGGACATAATCTTGATAATTTAGCCACAAAATTGACACAATTAATAGTTAAATGACCTCGATTTCCAATTTTAAAAAACAAAACAAAAATGATAACATTTAATGATATGAAAAATTAGACAAAACTAAAAATTAATGTGAGAAATGTACCAAACTAAAAATTGTAAAATTAGGCACAATCTTCTCTTTATTCATTAATCTTGATAACATTAACACAACTAAGAGTTGGAGTTACAAAATAGATATCAAACTAGTTACTAACCCGTACTATGCAAGGGAATCTACTTATTTTTGAGGTAGACTAAATAAATTTATAAAATCTTAAATTGACTAAGAAACTATACCATTGTATGATTTGCTCTTGTATGACTTCAATTTGTGTTATAATTTGATGAAAAAGTCATTGCTTGAACATGCAATGGTTTACAAAAAATTTATAAGATAGTTTCAGATACTGCAAAAAAATAACTCAAAAATTCAGATATTAAAATTTTTGAAAGACTAAAAAATATTAAGAATCAAATGATTCACTACTTAGAAATGATTGAAACAAAATAATATATATATATATATATATATATATATATATATATATATATATATATATATAAACAATAGAAAATTATAAATAAAAAAAAAAGAGTTACATTCAAAAGAATAATCCATAACTATAACTATTGAAAGGAAACAAAAGATTCAAACCCTACAAATTATAGATAATATATATATATATATATATGTGTGTGTGTGTGTGTGTGTGTGTGTGTGTGTGAATACACAATAGAGAAAGATGTGTTACCATCAAAAGAATAATTCAAATGTTAAAACTTTTGAAAGGCAAAAAAATATTAAAGAATCGTAAGATTTACTTCCTATAAATTTTTGAAAAAAAAAAGTATATGATTACACAATAGAGAAATATAAAAGAAAAATTAATTACTTTCAAAAGAATAATACATGGTATAGTCTTTGAAATCTACTAAACATGTTCAAATATTGCAAAAATTAACATAAATTCAAATGTTAAAACTTCCAAAATGCCAAAAAAGATATATAATTAAAGAATAAGTTATTGAAACAATTCAAAAAATATATGACTATTTAAAAGAGAAATATAAGAAAAAGAAAAAAGTACACAAACCCATAAAGCAATAAGTTATAAATTTTAATGGGTCTAAACTTTAAACGATGAAAAACATCATATACAGTCACAGGCATAGGGTTTAGTGGTTCATGTACGAAAATCACTTTTTAAAAAATACATGAAAAATCATAAAATAAATTTTTTTTTTTAATAAAGTAGAAGAGAAGAAAATAACAAAAGAAGACCTCATACCTCTACTCAGTTTAATATATATATATATATATATATATATATATATATATATATATATATATATATTGGGGATTGCACTATCAGAGCTATTTAAATTTGTAGAGAAATTCCCAAAATCTAATGTCAATGCACAAACCCACCATAAATGAATCATAAAAAAATCATACTTATTTCTTAGTTTTCCCTAAACTTTCAAATACCCTTGCTAACCCTAATGGAACCCAATAAAAATTATTATCCAAAACTCCCTTTCGAATTTGGAATTTATCCATAAATCATAGGCTCACAAATCAATGCCTACACAAAAACCTTTAAAAAAAATCCAAATTTACAAAGGGAAGGAAACCACATTAAAATTGCAATAATAACAACAAAAACCACTATCAGAAATTGAACAGGGAAATTTTAGGACAACACTCACTTGGAAGTGTGGAAATTGGAGAGGGACCTTCCCATTGATCTAGGATGGTTTGTTCTTGAAGAGGAATAATGAGGCAGCCTAGAGAGGAGAAGGCTTTCAAAAGAGAGTGAGAGAGAGAAATGGAGAGAGAAGCATATAGAGAGAAAAAAATATATGTAATTTGAAGACAAATTATCAACGTTTGAGTTTGAATTTAAGTTGGACTTGTTAGCGAGATAGAGTTTCACTCATTGTTAAGTTTGGATTTTGACTATTGATGTCCAAAATTAGTCCTCCTCGAGTTGAGGTTGATATTGTTAATTAAAAAAAGTTAAATAATTTAAAAAAAAAAAATTTCGATAATAATGTGGCAAGTTCTAGAGAAAAGAGGTCAATAATGACGTGGCAAGCTCTAGAAAAGTCAATAAAAAGTCAAAATTTCGGTTTTGTATCTATATATATATTAGACAAAACTAGAATCTATGAAGCACGGACATGGACACTAACACTTTGGGTAAGAAACAGCTATATGCTTCAGGTACGAAACGATATGAGTAGCATACCAGTATAACATGAGTTCATTGCTAAATGAAGTGTTAGTGCTTAATACACTAAAAACAATATTAAATTTTAGGAATTGAAAAAAAAGAAAAGCAAAAACTAACTATACTCACATCTTGATTTGGAGGGTTCAAGTCTTTGTACTCATACAAAATCCAGTTACCATTTTGTTTAGATGGCTAGTTCTCGTTGTTTTCATAGCGAAATCTACTTTTCTCAATCCCTTTTAATGAAGTGTTGCAGATTTTATCCTTACTCCGTGAACCTGAACCTACTCTTCGATCGACTCTTCAGTCAAAGCTGGTGCCATTGTTATAGTTTTTAAGCTTTGTAAAGAAATAGAGTTGTTTAACAAAGGGTCCTCCTGCAGAAACATGTCCCAGATTTCCCAAGGTTCTTTCTTACCATATAAGTCACAATCTTTGACTGGGTTGAAGGGGATTGGTTTTCCCATGTTCTTTTTCCGGAGGTAGTAAGTGGCTAACTCCTCGTCAGTGGGGTCGAACCTGTAACCTATTATCATGTTCACCATAGTTTATAATAATAATAATAATAAACCTTTGTATGTCTTACGGTTAAAGATTCATGTACACACACTATTTTTCTCCTCTATAACTTTGTTCTCTTCTTGTTTCTCTTTATTTTTTCACGTAGCTCTCTCCTCATGCGGCACCACTGCTTGCTTTTATAACGAAGTCTGTCGCCACACTTTCATGCGGCACCACATGACTAATCCAATAGTATTTCCAATTTCTATTTGGAATAGGAGTCTTCATTCAAGGGGATTAAATGGGATGGACCCAGTACATCTTTCTCTCTATAATGAAGGAGTCTCTCTCTATCAGCCATAGATGAATGTGGGTGGGATGTTTGGGCTGGGCTGAGAGTATTTGGGCCTGTTAAGGCCCATTCCATGCATTTTTGTTTTTGGAAAACCAAAGTTCTGTTTTAATGACCATTTTAGTTTATCTATTGAAACAAAAATTCCGTATTGATTTATAGTACAATATAATAATAATAATAATAGTGTATAACCATTTTGTCTGAAATCCACATTGGGATTGAAATTCACCGAAATAACAAAAATGCATTATAATTTGTGCCAAAGTAGAATAAGGAGGTTCTAAGTAGTAGTTTTATTATTGGTACGGAATATTCTAGTTGTTCCTACCTGAATAGAACAAAATGAAACTCAAAACATTGATTTCATTTTCTTTAAAAGGGCTAGTCATTTCATTTTCTTTAATTACTTTAAAAAAAGAAAGAGCACGTAATTAATTAAATGAAGTTTTGTTTGTCAATGATACTACTAATTCTTCTTATAACAAGACCTACGTTAGTAATAGTAATACTACTTTGAGTTTGAATCCTCTTATGTGGTGGCGCATAAGTAAGTTTACATCACTTTCTCTCACAAATAATCATGCTTTCAGCTTTCTACTTCGGCTAACTTTCCTCTCTAAACCAAATAATTCAAACACAAGACCGGTGTCAAAATTTACCTATTGGTCTTTAACCCTTCCTCTCCTTTCCACATCTTCACAATAACAAGATGTTGATCATATCCATCAATCTTTCTAAACATCCGGGTCCATTCACTTGCCCTTTTCTACCTCAAAGAGCTTCATTCTTCATCCATGGCACATGCTTAGAAGTTAATTTAGTCTCTCTCTCAACGTCTAAATTCTAATACTCGGAATTGACATGCACCCTCTCTTGTGCATTCCTTAAAACCCTGAATGAATTAGGGTGTGTTTGGATACCGCTTATTTTGTTGAAAACTGAAAACTGAAAACATTGTAGCAAAATAATTTTTAAATGTGTAAATAGTGTCATAGGACCTACTTTTAGTGAAAGTTTTGGTGAAAAAAGAGGTTTGTGAGTCTCGTGAACAGTGCACAGGACCCATTGAATAGTGCAATTTTAGTGGAAATTTTGCAATTAAAGATGTATAAAATAAAAACCCACGTGATGGAGTGCTTCTGAATAATATAAAATAAAATAAAAACAAAAAAAAAACTGGGGAAATGCTGGATGTCTAGACATGCAAAACGCTATCCAAACATACACTTATTAGTCTTTTGACACTTGTGCAATCATCTAGTCGTATTACACATCACATCCTTTTGATCACGAGCCTCTAGTTGAAACTTGAGAGACCTAGAGGCTGTTTGGTTTTTGTGTTTCCATTACCTATAACCTTGTTTCCATCACCCAAAACTCAAAAATGGTGGGACCCACGAAGAGAAAGCTTGTTCGGATGTGTTTCTAGTTTTTGTTTCCATCACTCAATTCTTTGATTTTTTAGTGATGAGTTATAGAAACTGAAAATACATTTTGGGTGTTTTCAAGTTATCAAAACTCAGTTTTCATGGTATTATCGTAATTAAACACGCATTGAGGGACCCACGGTCAGAGGTCCAGCCGCAACTTTTGACTAACGAAACTATTTTTTTTTTTTTTGGTGAAACCGAATTGATTTTTTATGTTTTGGAATGGGTCAACCCCTAATCATTCATTTTCTCTGGTCTAATCTTTTGACAGCCTCATAAAGTCATCATACTGGTAAGTCTTGCAAAGGGTCAGCTTTAGATTGTCAACTGCATCGAATTCCTTCAATCAAAACTTGGAAACAGGGTAACAGTGAGAGAAGAGAAACCGTCAAAACTTGATCTAAACTTGGTTTCAGGGTAACGGTGAGAGAAAAGCACTAAAAAAATCTGTTGAAATAGAATCAAAAGTTGATTCAAATTTCAAACTTAACTAATTCAATCAAAACTTGGAAACAGGGTAACAGTGATAGAAGAGAAACAATCAAAACTTGATCTAAACTTGGTTTCAGGGTAACAGTGAGAGAAAAGCACTAAAAAATCTGTTGAAATAGAATCAAAAGTTGATTCAAATTTCAAACTTAACTAAAATAATATTCAAAGAAATTTGGAGATGCAGGGGATCGAACCCTGTACCTCTCGCATGCAAAGCGAGCGCTCTACCATTTGAGCTACATCCCCATTTGTGATTGAGCAGGAGATATTCATTATATGTTTGTTAATTGTTTCAACAATACTACTCTATTTTCTTAACTGTTTATAGAAACTACAATAAGGGAATCATATCCAATCGGTGAACATTGCAGATCGATCCATAAAATATTACTGCAAAATGTAAGTATGATTTCATTTCTCAATAGAAAATGGTACTTCAGCAATCACATAGCATTTTATATAGCATCACAATCTTTGTAGGAGGGAGCAACACTGGGTTTAATTAATGAAGGATGCTATTGACCCCTACTTAACAACGCAATTAGTATCTTGTAGAACTGTAGCAGAAGAGATGTAAATAGAATCACTCATAGTTTTGTATATCCCATTAGATGAATCAATTGTTTAAAATGAATGTTTTAATCAATAACAATTAACAACATATTGAGAAATAACATAACGGGTTCATGACAACATGAGTTAAGTAACATGTCATATCACCACAACTAAAATGACTTGGGACATTCTGGACAAGAAGTCCAAACATAGGACTATAGGCTCAGTCCTATAGCTCAAGCATCATGGCCCAAGCTCCTGGGATGAGCACCAACAAAAGTATATGACCTCTTAGCCAAGAAGCCTGGCATAGTATGGGATCAAAGATCATTAGGCCAATAATCTTGTCCAAAGATGGAGGCAACCTCACCAATCATGCTTATAACAGCAATAGCAACAAAACCATCAAGGCCACGATTGAGATGGGGACTACAATCAAAGAATGTGCATCTCTAATGAGCCTATAAATTATTATATCCAAGATCCCCAAGGCTAAGAAAAGTATAGTGCATGAAAATATTAGTGCATAAGACCTCCTAAAGCTAATTCATGCTGAGATCATCACTGACATAGGCATCAAAGTGATTTGGTCCTTGCCACCCAATTGACTCTTTGTTTTTAATTATCCAACTAACATGTTGGACATCTAACCTTTTTTTTTGTTTTTTTTTTTTTTTTTTTTTTTTTGTGTGAATAAGATTGGCCATCTAACCATTGGTTCATCATCATGCCATACCAATGCCCCCAAGCCAAATCTTTATTTTTGTAGGCGTCCCATTGACATGTCTATAATGAGTCATGCCTCCTAAAATTAACCACAATAGACTCAAATATATGATTAATTAATGTCCATTATACACCACTGTTTATTGACATGCAAGGTTGTCAAAATCGGGATCCTACGTAAAATCGTGGGAGGCAGGTGGGATCATGGATCGTAGGATCGGATCGTAAATCGTAAGATCCTAAATTATTTGAGAAAAAAACAATAAAAAACAAAATAGTATGTTAAATAATCACAAAAATAAAACATTCATAAAAAACCAAAAATTTGCACCCATTTGGTGTAATTACCATATATTATTACATCCATTTGTAAGTATTATTTAAAGAGACCAAAAATCTCAAAACGTGACACTCTATGGATGTTATTTTTCATTTGGGTTCAACTGACACTCTATTTCTTTACATTAGAATAACAAAACTTGGTCTATTGGAACATTATTTTTCATTCAGGTCCAACTGAGTCTTTTGTTTGGTTAAAGAAGAGTACAAGAAACCAGGATCGCTTGGGATCGTTAGAATCGTATGGTCCTGAACGATCGCAAAGATTTTTAAAAGATCCGAATCATTTTGGGCAGGTAGGATTGTAAAATCGTAGGATCGTAGAATCCAGATTAGGATTTTGACAATTATGCTAACATGTATCCAAACTTGTCATCATACTTATCTACACATATCATGACATTGAATGTTTTCCTTTTCAACGAGTACAAAAGATGTCAAAAAGTTTTGTAATTTAAGTAAAATTCCTAAAATTCCTAGCATAAATTTGTTAAGACATTTTACAGTCTTTTACTAAAAGGAGAATCAAAACATATATACGCATATCATGACATTGAATGTTTTCCTTTTCAACGAGAACAAAAAATGGTCAAAAAGTCTCGTAACTTAAGTAAAATTCCTAGCATAAATTTGTTAAGACATTTTACAGTCTTTTACTGAAGGTGAATCAAAACAATTGCAACGAACAACTAATCCAAAACGAAATACCAATAGCTGTTCAATAGTATCTCAACATTAATATTTCATAAATAAAAATTCCCGAGAAATTAGATACTTTGGACTAATTTTGTGGGAGCTTGGTTTTTTCATCGACAGAACATGAGTTCAAATTCCCATCTTCACTTATATTAAACACACAAATATTTTTTTAAAGAAAAAACAAATTTTAATTATGTGTTACCAAAAAACCCTTCCGACATAAGGGATTGAACAAATTCAACCCAAAAAATAAGGTATCAAAAAATAAAGTAAAGTGCTACGTTCACAACAAATCATAAGCGGGTAAGTTATCATTGGTTCTAACTCGAACTTACAACTTAAATTACGTCTCTACTCGTTTGTAACAGCCAATAACAATATGCCACTTAAAATTTGTTACGAAAGTATTGCAATACAGCGTTCCTAGAAAAAACAAAAGTGGAAGAAAAACAAAGTTGGTTGAGTTCCCCAAAATGAACACACCCAACAAAACCAACAAAAAAAAAAAAAAAACTCACGAATCGCGCGGGGGGAGTTTCTTATTTTCAAATCCCACAGCACTCAACCAACGGTCCAGATCTAGTCTTCCCTGGCCTCGATCTTTAACAGCCCTTCCTCTTTCCTCTATATATAAACCCTTCTCCATTCTCTTCGCATCTGACATTCTCATTTCACTTTTTTTGTTTTCTTGGGTTTTCTCTCTCTCTCTCTCATTTTTTATTTTTAGTTTTTTCAAAATTTTTTTTTTTGAGTGAAGAAATAAAAAAAAAATGTCGACGGAGAAGGAGAGAGAGACACAGGTTTACTTGGCCAAGCTCGCCGAACAAGCCGAGCGTTACGAAGGTTTTGTCCGGATCTTTTTGTTTGTTTTAAGGATTGGTTGATGTTTGTTGTTTACATTAATTAATGTTTGATTTGTTGTGTTGATCTGAGATTCAATTTGAAATGTTCATTAATGTTGTTGTTGTTATAGATGGCATTGTTATAACACGATTTATTGGATTCATAGCTGGCATTGATAATGTTGTTAGATTTGGATTTGTTATTATTTTTGGTTTTTGTGTAAATAAATCTAAGAGAAATTTGTAATGTATGTAAAATTTTGATTAGTCCGTTGAGGATTCATAGTTGTCTGTAAAATTTTGGGACTCGGGTTTTGTTGTTGTCGAAGAAATAAATAAATGGAAGATACTAGGAAAATTATTTTTTCGTGTGCGGTAAACACCTTTTTGTGTTGTCTCCATGTATTCATTTGAATGGAATGAAGAATTTGATTGAACTGTACTTTTGATCTGTTTAATTTGGAATGAGTTCGATTTCATTTCCGTTCCTAAAATTTAAAAAGTTTCCATTCTTGTCTTTGAAATAATTAAAAAAAGGTATCAATTTCGTCCTTGAGTCTATTTTTTTTTGTTAGATTTATGTTAGGCCATGTCATAAGATTGATACCTTTTAGATTTTTTAGGGACGAAATTGAAACTTTTTAAATTTGAAAGCTGAAAAATCTAATTTGAACCGAATTTTAGGTACAAAAAAGTTTATTTTAGGTGAAAAAGAGATGAAAAGAGCATTTTTTTTTTTCTTTTAAAGAAAGGAAACCCATTTTTAAGCATATGAAGGCATTTTAGGAACCCACTTGTTTCAATGCTTTCTTCATCCATTAAGTAGTCATATGCTAAAAGTTTCTGTTTGGGTCTTAATAAGTGAATAGCTTTTGTTTGGATAGCATGCTTGCCTTTGAGTTTTGGATTATTGGTACATTGCAAGATTGAGTACTGTGTACATCACTGTACTAATAAAAAAGAACATGTGAGAAAAGCTATGTGTATTCAATTAAAAAGGACAGTTTTATATAAAATGTATTTCAAAAACTATTTTCCAGTTTGATTATATAAGTTATTTCTATCTAAAATCTAGTATTTGATTGATGACCCAGAAATGGTCGAGTGTATGAAAAAGGTTGCAAGACTTGATCTTGAGCTGACTGTGGAGGAGAGGAACCTCCTTTCTGTGGGATACAAAAATGTCATTGGTGCTAGGAGAGCTTCTTGGCGCATTATGTCTTCAATTGAGCAGAAGGAGGAGTCTAAGGGAAATGACAACAATGTTAAACTGATTAAGGGTTACCGCCAGAAGGTTGAGGAGGAACTCTGCAAGATTTGCAATGACATTCTTAGTATCATTGACAAGCACCTGATCCCCTCATCCTCTTCAGGAGAGGCCACAGTTTTTTACTACAAAATGTGAGTCATGTACTCATTTAGGGTAGATCCCATCACTTTACCGCTTATGTGATCAAAGCAACTCCTGTAGCAGTCCATGCAATTGATTACTTTTAGTGAATATAGTTATACGTATATCTGATATTGAATATATTCCAAAGTATAAAAAAGCAAGAGAATAATTATGCTTGGATATGATTATAAGTTACTTTTTCTGCTTCCCATACTAGTGGTGCACATGTAATGGTGCAGACTCTGTATATTCTATCCCCTGGCCCAGCCTAAAAGTGGTCAAAGATGTGGCTGTGACTCTGAGTTATGGGATTAAGTTCATATAATTTCTGGTTTATATCTATTTATGCATATACTTATTACTTTGGGAAATATTATACTTCTTTGGTTTGATGTGTTATGCTTGACTTCAGGAAAGGTGACTATTTTCGGTATCTTGCTGAGTTTAAGACTGAACAGGACAGGAAAGAGGCAGCCGAGCAGTCATTGAAGGGATACGAGGCATGTTTATTTGATATATCTTGCATATCCACCAATATTCAATCAATGCATGTTCATGTATCATTCTTTACTTTTGACATTACTTGATGTGCCCTCCTGCCTTCTCTTTGTTAGGCTGCTTCGGCCACTGCAAACACAGATCTTCCATCAACCCACCCAATCCGTCTTGGCCTTGCTCTCAATTTTTCTGTCTTCTACTATGAGATAATGAACTCACCTGAGAGGTATTGAGCTATTTCCCTTCTTATCATGCTTAGGAATTTTGAATCATATTCATGCTAGTCTGTCTTGATTTAATGTTGTTACTGGAACTTTCAGGGCCTGCCATTTGGCTAAACAGGCTTTTGATGAGGCAATTGCAGAGCTGGACACCTTGAGTGAGGAGTCATACAAGGACAGCACCCTGATAATGCAGTTGTTGAGAGACAACCTCACTCTCTGGACCTCTGATTTGCCTGAAGATGGAGGTATTATGGACCCAGTGGATAGATGTCAGATGATTTAGTTTATTGAATTGTTATAAAATGATGATCTATTAGCTAAAAACTTAAGGTGCTTGCTGCACAGAAAGTGCACACTTTGTGTGGTGTCTACTTGATTGGTCACTCTATTTGTCTCCTGGCGTTGGTAACAATAATTGTCTCATGCATGGGATATATACATCCTCCCTCTCATAGTGTGTAGGTCTCACATCCTGTCACAATGGACCCACACGCTGTGAGACGGAGGATTCATACATTCGATGCATGAGACACTTTCTTGTTAGTAAGAGGGAACAGTATGCATCTCCTTCTAAACCTTCCTGTTTGGCAAAATTTTTAAAGCATTTTAGTCTAATACTCCCCGTTTGATAGAAAAGTAAAACTGAAGTATACATTTCATTTTAGCTTATATGTTTACCAGAAACATATTTCTGAAAGTTGATGCTCAAACATAAGTGCTGTCATGCAGGTGAAGACAACTTCAAAGGAGATGAGTCCAAACCTGCCGAAGCTGAGGTTAGTGATTGCATGATTTCTCTTTACTTTAATTAAATAATGATTACCTTTGCTATTACTAAAAAATCTAGCTTAAACTATTCTGCAGCACTGATGGGGCTAACTGAGAGACCCCTGCAAATAGCAGTTGGATATCAGAGTGCTTTGTGAAAGTGTTTTCTTCAGTGTTTCTCACAAGGGAAATTGGACTGAACAATGTGGACATATTATAATTTTATTGATCTTTTTGGGTCGAACCAAAGCCAGAAGATCAATCAGTTTTATGCCCCTTTTATTTCTTAGATTTACTTTTTTCTTCCATTATTTTGCATTTTGATTAATGTTAATTAACTGAGATTTGTTATTTTAAGCAATGGATGATTTTACCTTTTTCTTTAACATCTTTTGCTGGTTTGAGGTTTGTTGTAATGCCGGATTAGACTTTGTAGACTGAAAACCGTTGGATCGGACACCTGATCCACCACTTTACATATGGTTTATTAATTTCTTTTGCTTGTTGGAGATTGATTTATAATTTGCTTCTAGATTTGACGTGTAGCTTTCACATATGGAACACATTTTAATTTTCATCTAACTTTCAATATGGATGAATATAAACCCACTTATTTTTATTTTTATTTATTAATCTCTTAATTGCATCATTTTCCAAAACACGAACTATATTCAAAATATTGAACATGTTTTCTTGAGAAAATTATCTTATATGCAATTGATGTCTCACAACACGTGAGACTACACAGTAGTACTCACTCGTGGGTGTCATATATTGTGAGATATTGGTTACATGCAACTTATGCATAAGATTCTACCTGTTTATTAAGGGATCTAAAAAAATAATCATGGTTTGTCCATCAAAATTTGGTCCCCTTTTTTTATTTTTTTGGGGATAAACTGGCAATTTATTTATATTTATAAAAGTTCACACATTATTTACAACATAGGAGGGACAACTCCTTAGAGGCAGAGTTCCCTGAAACTTTCTCGAATAGGAGCTTTGAGTTTATATGGGAACAAGCAAGACCAACGTTAAAAAATAACTTTCTTGTGTTTGGATAAAACTTAAGAATAGTTCCCAAGTTGTTTTACCTTAAATGCCTTGATTCAATTCAACCACATGGTTGCATTAATCAATACAGCACAAAAGTATTTCTTCCCTGATAATACTTAAATTCAACTATATAGTTCATTGACCAGTATAGAGTTAAAGTGATTGAATTTAATTGGAAAAAATAGATTTTGGTTGTTATTAATTGGAGAACATAGTGGTCGAACCTAGTGTACAAAACTACAACTTTTGCAAGATTTAAGAGAGGTTATAATAGGCAATTTTATCTCCATTTAGTTTTGAGGAACATGGTACAACACATAAAAACTTGTACCTAAATTTCATCCATGGTGAATATATTTCTAAACAATATATTAGATATCTTTAGCGTTTCTTACCGAGTTACCATGTATACTGAAATTGCATTATCTCAAAAATATTTTTTTCCATGCTTAGGGGATAAGTTTATACCTTCTAGATTAGACTTGTGTCCTTTAATCTAGTGCACTAGACACGACATGGGCACTGCATGTGATCAAAAAATGCCATGTGTTATGCATTGAAACCCTTGTTAAAGCCCTTGATGGAAGCTTTTAACGTTCCAGATTTAGGTCTAGGAATTTATATTCTTGCTTATCTTTCTCTTTTTAAAATTGAATATATTTGAGAGAGAAGAAAAATTAGGGAATGCAGAAATAGGAGTATAAAATTTCAAAGAAGCTCGTATCATAATTTCAAAGGAATGAATGTTTATTACTAGAAGGAAATTGGGAACGTTCAGCAAAAGAGAAGGAAATTGGGAACCTATCTTGTTGAGATGGAGAATATGGAGCTGTCTTCACAATTCACACACACGAATATAGGGACTAATCTTGTGAACTTCACTATTGCCATTAGTTTAAACATGGAAAATAACGATTCTTGTGGGATTGGTGAGAAAATAATTTGGGCAGCTCATGCTAAAGTTAAATGATAAATGACTCACTGAAGGGGATTTCCAACCAAATGATAGTTTCTAAGCCCTCATTATGTCAAACTGATTGGTAAACGAAACCCACCTCTATTCAAACTAAGCTGCAACTTTTGTTTCCAAAGCATCAACAAAAGATCAAAGTCTGCAGTGACTTGTTTAGAATTAGTTGACACAAGGAACAGATACTCTTGCCTCATTACATGCTGGTTCAACTCTTTCTACAAGAAAATCATTATCTGAATAGAAAACTCGTCACTTGCAAAAGTTTGGCTACTCGCCATAGCTCTGCATCAATCATAGTTTCAACTCGACAGAGAGGAAACCCATATAAGAGACAACTACAAGAACTATATCAACACGCAAACCCTTTTGAAGATTTTAAAGCAACATCGATTGCTCATCAAGTTTGCAGCTAAACATTACGAGTTAGATTAAGATAAAAGATAGACAAAACTGCCACTGTACAATCTACCACAAAAAAGAAAAAAAAAAGGAAATAGGTGCAACGGATACAGCCATCATACATCAGAGGCTGAACAAACAAGTTTAAACAAAACATGTATATATACCAAAATTGTGAGTTACGACTCTTCCTTGATGAAATAACTTTGAGGCAAGCAAAAATCTTCCTCATGATTCAGGAGTTCCACATCTTCATCATCTGGTTTCTGAAATTTCAAAGAACAGAAAAGAGCAAGATCAACATGTAAATTAATAGATCAGCTCTTGAAACAAAAAATCAAATAGATAGAGGGAGGGGGATTTTCTAGTATGCATATTTACAAATGCATATTTCAAAATTGCATATTTGCAATTAAGAAATTCATGTTTCCAAATCAATGTGTGTAATTTATTCTTCTAATTCATTCTTGCTCTTTATCCTTAGATAGTAACCTCCAACAAAAAGCTTTGCATGTCTATCAGCTACATTTACTTTCACATGTTCTCACCTAGTATCTAATTATTCTAACACTTCATTTATGTATGCCTACATCTTCACCCGAGCTACACTTTATTTTATGAACACCACGTTGGTCATCAAGCATTGCAATGCATAAAAGCATGGTTACCAAAATACCATTAACCAAAAGATAACTAGATATTTTAATATTTGCAACATTTGAACTGCAAAATTTGATTGAGTGACAAATAGTTACTAATTTACATGGGGTTTAGAAAGTTAAGAGAAAAAGGAAAATGGGAAGGAGAATTCGAAAAAGAGAGGCCCATTGATTTTCTTTTTGTGTATAAAAATGAGTTCATAGCAATTGATGGCAGCATGGGAGAAGAAAAAGATATGTATCATTTAAACTAATAAATACCAGCAATTCTAAGTTGTAGAAGCGATCCAGCAACTGCAGGACCTCATCTGAAGAAAACGGTCGATCAAAGCTGTGACAAGAACTTAAATGTTTTAAGAGCATGTACCAGAAAATGAATGTTCACAAAAATCTGTGCTCCAAAACCATGGTATAGTTTTGAACAAAAGATATTTTTGAGACAAAAGAAACCTTTTCCGAAGAAATTCCATCAAACCAAAGAGGACAAAGTGACGATGTATCCCTGCATGGAAACAATTTGTTGAGTGCTCATCCATTGCTAGATAAACTAATAAGGTAAGAACACAAATGGAAGTTGATGTACCTTAATTTTCTTAATAATAACAAGTGCATTAAATGATAGAGGAATTTTTTCTTGACAATATGAAAGTTATTACAGTACCCCTTAAATTGACCTAAGCCATCAGATTCTATATGTACCAGGTTGTACTAACAGTTGGCAGGCTCATATAGGAAATTTAATTCAACAAAAATAAAAAATGGATACAAATACTCAAGATTTTCTGCCAAAACCAGACCATATATGAGTTCATTGGGAGTCATTAATCAGCTCTTTGCTATTTCATCATTGTCAATTAATAAAATAAAAAACTGCTGCCCAAGTATGGAGAAAAATACACTGATCAAACCTTTGCTATAATATAAAATCCTCAATGTCATATATCAAACAATATAAGTTGCTTTTAAACATGCCATGCTTCCTTCAATTCATAAATTGATAATCTGCTTAATTCTTTTTTGGGTTAAAGTAGAACATCACAGAAATCTTCAATACATGGAGACCGCAACACTTAACCAAGGAGAGCAGAAAACCTCATTCCTGCATTCCTCTGAGGAATTGTATCATAACATACCCCTCATTCAGTGTTTTTTCTATGCCAATTGTTGCATACATACATACAAACAATGTTGCATTTCAAAACCATCTTCATGGAAATGTTCAAGTTGGTTATAGTTTGAACTGGAAAGCTTTGATGCTATAACTTAGAAACAAAAGAACAAAGTTAAATATAGTTCTTTAGGTGCTGTACCTTAAATTTCCCAATTAAATTATTTCATGTGATTGCATTGGCCATATGATTTTGCTTGGATTGTCACCAAACCATTCATTGGAAAAAAAAAAAAAAAAACGCAAACAAGAAGCCAATGCTGTTACATTCATTTCTCAGCCAAAGTTCATTAAACCCTTCAAACTATCTTTCAAGTATGACATATCAAATGTTTCAAGAAAACTGTCTCACCAAAGACAAATGGCAATCAAGAAAACTGCCTCACACAGTCACACTCACACACACCCCCGAAACAAATTGGACCTTCATGTTTCAAACTCAATGACACAGCTTTCCATTGGGACATAATTGATGGTTCATATAATATTCTTAAAATTTTTAAAGAAACACTTAAATATTTAATTTTTCACTAAACTACAAACTACACCCTCTACTTTTGACCTATTTGTAATTCAATCCTTCAAATTTCATCTTTTTTTTTTCCTTCATTTCAGTCCTTTAACTTTAATCAATTTTCAATTTAGCCCTTTCCGTCTACTCCCATCCAATCTCGCCGTTCATTTCAATATTTGGTGGACTAAACAATGCTGATTAAACAGAAGAAAGGACTAAATTGCAAAAGAATTAAAGCTAAAGGACTAAATTGAAAATTTTAAAAATATGAAATTTAAATAACTGAATTTCTAAATTAGCTTTTTTTTTTTTTTTTTTTTTTTTTTTTTTTTTTTTTTGGTGTGTGCGCAATATATTGTTTAAAAAAATTTTTTTTTCCTTTCTTATTTCTTCAGAATAAGAAATTCAACACCAATTCACCAACACACATAAATAAATAAAATAAAATAAATCCACATAAAGAAACATAGAAAATTTATAAAGTTAAAATTAAAATTAAGAAAAAAAGGAAAAAATAGGATAAACCTGCCTTGGAGTTTAAAAGGTGGGTAAATTTCGAGAGCTTCCAACAGCCTAAGCTCCAATTCCACCTGCGATTGCTCCTACAAAATTCACCATTCAATCACCCAAAAAAAAAACAATATTTAGAGAGAGAAAGAGAGAGAGAGTTAGAGAGAGAAAGGAATTGATACCTTGGGGAGAGAAGAAGCAGACGAAGGAGGAGCTTTGCAAGGAGAGTGTACGGACATTCCGTCTTGCTCTTCGTCCCTTCCTTTCCCTCCTCCACTCTCAATTTCTTTCATTTTTTTTTTTAATTTTTAAATTTTTTGTATTTCACACACAAACAGAGAAAATATAAAATAAAATAAAATAAAATAAAAAAAGCACTGTGTTTTTGATTTTGTGGTGTTGTTGCAGTAAATTTTGTAAAAAGTGTTTCCAGTGTTTTTCTTTTTCTGGGATCAATTTTTGTTTTTTAGGGTTTTTGGGGTCTGATTCAGAGCAGAGCTGCCAAGTGTTAGTAGGTACTGCTATTGGGGGATTTTGTTGGGCCAGCCCAGATTTTTAGATAGAGGTGTTGGAGTGGGCCTAGACGAAAATGCTATAGTTTTGTTAAAATGGATCCAAATCCAATTTTTTTTAGGGATAACAAGGCCCAAGGAGGATAAGGATGAGGCTAAGTTGGGTGTTTTGTCTCTGTCCCTTCTTTGGGGCAGGGTACTTTGGGAAACGCATCACCATTTTATCGAGTTCAGTGGATAGAAGATCTAATGAAGTGGTTTGAGAGAGAGAGAGAGAGAGAGAGAGAGAATTATAGGGATGGCAAGAGAAGGTTTAATTATATATTTTGTACCCAACCTTTGTTTTGTGTTTCAAAATTCTTTATTTACTCATTTTTGTTACTTAAAAAATCTCTTCCTTCCTTTGCTGCTATCAAAATTACCGAGATTTTGTTAAAAAATCTTAACTCAAAATCTAAGAAAGAGTTAATGGCAATGACATTTTTTTTGTACAACTTAAGAGTATAATGATTAATTTTGAAACATTTCAAAGGACAACCATTTTGAAACATAACAAAGTAATTAAAAAAATAAAATTATAAATTGTTTATGTATTAAATATATATATATACACACACACATAAATACACAAATAAAAAAAATACATGTAATCTAAAAAAAATTAAATTATATAATATACTTTAAATAACTACACACACACACATATATATATATAGAGAGAGAGAGAGAGAGAGAGAGAGAGAGAGAGACTTGGGGGACAACATTGGGCAAGACAAGCTGGAGCAAACAAAACCCATCCCTATCCCATCGCTCCCTCTTTTGGGCAATATGATTTTATCTCTCTTTTATTTATTATCTGAATAAATTTTTTTTTTTTTTTTTAAAGTCTAAAGTTATGCCATTTGACACATTACTTAGAAGTCTCTTCAATTAGCCTACCACCTCACCACACTCTGAATTTATGTCAAAGTATTACTACTAATTGATAGGCATTTTTCAATAGGATGAAGGCATTTGATTGAGTCCCCTTTGACTCAAGATTTACTACTTTTTAATTAATAAAAAAAAAAAAAAAACTGGACTTTTTTTTTTTTGGAGATAAAAGATAGAAAAAAAAAAAAAACTGGACTTTTGATTGATCTCATAGTAATTTGAAATATATAAGCTTTTGAGTTTTGAGGTCTCATAAAAGCTTTTGATTTTAAATTATTTTTTATACTTTTTTTTTTTATACAAGATAAAATTTTTACTCTAGTCTAATCTATGTGTATATGTGTGTGAATCTCCCTCCTAGAGACTTGACTCCCGATCCTTGCTCCCAACTCCTCACAAGCACTTATACTTGTGGAGTGACCACCGCACTAAGAGTGCGCGGTGGTTTATTTTTTATACCTAAATCCATTAGAATCTTGCAAAGTGATATTTTCTTAAAATGCCACAATCATAATAAATACATATATTAATAATTATCATAATTATTAAATTTTATATATAGACTAATAAATGCCACAAACATAATAAATACTTATTAATATTTACCATTATTACCAAATTTCATATTTAGACTAATAAATTCTTATTGATAATTACAATAATTATCAAATTCATATTTAGACAAAAAATAAAAGAGAAAGAGAAAATCGTATTATGCTAAAAATTTTGGATTCAGATTTTTTAGATTTCCTAAGGTACTCTACTAAATAGATTTTCTTAAATCTTAACTATTCTTTAATGATTTAATAATCTAGATTTTTTCATCTCAGCATTCCACTAATAATAATCTTAATTATTTTGTTCACAACATTATTTTATTATTTTAAGAATATTGTTAGTAAAATACTGACATGACATAATCTAGATTATTAAATAATTAAAGTGTGGTTAGTATTTAAGAAAATCTTTCGTACATTGTATAGGGTACCAATTAGTTATAATCAAAGTTAGAGCCTTTTTGGAGAATATCAATTTTATATATGAATGTTTCAACTAGTTAGGGGCCGTAGTTTTGTATTAAGGTGTTGTAGATTTCCATGTTTTATGAAGGAAGAGAAGTCTTTGAACCAAGTATTAGATTTACAGACTCCAATGACTCCAATTAAGCCTCTTGCAAACCAAAACAAAAAGAAAAGAAAAAAAGAAAAAGAAAAATCTTACAATTGTTTTCAAGTATACATCTTTTTCTTGGCTAGTTATAGGTAGCAATGGAAATGAAGTCCATCATAGCAACAATCACAACTAGCACAGTTTTCTTATCACTTTCTCATTTATGGCCTTGAAAGTTGAAATCTCATCATCTCAATAATGCAAATGTTTGTATAATAAGGATAAGAATGATGACAAATTGACAATGACCACCAGGGCATGCTAATGACGCTAGCTGACAATGCCAGTACAGCATGGCCATCCATTGCATGCGTCAAGCATCACAGGTCCTTTTATTATTACTATAATAATACAGTTAAGGCTTTGTAAACCCATATAATAAAATATTGTGATCTAATTAACTGAATAACTAACCTTCAAAAGTTGTAACCAACACTTGGAATTGTCAGCATGGGCCATCATATTTTCCTCAACCCAATCTCCAACTAAGGTTCAATTCATATCTTCTAATATCTATTTTCCTAGAAATTGTTGATTAGTTCTGCTACCTGGCTATATAGCATTTCAACTAATTATTTAACAAAAGGGCTTTGGCTTGTGTGATATGTCCTCTAGAAAGCATGGACCGGGACGTATATATAGGTACGAGTACGACATGACAACACGAATAATTTATAGAAAATTATAACATAAAATGGCTGGAATGACATGAGTATATCATATTAAATGAAGTGTTCCTGCTTTTGAGTATGTCCATTTAGAACTCCAATACACTTGATAGGACATAGTTGTAACACTTGTCTAAAACTGATCTTATATTGTCCATACACTAGTACTCAACAAAAGCCTTGCCTTACCGAAAGAACACTACTTTTTCTACTTTCTTTAAGCAAAAATCAAGATCAGATTCTTAGAAAAGCAATTCATGATGTTATATTCAACAATAATGGAGGTACTTTGTTCGGCATCAAAATTATTTTATTGGAATAACTTTTCTAGACCAATGGCTCATAAACTTCCGTAGAGTTCAAATGAGAAATGACATTATGTGTCCATGGCAAAGATTATTTTTGCCAACTTATTTAACTATTTAACTTATTTTTGTTACTATTCATAGCTTATAAACTATAGATGACAATGACTGAGTCGTGTGATAGAGACGTTGCCTTTGGTGGGAAGTGGGAACCCAAAATGTCTATTTGCAATTGATGAATCATTAGCCAAAAGGCCGACCCTGCAAGGGACAATGCCTCTTGTGCGTTCTGAAAACGCATTAAATCTTTTAATTATAAAATACTTAATTAAAATCTTTTCCATTATAAAATAAAATAGAAGAGTGATTTTTTTTAGGGGGAAAATAGAAGTTTTTGATCAATCATTTATAAACTCAAAATTCATGATTCATTTGTCAAATATGATGTGAAATTCTATATCCACCCGCACAATACACTTGAAGAATTTAATCTAAATAAATTAACCATTAAACCAACCTTTAAGGGTTAATTATAAACTTAATGAAACTTAAATTTTGGACTTATTCAAGAGAGAATATATCATGCATCCGATAAATGTATAATTGGATGTATAAAAAAATAAGAGTAAAATACAGTTAACACTCTTGAGGTTTGGACTAATGTCTACCAGATTCAAAACATTTCAAAATTTAATAATTTGGCCTCCAAACAATTACTTGTTTTTCTCCTCTCTGTCACAGTGAGTAGAAGTTAAATTGGTTAGTTTTAAAATATCTTGTACCTAATTAATGTTAACTCAATCTTCAAAGGTGTTAACTGTATTTTATCATTAAAAAAAAACTTGTCACCTAACTCCTATTAAACAACGGTTCTTCACAAAACAATGAAAGGCAGATACCATTTTAAGAGGGAAATTAAGAAAACAGACAAAAGAATAAAAAACAACTACCCCATGTTACACTCACTCTCTCTGTCGCTCTCTTATTGAAAGTCCATCATCCAATGATCACTGTCCCCAACAACTACCATACGCTGTTTGCAACTAGTACTCAAAAGTTCAAAGTCTCAAACTTTGATGCTTTTCATAGATTCCTGTTGTAACAGAAAGTGTTTTTGAGTTTCTGTTTCACTTCCTTAAGCTTCAACTACAGTCCCTCCTTAATTTTGTCTGGTTTTTCAAACCAAAACCCATTGTTTTCTCCGAATCTAGTTCATTACCATAACACAAAGAAAGAAAAATCCACAACAAATAGGATTTTCTATAGTTATAATATCTACTATTTTTGTTAGTTAAAAACAAGGAAACCAAATAGTACTCTTTCTGCTTTATCCCCTGCATACAGTTTCTTGTTTTCAACGGTCTTCAATTTCATTGTACTTTGTATTCTTCCAAACTCAGAAAACCCACTAAGAATTCAAGCCCCTCAAACCATTTTCCTTATCAAAATCCCATAAAGTTTGTGTCTTGTTGCAAACCATGGCTTTAGTGACCAACCCATTTCAATGTTCAATCCAAACTTCAAGATTTTCTTCACTATACTTGTCACCCAAGAAAGTTACAACTAATCATGTTGTGCTCAAGACTCGGTCACTGGGTTCAAAGTCCACATGCTTGGCCTTTTCTCCACTGCCAGAGAACCAGGGACCTCAGAAACCTGTTGAATTCTCAGGCAAGGCCTTGAGATTTTCTGGTTGGAGTGAATTGTTGAGACGGCGAGGCTCTGTTGAATTTCCGGTTGTGGCGGCCACAACCGCAGATGCTGACGGGTCTAATTCATCACTTCAATTTTCTTTTATTTAGTACTTAAGACTAAGTTTGGATGCTGAGAAAAAAACTAAAAGAAAGGGATTTTTTTTTCTTGGTTTTTTCACATGTAATTCTTAGCAACCAGTATGGATTTTTATTTTGGGATCTGTATTTGTTTGATAATTGATAGTCATATTTGAAATTGCAGGAATGCCAAGCCTTCTAAGAGCTTTGCTGAGAGATATCCTGCACTGGTTACTGGTTTCTTTTTCTTTATGTGGTAAGCTATCATAGTATGTACATTTTTGTGTTAAGACTTGATACATTGCTTTTTCACAATAAGTTATGAACTTAGGGGCCCAGTTGAATTTTTTGAAGGGTATAGCAATAGTTTGGAATTAGTTGTTTGAATTTGTAACGGAGGACTCAGTTAACAGAATATGTCACAATTTTTAACTAATTCTCATGTTTTCTTTTTGGGTGGAAAAACCATATGAGGGTGCAGGGGGTCAATGCAGCCTTAAATATATATACTACTATGTTCAGAGTATATGCACATTGCAATGTACTTTTATATGTTCTTTCCTTTTCCTTTTTCACTTGAATAAAATGAATGTTGCACCCACTAATCATGTTATTTTCTTTATTCTCATTGGTTGTGCTGTCAATTATTTACCATAAAGAGCATGAATCATACATGCCCTAATAAAATGAAGGAGGAGATTTTGTAAGCTAACATTATGCTGTTCTAATTCACTGACTAAACAATTGCACTTAATCTCTAAATGTTAAACAATTCCATGTTTTCTATGCAGGTACTTCTTAAATGTCATCTTCAATATACTCAACAAGAAAGTTTACAATTATTTCCCATATCCATAGTATGCTCCTTTCACAATGCTTCATTTTCATTATATTGAAATTGTTGTGGCTTTTGAAAAATTTCATCCACTATGACAATTTGAAAATCTTGTATATCTTTTGCAGCTTTGTTTCTGTTGTACATCTCCTAGTTGGAGTGGTGTACTGTCTTGTTTCTTGGGGTGTTGGTCTACCAAAACGTGCTGTGAGTTCCAACTTCTGCATTGGCTATCTTCTCTTCTCTAGGTACATGCACTAATGAACTTGTCTTACCCTGTATGCAGCCAATTAATAAGGAGCTCTTGGTATTACTGACTCCAGTTGCATTCTGCCATGCCCTTGGACATGTCATGTCTAATGTATCATTTGCAGCTGTCGCAGTATCTTTCACGCACACCATTAAAGGTAGAAAATTTTGAGGAAAAGCTTCTTTTACTAATTTCAGTAGTATTTTACATCTATTGGCCAGATGAAAGTCCTTGGACATATATTTGAGTGTGTGCATACATGTGTCTGTCTACATTTTATTTTATGATTTTTTTTAAGCATGAGGGTTACAATGTTTTGGTGCAAATCACCAGCATCATATGTTCAAGTTGAAAGGACTGTGTCCAGTTTTCATTTGACTAACCAGATTGGATGTTCTGCAGCTGGGGCTCTCGTACTTTGTCAAAATTAAAATTTTGTTGTGGTTCTTAACTGCCTCCTTGGCTTGATGATGGCAATTTTGTGGGTTGACTTTTGTTGGTACTCATTGGTGTATATGATCAACCATGTGTGCTTAAAGATATAATGAAAATGTATTCCTGCATAGGTTCCTATTGTTGGAAGCTCCTAAGAAAAGCAACTGCAAGTAGATATAACCACAGAAATTTTTTCATTGACATACATTTTAGTTTGTCTGTAACTTGCTCTTTCATTTAATTCCATTAAGCTAATCTGAATTAATATAGATGTCATGATAATGCCTCTTTGATCAATAATACTCAACATTTTTGGTGAAGGTGAGAGACAAAATATTATGATAGTTTCTAGTTCCTAACTAGTCTTGATGTATTTTCTGCAGCCTTGGAGCCATTCTTTAATGCTGCTGCTTCTCAGTTTGTTTTAGGCCAGCAAATTCCTTTGTCCCTATGGCTATCATTGGCCCCAGTTGTTATTGGTAATTCTTTTGACTCTGAAATTCTCCCTTCTATTTACTTCTCTTATTGAAAGGACAGAAGCTTGATTTCATAATCTGGCATGTGGGACATATTACTGATGCTGCCTGTAATCTTGTCAAGAACTAAACACATACAGAACACACACACACACATATCACCTCTCATAGACCCACAGAAATGGGGGTTTTGTGCACTATATATATATATATGTACGTGTATATATATATATATATATATATATATATATATGTATATGTATATGTATATGTTTGTATGCAGTGCGTGAGTGCATCTATGGATATGCATCTGCAGCCAATTTCTCTACCTTGGCAATGCCAACTCACTATTTAAATCTGGTTACAGTATAGAATCAGCTTTTATATTTCATCAACTACTACTGATATAGTCTGTAACTATTATTGCAGGTGTATCAATGGCATCACTGACTGAACTTTCTTTCAATTGGACTGGTTTCATCAGTGCGATGATTTCAAACATAGCATTTACCTACAGGAGTATCTATTCAAAGAAAGCAATGGTAAGCACTTTCAGCAAACATGGTACTTGCTTAGGAACAAGTTCTGTTCTAATCTTATGAGTTCTAGAGCTTAGTTTCCAGGTTCATGTTATTGTATGCTGTTTGGCCTAGTTCATGAAGGTAGATAGTGATACAAGGGTTTTGTCTAAGAAAGCAAATGTTTTTAAGTTCTGTTGGCTATGGCATATCCTTGTGTCAAAATCTGTTGCAATCTTGAGTTTCTTCTGGAAAGCGAAAGGGAAGTTTAAAAAGTGTCTTTCAGATGGAACAAGTAATGTGAGCTCTAGTCAGAGCTTTTCTTAAATAGAGTTACGTTTGATGTGTTAAATTACACCTTTGTAACTGCATCAGGTGACAAAGCGTTGTTGAGCTGCGTTGATTGATATCTTTAGAATTACATAGCCAATGTTGGTTAATTGTATGTAAAACACCACTTGCTCTTGTCTCTTTCCTAGGATTATCAAACACCTTTTACAATCTTGCTGTAAATGATGCAATGTAAAAAAAAGTTAAGAATTTCATATGACAGATGAGGTATTTGGAAGGGAACTATTATATTTGATTCAACCCTTAAGTACATCAAGATTTCATAATCCCAATAGCCACAACTATTTCATATATTAGTCAACCGAGCAACTTTTGTGTGAAAAATTCTGGGATAAATTAAGTGGAGGTAATACATTTCTAGTTCTTTCTACATCCATTGATCATTAGTCCAAGTTGTCTAATTAATCCTTTTATTTTTAACAGACAGGAATGGACAGTACAAACGTGTATGCTTATATTTCAATTATTGCTCTCATGGTTTGCATCCCGCCAGCAATAATTGTAAGTTAATTTATCATGAATATTGTATAAAGTTTTGTTAATCTATTTTCTCAATGTTTCAATCGAAGTTTATTACATATAACCGTGGGATTACTTGGATTCCTTTCAGATTGAGGGCCCCCAACTGATGCAATATGGTTTTAGGGATGCTATTGCCAAAGTGGGTTTATACAAATTCCTCTCTGATCTGTTCTGGATTGGCATGTTTTATCATCTGTACAATCAGGTATGCTATAGAACATGCCATATTCAACTGCTCCTTTAATCTAAAGGTATATGAGATCTTTATGTTTGATATATGTTGATGTTGACTTGACCTCTCAGCCTTCCAATTTGTTTCAACCTTTATCTGGGTTTGTGATATTACTCCCTCATCATTAAATTATGGCATTTATCTCTTCATATTCCACTGTACATAAATTTGCATCTGAATGGACCATGGATGAGTTGTTGAACATGTCCTTTATTTGGGTTGTTTAACCATCTGTGTACTTGTCTAGGTGTCTGATAGAAACACAATATGACTCAATATCTCAAGCGTGATGCAATAAAATTAACTCTAAAAATGGGACTTGTGTTTGGGAAACAAAAATAAGAATTAAAAAATGAAAAAAGAAAAAAAAAGATAGGATCTAGGTATCAGGAAAAGCGATGAAAATAGAAAAATAGACACTAGATATTACCAACTAAGATTGTTTGTAGTCAGCACCAAGCATGGAAGAAGCATAGGAACTTAGGAATCACCATCTAGGCTTGCTTAGAATCACCACCAAGCACTTGAAGCAAGCTTCCAACCCAAATTTCATAAAATCCATCAACTGCCTACAATAGTGAATTTTGGGCCCTTTGAATAGGATCCCAAATTACATAAAAAATGTAAACAAAGTAAATTCATAATGAGATTGCATCATATATGGCAATAAAAATATATATAATTAAAGCTGAAAGCCCTCTAAAAGCATCAATCATGATCAATAAAGTCCAACAAAATCAATCAGCATTTAACAGTTGCAGTTTGGTATTTCTGAAACCTTTTTTTGTTCCTCTGCCCTAGATAAAGTATTTTGTTGGAGCGCCTTCTTCTGTTTCCTAACTTCAGGTTTGAAATTACATTGCAGGTTGCTACTAACACTTTAGAACGTGTTGCACCACTTACACATGCTGTTGGAAATGTATTGAAGCGAGTTTTTGTCATTGGATTCTCTATTGTTGTATTCGGTAATTGCTCATTGCTTATTTATGACATTTATATGCAGTGTTAAATAAGCAACTCTTAAAATTCAGTGTACTGGAAATTTTAGATTTGATGTCATATCTCTATGGTTTCAAATTTCACAGGCAATAGGATATCCACACAAACTGGAATTGGTACTGTTATAGCAATTGCTGGTGTAGCCATTTATTCCCTAATAAAGGCAAACATAGAAGAGCAAAAACGGGTAATATTTCTATTCTGTTTGTGATATTTTTTCCTTTATTTGTGAAATTGACTGAATTGAAAGGAAAGTTCATCCGCTAATTAGGTAAAACATGGATTGTTTTTTTCTTGAGAAAATGAATGTTCTTCAGAGCATGTTTACAAAAACATGATTGTTTACTGCATAACTTGAGCCATTATAGACAAATGTTATTATATTCAATAGGCTAATATGCTGCCACATTATGAAATAAAACCTAGGTATTTCACATTACCAACACTATGTTAGGGATTTATATAAAATAATAAAACGGAATGCAATGGAGTATAGTGCATTTCGTCCAATGTGTTTGGGAATTTTTAAAGAAGGAATGCAAAGAAAACAGATAGATAATTTTACTAGTATATCAATCAACTTCCAAACAGTGGATGGAATGGAAAGGATTCTTTTCATTCCATTCATTTCTATTCTTTATCTGCCTGTAAAGCAATATTCAACTTCTGCCACCCCCAAGTTATTCTAGTACACCTTTAGGCTTTAAAGTTTAGACCCTTTTTGCAAATCAAATAATAACAATAACAATCAACACCTTTAGACCCTTCGATTTTATTTCTAAATATTTCTTTTAGCATTTGAAATGAGCATGAACTGAACTGTGATAGACCAAAATTATTATGTATCTTATCTTCAATTTTTTTTTTTTTTTTTGAAGAAGCCATTTTTTGACTTGGGCCTCACATATATTACTTAAACTTTTCAGAAGGCTGCAGCAACTTCCACATCATAGGGCTGCACTGTTGGATTGACTATGGAAACCCTGTATATTAATGAGGGTAGTGAGGATATTCATAAAACTTGTTTGAGATGATATCTTTGGATTCAGACTATACAGAGCTGGTGCAGCTGTTTAAATTGGATGGTTCAAGTTTTCAAGCCATTGGTGGATGCTTCCGTTAAAATAACAACTCTGGGAAATAAAGAAAAGAATAAGATCAAAACAGAAGGTTTTTTTACAAATTCTAACAGCTCATTTTTTATTTCTATTCTTTGGACTGTTTCAAAATTGTACCATTTCAATTTTATCAGGTGTATGTTAGAAGAATGCACCGTGTTGTAATGGAAAAGCTTCAATTTGGTCTCTCGCACACAACTTTGTTAGTTCATGTTTTAGTGGTAGGTCTTAATTTAGTGGACCCTACTTGATGACATTTAACAGGAGAAAATCGATTTAAAAAAAAAAAGTAATTCCATATAATATATAATTAGAACTTGATGGATCGGATTTGCAATGTATCGAGAGGGGAATGTGCGTGGAAGCTATAGATTAAATTGCAACTGCCATTTTTTGGGTTCTTTAATAATTGATTTTGTACTCTTTGTCTTGGAAGATTCATCACAAATCGAAATGGTTAGAATTATTTGAATTATTTTTGTAACCCATTATTTTTATGTTATTGTTATGAGTATATCAAATTGTTTTGTGTTATTAATTATTGTAATGAGTTTGTGCAAAATAAAAATAAAAAATAAATAAACAATTATATATAAAATAAAATACAAGGACATACATGGTTCGGTCTAAGGCATACATCCACAATTAGGAGAAAGTTTTACCATCCAGATGGTAAGATTACAAAGGTTGGGTCAAGTTTTATGAATCCCATTAATTGTTATTTCTCCTAAACCTGTCATCGAATAATCTAACCAATATTCTCCTATTTGATCTGACATATCTGTGCTCAGATTTTGACGGTTCAACCAATATTCTCCTATTTGATCTGGTACATTTGAAATTTGATTGGACATATTTGTAGTCTGGTCTTGAGTATGATCTGGTGTACTCATAGTCTGATTTAACAGATTTGTAGTATGATCTATCATAGTTATACTCTGACTTGACACACTCTCTTCTTTTTTAGAATGTCTTCTGAGTCTACAAATCACTAGATCTCCTGTCTGTACACAAAAAATGAGAATTAAGAATGTATTATTAAAAGAGAAAGAAAAAGAAGATATATGAGACACAAATAAAGAATGTAACTTTAAACCAAACCCTAATTAATATTCATAAATAAAAAATAATAATAATATAGGAAAAAAATTGAAAAGAAGATATATGAGACACAACTACAAACAAAGAAATAGAAAAATAGTATGTCAAGAATATATATATGTTTTTTAAAAGAATAGTATGTCAAGAAACTAAACTTAAACCAAACCCAAAGGTTTTTGAAAGCAATAAAAAAAATCATTAATCAAATTTACTTTAATATGTCAAGAATATAATTTTTTTTTTTTATTATAAAAAACATCACTTAAAATTGAACCATTCACTAATCATATGTGAAAAGACCTCACTTTAAATTGTCATCTTATCTCTAATATTCCATATTTAAAAGTTTTCTAGAAAAAAAAGACAAAGAAAGAAAAGGAAATTAGAGATGATTAGTAAGTACCTTAGCGTGTTGTAGTAAGGACTCATCAAGGCTAATCTCATGCAATATCCAGCGACAGTGGTTGTTGTTGTCGTCGTCGTTGGACTTGGACTTGGCGGTCTTGACGTGGTTGTTCTCATAATGGTAAGTCTTTTTGACTCCGATTCTTTTTCTTTCGTTTTGGTCGGCACAGTAAAAAATATTGTTGGAATTACCATCGCCTTTCCAACAACCTTTGCCGATGCTTCTCTTGCATCGGTTGGACTTGGAAGAGACCCTCTTCAATCTTGTGAAGAAGAACATCTCTTCTTTGTTTCGTATACAGTTATTAGCTCTTTCCATCTTCTCCCAAATCTGCCATGGTTCTTCAGTGCCGTAAAGATCGCGTTCTGGGATTACTTCATGGCATTTACAGTAGGAAATTTCCGTGGCCTTGGGATGAAGATAGTGAGTCACTAGCACTTCGTCTAGTGGATCAAACACGAACCCGCCTGGCCATTCAAGCGTCGACGAGGATGAAGATGATGATGCAGCTGCCATTATTGTTTGATTCTTGCTCTCTGTGTTTCTACAAATGTGCTTTGTGTGAGCGTAGGATAGGTTTAACACAGTGTGTGTATATATATATATATATATATTTTGCAACTCCTTTTCTGTACGGATACGGATTCCTTGCCAAAAAAGAAAAAAAATGGCACTTGAGTCAGCCCTAAATCTTAACCGACTTTAATTAGAGTTAGAAAGTATATGATTAGTCACATATCCAACGGCACAAACCCTAAAACAAATTAGCCAGAAGATTATCAGAGCTATCTATAATCCGAGAATCCAAGATAAACTACAATATATTAATTCATTATTAAATCTTTTTTATTTTTATTATTAAATATATTTAAGCATTTATTTTTTTGGATCTTGCATGAGCCCTCTTTGGACGAATCTTTTGCATGAGAAATGGTTTATCCAAATGCTAGGTAAACTTTCTCTCTCTCTTTTACTTCAGTTTTTAGTGTTGTTTTGTTTATTTGCTTTTGAAATCTTCATATTTATTATCTTTGTAAAAGGATCTAAATTATTTATTTTTGAAATTTTGGAATTTAAAATATTTAATAGGAGCATTTAAATTATATGTTATAGCCATGAGATGAAGTTAGATATAATCTATGCTAGAATTATTCTTATTATTTTCTTTATAGATAGTATTTTTGTTTTTTGGCCCTATTTCTTGGTTTTAACGTTTAAGATTATGTTCTTGCATAAACTCATTATTGTTAGATATACTCACAACAGTAACACAAATTAGTATAATGCTTAAGAGAATACAAACTGCTTATGAAAAGCATAAACTGCTTCAAAATCAGTACATCATCTGCATTTGCTTACATCTCATGAAATTGAACTCTCTAAACTTTCTAAACTAAATGCTTCCCTAACTCATTCAACCAAATATCCTGAACTCCAAAAATCTCTAGTCTTATGCTACAACAAATTTTGTTTAGGGAAAAAAAAAAAAAGAAGACCAATCTCCCTCAAATGCCTCTCCCTCTAATCAAACCCAAAATCCCCATTAAAACCCAAACTCAAACACCTTTCCTGCATAAACCACAAACCCCATTGCCAACAACCACTACTGTACGGATCTGTCAGAATTCCCAACCATTGTTGCAATGAATCCAACCACCACCCTTGAGAGCTCCGATATTGCCTCTGCTACTATCCAACACGGTGTAGATACATTTGCTTACCCTCTCAATTCTTTAAATGATACCCTTGGGTGTTGTCTATTTGGGATGCCATCTGTATGTGGGGTGGGCTGTGTCTTAAAATGGTGAATCTTGAAAGTGGTGTGTGTGTGAATAATGAATCATTACTCTTGATTAAATTAAATTTAACTTGTGTTGTTCCAATAACAATGAAGATTAGACAAGTTAATGCTAGACATGCTTCATAAAATAAAATATATTTCTCTAACAGAGATCAAGTCCAATTGGGTATTGAAGCGAAGGTTCAATTGTAGGTTAGTATTTTGGATAGACCAGGGTAGTGGTAAGATTCCTTATATTTGTAACCACTTGATTATTGATTAGTGGATTCTTGAGAGTGGTGACGTTAAATTCATCCGATAGGATTTTTGTCTTGCAAGAGGTTTTCTCCATTTGTCAACAAATCACCGTGTTAATTTATTTTCCATTGCATATTAGTTTTTGGTGATTTGTTGGTGTCTCCACGATTTGCATGTAATTTGACCTAATTAATTAACTTAGGTAATTGAATTAATTAACCAGGGTCAATCTATTTTAACCTAACAATTTCTAAATTTTTTTCATCTTTCTATCTCTACCAATGTATCATTCTATTATTTTGGGTGTGATTGATTGATATTATTCCTTTTTGAGATGGTCCATATTCTTTGAAATTGTGTTATAGTGTGCTTTTTTTTTTTTTTTTTTTTTTTTTTTTTGTTTTTAGTACAACTAAAATTTTTAGTTTAACATAAATTATTCAAATTCTCAATTCTCTTCAAGGAGATTATCATGATAATCAAAACTTAAAAAAAAAAAAAAAAAAAACTTTTAAATATAACTCAAATAATTGATAGGCGTATTCAAATGCATAGCCAAGATTGAGTTTTGATGTAAATACAAATCCTCACTTCCTAAATAATTGCTAAATATTAACTCAAACAAAAATCAAACCAAAGTCATGAGAAGGGGAGAGTACTTGTGATGGGAACTAAAAAATACAACACCAAAATGTATTCACCCAAAATAGAGTTATATAAAAAACAATGATTCATCAACCGAAAGTGGAGTTGAAAGAAAGAATATGAGAGAGAGAGAGAGAGAGAGAGAGAGAGAGAGAGAGAGTACTCATTTTTTCAGGAGAGAATGTGAGAGAGAATAACAAATTTGTATAAAATAAGATGAGAATAAAGATTGAAAAAATAAAATATATAGTAATAAACACTAAATTATCTAAGTTTTGCTATGTAATAAAATAACATTATATTCTTATACACTATCTCTATGATTTAATAGGATAACATCTATGAAATCAACGAAAGAAAAAAAAAAAAAAAAAAAAAAAAAAAAAACCAAATCACATCAACCAAAAGTAGAGTTCTAATGAAGACATAAATTAATCAACATAAAGTATAGATATAAGAAAAATAAATAAATAAATAAAACCCACCAAAAAAATAAAAACAAAATTGAGAGAGAGAGAGAGAGAGAGAGAGAGAGAGAAATAACCTTTTTGTGTGTGCAAATTATTCATAGAATGATATAGAGAATTGTAAGATGGTGGGAATAAGAAAAGTCAAAAATAAAGAAAGAAAAATGGATAGAGGAAGAGTAATATTAAGGTAGATAGTAGTGGGTAGATAAAAAGGTGAAAGGGAGGGAAAAGATTGGAGAAAATGTAACAATAAGCATGGTTTTAAAAACTGATATGGTCAAAGAACCAGTTTTGGTCTCGGTTTTTAGTTTTACCTGATTTTGACTGGTTTTAGTTCTTTTTACTAGACCGGATTGGTGCCCAGTTCTCCGTTGAATTGACCAGTTCAGTTCAGTTTTTTAAAACTATGACAATAAGTTGGGAATTAATAAGAAGAAAAAGAATTAAAAATGAGAGAGAGAGAGAGAGAGAGAGTGTGTGTGTGTGCGTTAAAAATAGGTGAATGATGTGGCTGCTGATGTGGTTCAACAAGAGTATAGTAACAATAAATGTTACACTTCAGGTTTTAGATATATATAGATATAGATAAGACTTATTAATTTTCTCTTTAGGAAGCTAGTAAATTTCATGAGGAGTATGTTCTGTATGTATTTCAGAACAGTAGGCCATTCACCCAAGAAGAGCAAGGCCAACACATGCACACAATGGCACCTCCTTTGCCCTACCCCACATACATCTCTAAAACCCTAGAGAAAGTTCTCTTTAAGTTGATAAATCAAGCAAGGGAGATATATCCAAAAAAGTCTACGGGGAAAAAATGAAACCAGGGGTGGTTTGATGCATTTTTGGGGCTTAAGGCAAAAATTAAAATTGACGCATTTTATATTTTTAAAAGATGCAAAATTACTACTTATTAACACGTTGGTGGCGGCTCCTAAAATAAAAATAAGAAAAAGGGACTCTCACACGCACACTTCACCCTAAAAACATATGCATACAAAGAGCCACGTTGTTATAGACCCAATGTGTGGTAAACCCAAGAAAAGAAATTTCTGGAGCATCCACAAAGCGCTCTAAATAAAGTGGAATTCTTATTGAAGAAGAAAAAGAATAAGAGAGTACAAAATAAATACTAGCCTGCTTTTGCTATTTATATCATGTAGTATAGTAAAAAAAAAAAAAAATGGTAAATTGCAAATTACACCCCTAAAGTTTGGGGGTGTTTGGATTTTACATTCTGATAAAATTTTAGAATTTAAATTTTAGCCCTTGAAGTTTGAGGTGTTTAGATTTTACACCATAAAATTTTGAAACTTTAGAGTGTAAAATCTAAACATTTTCAAACTTTTGGAGAAAAATCCAAATTCTAAAATGTAGGATGTAAAATCCAAACACTCGAAACTTTAGAGGGCAAAATCCAAATTTAGAAATTTCAGCACGTTAAATCTAAACACTCCAAAGCCTTAGGAGTACTGTAATTTGCAATTTACCAAAAAAAAAAAAAAAAAACTACCGGTTTTAACTACATACAAATGAAAACATGACATATGTTGTTACTGTTAACGAACTTAAATCATTCACGTGCTGAACATGTGCATCATTTAAGCTGTACGACATTTTTTTTTTTTTTGACAATCATTAAGCTATACGACATTTTATTTTTATAATCATTACGCTATACGACAATTTATTTATTTTATTTTTATAATCATTAAGCTATACGACATTGTTTCTCCTAATTCCTTTTTTATTTTATTTTTTTACAAATGACGTAGTCTTTAGCTTTATATAAGTTGCTTTTTTTTGTCGTAAAGAGTCTATTTGAATACAGTTTATTTTACTGAAAACTGAAAACATTATAATAAAATAATTTTTAAATGTGTGAATAGTACTGTAAGACCAATTTTTAAATTTTTTTTTTTAATAAAGTAGCTGTGGGTCTTGTGAACAGTGCACTTTGTCTCCTAAAGCTAAAACACATGCAGCAAAAAAAAAAAAAAAACGCAAAATGGCAGACGCAGGTTCATCCGGATCCAAACACATACAAAATATAAAACGTTGCCGTTTCCTTCAATTCCTTATCTTCTTTTTCTTCCACCAGTTTTAAGTTTCAACGTTTAATAGAAAAACTTCTAGACACAAGATTTCAAAACCAACAAAAGGAAAATATCTCTATATCTATCCTCTCACTGGCAGCTTCCAAATAACCCAGCTATTATTTGGCAGGATTCAAAAGTAGGGCGGCTCTACTCTGTTATTGGCAGGATTACATAGCGTCCAGGGTGGTTCAGGACCACTCTGACCTATAAAAGAAACAATTATTATGTATAAATTTTAAAAATTTTTAATTTTTTAACCTTAAAAAAACTTTAATTGTGACACCTCTAAATTTTTTTTAAGTCCAACATAATTAAATTTTAGACAAAATTTGGCAACAAGCTTGGTTGTAGATTAAAGCTATAACTCCATTCAATATATTTTTATTAGATGTGAATTTTAACAAATCCATTATTTAATTACATTTTCTTCTTAAATTCTCTTTACTTATAAAATTTCAAGAAGATAAAAGATAATAGCTAAGTCGTAAACTAATGTCTTTAGGTATTAATTAATTTTTTCTTATATTGTATTATTTATATGAGAGGAAGAAGTATATATTTATTATATTCACTAAGTATTTAATAATATTTATGGATATGTAGAAAAAAAAATGACATATGCAATGGCCAAAATTATATTCTGTGTTAATTAGATAGTAATTTTGGGACTATATTTCTAGAATGATCGGGACTATATTGTGGCAGAGAACACCGACCCAGTGACAACAATCCACGTCAGATGCAGCAGCCCAAGAGGCAAGGCGGTTAGAAGGATCTGTAAGGTGTTGCTTGAAGTTGAGAAGGGCATGTCGCTCGCTTTCAATGCAACGAACCTTAGAGTCAGAGTGGGCAGTGTAGAAGTTAGGAGGATGAATAGGGAGCAAAGAAAGGAGAAGGGTTAAAGTAACAACTAGGGATGGCAATTTAGATTCGACCCGCGGATACCTGGTCTGGCCCGATCCTAATGGGCAGGATTTTACTCGGCCCGATAAAGAATAGGATCGGGTATGGGTTTAAAAAAAAAAAAAACCCGAAGAGGGTCCGGGTCGGGTCCGGGTTTTATCAAAAAAACTCGAAACCCGACCCGGTTATATATATATATATATATAATTACTAAATTACCCTTATATATATATATATATATATATAGTTAAAAACCCTAAACTTTTCTATTCCTCTCCTCCTTTCAGCTCACACCTCCTCCTCTCCCTCTTCATCTCTCAACTCTCTCACACACAACACACGGCCACAAGCCCACAAGCAAACTGAGTAGTCAAGCACAGGCATAGTCCTCTGCCCCTCTCATCTTCCTCACGCCGCCGCCGCCGCCGAACAGGCTTTACCCCACGCCGCCACTGCACAGGCTCTCTACTCTCTCAACTCTGTTTCGTCCTCGCCGTCGCCGATCTTGCATTGTCGCATAGTCCTCTACCCCTCTCATCTTCCTCGCCCATGGCCACAACTACAAGCGTGACACGGCCTCACTCCACCTCATTTTCCATTTTTTTTTTCTGGGTTCAGTTCGCCTCAATCATGTGAGTTTGTGTTTGTGTTTGTGTTTATGATTTCTGAAAGGAAAAAATGAAAATCATAAATCTGAAATTTGTGTTTGGTTTGTGATTTTGAAAGGGAAAATCGTAGATCTGAAATCTGTGTTTGTGATTTCTTTGTTTATGTTTGTGATTGTGTTTGGATTTGTGTTTGTGTTTGTGATTTTGGGCCGAAAAATCATAAATCAAAATTTTTGTTTCTAATTTTGGGCTAGGCTAGTCATGAGGGACAAGGGCCGCGGGGCGAGTCCGGGTCCCAGAAAAAAAAATCCGTTTAGTAAATGGGCCGGGTCTGGGCCGCGAGTCGGGTTCGGGTATGAAAAAACCCGGCCCGAACCTGACCAGTTGCCATTCCTAGTAACAACTTTTATTATATATATATACATGCATAATTTTTATTTTGAAAATCTAATTTATAAGTAAATAAATCAATTTGAAAATTAATAGAAGAGTGGTTCTATTTTTTAGGCAATGTTTTAGTGGGAGTTAAAGTTGCATTTTTATTGAATTGTCCTTTAGTTTTGTCTCTATTTAAACATAAGAGTGTAGGGGCATTTTTGAACTAAAAAATGAGGAATCCAAACAGAAGAAGTTCCTTAAATAATAGTACAATATAGATAAAACTGGTTTATGATTTTGTTATGTAATATGAAATGCTAATAATGGCATGCTAATTTATAGGAAATGGACCGTCTTTATTGTATTGCGTTGTGTTGACTACGAGTTTGAGTTTGCTTGTTTGAGGCTTTTAATTTCTACCGCACAAATGATGGGACCCTTCATTTGTGGTCCATTTTTTAGGTCCATTTGAATTCATATCAATTTTCTAACTTGTGCAAAGTGAATTTGTGGGCCCTTTGGTGCATTTGGATTTACATATCAATTTTCTAACTTGTGAAAAGTGGTGCATTTGGATTTACATATCAATTTTCTAACTTGTGAAAAGTGCAAAATCTAGCCATGTCTTCAATCTAATCAGGAATGATTGGAGTCCGTACATGTTAAAGGAAGTCTAGTTTTTGGGGTCTAGGTTGTTGCTGTCTACCTCTTTTGCTATGCTCTGTTTTTGTAGCTTGTGCTCTTTTTCCTGTGCATTTCATTTGGCTGATTGAATGAAAGTTTCAGTTTGGTTTCAAATTCAAAAAAAAAAAAGAAAAAAAAAAGTGCAACGTAATTTGATTGGTTATTCATTACTTGTGTCAATACCTCTTTTGCTATGCTCTGTTTTTGTAGCTTGTGCTCTTTTTCCTGTGCATTTCATTTGGCTGATTGAATGAAAGTTTCAGTTTGGTTTCAAATTCAAAAAAAAAGAAAAAGAAAAAAAAGAAAAAGAAAAAAAAAAGTGCAACGTAATTTGATTGGTTATTCATTACTTGTGTCAAAAATTCAAAAATTCAACAATCTTTAAAATGAAATATGTCCCACGACCAAAAAAAAAAAAAAAAAAAAAAAGAAATATGTCCCACCGTGACTTAAGTCTCGGGTTATCATCACTGCTTTTGGAACAATGGAACTATAGAACATATAGTATGCATAAATTAAATAATAATAGTGATAATATAATAATAATAGAACTATTATGTAATGATTTCAAAATAAGAAAATTTGTAGAAAGAAATTGTAAGATTTTATTTGTTTGTGTATTTTTTTTTTGGTCAATATATAAAGTTATATTTTTATTAAATTTTATATAATTTAAGTTCCTTAACGACTACCCTAAAAGAATTTCTAGAACTACCACTCAAGAGGTCAATTCATTAGTTATATTTAAAGGTCTTAGAGCACTAGCGATAGTAGTGTTGAATAGCCATATAGCTATTTTTAACACCACTAAATATCAAAATATACCCTATAATAGTGAAGCCAAAACTATATTTTTTGGCTCCACAGTTACAGTGGACAGCTACTTTTGAATGTGCACGGTAGCTGAAAGGTAAAAAAAAAAAAATTTATTTTGCGTTCACACTGCTTTTGTCTCTCTCCTCGCTCCCTTTCTGTGTCTCTCCCAATGTTTACCATATGTTTACACTACTTTTAGTTATAGTTGTGTTTTGGTAGTTGAATAAAATATTATTTTATTATAGTGTTTATATTATTTTATTATGTTAAAAGTAAAAGTAAACTACTACTGCTTAAATGTAAGAAGATAAAATAGATAAATCTTGTCTGGTCTTGTGTTACACGCAGGACAAGAATTTTTTTTTGAGAATAAGTAATGCACCCTGCTGCTCTTGTACTTGTCAACGTAAGAATTCACAACCACAAAAAGAAATCCCCATATTTATCATCTCACTGGAGCAAAAGTCTTGTATGCGTGGAGCACACGAGATACCATACCTTCTGGGAAGATTCAAAACGTGAGGAAATAGTTGACGTCATATTATGGAAAATAGTTGCAGTGGTCTTTATATATATCCTTATGGGCTTCATTTGATCGGTGCGAGAACCATACATTATACATCACATAAGTAGAGTTGATACTTGATATACAGTTTGCACTTAACAGTTACAGGGCTCACTTTTTCAGCGGCTACCAACACAATTTATTGATAACTGAGGTACGCTTTCATTATGAAAGTTTCATAACATTTCCTATTCAAGTTCCTTTATATATATATATATATATATATATATATATATTATGTTCTCGTTATAATTAGCAATTGAAATAATCTTTTTATCCTAAATTTTTAATATTGCAAAAATCTCTCTCTCTCTCTCTCTCTCTCTCAAAAAAAAAAAAAAAAACTATAGTTGCTGAACTTAATGGGCAATATAGCATGTCTTGCCTATCACAAACAGATCCTGAGATTTTCAATCAATATGGAGCATTGCGTTCATTAACTGTATTTCAATTTGTAATAATTCTTTTTCCAGTGCATTAACTGTCTTTTTCAATTCTTTGAATTAAATTTTAGCTTTGGTTTAGTCAAGAATTACTTTCTGAATTTTCTGCCAATATTTATTAACCGACAAAAACATGGCAGGATCCAGAACTGGACTACCTTTACCCAACCTGCTTAATATAGTTTATAGTTGCCCTAGTCTTATCTGTATACGTCCTTATATAAAGACTTAATTTGATCGCTGTGACAACCATACATGCTGTTTGTTATTTAGACACCTGGAAACACAAATTGTTTAACTTAATTTAATACAAAGTTGTTACTTAATTAAACAGATCTAGGTTATACACATATCAATCATATCACTAAAAGTAGAAAAGTAAAGAAGACAAGTGATATGATAACTCAAGAAAATCAATGACACCGTCCAGTTTCAAGGTAAAAAAAACCTAGGAAGCATTTAACCTAAACAATTTACAAGACAACAATTCACTAATAGAATGAAAGTTTTACAATATATTTAGTCCTAAATCTAATACTACCTCTTGTAGTACTTACTTATGTGACTACATGCAGTTTTGAATCCGCGGACTCTTCTCTATTATGAATCTATTGCACACAAACACTCCAGTCTGTAACTTTAAGATCCCACTGAAAGGTTTAGATCATCAACACAAACTCTCAAGTTTGTAACTCCAAGACCACCCTTGGAAGTTTAAATCTCTAGCACCTTTGATGACTAGTGATGGTAGCAACTTATACAACACCGGATCTTGAATTTATTCAAAGAATAACATCGGTAGAAGATTTTAGAGAGTTTTGAGTACAAAACCCTAGATCTACAATAGGAGGCACAAGAAGGACTCTTCTCTCTCTAAAAACCACTTTAAAATGTGTCTTAGAATTTCCTTTAAATACTAGAAGAATTAGATCTGAAATCCTAATCACTTAATGTGCTTAATGGGTTGATGGGCTTTAATTAAATTCTGCGAAAATGCATCTCGATCGATCGAACCACAGTCTTGATCGGTCGAACCTGGCATATTTCAAATTTCTGAACCTGCAGCTTTGTTATTATTGTATTTTGACTTGCAACATCTTAAGCATTGTTTAATCATACATATAGACATAGAAATTTATATCTAGACAAGTTTAAGTTACTTGTCTATATTTGGACAAGTATATTTGGACCCCACAAGAGAGAGAGAGAGAGAGAGAGAGAGAGAGAGATGAGAAAAACATGGAGATAAATGTGGGTGAGAGAAAGAGGGAAACTAAGATGGAAAAAAAAAAAAGAAAAAAAAAAAGAAAGAAAAAGGGATAGGCGTGAGATAGAGAGAGAGAATTTGAGATTTTAAAAAAAAAACCAAAAAAATAGGAGATAGAGGTGGGTGAGATAAAGAGGGAAACTAAGATGAAAAAATAAATAATAAAATAAAGAGTTAGGCTTGGGTGATATTTAAAATTGAGATGAGAAAAAAATAGGAAGATAGATGTGGTGAGAGAAAATGGGAAATTGAGATGAGAAAAAAAAGGAAGACATATGTGGGTGAGAGAAAAATATTGAAATGAGAAAAAAAAAAAAAAAAGGATAGACATGGGTGAGAGAGAGGAAATTAATGAAAAAAAAAAAAAATACCACCAATTTTCCTGCTACTCAATTACTCACCTCTATTACATCAACAAAATTTGTTGTGAAATTAAGATTTAATCTATTATAACAATATAGTTCGATCTGAAATAAAAGATTACTTATTGCAACAACATATTTCAATGTAAAATAAGAGTTACATATTACAACATCACATTTCAATATAATATAATAATTATTGTTACAATCTTATATTAATGTAATAAATTTAAGTTACTATTACAACCAAAAAAAAAAAAAAAAAACTTAGAGATGCAATAATATATATACATATTACATCCATTATTATTATTATTTTTTAATTTTTACAATAATACTGGTTGTATTATGTCTTTTTTCTTGTAGTGAGTAGAAATGAAAATCAAAATGAACGGTTGGTAATTGACATCAAAACAACGTTGAAAATGTCAGAGATTCTAGTATCGGATGAGTGTCGTATATACAAGGTTCCGTATCACCTTCGCAAATGGAATGAAGAAGCCTACACTCCTCAGGTTATTTCAATTGGTCCCTATCACGCGGGCAAAAAAAAATTTCAAACCATGGAAAAGCATAAAGTAAGATACTTCGAGCATTTCATACAACATGCTCGGATAAACTACGAGGGATTAGGAAAATTTATAAAGGAGAAGGAAGATGAAATTCGATCTTGCTATGTAGAGACTGTTCCGCTTGGAAGTCAGGATTTTGTGAGAGTGATCTTGTTGGATGCAAGCTTCATTCTTGAGCTATTCTTGAGATGTTATGAGAAAAGATTTGTAATTGACGATCCTATGCTCAAGGAGAAATGGCTATTGAATACGGTGTGGAGTGAGTTGTTATTACTTGAAAATCAAGTTCCATTCTTTGTTCTTGAGGAAATATACCACCTAGCGTTACCCTCTCGCTCAAACTCCCCTCCCTTAATTGATCTTACTCTTCACTTCTTCAAGTCCTTGAACATTCATGAAAAAACCCCAAATGTGAAAATACAACACTTCACTGATCTGCTTAGATTCTTTCAACTGCCCAACAAAAACAAGCTACCAAACAGAGACCGTGAAGTTATTTTTCCTAAGTACTCTGCAACCCAGTTGCATGAGGCAGGAGTAGAATTCAAGGGGGTTTCAAATAAATGCGTACTGGACCTAAGTTTCGAAAAAGGAGTGTTGGAAATTCCACTCTTAGATTTCCAGGATAATACAGAAGAGCGTGTTCGAAACATTATGGCTTTAGAGCAATGCGATCCAAGAAAATATTTATACTACACGGATTTCTTTTTAATATTGGATCGCCTTGTCAATACTACCAAAGATGTGGATTTACTTAGTAATAAGGGAATCGTGGTTAATTCCGTCGGTGACAACAATGTTGTGACCTCTATTATCAACAATCTTAATAGAGGAATCATCAGAAGTGATATGAACAAGGATTACTGTCATCTCTGTAAAGCTTTGAATGAATTCTATGAGGAACCCTGGCACAGATGGAAGGCTATGTTAAGACATCAATATTTTAGCACTCCTTGGAGATCGGCTTCTACCATCGCTGCTATCATTCTTCTGGTGCTCACTTTTATACAAGCAATATGCTCTATCGTCAAGTAGTATGAATTCTATGTCTATGTACTTTGGATAGTAGTTTGGTTGTTAATGTAGTGACATAATGGATCTGTAATTTCCAAGTAGCATTCAAAAGAAGTCATTTAAGATTAAAAGTTACTTGGAAATGTGGTCTTGGTTAAGTATTCTTAAGCTTGAAAATAAACTTTGCAGTTGTCAAGTCATATTATGTGTGTCTTGTTTATCTTTGAGTTGTGTTTTCAGATGTTGGAAGTTATGGTCGTTATGGTGGTTGTATATATAGTAGAAATTTGAGATTCCAAATAAAGCCTCTTGTATTAATCTAAACATATATATGCCTAAACATATACAAATCAATATAAGAAAAAAATAACAATATCATAAATTAATGAAAAACCTTATTTTTCAAAGATATATAACAAACACAATAAGGATCTCTAGCTAACTTCTAACCACAAAATCTACTATTGTATCCTTTCTTCTAAAAAAATAAATAATACAAACATAATGTTCACATCTCTAATTCTCCAAAAGCTCCTGTAAAATAAAGAAGATTTCTATTAAAAATTTTATTTATCTATTTCTAGGAATATATTTCTTGAATATTACATTAATGAGATATACTAATATTATAAGTATAATAATAAATAAATAAATATAAGTTTATCTATTTTAGGAATATATGTATTGAATACATATGGATTATTTGAACTATGTATGATATAAGAGTAATAAGAGGAAAATAAAAATGTATGGTCATACAATTTTTTTCCAACATTTGAGGGCCCATTAATTAAACTATATGTGTGTGTGTATTTTATAAAAAATAGTGGTGGGTAGACAGATTACTGTGAGTTCCAGTTAGCTCAACTGGTAAAGTTTTTAATGGTTGAATAAGAAATTTGGAGTTTGGTGTCTTGAGTTGTTGATAAAAGGTGCAATCATCAAAAGCAAACATTATAGGTTAAAACTCTATAAAAAAAAATCATTTTTCACTTATTAAAGATCAATTATTTCTTTTTGAGAAACAAATACACACACAAAAGAGAGGGAATGAAGTTTTAACACAAAGGTACTCCATAATTTTACTCAAAAGTCATGATAATTTTTTAAGGAATAATAGGTCAATTTTTACTTGTTAAAAATCAATTTGATCCAATAACTTCTAGGAAATGGTCAAAAGAAATGCTTCGATTGGCAGATAAAACTCACTTGCCTAGATTTGGAATCTAATTTTAAGTTTGAGGGTTTGCAATTTAATTTAACTAGTAAGTTGCCCGTGCGATGCACGGATAATTTTGTAATATTTTATGTAAGATGGTTTTGGATAATATTGTGTATATATATTATAAAGAAAAAGTAAACTAAATTAGAGTAAAGAAACATATACATTTTAAGGTATTAAAAATTAGTTTAGTAGCTTCATTGCATATTTGTACCCTTCTTAAGATAAGATATATATATATATATATATATATATATATATATATATATATATTTTTTAAAATCATGAAATCAAAAATAAATACAAAAGAGTAACGGGACCATGAAAATCAACTAATTTGTGTTGTGTTCACATATTTCATACCATGGAATGAAAGTTTGTCCAACTCTCTGACCGTCTTTCACTTATCGATAGTGCGACATTATGACATGGTTTAGACAAATGTGTATGCATGTGTCTTATAGATGATTTAAAATTGAACCATGGTAATATGGTTTTACATTGTGCACTAAATATTCTCTCTACTTATATACCCAAAACAAAAACTATCCTACCAAATTACCCACCCCTACTTTTAAAAAGAAAAAGGAAAAGAAAAAAAAAAAAAAAAACCCGTAGGGGTTTCAGTGTCTTGATGGTAGTGGGTGGCCTGTATAACAAAGGCGGTGACCCCTTAGATTCCTCTTACTCTCTCTTTCAAATGTTGTGTCAGTTTCAGGTTTTTTATTTTGGTAATATATAGTGAAACAGTGCGTTTTATACAAAAATCCACAACATTTTTGTGTCTCTCTATCTTTCTTCAGAGCCTTATCTAGTTAGTTATTACTATTAGTCCTTAATTATTATTATTATTATTATTATTATTATTATTATTATTATTATTATTATTATTATTATTTTGCTTTTTTTAAAATACTAAAATGGTGGGTGTGCTAAAAGACATGAAAAATAGAGAAAGGTATGGTGTAAGTTTAGTAAATTAATGAGACATTAATAAACTAACAGTAAAATAAGTTAATATGAACTTTTGGGTAACAATAAAAAAACTTAATGAAAGAGGTAAAAAAAAATGTTAAATGCAAAATTAAAGCATTACTTGGCAAGATCTCGTGCGGGAGTGCATGAGATCTCTACTTTATATATATATATATATATATATATATATTGATGATTATTCCTTTATAACTTTTAATCGCTAATCAGCATGAGTCTAAAACAACTTTGTGATAGGACTTTATCATACGTACAAAATAAGCATAGATTTTTTTATTTTTTTATTTAAAAGGATATTGCTATTGTGTTCATCCTTATAAGAATTTAAGCATAGATTTTTTTTTTTTTTATCTTTATTTAAATAAAAAAAAAAAAGGATATTGTTATTGTGTTCATTCTTATAAGAATTTAAGCATAGATTAAATTTTCATTATTTTTGACAATTTTTCTTTGATTCCTTTATAATTTATACTCCCTCCGTCCCGCTTTTTTTGTCCTCTATTCCATTTTGAGATGTCCCAAAATATTGTCCTGTTTCTAAAAGTAAAAGTCATTAATTTACTAATGTTCCTATTATACCCCTATTAATTTACTAATTCAATTTTTTGATAAATTTTTTTAAGGATAGTTTTGGAAACTTATACATTTTTGAAAGGTAGACAAAACAATAAATGATGTTCCCTTAAAAAATTTGACTTTTCAAACAGGACAAAAAAAGTGGGACGGAGGGAGTATATTGTGTTGGTTTAAATGAATTTTTTCTCAAGCTTTCAAAGGATGAACTTTAGATAAGATGTTCAACTTTTATATGCCAAGCATTGATTGTAAGTCTTGTACATGGAACAAATCAAGATAAGAAATTAAGAATATGGTTCATTTTGGTTGGCTTGATTTGTCTAAACATCAATTTTCTCTCTTGCCAAAAGTCCGACTTTTAAGCGGAAGTTTCCTTGATTATTACTTGCATACAAAATTCCAAGATCATTAAATTGGAATAGGTCCCTTATTGACCTAACCAATTGGAACATGATGAAACTTCTTCCCATCCACACTAAACGTTGTGTACACTCCAAATTTATTCTGCATCTCATAATGATACATTGTGGAAAGGTATCCAAGTCCAACATGATTGAGAGTTGTAGTTAAGACTATGACCTAGAAGCTTTACTATTCAATACTTTGTGAGAAAAATTAAACACTCACTTGATGTAATAGGAGACTATGAAATTTGACACTGTATCAACTGGGGTTTGTTCTTGATGTTGTGAAATTGTTGTAGGTACTAAAAACTATAGGTTGATTAGTTGGCAAGTCATGTTCTCTAAGCGTGAAAAGTCTACGATGGAAAACTTTTATGTTCCTGCAATAAATGTTTTGGAGAGAAAATTGTTAGCCCCCTTATCCCATTGCAACCCCCCTATTTATACAAAAGAAAAAGGGTCCAATATTCCTGAGTGTGACTTAGTTACATGGAATTTTTGTGCAATTGTGCCTACATTTCTTTTAAAAATTTAATTATAATTTTAAACTCTAATTTGGTGATTTTTATATGATTCTTGTGGTTTGATTTTGATTTAGTAAAGACATATTAGCTAAAAGAAACGAAGGTAAAGCTATTAAAGAAATATATACTTTCAAATTAGCAATTACCGATGGCAAATGTTGCATTGTCATTTGTGGTTGTGGAATGAATAAGCGGTATGTTGTTTGGGCAACTAATTGAGGCAAATCAATTAACCATATTAAAAGGGATTAGCAACTTTTTCTTTCTCCTTTGCCATTTGTGGTATGTATATGCCTTTTTCACATATGCTCAAGTGAAGTACCCATTAGGATTTCCCTTAATTATGATAAACATATTAATTTTTATTTAAAGAAAGTTTTATATTTATTGAATGAGATATATATATATATATATATATATATATATATATATATATATATATATATATATATATATATATATATATATATATATCGAGGGTCATCTAACTGAATTGGCACTTTCCCATACACAAAGTGTCTAAGGTTTAAGGGAGAAAATGTTCAAATTGTGAGAGTCAAGGAGAAAAAGTTCAAGTTGCGGGGTTAGCATAGATACTGTAATTATTTCTAAAAAAAAAAAAAAAAAAAAAGATATATATATATATATATATATATATATATATATATATATATATATTGTTTTCCTTGAGCTAAAGTAGTTGCAAAGGATGTGTGGAGTGGATGGCTTTTTTTTTTTTAGTCCTTGAGTATTTTGGGTTGTTTCAAATGAGTAATGGCTCCTCTTAGGCTCCTAAAATTTTTGGTTTGTTGATTTTGCTATCCATAACTTGATTCTTCTTTATCTAATAAAGTTTGGAATTTTTTGTAAGTATATTTTTTCTTCAAGAAAATGAATAGAAATCTAACTTATGTTCATGCTCATGTTAATGTTCATATTTGTAAACCTAAATCATATTTAAGCTCCTAATTCTAAAAAGAAGAAGGAAAAAAAAAAAAAAAAAACCTGTAGGGGTTTCAGTGTCTTGATGGTAATGGGTGGCCTATATAATAAAGGCGGTGACCCCTTAGATTCCTCTTTCTCTCTCTTTCAAATGTTTTATCAGTCTTAGATTTTTTATTTTGGTAATATATAATGAAACAATGCGTTTTATATAACAATCCACAACATTTTTGTGTCTCTCTATCTTTCTTCAAGACCTTATCTGGTTAGTTATTATTATTAGTCCTTAATTATTATTTTTTTCTTTTTTTAAAATACTCAAATGGTGGGTGTGCTAAAAGACATAAAGAATAGAGAAAGATGTGGTGTAAGTTTAGTAAATTAATGAGACATTAATAAGCTAACAGTAAAATAAGTTAATATAAACTTTTGGATAACAGTAAAAACACTTAATGAAAGAGATAAAAAAAAAATGCACAATGCAAAATTAGTATGCCACTTGGCAGGACCTCGTGCACTCCTGCATATGATCTCTGCTTTTATATATACTAGCGTTTAACCCGCGCAATGCGTAGGATCATTTGAAATCTTATAAGTAGAAGAGGAATTTGGCTATTATTTTAATCTTTTGAAATTTTATTCAGCTGATTGCTTTCACATGTTAAAAACATGGTGAAAATAGCACTAAGTTGAAAATTCCATATGATCAATGACAAACATTTTTTAAAAATGTTCTTTAACCATAATTAGCTGACATTGATAATTATGTAAATAGAGTGGAATATTAACTAAAATCTAAGTAGTAATCAACTTTGTATAAAAAAATATTTCACCCTCAAATTTCAAAGTTCTACAATTTCAATCACTCTTCGAAAACAACAAATTAAATAGGATGGAAAATAGAAATTGAAAACTAAATTGTATTTTTTAGTTGCTATTTTCCCTTCTGATCTTAGCTTGCTAGCTGCTGCATCATTTCGAATAGCGATAACACTTTCTCTTTCTTAGTTCTTAGCTCCCCTTTGAATAGTAATCAGTAAGTCATTGGTTCAAATCCAATAATAGGGAAAAACGGTTGCAACTCCTTTTTTTGCTAGCATGATAGCAAGTACAGATTGACAGCAAGGAATCAGCTGAATGACCAAAGCATTGGTAAGTCCTTTGTTGTACTGGGGATCCTAAAGCAAAGAATATGCACTGCACCACAACCATACACATTCCATAAAATCTAGTTCAGAATCAGATCAATAGGATGCAAATGAAAAAAAAAAGTGTAATAATCATTTGATCACAAAAGCGAATCCCTCATTTTAAGTAATCAGCAAATTTCATTTCTCAATGTCAATTTATCTGGTCAAGATTCAAATCATCCTATATATATTTATTAGAGACCCTTGAGTCAATTTTTCCGGATGGATGCATTTTGTTAGCAGCAAAAACACACATAACTTAAAATAATGTTCAGCCTAGCAAGTAAATCTACTTTGTACTCAAACCTCAACACATCATACTACTCACTTTATAACACAAAACAAAAGGGGAAAATGTATTTATTTTAATCATTTGACTATGCTGTTAAACATTAAAGCAAATCAAGTTTCAAGGAGAAAATATAATAAAATATCAATTTCATGATGTTCGGAAAACAACAATCATTACCCAAAACAAAAACTCGATCACCCAAGCTTTTCTCCAATTTCCATCGACCATACTCTTCATCCAGCTTGTACACTTTGAAATCAACCGCTTTAGGACCATCACAGTATCTAACATACCGAATTGGTAAATATAATTACATTTAAAAATCCTATCATATTAATATGGAATTGAAAAGAGTATAATTCAAAAGGATAAGAATGATAGTAAGGCTGTCCTAACCTGTCAATTTTATCCAGCAATGTTTCTTGAGAACACCTGGTGAATACTACAGATCTGAATTTTAACGAAATAATAAGATTAGAAAGTTTGTTAAAATTACTCAATTCTCAGATTTTAAATAGTTTAAAACAAAAACATATGTATATTGGAGTTTTAATATGATAATTCGTAAAGGACAGTCGCAGTAACTTAACAGTACATTCAGTTAACTTTTCTATTTAAAAAAAAAAAAAAAAAAAAACAATAAAATGCAATACAGAAAGAGTTATGGCATAAGGTAGTATATACATTAGAGTTCAGTTTTTTTCTTCTTTGATGCAATTTGCTTAGTATCCTTTTGACGTTTTTGAAGTATTTGGAGTGGTATTTTTTCATGTCTTTCAACAGATGTTTCTCCTTTTTCTATTTTTTGACTGGCTATGTACTTGCCCTTCCTTGATTTTCTTACAATTTCCTCCATTGTGTCTTGCAATAATTTGCATTTTTATGTATCAGTTAGATATGTATGGTAAATTATGTGTAGACTAATGCTTGAATCATATAATAAGCAAGGTGAAGTATGCTTCACTTACCTGATGTTCTTCAACTTTACGTGAGTCATTTTGCTTATGTGAAATTTCCATCTCCAAAATCTTTGAAACTGTGTAATTTTCTTTGCCATACTTCAAATTGTATTCATCAAGATGCAGTTGGAACAAATATTCATTGCCAATTATTTTTTGAATATCTTTTGGTAAAAGATTCTCATCTAATTTCAAAATCTGTATGAACAATGTATCATACAATTAGTAAAATATGTATTAAAACTTAAATATTCAGATAATAAAGATATAGGACTGACATTTAGATATGAAATTACCTCTTGCATTTCTGCAAGTTCTTTTGCACTCTTAGATATAATTTTTTCAGCTCCTTTGTCAAACAATATGAATGTGGTTGAACCGGTCTCGTCTTGTACTTGGACTTGTATTCTATAGCTATTTTAGATACAAAGTTGTTAGTAGAATATTATATATATATATATATATATATATATATATATATATATATATATATATATATATATATATATATATATTTTGTGTGTGTTTGAGAATTTACAATTTTTTTTTTTAATTACCTTGGGACTGCAAACTTTGGCTCATTTTTACAACGTTCACACCATAGAACTCCTTTGACTTGTTTCACTTTCGTCTTGCATATAAGGCATGCAACATAATACCATCCATATTTGTTATTGATATTAATGATCTTGGCATTGCATGTTACCAGCAAGTCCTATAATACAAAGTTTAGTCAGTTTATAAAATTATATCTTATTATAAAACACATAAACAGGTACTAATTATGATAAATTCACAATGTCAGAATATAGTTGATACCTTTGTCTCTGAGTTCCATTCCAGGCCCTTTATTTCAGCAACTGTTTTTTTATTATTTAAGGCAAGTACACCATCTTGTATTTTAGGTAGTCCCTTTGGCAATATTTCTTTTATGTTTATGTCCATTGTGGTGTATCTAACAAAAAATTAGGTATAACTCATTAAAACAATAACAGAACAGTTTCTATATGTATATATATATATATATATTTAAACAAATAGTTTTAATACTATCTATCATTTAAGGATATCGCTAAGTAGGTACACCCTTAAAAAGAGAAAGTGTAATAATAGTTACTTGTTTCTAATTTCAGCAACTTCTGGAATGTCTAAATTGACATACAGCTTTGTTGCAAAAGTTGATGACAATTGATAATCACCTACAAAAAAAGTTGTAAGATTTCTAAGCATTGTAGATACATAAATATTATGTATTTAGCAAATGAGTTAATCAATTGTTACCTCTGAAAGTTTTCACAATAGTTGAAGTAACTATTATAATGAATGGCCCTTTATTTGTTTTGTAAAAATCATCATCTATTTGGTGTGCAGTATTTCCCCACAAAGTTGTTTGAACTGATTTGTTCCTGAAATTGTTATGTGTAAGTTTGAGTTATTTAAAAATTATAACATATGAGTTTTAAAAAATATATAGATATCTTACTCTTCTAACAACAGTTGAATGTTTCTCATCTTCGTTGGATGCCCTCTTATTTTGATCTCCTCAATGGCTCCAATGTAGTCTAATATGCCAATCACATCTGGTAAGAACACATTTAAAAAAAAAAAAAAGAGTAAGTATTAAGTTATGAATTGCATTGTTTTTTAGCTCTATAAAAGTAGATGCTTGGCTTGTAAAACAATTAAAATTACCAGTCAAGTAAGTAGTGTCATAGCAACGGGAAGCTATTGTTTCATAATCAGCAAATTCAAATTGGGATTGAGGTATTGAATGATCAAATCTGCCGAATTTTGAGACTGAAGTTGTTGAATTGAAAAGTATTTTGAGTTTGTTATGTACTGGACGATAGTTCCCTTTATTTTCTTCAACCAAGAAATTTGTAATTGTATATATGCTCCCTTCATTTAGTTGTGGACGATAACTTTGAGCAAGATTCTTTCTGATGCTTGCATGTATCAATGTTCCCTACAAACATTTTAAATGAATTATCTCTTAATCAATAATAGCAGTATATAACAATCAATTTACATTAACTGACTGCAAATTTTAATAAAATAATATTTGTAAAATTTATTCTAAAAAGAAATCAATTATGAATTTACCTCTTCGTCGACCAATATCATATCAAGGCTGATCAGATCATGGTTGTTTGCTATATTAATTGCATCCCACATTCGTAAAACTCTAACTTTCACTTTTGAGTTATCTTTGTCTCTTGATATTTGCTTTAAAGTTGTGTACTCCATATTCGTATGACTTTGTATTATCTGCATAATTTAAACATTAGTAAAATTTATATATCATTATAGAGTAAAATCTATCATTTGCAATATTAGTGACAATCTAACTTATATTATTGACAGTTTTAAATTAATTAACAGTATGTATTACGTCTGCGTAAAACATTCAATGAAAGGGGAATAAATTAATTGGGACATAATAATTATACATGTTTATTTAATTTAAAATAAATTAAAAACCAACATAACATTTCGTAGTTGATCATATTAAAACCCAAAGATTATATTGCCCATTGAACTTGTTTACTGTTTCTTAATGTACAAAGCTAACTAAAGTTTACAATGCCCATATAATAAATATAGAGAGGGAAAACAAATGCAAAATAAATACAACAAAAAAATCATATAGCAAACCAAAACAACAAACCCATAATCAAAACCAACTAAAAGAATCCCAAGAAATAGGAAGTTTACTGATGCGGCCTAGTATTGGGAATTCAACAATTTCCGAGGTCAGCCCTTTGTAAGCCAAGAAAACATGATGTGAAATTAAAATTGTAACAAAAGAAACAAAGAATTGATTTAAAAAAAAAAAAAAACAAAGCAATAAAAGGTAGGACTAATATAACCAAAGAGAAAAAATTTACTATGAAATTCTGCATTGATGATGAGAGAAAAACCCCAGTGAATGGGCAGAGATAAACAAAATAAACATAAAAAGGTAGAGGAAAGTAACAAACCTTGGAGGTGGCATTGATAAACATCAAAGATTGACAATTTGTATGAATTTCAAGTAATATAATTTATTCAGCAATCTAACAACTCTGATTAGCTAAGTTTGATTATACTTTTAGCAATGTATAAAGTACACCTTATCATACGTTTTAGTTTGATTTACGTAATAAAAATCTGTAAAGCAAAAACAATATTTAGTCAATATAACAATCGAACAAAAAGAACTAAAGAAATTGAGACAAAAAAAAAAAGAAACATTCTTGATGTATTTTCTGCAGCCTTGGAGCCATTCTTTAATGCTGCTGCTTCTCAGTTTGTTTTAGGCCAGCAAATTCCTTTGTCCCTATGGCTATCATTGGCCCCAGTTGTTATTGGTAATTCTTTTGACTCTGAAATTCTCCCTTCTATTTACTTCTCTTATTGAAAGGACAGAAGCTTGATTTCATAATCTGGCATATGGGACATATTACTGATGCTGCCTGTAATCTTGTCAAGAACTAAACACATACAGAACACACACACACATATCACCTCTCATAGACCCACAGAAATGGGGGTTTTGTGCACTATATATATATATATATATATATACACGTAGATATACATATATATATATATATATATATATATATATATGTATATGTATATGTATATGTATATGTTTGTATGCAGTGCATGAGTGCATCTATGGATATGCATCTGCAGCCAATTTCTCAACCTTGGCAATGCCAACTCACTATTTAAATCTGGTTACAGTATAGAATCAGCTTTTATATTTCATCAACTACTACTGATATAGTCTGTAACTATTATTGCAGGTGTATCAATGGCATCACTGACTGAGCTTTTCTTAAACAGAGTTACGTTTGATGTGTTAAATTACACCTTTGTAACTGCATCAGGTGACAAAGCGTTGTTGAGCTGCGTTGATTGATATCTTTAGGATTACATAGCCAATGTTGGTTAATTGTATGTAAAATACCACTTGCTCTTGTCTCTTTCCTAGGATTATCAACCACCTTTTACAATCTTGCTGTAAATGATGCAATGTAAAAAAAAGTTAAGAATTTCATATGACAGATGAGGTATTTGGAAGGGAACTATTATATTTGATTCAACCCTTAAGTACATCAAGATTTCATAATCCCAATAGCCACAACTATTTCATATATTAGCCAACCGAGCAACTTTTGTGTGAAAAATTCTGGGATAAATTAAGTGGAGGTAATACATTTCTAGTTCTTTCTACATCCATTGATCATTAGTCCAAGTTGTCTAATTAATCCTTTTATTTTTAACAGACAGGAATGGACAGTACAAACGTGTATGCTTATATTTCAATTATTGCTCTCTTGGTTTGCATCCCGCCAGCAATAATTGTAAGTTAATTTATCATGAATATTGTATAAAGTTTTGTTAATCTATTTTCTCAATGTTTCAATCGAAGTTTATTACATATAACCGTGGGATTACTTGGATTCATTTCAGATTGAGGGCCCCCAACTGATGCAATATGGTTTTAGGGATGCTATTGCCAAAGTGGGTTTATACAAATTCCTCTCTGATCTGTTCTGGATTGGCATGTTTTATCATCTGTACAATCAGGTATGCTATAGAACATGCCATATTCAACTGCTCCTTTAATCTAAAGGTATATGAGATCTTTATGTTTGATATATGTTGATGTTGACTTGACCTCTCAGCCTTCCAATTTGTTTCAACCTTTATCTGGGTTTGTGATATCACTCCCTCATCATTAAATTATGGCATTTATCTCTTCATATTCCACTGTACATAAATTTGCATTTGAATGGACCATGGATGAGTTGTTGAACATGTGCCTTTATTTGGGTTGTTTAACCATCTGTGTACTTGTCTAGGTGTCTGATAGAAACACAATATGACTCAATATCTCAAGCGTGATGCAGGAAAATGAACTCTAAAAATGGGACTTGTGTTTGGGAAACAAAAATAAGAAAAAGAAAAAAAAGATAGGATCTAGGTATCAGGAAAAGTGATGAAAATAGAAAAATAGAACCTAGGTATTACCAACTAGGATTGTTTGTAATCAGCACCAAGCATGGAAGAAGCATAGGAACTTAGGAATCACCATCTAGGCTCGCTTAGAATCACCACCAAGCACTTGAAGCAGGCTTCCAACCAAAATTTCATAAAATCCATCAACTGCCTACAATAGTGAATTTTGGGCCCTTCGAATAGGATCCCAAATTACATAAAAAATGTAAACAAAGTGAATTCATAATGAGATTGCATCATATATGGAAATAAAAATATATATAATCAAAGCTGAAAGCCCTCTAAAAGCATCAATCATGATCAATAAAGTCCAACAAAATCAATCAGCATTTAACAGTTGCAGTTTGGTATTTCTGAAACCTTTTTTTGTTCCTCTGCCCCAGATAAAGTATTTTGTTGGAGCACCTTCTTCTGTTTCCTAACTTCAGGTTTGAAATTACATTGCAGGTTGCTACTAACACTTTAGAACGTGTTGCACCACTTACACATGCTGTTGGAAATGTATTGAAGCGAGTTTTTGTCATTGGATTCTCTATTGTTGTATTCGGTAATTGCTCATTGCTTATTTATGACATTTATATGCAGTGTTAAATAAGCAACTCTGAAAATTCAGTGTACTGGAAATTTTAGATTTGATGTCATATCTCTATGGTTTCAAATTTCACAGGCAATAGGATATCCACACAAACTGGAATTGGTACTGTTATAGCAATTGCTGGTGTAGCCATTTATTCCCTAATAAAGGCAAACATAGAAGAGCAAAAACGGGTAATATTTCTATTCTGTTTGTGATATTTTTTCCTTTATTTGTGAAATTGACTGAATTGAAAGGAAAGTTCATCCACTAATTAGGTAAAACATGAATTGTTTTTTTCTTGAGAAAATGAATGTTCTTCAGAGCATGTTTACAAAAAACATGATTGTTTACTGCATAACTTGAGCCATTATAGACAAATGTTATTATATTCAATAGGCTAATATGCTGCCACATTATGAAATAAAACCTAGGTATTTCACATTACCAACACTATGTTAGGGATTTATATAAAATAATAAAACGGAATGCAATGGAGTATAGTGCATTTCGTCCAATGTGTTTGGGAATTTTTAAAGAAGGAATGCAAAGAAAACAGATAGATAATTTTACTAGTATATCAATCAACTTCCAAACAGTGGATGGAATGGAAAGGATTCTTTTCATTCCATTCATTTCTATTCTTTATCTGCCTGTAAAGCAATATTCGACTTCTGCCACCCCCAAGTTATTCTAGTACACCTTTAGGCTTTAAAGTTTAGACCCTTTTTGCAAATCAAATAATAACAATAACAATCAACACCTTTAGACCCTTCGATTTTATTTCTAAATATTTCTTTTAGCATTTGAAATGAGCATGAGCTGAACTGTGATAGACCAAAATTATTACGTATCTTATCTTCAATTTTTTTTTTTTTTTTATTTATTTATTTTTTGAAGAAGCCATTTTTTGACTTGGGCCTCACATATATTACTTAAACTTTTCAGAAGGCTGCAGCAACTTCCACATCATAGGGTTGCACTGTTGGATTGACTATGGAAACCCTGTATATTAATGAGGGTAGTGAGGATATTCATAAAACTTGTTTGAGATGATATCTTTGGATTCAGTCTATACAGAGCTGGTGCAGCTGTTTAAAGTGGATGGTTCAAGTTTTCAAGCCATTGGTGGATGCTTCCGTTAAAATAACAACTCTGGGAAATAGAGAAAAGAATAAGATCAAAACAGAAGTTTTTCTTACAAATTCTAAAAGCTCATTTTTTATTTCTATTCTTTGGACTGTTTCAAAATTGTACCATTTCAATTTTATCAGGTGTATGTTAGAAGAATGCACTGTGTTGTAATGGAAAAGCTTCAATTTGGTCTCTCGCACACAACTTTGTTAGTTCATGTTTTAGTGGTAGGTCTTAATTTAGTGGACCCTACTTGATGACATTTAAGAGGAGAAAATCGATTTAAAAAAAAAAAGTAATTCCATATAATATATAATTAGAACTTGATGGATCGGATTTGCAATGTATCGAGAGGGGAATGTGCGTGGAAGCTATAGATTAAATTGCAATTTCCATTTTTTGGGTTCTTTATTAATTGATTTTGTACTCTTTGTCTTGGAAGATTCATCACAAATCGAAATGGTTAGAATTATTTGAATTATTTTTGTAACCCATTTTTTTTATGTTATTGTAATGAGTATATCAAATTGTTTTGTGTTATTAATTATTGTAATGAGTTTGTGCAAAAAAAAAAAAAAAAAAAAAAAACAATTATATATAAAATAAAATACAAGGACATACATGGTTCAGTCTAAGGCATACATCCACAATTAGGTGAAAGTTTTACCATGAAGATGGTAAGATTACAAAGGTTGGGTCAAGTTTAATGAATCCCATTAATTGTTATTTCTCCTAAATCTGTCATTGAATAATCTAACCAATATTCTCCAATTTGATCTGACATATCTGTGCTCAGATTTTGACGGTTCAACCAATATTCTCCTATTTGATCTGGTACATTTGAAATTTGATTGGACATATTTGTAGTCTGGTCTAGAGTATGATCTGGTGTACTCATAGTCTGATTTAACAGATTTATAGTATGATCTATCATAGTTATATTCTGACTTGACACGCTCTCTTCTTTTTTAGAATGCCTTCTGAGTCTACAAATCACTAGATCTCCTGTCTGTACACAAAAAATGAGAATTACGAATGTATTATTAAAAGAGAAAGAAAAAGAAGATATATGAGACACAAATAAAGAATGTAACTTTAAACCAAACCCTAATTAATATTCATAAATAAAAAATAATAATAATATAGGAAAAAAATTGAAAAGAAGATATATGAGACACAACTACAAACAAAGAAATAGAAAAATAGTATGTCAAGAATATATATATGTTTTTTAAAAGAATAGTATGTCAAGAAACTAAACTTAAACCAAACCCAAAGGTTTTTGAAAGCAATAAAAAAAATCATTAATCAAATATACTTTAATATGTCAAGAATATAATTTTTTTTTATTATAAAAAACATCACTTAAAATTGAACCATTCACTAATCATATGTGAAAAGACCTCACTTTAAATTGTCATCTTATCTCTAATATTCCATATTTAGAAGTTTTCTAGAAAGAAAAGACAAAGAAAGAAAAGGAAATTAGAGATGATTAGTAAGTACCTTAGCGTTTTGTAGTAAGGACTCATCAAGGCTAATCTCATGCAATATCCAGCGACAGCGGTTGTGGTTGTCGTCGTCGTTGGAGTTGGACTTGGCGGTCTTGACGTGGCTGTTCTCATAATGGTAAGTCTTTTTAACTCCGATTCTTTTTCTTTCGTTTTGGTCGGCACAGTAAAAAATATTGCTGGAATTACCATCGCCTTTCCAACAACCTTTGCCGATGCTTCTCTTGCAACGGTTGGACTTGGAAGAGACCCTCTTCAATCTTGTGAAGAAGAACATCTCTTCTTTGTTTCGTATACAGTTATTAGCTCTTTCCATCTTCTCCCAAATCTGCCACGGTTCTTCAGTGCCGTAAAGATCGCGTTCTGGGATTACTTCATGGCATTTACAGTAGGAAATTTCCGTGGCCTTGGGATGAAGATAGTGAGTCACTAGCACTTCGTCTAGTGGATCAAACACGAACCCGCCTGGCCATTCAAGCGTCGATGAGGATGAAGGTGAAGATGATAATGCAGCCTCCATTTTTTGACTCTTGCTCTCTCTTATTCTCAGCTCGCTGTGTTTCTGAAACTGTGCTTTGTGTGAGTGTAGGATAGGTTTAACACAGTATTAATTTATATGTATTTTTGCAACTCCTTTTCTATAAGGATACGGATTCCTTGCCAAAAAAGATATTAAAAAAAAAAAAAAATGGCACTTGAGTCAGCCCTAAATCTTAACCGACTCTAATTAGAATTAGAAAGTATACGATTAGTCAAATATCCCACGACACAAACACAAAAACATTTTAGTCAGAAGATTGTTATCGTTCTTGGTTTCTGATGGAGAACTCTGCTCTTTTTTTTTTTTTTTTTTTGATAAACTTCAATGCATAACTAGAAAAAAGGAGCACACAATGGATAATCTGTCTTACAGCAAGCCGATAAGGCAGAGGGCAGATTATCCTTATTGAAGAAAAAGGACAAACGGGAAAGCAAAGAAAATCTAGCAGCCTGGTGCGCAACACCATTACAGGACCTATTTACCCAAACAAAAATACAAGAAGAAAAACAGTCCAACAGAGCATAGATATTGCGGATAGGAATGATCAACATCCAGGGGCAGGGGCTGTTGGGGTTGTTGATAGCATCGATGCAGATCTTGGCGTCCCCCTCAAATACCACATGATTCCATTTTTCAGTCCTGGCTAACTGCATAGCCCAGAGCAGAGCATCAGTTTCAGCTTGACACGGTGTAGTTTTTTTAATGGTCCTAGCCCAAACTTTAACTGGTACACCAAGGTGGTCTCTAGCAATTACAGCGATAGCGGCGGAGTTGTTTGAAGTTGCAGCATCCACATTAATTTTGATCGTGCCCAGAGGAGGGGGAGACCAATGCTGTTGACTTAGACAAGGCTTAGGAGTGCAAGGAGGGGCTGTAACTAAGGAAAATTCATGAACCTTGGTGTTTACCATGTGGATGGAAGTCAGTACATCCCATGTGGCATTATGGAAAAAAGAATTGTTTCTCGACCGCCAAATTTCTTCCAAAATTAGAGCCATGGTAAGTGATACCTGACCTTGATGCCGTTGACTGTCAGGGAAGATTGGGGGGTCTAGGACCCACTTGATAATGTCCTCGGCTTGATTTACGTCCACCAGCTCTGTTCTGAGGCCCCAGCAAGCAGCAAACCATAAGGATTTAGAGGCAGGACAGCCGAGGAAGAGATGGCAAGGTGTCTCAACTTCTTCCTTACAGAACACACAGTTTGGATCATCAATTTGAAGCCGGGACCTGAGATTCTCTCTGGTAGGCAGAGCATTTACACCTAGCCTCCAAAGGAAAATTTTGGTCCTTTCTGGAATTTTTAACTGCCACAATTTGCTCCAATTTAATCCGGAGGAGGTTGTCGGGGGGGTGGGGTCGCGGTCAACAAAGTATGCTGATTTTACTGAAAAGCAACCTTTTGAGTCCGGCACCCAAATGAGTTTGTCAGGAGACGGCTTGGAAGGCACTGGCATGGAGAGGATAGCTTGTGCAGATGGGGTGTCAAAAAGAGCCTTAACCAGGTCAACCTTCCAGCATTTCAGATCCGGATCAAAAAGGTGGCTCACCAATAGGGGTCTATGAGTTTCTGTTGTTTCTCTAGGAGAAGGAATGAAGCCCTGTATCCAAGGCACCCACGGGTCTTGCCAAACATTGATGGTAGTTCCATCCCCAATAATGTAGCATGCTCCCTTTACAACGACTTTCTTTGCTTGCTCAATCGCCTTCCATATCGGTGACGCATGATTAGGCCTGTCTGCGTAGAGCCAATTCTTACTGACCTTATATTTAGCTCTTAAGATACTCATACATAGGCTGTCTCTCTTGGATGCAATCATCCATGCTAGTTTGGCCAAAAGGGCGTTATTAACTTCCTTAGCTTTTTTGAAGCCAAGACCTCCTTGCTTTTTTGGGAAACAGAGCTTGTCCCAAGATCTCCAGGCGAGGAAATTACCATCCACATTTTTGGGTTTCCACCAAAATCTTCTAGTGAGGGAGTCAAGGTTATTGCATACCTTATTGGGGATGTTGAAAGCTGACATGGCATAAATGGGAATGGTTTGGGCCACAAAGGTTATGAGCGTTCTTCTCCCTGCCCAAGATAGACACTTACTTCTCCACCCAGCCAATCTTGCTTCCAATTTTGATTGGAGGAAGGCAAAGTCTTTGGTCGGAGCCCTTGTTAAGAAGAGCGGCGCTCCAAGGTATGTGGTGTCTTTTTTGAGGGTCTTGATATGGAGAATATTTTTGATGGACCTTTGGGTGGATCTCTGAGTGTGCTTGGAGAAAAAAATACCTGACTTACTTCTGTTTACTAGCTGCCCAGACCAGAGGCTGTATTTCTCTAGGATTTCGGAGATGGTTTCCGCATCTTTTTTGGTGGCTTTTGAGAATAGAACAATGTCGTCCGCATACATCACATGAGTGATAGTTGGACCGCTTATGCTGGTTTTGATGCCCTTGATGTTTCTTTGCCTAAGCTCATGATCAAGCATTCTAGAGAGAATTTCTTGCCCCAGAATGAATAGGTAGGGGGAGAGCGGATCACCCTGCCTCAGCCCTCTGCTTGGCCTGAAATTTTCTGTCTTGCCACCATTAACCAAAATTTCAAAAGTCACTGAAGAGATGCAGGATAGTACCCAATTTGAGAAAACCTTATTGAAACCCAAGTGAAGGAGCACCGTGTGGATGAATTCCCAGCTCACTCTATCATAAGCCTTTTGAAGGTCCAGTTTGATTGCCATCAGTCCAGGCTTGGTTTTCCGGGTTTTAAAGCTGTGAAACATTTCATGGACAATGATTTGATTTTCAGCGATCCACCTATTAGGGATAAATGCTGATTGCGCTGGGGATATGATTTTATCGAGGTGTGGTCTGAGCTTTGCTACCAAAAGCTTTGAAATGATTTTGTACACCACGTTGCAAAGACTTATAGGTCTGAAATGTTGAACAGCAGTGGGGTTAGAAATTTTAGGAATGAGAACAATCAGAGAATTATTTACCTCTCTGGGCATAGACCCGATGCGAAAGAAGGACGTGACCGCCTTGATGACATCGTCCCCGACAGTTGGCCAAAGCTGTTTATAAAATATAACCGAATAACCATCTGGTCCCGGGGCTTTGAGATCTTGCATGTTGAACAAAGTGGCCTTAATTTCCTCTGGTGGGGATTCTACTAAGCTCAGAATTTTCATCTTCCGTAATACACGGTAGCACCAGGTGCTCTAGATGAGCGGGGAAATTAACTTCCTCTTGCTTGAAAAGCTTTTTGAAGTTGTTTAAGAACAGTCTTCTGATTGAATCCACCTCCGTGATCCAAGATCCTTGCTCATCCCTAATTGCATCAATATTATTCCTTTTCCGCCTGATTATTGTGGACAGGTGGAAAAACTTGGTATTCCTGTCACCAAGCTTAAGCCAAAGCTCTCTGGATTTTTTTCGCCACAAGGTTTCACTTCTTAGCAGCCATTCAGATAATTCCGCTTGGAGCGCTTCCTCAACCGCACCAGCATTTTCAGAGGGGGTCCCCTGTTGTATTCCCTTGATGGCTTGGAGCAAAGAATTTATCTTGTTTTGACAGTTACCAAATACTTCCTTATTCCACTTCCGAAGCGCGTCCCTAGTTGAGGCTTGTTTCTTGTATAATCTTATGAATTCAGAACCTGTAACTTTGTCCTTCCATGTTGACTCGATAACTTTATGACATCGGTCATCCCTGAGCCAAGTTACTTCAAACCTAAACGGACGGTGCGCAAAGTTGGATCGGGGATTTGTATCCAATAGAATAGGTGCATGATCAGAGTTTATAGCGCCAAGATGAACAATAGAGGCTCCCGGATAGGCCAATCTCCAGGACATGTTTGCTATGCCCCTGTCTAGCCTTCTTTTAATTGAAGCATTACCCCATCTACCTTTTGCCCAGGTGAACTTGCTTCCCGAAAAACCGAGATCTATGGCTCCAAATTCAAACATCAACTCTTTAAGGTAATTTGTAGCTGAGGAGCAACCTTTCCTTCCTCCTAAAATTTCATCCTCATTGATGACATAGTTGAAATCACCCATACACATCCAGGGTCCTTGGTAGGACTTGAGCAGGGCCATAAGATTTTCCCAGGCCTTTTTCTTTTTTGAGAAGTAAGGTGGACCATAGAAACCAACCATCAGCCACTCACAAACAGAATCGGCAACAGAGACCGCAATGAGATTCTTATTGTACTCCACTTCCCTGACCGAAAAACCTTCTTTCCACAGAACACAGAGACCACCTGCTTTACCCTTAGCTTCAACCACTAACATGTTATCAAAACCAATAGAACTTTTAACAACTTCCATTCTACTAACAAGAGCTTTTGTTTCAGACAGAAAAATTAAATCGGGTTTTACCCCTTTTATTTGAGCCTTTAAGGCTCGAACTGTCGAGGCGTTGCAGATGCCTCGACAGTTCCAACCGAGTAGCTTCATGGGGATGGTGGGGGCATGATAAGGCCCGCCTCCTCGGCCGTAGTAACATTTGAATCAGAGTTTTCAATATTGGGTATGCAGGGGTGAGAGTGCATATGGGAGAAAAACTTACAAGCGTTTGCTTCATCTTCAGATTTTTGCTTTTCCTGTAGGATGAACTGCTCAAGCCTTGACTGAGGGATGAGTGTTACTGTGTCCGGATCGAAGAAAACCGGTTCCGACCCACTCGCTGCCTTCCTTAGCCTTTTGGCAAAAATCCCTATTTCCACATCTGTGATCTTCCTTTTTTGGTTCTTGGGCAAGGGAGGTGTATGGGGCGGCTGGGTAGGAGCTTTTAAATGAGGCTGTGCTGTGCTTGGGTTGGAAAATGGTGTGGAATGGATGGTGTCCCTCTGAGGTGCGGAAATTTGGGCAGCTGAGTATTTTAGGGATTGTGTCTGTGTTTTTGGTATATCCGTGCCCGATAAATCTGTGGTGATGTTTTGACTAGGAAGGCAGTGGGCTAGGGGGTCTACCGTGGGCTTCAGGCCCACTTTCACAGGGGTTAGCCTAAAGAGCTTACGGAAGCCCAACATTTGATTGGATGTATCAGGACTCTCATGTTCATTGGGCTCTGTGGATGCAGCATGCTGATGGATTGCTCTCTTCGAGCCCATATCCGTAACAGATTGGGGATGCACCTTTGCATGCGTACTTTTGTCAGGTGGTTTAGGCGTAGTGGGCCTGGCATGTCCCTGCCACGTTTGGTGCAGTATGGTCGACCCCGTATCGTCCTTTGGGGTAGTATAGTACAACGCTGCACACGTCCCTCCAGGCTGTACAACTGGCACAGGACAGTCTGTTACTACCTGTGTGTGTACTGGCAGAGGTTCGGTGTTGCCGGAGGTGCTGGCTGGGACCTCCGTACACGAGAACACCTCTGACGGGTAATCATCGTTTCCGGCCCGGAGCCAAGGACCAGCTGCACTGAAACTATTGCCTTTAGGATTGCAAAGCTGGAAACGGTTTCCTTCACAGGATCTTTCTTCATGCCCAATGATTCCACACTTGTAACAAAAGTCAGCTAGCTTCTCATATTTGAATCCAATCCAGATGTCAGATTTGTTTGGCCGGGGTAGGAAGAAGCCTGGTAACAGAGGCTTTTCAATCGGGATATCTACACGTACCCGTAGGAATTTCTTCCAACCGCCGCCGGGGTCACTGATTACATCTACTTCCAGGACCTGTCCTAGATGTGCTCCTATTTTTTTGAGGTTGTTTTTCGATCTCCACAGTGTTGGAAGACCGTGCACCTGGACCCAAAACGTGGAAGTAGAGAAAGTGACTTCTTGCCAGGTGCAATCGGGACTCCATCTTTTTAAAATGAGGTGGCCACCTCTGAATGACCATGGTCACCTAAGGAACACTCTGTGAGCATCTACTTCATGTTGGAATGAAAACATGAAAATGTTTTTATCAAGGCGTTTGACTTCCATTGTGTAAACTGGTTTCCAAGCCTTAAAAGCAATGTCTTTAACATAGTTGAGACCAGTATCTTTGGAAGTGATGAGTTTACCGATTAAGGTGAGGTCAGGGAATAAAGATGGGTCTTGGTTTGGAGGGAGCTCTATTCTATATTCATCGCATGATATCTTCTCTGTGCGGGTTATGAGGTCAGCGATCTCCATCCTGGAGTGAAACTGTAGCGCCTGTTGGAGAGTGGTAACAGGCAGCAAAGTGTGTTGGTATCTTTTTGCAGGTGATAGGTTGTATGGGTAGCAGAAACATATACCGGGAAACAGGTGGAATGGGGTGCCGAGTGCAGGTGGGAGGTGGTGGCAAAGGGTGATTTTGTTCAGGGGAAAAGGTGAGGGGGAGGAGGTACTAGTGGGAGTCTTGGAGTGAAACTGTAGAGCCTGCTGGAGAGTGGTAACAAGCAGCAAAGTATGTTGGTATCTTTTTGCAGGTGATGGGTAGTATGGGTAGCAGAAACATATACCGGGAAACAGGTGGAATGGAGGTGCCGAGTGCAGGTGGGAGGTGGTGGTAAAGGGTGATTTTGTTCAGGGGAAAAGGTGAGGGGGAGGAGGTACTAGTGGGAGTACGGAGAGAAAAACTTTTTAGACTCTTCATTCCATGGAACTAGAGAACTCTGCTCTAGTACCGTGTAGAATTGTAGGTAATAAAGCGTGCGTATAGTGCCTATATTATTATTATTATTATTATTATTTTCGATCAAAATATGAGTTGAACCAAGATATTGTTTAATTAAGAAACAGAAACTAAAAACTGATTGGGTTCCAGTTAGTTCAATTGGTAAAGTCTCTGATGGTTAAATAAGAGATTTGGAATTCAATCCCCACCTATACTAAAAATTAATTGGTGTCTTGGTCTGATAACAGTGGCGGCTTTAGGAATTTTTTTTCGGGTGTTTCTCAACAAGCATAAATTATACAATCTAATAACAAGAAAATTTTATATATTGACAACAACAACAATAACAATAATAAAAAAACACGCAAATATATAAAATTTTACAACATAAAGCTTGTGAAGTTCAGTTGTGGTTGTTTTTAGTATTGCTGAACAGGGATGGACGACGATGGCTAGGGAGAGTAAGTGGGTTTCTTATTTCCTTTGAGCCTTTAGGTTTGATTTAGTTTTAGTTTAAATTGTTTAATACTTGTGAATCTGCAAGGCATTGAGGCAGTGAGGATTTAAAAAAAAAAAAAAAAAAAAATTGTTGAATTAAGGTTTTGGAGTAGTGATAGTCTTAGTCTGAGATGAGATTGATCTTGCAGTGGGCTTTTCTATTGGTGTTTGGTTTGGGCCCTTATTAATTAGTTGTTTTATCATAATTTTTTTTCTCATGATTTTCATTCAGGTTTTTTTTTGGGGGGGGGGGGTGTTTCCATGGTTTTATAAACCAGAACGATGGTTGAACATGTAACGTCATAAATAATATAATTATTAAAATTTTAAATTGTATAAATAAAAATATAATAAGTTTATTTATAATAATATGATAGCAAAATGTAAAAACATAATATTTAGTGACACTTTTTGTGTAAATTTAATCAAATTTCTTTAGAATGGACAATCACATGTTTAATTATAATCATAAAAATAAAAAGTTTATTATATATATATATATATATATATATAATAAATTAATTGATGTTATATAAAAATTAAGTAACTTTTTAAGTTTATTCACTTAATTAACTAAAACTACTATTTTTTTCTAATCAAAATTATTGGAAAAAGAAAAAAGAAAAGTAGTTGTACAATGAAAAAAGCTAAATTTACGTGACTTTGACCAATTAGTTATATAATATATATTATAATATTTTTGAGGAAAAGTAGTCGTACAATGATAGTGTGTCAGGTACAGGAAAAACTAAAAATAAAGCCGTAGAAGAGGCTTAAAAGAATAAAAAAACATGTGATTCTTTTTGCTTGAAAGACCCTAATATATTGTTAAGTTGCTTAAATTATGGACCAAAATTTAATTTTATTGGCATAAAAAAAATTCAGGGTGTTCCCAAAATTTTTTTTAAAGGTAGATAAATATAAAATTTTAAATTATTATGTAAAAATTTTTTTTTTTCAAGTCAGGGTGGTCCTGGGACCACCCTAGCCATAAGGCGGCGTCGCCCCTGTCTGATGATAAAAAATTATCATTAAAAACGGACGTCATAAGTTGAAACTCTCTCTAAACAAAAAAAAAAAAAAAAAAAAAATGATATTGAGAGTTAGCAAGTAGTAACACACGTGTAGCCGGACTTGTATGTCCCAAACAATTTATAGAAGGTATGATTTAACAATTTAGAAAGATAATTGATTTTTTAAAAATAAAAAATATGGGTGAGTTTTGCCTTCTTTCCTCCACCTTTTAAAAGTCTTCCAAAATATTGAACTAAAAAAAATTCAATCGAGTTTAAACCTTTAACTGTTTCATGACTAAAAAAAAATTATTAAGTGAGTCAAAATAACTATTTTTTAACAAATTGCAAAATAAATGTTAATAAAAACTAAATATAAGAACTAAACTAACACTTTTTCATCTCATAAAAGAAGAATGATTTTTAAACCAAAAAAATATCTATAATATAGAAAGTTAAAAAATAATATTTTTTTTTTAGATAATTTCAATCTATGGCGTCCGCTCTTGATGAGCGTTCTTTATCATCAGACTAAGACACCAATCAGTTTTTGGCATAGGCGGGTATTGAACCCCAGATCTCTTATTCAACCATTAAAAACTTTACCAGTTGAGTTAACTGGAACCCACAAAAATAATATTTAAATATTAATAATGCATTAAATTTATTTAGGTCCAAAATGTATTGATGAGTGTGAACAAATGGGAGCCACCGGAAGCGAATGTGTCTCCCGGTGTTGTCTCCACAATTTTATGTTTTCAAATAATTGATGGTCTTGGTTTGCTAATAACATAGTTATTTATTTGAGTAGTGATGATTGCTCACTCACTAATATTGCACTGCACACTCACTATACACACTGCAATGTAAATTGAAATTGTGTTTAAAAATAATGATTTCAATTATCATGGAGAAATCGTATTTTCAATATATGATTTTATTATTTCACAATTTTAACTAAAATGAAAACAATATTTCAAAGAAAGTGTGTAATAATGATTGTGTAACGATATTTTCAATTCCTTGTTTATTTTTATTTTAGCTATTGTAGTGGTATAGACAATGAGGGTAGTCAATAATGGTTGAAAAAATTATTCAATACCCTGATACCTGGACTCCTCTTAAGATTGATAGTAAGAGATGGCTGAGCTAAAGTATTCAACTTTAATTAGTGGGATGTACAATTATATGAGATGACAAATCATTGCTCTCTAAATACTAATAATTACTTGTAATGATGGTTGGAAGATACCCTCTTCAATCTTGTGAAGAAGAACATCTCTTCTTTGTTCCTTATACAGTTATTAGCTTTTTCTAGCTTCTCCCATATCTCCCATGGTTCTTAAGTGTTGTAAAGATCGCATTCGAATTTCTTCAGGGCATTCACAGTAGGAAATTCCTGTGGCCTTGGGATGAAGATAGTGAATTACTAGCTGTTAATGTATATTATGTTATGGGCTTTAGGCCCAGCTATTTTACTTGTATAGCACACTTGCACCTTGTACTACACTTTACTTGTACCGCACATATGCTTACTTGTACCGCACATATATGCCTCCTATATAAAGGCATCGCATGTATATTCCTTCTGTATGAAATACAATACAATTGTGCAGTATTTCTAACATGGTATCAAAGCCACTGCTCTGACCTTTCTTTTAGCAGTCTTGTCTCTTTTGGTGTTACTCCACCCTTATCGCTTCCGCCATCACAACAGCCGCTGCAGCCACTCACCGTTGAACCTTCGACGTCTCTCAGCCATTGTCCTCAGGTTCCGAAACTGCAGCCGCCGTCGTTGAGGAGTCCTGCACCACACAGACCACTGCAATCACCGTCTCCGCCGTCCATCTTGCTCCGATAACGTTTCTGAAGCTACCACCGTGATCGTCTCGCCTCGATCTACGTATTCGTGGAAGTCTCGCAAGCAACGGAGCTCGCACGCGCTGCCTGAAGAAGACGCGCCTTAGCCACGCGCCTCACGCGCCGTCACACGCCTCCCTCAGGTCCTGCTGACGTCATCCGTGACGTCATCCTACCACGTCACCTAGGGCTGACGTCATCATCCATTCATCTGCTGACGTCACCCACCACAGCTGACGTCATCTTTGACTGACGTTGACCGGCGTTGACTTGACCGTTGACCAGCGTTGACTTTGACCGCTGACCAGCGTTGACTTTGACCGTTGACTTTCTACGGGGTTGACTTTTTTGCAGTCCAGGTTCTCCTTACCCAGTTTTTCGCGTAGATTTCATTTTTGCGGTCTGTTTTTGCATATTGTGTTTCTAAATGGATAAAAAGGATGTTTTTCTTCCTCGCCCCATCAATATTGTATTGGAGGGGAACAAGAATTACTTATCTTGGTCTCAAGCTATACGCAGTTTTCTCAAGGGTCGCATGCTCTGGCAATACTATACTGGTGCAATTACCATTCCTGTCAAAGGAGCAAGTGAAGAAGATGCTGCCTTCCTTGGTCGCATGATTGAATGGGATAGTCACAACCACATGATCCTCACATGGATTCGGAACACTTCCATTCCCTCCATCTCCAATCTATTGGGCAGCTTTGATGATGCAAAATCAGCATGGGATATGTTGGGCAAAAGGTACTCCACTACTCACGGATCCATGAAATATCAGTTGGTAGTTGAATTGCATCAACTTCGACAAGAACCAGGGCAATCCATCAATGACTACTATGATCAGCTTCGCTTCATTTGGGACCAAATTGACCTTTCTGATCCAATTTGGGCATGCACAAAAGATGCTCAGCAATATGCTACTGTTAGAGATGAATTTCGTCTCTATGAATTTCTGATGTCACTTCACAAGGACTTTGAGCCCATCCGAGGACAGCTTCTTAATCGCAGTCCTCCTCCCTCTCTTGATACTGCTGTAAACGAGTTGGTTAGAGAAGAAGCTCGGCTTGCAACCCTTCAAGCCCAGAATAAGTTCAATGTTTTGGCTATTACTCCTTCTGCTCCTTTCATTGAGCAACCTCAGCAATCAAGTGATTCCTTTAGCTCTAGCAATCGTCGTAAGCAGACCAACAAGAAGTTCTGCAATTATTGCAAGCGTCCTGGCCACACCATTGAGACTTGTTACCGTCGCAACAAATCTACTGCTGCTGTTACTAATATTGAGCCTACTCCGCCGATGCCTTCCATTCCAGCTGAGTCCCAGTCTTTTGGATCCACTATCAACCTCTCCCCCACTGAACTACAGGAGATCATAGCTCAGGTTGTTCGTATGGCTGGTAATGCATCTCTTTCCACTGCTCTCTCAGTTCTGCCCGGTAAGTCTCAAACTTGGCTTTTTGATTCTGCCTGTTGCAATCACATGACACCTCACTCATCCTTATTCTCCAAACTTGACCCTGCACCACATCCTCTTAATATTCATATAGCTGATGGTTCTACCATGCATGGGAATAGTCTAGGTTTTGTTTCGACCTCTAACCTCTCTGTTCCGGGGGTCTTTCATGTACTTGACCTATCCTATAATTTGTGCTCTGTTGGACAATTAGCTGAACTAGGATATCGCCTTATTTTTTACTATTCTGGGTGTATTGTGCAGGATCCGAGGACGGGGCAAGAGCTTGGGACCGGTCCTAGGGTTGGGCGTATGTTTCCCGTGGACAATCTTCATCTTCCACCTGTTGCTCCTGTCTCTGTTGCTGCTGCAGCTGCTGCAGTTTCTTCCTTACCTTCTCTCGCACTTTGGCATTCTCGTCTTGGTCATGCCTCATCTACTCGGGTACAACAGTTAGCTTCTAAGGGTCTGTTGGGTTCTGTATCCAAAGACAATTTTGATTGTACTTCATGCCAATTAGGAAAACAACCGGTTTTACCTTTCAATAATAGTGAATCTATCTCTAATAGTATTTTTGAGTTAATTCATTCTGATATTTGGGGACCTTCTCCTGTTACTAGTATTGGTGGATCTCGTTATTTTGTTGTTTTTATTGATGATTATTCTTGTTATAGTTGGATCTTTCCTATGAAATCTCGTTCTGAAATCTTACCAATATACAGTAACTTTGCAAAAATGGTTGAAACACAATTCTCCAAACATATCAAAACTTTTCGTTCTGATAATGCTCTTGAATATACTCAATATGCTTTTCAAGCTCTGTTACATTCCTATGGCACTGTACATCACCTAACTTGTCTAGGCACCTCTCAACAAAATGGTCGAGTAGAAAGAAAACTTCGTCATATTCTTGACACTGTCCGTACTCTTCTTCTTTCTGCCAAAGTTCCTGCCCCATTTTGGGGTGAAGCCGCTCTTCATGCTGTTCATGCCATTAATCGCATTCCAAGCACTGTCATCCATAATCAGACTGAGCGCCTTTTTGGGTCACCCCCTGACTATCATTACCTTTGTTCCTTCGGATCTGCTTGTTTCGTTCTTCTTCAGTCTCATGAGCACAACAAACTTAAGCCTCGATCTAGACTTTGTTGTTTCCTTGGTTATGGTGAAACTCAAAAAGGGTATCGATGCTATGATCCTGTCTCTCATCGCCTTCGTGTTTCCCGTAATGTTGTTTTTTGGGAACACCGCTTGTTTGTTGAACTCTCTCACTTTCGTTCTTCCCTAACTAACTCTTCTGTTTTAGAAATTTTTCCAGATGAGTCTCCTGTTCCTTCTACAAATACTCTTAATCCTCCTTTGGACTTCTCTATTCAATCTCCAGATATCTTTGATGATTCTCCTAGACAGGTTGTAGATGAACAGGTTGATGACGAGCTACCCCACCTTGAGCCTAGGTCCCCTGCTCCTGCTCCGCCTGAAGATCCTCCACAAGACATTCCACCTCGCCACTCAACCCGGGTAAGATCCATTCCTGCACATTTACTTGACTATCATTGTTACACTGCCCTTGCTACACTCCATGAGCCTCAAACCTTTCGTGAGGCCTCTACTGACCCTTTATGGCAGATTGCAATGAAAGAGGAAATTGATGCATTAACCAAAAATCATACTTGGGATCTGGTTACTCTCCCTCCTAGTCAGTCTGTGGTTGGTTGTAAGTGGATCTATAAGATCAAGACTCGCTCTGATGGGTCCATCGAGCGCTACAAGGCTCGTCTTGTTGCAAAAGGTTTTACACAGGAGTATGGGATTGATTATGAGGAGACTTTTGCTCCAGTTGCCCGTATTTCCTCTGTTCGTGCCCTCTTAGCTGTTGCCGCTACTAGTAAATGGGATCTTTTTCAGATGGATGTTAAAAATGCCTTCCTTAATGGGGATCTGCATGAAGAAGTCTATATGCAACCTCCTCTTGGTCTTTCTGTTGAAACAAACAAGGTTTGTCGCCTTCGACGTGCACTCTATGGCCTTAAACAAGCTCCACGAGCTTGGTTTGCCAAGTTCAGCTCCACCATCTTTCGCTTGGGTTACACTGCCAGTCCTTATGATTCTGCCTTATTTCTCCGTCGCAATGACAAAGGCACCATTTTACTTCTCCTCTATGTGGATGATATGATCATAACTGGTGATGACCTCAGTGGCATTCAAGAACTCAAGGATTTTCTTAGTCAGCAGTTTGAGATGAAAGACCTTGGACATCTCAGCTATTTCTTGGGTCTTGAGATCACTCGTTCCACAGATGGTCTTTATATTACTCAAGCCAAGTATGCATCTGACCTTTTATCTCGAGCTGGACTCACTGACAGCAAGACTGTTGACACTCCAGTTGAACTTAATGCGCATCTGACACCCTCGGGGGGGAAACCATTGTCTAATCCCTCTCTTTACAGACGATTGGTTGGCAGCCTAGTTTATCTCACAATTACTCGTCCAGACATTTCTTATGCTGTTCATCAGGTGAGCCAGTATCTGTCTGCTCCACGATCGACTCACTATGCTGCTGTTCTGCGCATTCTACGATACTTGAAGGGCACTCTCTTCCATGGCCTTTTCTACTCAACCCAATCTCCTCTTGTACTCCGTGCATTCTCTGATGCTGATTGGGCAGGAGATCCTACTGATCGCAGGTCCACCACAGGTTATTGCTTTCTTCTTGGCTCTTCTTTGATTTCTTGGCGAAGTAAGAAACAAACCTTTGTGGCTCGCTCCAGTACTGAAGCTGAATATCGTGCTCTTGCTGACACCACATCTGAGCTCCTTTGGTTACGATGGCTTCTTAAGGATTTGGGTGTGTCCACATCTTCTGCTACTCCCCTTTATTGTGACAATCAGAGTGCCATTCATATTGCTCACAATGACGTCTTCCATGAACGGACTAAACATATCGAGATTGATTGTCATTTTATCCGTTATCATCTCGTCCATGGTGCTCTCAAGCTTTTCTCTGTCTCCTCCAAAGATCAACTTGCAGATATCTTCACCAAGGCACTTCCTAAGGGACGCACTCGTGATTTGGTTGACAACCTCAAGTTGGTCTCACATCCACCTTGAGTTTGAGGGGGGCTGTTAATGTATATTATGTTATGGGCTTTAGGCCCAGCTATTTTACTTGTATAGCACACTTGCACCTTGTACTACACTTTACTTGTACCGCACATATGCTTACTTGTACCACACACATATGCCTCCTATATAAAGGCATCGCATGTATATTCCTTCTGTATGAAATACAATACAATTGTGCAGTATTTCTAACACTAGCAATTCACCTACGGGATCAAACATGAACTCGCCTGGCCATTCAAGCATTAACGATGATGAAGATAATGATGCAGCTGCCATGCTTTGATTCTTTCTCTCCGCTCACTGTGTTTGTTTCCGAAAATGTGTTTTGAGTTTGAAGGTTAATTTCCTGACTCTGGAATTGTGAGCGTAGTACTAGAAGGAAGGGTTTATATGATAGGGTTTGGATTAGGTCCAGTGCTACCCAGTCAGATTGTGACATGTATTCAAAAATGGACACGTGTCACAATCTCAACGGGTCCAGTGCTACTGAACACTGGACTCAAACTACTCCCTATATGATAAGGCACTAACCATTGTTTAAAAAAAAAAAAAAAAATCCAAAACTTAAAAACACAGTATTTACCTTTTTGCAACTCCTTTTTTCTTAACAGATTCATAATACACAAAGAATACAATTAGAAAGTATTATATATATACACGATTAGGCACATATCCGACTACACAAGCCCTTAAACATTTTAGTCAGAAGATTAGAGAGCTAGCTATAATTTAAGAATCCAAGAAACAATCAAGATAAACTACAATATATTAATAAATTATTAAATATTTTTAATTATTCATTTTAACATATATCAATTTAAGAACAATAAAAGATAACAAAGTGAATTCGTGACTAATATATTATATTCAGAAATTTGCTAGAATACAAACCAAATAATAAAATCTAAAAGAGTAAATAAAAAATAACTAGATAAGTGTTCAATATTAAAATAAAAATAAAATAAAAGATAAGTGCCTCAACCTTGTGCAATTTTCCAAAAAAAAAAAAGGACACAACTAGCACACTGTGTCCTAAATGTGTCTTGTGTTTGACACATGTACGGCATCTCAAATAAAATGTCCATGTTTTCTAGGTTTCAAGTTTTGTCCCGCAAACAAACATTTAATTTGTGTTTACCATTACCCAATGGTAACAGGAATACAAACATATGGGACCGTTTTATTCCAAAACACGATCTTTACACATCCAACACTAAACCTTTGAAAACTTGGGAAGGATTTAGAGGGCCATATCTGGAAGAAAACTAGGAAGAGCTTGAGCTCTTCTTGACAAGGTTGAAGAGGGTCTTATCTAATGGCTCTCGTATCAAGTGAACCATCAGCGAAGGTTGTTGGAAAGGCAAAGCTTCAAGAAAAAAGCATGCTAAGGATATTTTGGATACAAAGAATAAAATGATGAGAAGAATAGGATTTAAAAATACTTTCTATTATAAGAATGATAAGTCTAAAGATAATGTTAGGTTCTAAATGATTTGATTCTTAGCAAACTGTGTACATAAACTTGTCTAGGTATAGATCTTAGTGTTTATGAGTCATATTAGACATAGCTTAAAGTGCTACCAGTTAGAATTTAAGAACATACAAGCTGTAGGAAAAGGAATTGAAAATCAGGCTAGCTCGATCGATTTAGAAGAAGTTTCGACCAAGCATATCTACTGAAGATCAATCTTATTCCATAAGTGTACCGGTGGAACATAGTTGCAGCCTAAGTTTCAGATATTAAGTGTACTGAAGAGTAAAGCGTGAACTGGAGGTTCATGTTGAAACAAATCCACATCTAAGAAGTCTAAGGGTTTCAGAGCTAGGTTACTACGAATTAAATATTCTTGGCTATAAACTTCTATTTGATATAGTGGATTGTTCTTCTTCGAATTGGTCCCCCCCCCCCCCCCCCCCCTCCCCCCTAAAAGGATTTTTACCTTGAAACTGGTTTGTTTCATTGGTTTTCTTGAATCATCATATCTATATCTTATTTACTTTTCCGCGGCATGATATGATTGATTTATGTTTAACCTAATATCTACATAATTGACTTAAGTGACAACTTAGCAGTAAAATTAGGTTAAAGATTGTATGTTTAGGGGTCTAAAAATTAATAGACAACAATAGTTGGATCTTGCATGAGCTTTCTTTGGATGAATCTTTTATACAAATGCTAAGGTAAACTTTCTTTTTCTTTCCTTTATTGGGGTTACTTAGTCTTTAGGTTTTTTTTTTTTTTTTCCCCTATTTCTTGGTTTTAATGTTTAAGATTACGGATCTTGCATAAAGTCATTATTGTTAGAGATACTCAAAACAATAACACAAATTAGTATAATGTTTAAGAGAATACAAACTGCTTATTTAAAAGCATAAACTGCTTCAAAATCAATACATCATCTGCATTTGCTTACATTGAAGCCTCCAAACTTTTTAAACTAAATGCTTCCCTAACTCATTCAACCAAATATCCAAACTCCAAAAATCTCTAGTTTAACAAAAAATAATGCATAAACGCTGCATTTGACTGGGAAATGAACCCAAAATGGTCAAACATATTTTGCAATCTATCACATTGGTTTCTGAATTTAAATTATTCAAATAAACACAAAATGGACAAAAAATAAAGAGGATTGATTTTTATGTAGTGGACTTATATTGATTTTTTTTATTGCTTACCCATTACAATTTGCAATTTGCAACCTTTTTTTCATTATTATTATTTATTTATTCAGAACTCATTCAATGGCTAGGTTATTAAACAGGATGTTGGTTGGTTTCTTGGATTTATTACATCCATGTAAATTTTACTAACAGATGGAATTTATGTTTAAATGATAGAATTTAATATTTAATTTTATTAATTCCCCATTATTAAGTAGGGTTTAGATTTTTCAATTAATAAGCGTCTAGCTTGTACATAGTAGTTTTAACTTACTGATTGACATACCGTCACATGGTGTACGGGTCACATCCAGTCTTTTTTTTTTTTGAAAGAAAATCCATATCTAATTCAATTTCTTAATTATAGCTACCGAAATCAATCAATTCTTCTTAATTCTTACCTTTATAAAGTAAAATTATAATTACAGCAACATAATTTGCTCGTCTTTTAGATAGAAAAAGAAGAATAAATATCCTATATATGTATAAAATTTCTTTGAGAAGAAAACATATAATTTCTATTTTCTATCCAATAAGATTTGAGACACATAAAAAGAAATAATAGTAAAATATTATTTTGGTCTCTAAAATTTATTAAAAGTTTTTGTTTTCATCCCTAAATTTTAAAAAGTTCGTTTTTCATCCTCAAACTGTTGAATTTTTTTTCATCCCATTTTTCTCTCCAAAACTATTAAAATAAACCTTTTACAAAGTTTAAAGATGAAAAAAAAAATTATGGTTAGAAAGAAAAACAAAGTTTTGGTAAGATTCATGAACTAAAATAACATTTTATCCGTGAAAGAAACATACGAACGTACGGTAAGTCAAGAAGGTTCTAATATTCTATATAGGTTTTTTAAAAAGGAAAGAAAAAGAAAGAAGGAAATTAGAGATGGTTAATTATAAGTATATATCTTTGTTTGTTATTGTATGGACGACTTGTCAAGGCTAAGCTCATGCAAGATTCAGTGCCAATGGTGGTAGTTGAACTTGATATTGTTGATGGATCATGATCGAGCTATGGTTCTTCTCATAACATAACATAAGTCTTTTTGAATTTTGAGCACTCCAATTCTTTTGTTTTCAATCCTATCAAAAATATCACTGGAATTACTATCACCTCTTCAACCTTGTGAACAACATCTTCTTCCAACAATTTAATTTATAAAGGGTTCAAACATGTTTAATTAATTTTGAATATTTGTGAATCTTTTTAAATATTACTTATAAACCTAGAAATCTAGAATTATGAAGTTTTTGCAATAAAAGACTATTAAATAAATAAATAAAAATTTTAAAAGAAAACTTTTGCCTGTAACATGTGTGATTAGGATAATAACTTATTTGTTAGCATATTTTTCTCAATTTATTTAGACACACATTTTTAAAATTTCATTAAAAAAATAATTAAAGATATAAAGAGGATAACAATTAGCATACTAACTTCATATCAATAAGACTCTCAAAAAAAAAAAAAAAAAAAACTTCATGTCAATAAATACAATTTAGCTAATGAGAAAAATTCTTATCTTGTGTGAGTGTGAATGACAATTGTATGTTGCATCACATGATTCAAGTACTTAGATAAGGATCATTATACAAACAAATATTTGGCATTTTTTATAAAATTTATTCCTAATAATTGGTATTTTATGCAAAATTTGTTCCTACTATCTTTCTCTATTAACAAAAGAAGACATACTCTTTATCACTTTGAAGCCTATATTCGCCAAAATTGAATCCTAAATCATACACCAAAACCAAACCCTAACTGACACATTCAATCAATAAAAACAAATACAGCAACAAAAGCAATGCACAATATTCAATCAGAGATTAGAAAATGAAAAATTAGGGTATCGAAAGGTTCAGACCTTGATTAAGATTGGCAAAGATGCGTGCGGAAGCAGATCTTCGTCGGTGCTGTTGAGCTAGTTGGCTGAAATTTCCTTACTCCAATATTCTTGCGAAAATATTTTCCATTGAACCAAACACAACCTTAATTAGAATTAACTGGAAAACAACTGAACTAACCTTTCCTCTCTGGTCTGTCCACTTCAAAAACCATTCGCTTTTGCCTCTTCTAATTCTCACTTCTATCAGAGGCATTTTATCATTCAAATGGTATGGAACATTTACATGCTACACTAAACTTGGCTCATATATTAAGAGTTATCTACATAGGTAATTTCCATTTTCTCCAACTTTCTAGTTCAAATTTCACTCTGACTCGTCAACAATATATCTTTCTTTCTCTCTCACACAAACAAAAAAATCATCTTTCTTTCTCCCACACACAAACAAAAAAATCTCTCTTTCTCTCTCAACAACTCAACAAAGCAAAATTAAAAACTAAAATCAAATGATCCAAACAAATCAATCTCAAACTTTAGATTTTTTATACTCATTGCTAGAAACTTTTTCATTCTCTCCAATCAAATATTGAAAGAAGAGTGACGGGGATGTAGCTGCATTTTATTCTTTCAAGAACATCTTGGCCATAGATATTGTATCGGGATTAAAGCAAATGACTAAAAAATTTCATTCATTGAATCAAAATTATTTATTCACAATGAATACTTTGATAGGTATTTATAGTGATCCCCACATTTGGGACACGTGGCAAAAATTTAGCTTACAATTGAAATCTCATTTTGAATTTAAAAGATAATTATGGTGTGGTCCCGCATAAATCTAAACACATGGCGCAAAATTAGAAGTCTAATTGGGAATTCTAATTTGACTTTCTCTCAGCTTCACCTATTATTATTATTATTATTATATAGATTTTTCATTCCATCATCCGAAAAAATGAGAAAAATAATATGTAAATTTATTAATTCCCCATTATTAAATAGGGTTTAGATTTTTCAATTAATTAGATTATAGCTTGTATTTAGTATGTTTTTAACTTATTGATCGATAGATCGTGATATGGTTTATGGGTCACATCTAGACAAATTTTAATTATTTATTCATTTAAAAAAAATCCTTATCTAATTAAATTTCTTAATTATAGCTACGGAAAAATCAATTAATTCTTCTTAATTCTTACCTCTATAACATAAAATTATATTCATATATAATGATCATCTTTTGGTAAGATACTATTTTAGTTCTTAAATTTTATCAAAAGTTTTCATTCCTAAACTTTAAATAGTTCGTTTTTCATCTCCAAACTTGATTTTTTTTTTTTTTTGTCTCTAAATTATTAAAAATGTTTTACTTTTTAACCTTCAATTTTACCAAAAGTTTGTTTTTCATCTTTAAACTATTGAAAAAAAAAAATTCATCCCTATTTCTCTCTCCAAACTATTTAAAAAAATATTTTACAAAGTTTAGGATAAAAAAGGAACCTTTTAAAGTTTAAAGAAGAAATACAAATTTTTGATAAAATTTAGAGACCAAAAAATTATATTACCCCGTAAAGAAATATATGAATAGTATGTCAAGAAGGTTCTAATATTGAAATATATATATATATATATATATATTTTCTAAAAAGGATATAAAAAGAAAAAAGGAAATTAGAGAAGGGAGTCCAATATTAGTCTTCCGTCTCCAAATACGCATTTGTTGCTTCTCTCACAACCCAGATGATGAAATGCCCTTCTTTATAATTGGATTTGATCTCTCTCGTTTAGTTCAACCACAAATCAACACCGACTCACTGTTCTCAATCCCTTCCTTCACCTATATGCCATTTTCAATAATGGGTATCGTTCTTTTGCTTAATAAAATCCAGCTTTATTATATTCATCATCAGCAATGGGTATCTCTCTTTTGCTTAATAAAATCTTAGCGTTATTATATTCATCATCAGCAGAACAATCACCAAATACCCTTTTGAGTGATATTCAAGGTGTGTCAATTTTGGAACTTTCCTCAATATGCATCAATGAGTAGACATGGCAAAACGGGCGGGTCGGGTCGAGTCAATCACGTCAGCGAGTCAAACGGGTCGCGGGTCAACCCGTATTTTTCAAAAAAGTTTTTTTTTTTTTTTTTCTTTTCAATTACAAAAACAAATCAATAACAACTTGTTTAGAGAGAATGAATAAAATCAATTAAGCAAATGAATTGCACTTAATGTCACTTGTTAATATCCTTCAAATTCTGACAGTTTTGAGCATGATAAAAATTATTTATAATCATAAATTCATGATGAAAAAAGTCTTCAATGTTAATAGTTCACTGTCAAAATGCATATAATTACACGTTTACATCTTCAAAAATAGATAGATTTTAAAACAAACAAAACAAGTAAGCCAGCAAAGTATTGTTAATATTCTTTCTTTTGGATGTTTTTATGTTTTTTTGAAGCATGAAATTCTTTTATTTCATTATTAAGATTTGGATCTTTTGGGGGTGATAGATTGTGAGCAAAGTAGGAGCATAGATTAAAAAAAAAGAACAAAATTTTTTGTAGACTGGTGTGCAGGTGAAGGCAGATTTTTTTTTATGGGCAAACGGAGAAATTCTTTATAATTCGTAATGGCCACTATTCATTGGCTTCTAAGAAATCCATTACTTCTTCATTGTCGTCATCATCTCCTTTTTCTCTTTGGTGCTAGTCTAAGTGCAGGTGACCAAAGATTAGAGCTTGAAGCGATATCGGTGATGAGAAAAAGGAATTAACGCTAACACTATGACCTATGACGTTTGCTCCTAATGACAACTCTTTATCATCAGACCAAGATACCAATTGGTATTTGGTGTAGGCGGGGATTGAATCCCAAATCACTTATTCAACCATCATTGATTTTACTAATTGAGCTAACCACTAAGTTTAGTCAATTTGAATGTGTATGTTATAACTTATAAACACATGCTAATTTAATTTATTTAGTTAGCTAGTTAAATATTATTATATAAGTGATGAATAAATTAGTCATTAGTTGAATATATTCAAAATTTATAATGAATATATCCTTTGAATATGTATACCTATAGTTTTTTTTTTTTTTTTTTTTTTTTTTTTTTTTATATATAATCTTTATATATTAAGACGATTTAAAAAGTCAATTATGGCTTTAAAAAATGTCAAAAACACCCCTAATCTAATTAGATAATCCTTATTTCTAAAAAATAAAAAATGGGGTTAAAATTATAATTCAACAAAATTCAAAAAAAAAAAAAAAAAAAAAAAAAAAAAACCTACCAGAGAAACTTTTTTTCTAAAAATTAGCACATTCTCTATAAATATATCTCACATACGTTTAATGCATTTTTTTCCTAAAAAATAGCAAACACTAAACCAGCAGTTTACTCCATTTCAAATTCTAAATTTTAGTTTCTTAAAAATTTCTTCATGTGTAAATTCACTAACAATAGATAAATTAGAATTGAAAAATTACTTTAAACTAAAAAAAAAAAAAAAAAAGACTCATTCATGTTTGCCGTTTGTGCTTGTGCATTTGTTTATGCCTTTGGCTTTGGAATTCGGACAATGGCCTACAACTCAGTTGAATGAGATTTTTTTTTTTTTTTTTTTTAATGGTTGTCTTGACTCTTGAGTCTTGACAGCCTTGGCCAGCCCTTGTGTTGTTGTATAACGTGTAGAGTAGTTTTGTCTCATCACTCATGGCAATTGCCAGCAAGCACTGAAGCTAGCTATTATTGGTTTTGATGAATCAAATGGTGATTCTCTCATGACAATGTCATGTCTTGAGTTTTAATTGTTTATAATTTTATATTTATAATATATTGATTATTAGTTTTGGTACTTTGTGCTTTATGCACTTAGTATCAAGACATAATTTAAATATTTTTTTAGCAAATTTTTTTGGACGGGTCGGGGCACGGGTTATCCATGTCGGGTCAGGTTGATCCGCAAAAAAATCAGGTCGGGTCATGGGTCAACTTGTTTTTGCTTCAAGTCAAAAATATCGGGTTCAGGTCAGGTATTTTTTGGGTCGGGTCGGGTCAGAAAATTCTGACCCGTATTGCCATGTCTATCAATGAGACCTCTCTCTCCCTTGCTTCTCCTTGATAGAACTCATCTTCTGCAATGACAAATTAGCTCTAAACGAGGCATATGGTGAAAACAAAGAATTAATATAGGCGATGTAGGTTGGCCTTGACCGTTGATATCAATGGTATCGATCGGTGGCCGGCACCGGCAAAGGTGATGGTGGGGGAGAGGTGTTGGGTTTTATTTTATTTTATTTTAGGTTGTTGAAATAGGAATAAGTCATAATTGTAAAATTTAATTAAATAGGTGGAAATGTGTCACGTTTTTATTGGTGGAGTATATAGTGGAACACAAAAGATAAGATAGAAGATTTAAACTCGTAGTATATATCTTTGACTGTTGTAGTGATGACTTGTCAAGGCTAAGCTCATGCAAGATTCAGTGCCAGCGGTGGTAGTTGAACTTGATACTCTTGATGGATGAGTGAGTTATGGTTTTCCTCGTAACATAAGTCTTTTTGAGTACTACAATTCTTTTGATTTCAACCTTATAAAAAATGTCTATGGAATTACTACCACCTCTTCAACTTTGTGGACTACATCTTCTTCCAACAATTTTGTTAGACTCATTAAGTTATATTATGGCCCAAGTGGCCCAAACTAATTGTAGGTCTATGTACTTGTAAAACAAAAATATTAACTCTTTTAGTCTATGGTTAGCCTAGGGTTAGTCAAGTATTCTCTACTATATAAACTGTACTTTGGGTTCATTGTAACACAAGTGCTTAATATTATATATAGTCATCAAGTACTCAACTTTGTGAACTACATCTTATTCCAATAATTTTGTTAGACTCTTCCTAAAATAAAATAAAAAAATTTGTTAGACTCATTAAGATATAGTATGACCCAAGTGGCCCAAACTAATTGTAGGTCCATGCACTTGTAAAACAAAAATATTAACTCTTAGTTTAGTCTTTGGTTAGTTTAGGGTTAGTCAAGTATTCTTTACTATATAAATCGTACATTGGGTTTATTGTAACACAAATGCTTAATATAATCTTCCTCAAAAAAAAAAAAAAAAAAAGTGCTTAATATAATATGTAGTCAAGGGTTTATCACTGTCAACGTAGGCCATATGTTAGGCCGAATCACATAAATTTTTGTGTGTGCTCTCTCTTTCATGCTTCTGCTCATTATTCAATTATCACACACAATCACACAACTTTCATAAATTTAAATTTTTTTTTTTTTGAATATATGTTTATAAGCCTAGAAATCTAGAATTACAAAGTTTTTGTAATAAAAGAGTGTTACATAAATAAATAAAAAATTAAAGAAAACCTTTGCCCCTAACATGTGTGATTAGGATAATAACTTATTTGTTAGCTTATTTTTCTCAATTTATTTTGACACAATTTTTTAAAATTTAATTTAAAATAATAATTATTAAAGAGATAAATTAAGAGGATAACAATTAACATATTAACGTCATGTCAATAAATACGAGAAAAACTCTTTATCTTATGTGTGAGTGTAAATGACAATTGTATGTCGCTTCACATGATTCGAGTAATTAGATAAGGATCATTATACAAACAAATAATTGGTATTTTATATAACATTTATTCATAATAATTGGTATTTTATGTAACATGTCCTTTATTATTCTTTATCATTTTGAAATAGTGGAGGAAACCAAAAATTAATAACATTCTTCAAAACGAAATTTATATTATCACCAATTCTTTATCTGGGACAAAACCTATAACCCACTAGAGTATCTTCTTCTGTTCCGTTATTTTTTCTCCAATTCTCTCTTAAATTTTTGTGTTTAAAATAAGGCACTGACCTCTTATTTATGGATTCATACTATACAATAAACATGAGATCTTGTTTGTAGTGAAGTGAATATTTAGATACTTGAAAGATATTTCAGAACATGAGATCTTGTTTGCCCCGCAACAAGGTGATAATTTAGTGGTAGGGTATGTGGATGCAAATTATACATGCAAAGCGGATGACAGTAAGTCTACTACTGGTTATATTTTCACATTGTCAGGCGGGCCTATATGTTGGAGATCCACATTACTAATAGCCATATCTACTACTGAACTTGAATAAATTGCTACAAGTTAAGCTGCAAAGGAAGCATAGTGGTTGAGAAAGGGCTAGTCATAGAGCTTTGTTTGAATTAAAGAGGAATTCAGTTGCATTGTGGCAGTTAGAGTGCCATTTATTTAGCAAAGAATGAGGTTTATCATGCGAGGAAAAAACATGTTGCAGTGAGGTTCCACAAGATAAGAGAGTCGATTGTTATTGAAGAAATTTTTCTTAATAAGGTTCACATTTCAGAGAATGCAGCTGATATGTTGACAAAACTGGTTCCAAAGGACAAGTTCAAACATTTCTTGGACTTGGTTGGTGTTTGTACCTTGTGATAGCCCTTAGTGGTATGGTGGTGGCGAAGGAGGTGTTAGTCCTATGGCTTGACCAAATTCAAGGGAGATTTGTTGCGTGTGGCTTGTATTTGGATTGCTAGCGTCAGTTCTGGCTTTATGCTAATGGCAGTCAACTTGATTATAAAATCTTTGAATACTAAGAACTTGAAAATTAAGTCCTAGTTAGATTAGGAATTTAGAACTACCCTTACTATGTTAACACTCTACCCACCTATATATATATATATATATATATATATATACATACATATATATATATATATATATATAGGGGTTCTTATATTTTGTGTAAGCATTAATAGAGGAAAAGTGTAGTGCTAAATACAATAGGGTACTTTATAAAGCACTCTATTCTTTGTGCGAGAGAGCAAAGGGTGTATTTGGGGCTTGGATGAGTGCTTGTGTGCTACTATTGCAATCTACTTATTTTATACTAGAACTTTTTCTATTGCCACTTATGGATGTAGACAATTGCTAAACCACATAAATTCTATGTGTCTATTTTTCTTCTCTCTTCTTTAATCTTGTGTAAGTGGTTTAATTTCACGGCAGTATTTTCTATACAAATTCATACTTGAAAACGGATTTCTTGCCAAAAAAGAAAAAAAATGGCATTAGCCCTAAATCTTAACCGATATAGAATTAGAAATATATATATATATATATATATATTAATTACTAAATATATTTTAATCTTATTATTAAATATTTTCAGTATTTATTTTTCATATAATATTAAATATAATAAATTTAAGAGCAATAACAGAGAATAAAGTGAATTCATGACTAATATATGATGTTTAGAAATTAGAATACAAAGCAAATAATAAAATTTAAAAGAGTAAATAAAAGATAACTAGATAAGTGTTCGATATTAAAATTAAAAATAAATAAAAGGACTATTTGATTTTATATATTGAAAGGAAAATTAGTGCAAATTTAGTATAAAATCTATTAAAGATTGTTTCCAAGATTTAAAATAAAGCCAAACTCCATTTTGATAAATGACCTATTTAAAATGTATGTTTTCTATCTAGAAAAAGAAAAAAAAAACTTATTAATAATTTCATAGAATGCATATAATTTCAAAGTTATTGTGTGTACTTTTTTTATAATATTTAGGTATAATTTAACTTACTTCGTTGAATAAAAAAAGATATAATAAAATATTGATTGAAAAAAAAAATTGTTTATTGAATTCGGGAAAAAAAAATGATTGAAATAGATTAAAATGGTGTTTACTTTTCCAGTTTTGATTTTTGATTTAAAAAAAAAAAAAAAAAAAAGTTAGTGCCTGCGGTTAATATTAAATTGGGTTTCCTCATTGCTTTATTTATTTAAGGCACGATATTTATGTTTACTAAAGTATCTTATTATTGCATTGAAATAATATGTTTATCCTTCTTTGTAAATGTGGTTTAAAAAAAAACAAGTTGTTGTAAATGTAATCTTATTTTATAAAGGTAAGAATTAAGAACAATAAATTGACTGCCGTAGTGATAATGAAGGAATTGAACTAGATAAGGACTTTCTTTTTTAAACTCTTCTATAAAAAAAAATAAAAGAGAAGGAGAAAACAAGAAGAAGGGGTTAAGTGATTTTGAGTCGCTTGACCCCGAATGAAAGCAAACAAAAATGGGGAAATACCAAACTAACATAGGGCCATGAATTTATCAGTAAGTTAAAAATATGTTACTTTCTCAACAAAAAGAGAAGTCAAATTTCTGCTTTCGTATTATTAGCTTTTTTCTCTTCAGTTTATTACATAATCTACTGATTTGATTAAATTCTGAGTTTTGAGAATTGGGTATCTCATAAATTTTCTTTTCAAGTTCTGGGTGTTGATATATTTGAATTATGGTCGAATTGGGTGTGATTAGGGCCCTAACTAACGCTCACATTTGCAAAATTTTTTTGGATCTTTAAATTGTATGGTTTTATTAGTTATAATTATGTGACTGACATTGCAGACGATGTCTAGTCCAGGTTTGATGAAGATGGCCACTGAAGGTATGAAGAACATGAGGCCTGAAGACTTAAAAATGGCTGCAGAGCGGTTGATCTCAAATCATGCTCTAATAATTATTGATCATCCGGCTCTTTACTTTATAAATTAGTTTGCTCATTTTTTATGTCAATTGAATTGATGATTGAACCTGCTTGTCAATGTTTGTGAACAGCATTTTTCCCTCTTTCAAAACACTTTTGATCTTATTTAATATAGTATTTTTATATTTTCTGTGTTTTTGGATAAAATAGACATAAAAATTGAGCAAAATTACATATTTAGCCCTATTTTTAACAAATGTGGGTTACAAAACTCTAACTGAACTAATCTCAAGTGGGTAAAGTATCAAATTTCAAACCATAGATCAGCAATTTAAATTTCGATCAAACCACAAGTAAATAAAATGTAATTTTCTCTTAAAAATATGTTACAAAAGCCTAATAGTTGACAAAGCTAAATGTATTTATTACTGCAAAGTTAATACATTCAGCTATAAAATAGAACTGTCAAAAATAAAATACATTCGTTTATAAAACTTTTGTAATATTCCTATCATCACTTTTAACAATTCGTTTAATTTTGAAGTTTCAGTCTTTTTAGATACATTAAAGTCGTTAAGGGCAGGCAGTGGTAACCTGTATGTGCAATATTAAGCTTTTAACTATTTCCCCCACAATGTTCATCTTTCAATTTGTGATAAATTGATTAATCTCTTGCAGAGATTCAAATAAAAGCATTGAAGTAAAAAGGAGTAGTTGACTGCACTAGGCTATTCCCCACTCCACATACACTAGTATTCTATCCAAAAAAAAAAAAAAAATTGTCATTCCAATGAGTACACAACATAAATAACCCAATAAAAAGACAGGGAAATGGGAAAACCTACTCTGGACTTCTTAAGTAATTGGTTTTGTCCTACAATTATTCGTCAACATTCAAATCTTCTCTCGTTTAGCGAGTCACTGCCCTCTAGTTCTCCTCAGATAGCACAGAAAGAATGCATAAACTAAGGGGGAAAAAAATGAGTATATAAAGGCTGTAGGAGGCTATAATTCTAATGCATCCTACCAAGATTCAAAATTGGGTACAATCAGATAATTTACAAACAAGGATGAAAGCTAATCAGGACAAAGAAAACTTTGTGAACTTGGTGAACCAAACTATCAGCATTTTTTCCAGCCCAAAAAGAGGCAGACCTGCAAGCTGAAAAAATAATCACGAATCAGTCATGGTTGATGTATGATACCCTATTTTAAGTTCCAAGCATACATTGCCTTTCCTTTTTGACGAAAAACAAATAGCAACTAGCCTTCATATCAAAGTGGAATACACTCAAGAAAAATTATTGGACACAGAAAAAGAAACCCCAAAAACTGGAATGAAAGAGACACATGATCTTCTGAACAGTCAAACTTGTCACAACAATATCAAACCATCCAATTTATAGGCCTCAAAAGTATAGCCCAAATTTGGGACAAGCCTGATATATGTAAACAGGATCAGTTCAGGCAACAAGAATAATTACTTCTCATTCTTTAATGCAAGTATTTCTCTAGTGCATCAATTTACCTATCTGGCGAAATCAGTGTTGTACCCAAGATTAAACAGCATATTCCTTCGAGCCTCTGTACCCATTCGAATCTTGAACTTTCTAGCCAGGGCCTCAACTTGGTCATCACTCTCATAGTCCATCTCACGCATACAACGCCTTCTGACCTTTTTAAGTGATTCTTTTGATGGTACAAATCCAGCAGTTACCTACCCATTTACACATGCATTAGCTTTTTTTCCAGAGATGAGAAACTGAATGTTATAACCAAAAACCAAATTATATTTATAAAAAAAAAAAATGCAGTTACCATCTCGTCAATCACAAAGAGAGCAGCTTTTGGATCTCGGTTGATGAGATGGGCATCAACAAGCAATGAATATGACATAGCATTTGGTTTAACACCCAAACCTACTAAGTGCTCAAACACCCTCGAAGCTTCAAATGTCTGCCAAAGAACCAGAAAATTAACTCAGCAAGGTTTTTTTAACATTGTATACTGTGTATGTTTCTCATGCATACGCCAGCCTTTGACTGTGCATCAAGGCCTTTCTGCAACACATGGGCATAAACATGGACCCCAAAGAAATACAAGTTTTCACTTGCCCCTTAATCAGAAACATACAATTCGCTAATCCTATGAAACCACCATTAACTAGCTACAAATGCTCATCCAGCAACTCAAAACTAGGCACTAGCAGATGAAGGGGAGGGTCACAACATGCATGTCTGTATGTGTCTGGGAGGAAGAGAGAGAGAGAGAGAGAGTCCTACCTTCTTGAGCCTCCCAAATGCAAACATCAGAGCATTATATGAATGAATATTAGGGGTCAATCCAAAAGAGGAACCAATGGCCTCAAAAGTTTGGTAGGCACGATCAAGGTCCCATATATTTGCACAACCCAAAATTATACAATTTAGAGCAGCAACAGACTTGTAGGGAGGATCAGCACGGCTTAAATTCTCCAGCTGAAAATACACCTGAGGAACATCATAACAAATACAGATCAGAAAGAAGCTGCAAATGAAAGAGTAGGCAAGTAAAATATTTGGATCCTAATTTTTAAACCAAAATAAAGCACATGTTGCATATAGAGCCTCTACAGGAAAAGCATACTTGAGATAAAATCCCATCAACTGTCTCTCTCTTGCTGCTACTAATAGTATTATCTTGACACAAGATTCTTGAGATACAATAAATTGGTCCTTAATGAGAAGAATTAACAAAATTAACATAATGGAATGAATCAAAGTCAAAACTGTGTGAAGCCAAGCACTCAACAGTCTTCTCATGAGACTTCTAAAGTATTTGGCATGAAAAATATAGTTGGTTATCTCCTGATAAGCGAATAGCATACACACAGGAACACAGAGAGGTGCAGGAAGGGGTTGATATGAGTCATATTTTTTCTGATGCATTAATGTTCAAAGGGCTTTTAACTTTATCCAAAAAAAAGTTGGGCTTTTAGAAGGAAAGAAAACAAAAGGTCATCCCCAGTGCACGTGGCTCCCAATTCTACAAGGTTTGGGAGAGGTGATCATTAGGCAACCTTTACCAAGTAAATAAAACATCCAAATTGATTATTATCATCAATTTGCAGAAACTCAAGAAAAGTACAATAATGCAGATTTATCGAACTGCAGATTATAATTATGTAAAACTTTAACTAATAGATAGTCCATAAAAAGTAATGTACTACCGGAGAGTGCTTATTAACAATTCTTAAAGTTTGAAAGACATACTGAATCCAAAGTCTCAAAACCCTTTTTGGAACATGCCACGACCAATGGATTTAAAGAGGTAAAGGGAGAGAACATTTCTTCTTCTGCTTCTTTATCAGAATTTCCATAAGTTGCCTCAAATTCATTTAAAGTACTAAAAGCTCTTTGTAGATTGCCCAATGATGCAAGGGCATATATCTTCCCAATGTAAGATTCTGGGTTAGGCGCCTTGTTTTGACGCAAGGAACGTCGTAGGATTGCCCATGATGCATCCAATAGAGAAGAGCTGTAGGTCCTACCGGCAGCTCCAAGTGCTGACACAACTAATCCTTCATCTACTGAAAGCATAACAGCTGGCCTTGCTTGCTCACCCCGAGCAATCCATTTGGCCATAAATTCCAGAGCATAGAATGCTAACTTGCTATTATCCTCTTGCATTGCAACTTCTGCAATATAGTTGCACATGTTCCAGGCAGGACAAAGAGCTTTGTTCTGATCCATTGTCTGACAACGCCAATAGAAACAGCCACATGTTAGAAACATTGGAGGATAAGTGCACTCCTACATGGAATATTCTAAGAAGAAACCATATCAGTCATGTACCTTACACCTTTCAATAATTGAGACCAATGTATCCAGCCGGCCCTGATTGACACAGCTCTGCACACATTCAGTGAACACCCTCGTTGACAACATATAACCAGATTTTAAACCCATATCTATATATTTCAAGGCAGCATCAATCTCGTCCGTTATAAATAGCATGCCAACAACTAAGTCATATGACTCATCATCAGGAAGAGATTCTTTCCCTGTCTGCAGCATCCTGATAAACATTAAGTGAAGAGTGATTCATCATAAAGTCAATGCATGTCAGCTTACACACCTATAAGTACTTATATGTGTATCAAGGATGTTATCTCTAAAGGATGAAAAGAAAGGAAATCCTTCAAGCAGTACTTTAGTAGTCAAATTTTTACATGCATTTAGCCAGAAAATGTGTTCACACAATACAAAGTACAAACATTGACGCAAGCAAAGTTGGTTTAAGTTAATTCATTTAATTTTAGAGTTGAGCTATTTCTGTGAATTCATGGATATCTAGAAATGATAGCATTTATGGACCATTAGGTCTTGTTTTGGATTCTTTTATTGGGATTTTTTTGTGGGTTTTAATAACTTGGGCTTAGTAATTAACACCCATAGGGTCCAGGTCTTATAAGTCCCTGCCCCCCCCCCCCCCCCCCCGACTGGTATCCAAGTCTTGTTAGTGTTAGGCTGAGTTGTCCATGTATGTATTTGGCATAAAACAAAGTTTTACAAGACTTTCACCAATATGCTATTTGGGATTTTCATGATGCAAGCCTACTTTGAAATCTTCGCAACCAAACATTGATTTCCCAGCCTTACAACTCTACAGTTCATACAATAAAAACCTTTGTACAACCCATTTTATAAGCCTCCAAACCCACAAACCTGGCCTGCTACAGTTCCCAATTAGCTGTTCATAGGGCATTTACGATTTTCTTCCTTTTCTTACCTTTTTTTAGACCCAAAATACACCCCTCTCATTACTCTATGATTGAATCCTAGAAATATTTTTGATGGGTATTGAACCCTAGAAATATCCAGCACCAAATAGTATCCTGTGAACTTTAATCCTGTTTCCAGCCCCTTGCAACCTCCAAACTCAAACTTCATTAGTCTCATACAAACCATAACCCAAGATAAAACTGGTACCTGATGTTAAATCAGATTAGGTAGCAAATCCCTTTGTTCTAATTCTATGTCAAACTTGATGCTAGACAATGCCATAAACTCTCATTTCAGGAACACCCCAAGGGACACAGCACAATGCAAAATCTAAACAAACAGCATATAATTTTGACACAAGACAAATAGTCTTTCTGGATTACTGAAGCACAATGCAGTCACCTCTTGGAAACATCCTTGCACTCTATTGTAATAAATACTTCTGGGCTTCCAAATTGTTTGCCTGATGATTGTACTCTTTACTTATTCAGTATTTATAAAAACAAAAATGTCCATCCTCTGCATACTAACCACAAAAACCAAGTTTTAGTCCCAAAATTTTGGAGTCAGATATGGATCCTTGGAAGACTAGTCAGAGTTGGCCACATGCATTCTTTTATGTCATTCTAATCTATCCGAAATCATATTCTCTACTGAGCGACTAGTTCCTATGGGGATTCCCCTTTGTCTAATTCCACGCCTTACAACAAAAGGGTTACTTTCTTATGTCTTTGACATACTAAGCAAAGAATACTGCACCAAACCACTACCTAGCATTTCATTTCAGACAACAACGACGGTCATAAATTCATAATCACATACATTCCATCACATTCCTAAGTATGGAAAGAAAACTGAATTTTTATTGGCAAGTAACCAAATTTACCCTCCACCTTGCTCTTCTTACTAGACCAAAGATATGTCATTTGAGCTAGAAAACTAGAAAATCATGCAAGACACGCATACCCGCATACAAAAATCTTCCAAACACGTTCTACATTTGTCTCACACACACAGACAAGGGGACCCACATTTCCAAATACAAAAATCGCGGAATCCCACATTCAAAAAACGAATCCAAACTTAATCCAGCCCACATTTCTCACAGGCATATCAACAAACACATAACATTACATTCCAAAATGAAACCTTTCGTAAAAAAAAAAAAAAAAAAAACAAAGAAGGACAAACCTTTCGAGCAATTTAGTCGAGGCAACAGTCTCCCTAGCCTTATACATAGCCTTGAGAACCAAATTAAACGACGCGGTGTTAGGCACAACATCATAATCCTCCATCTGAGCCACGAGATCAAGCAACTCCGCCGCCGAAGCATTGGTCATCAAATTAGCCCTCAAGTAAAGGTTGTAAAGCCCCACATCGGGCTTATTCGGCTTCCCGGCCCGATCCAAGGACCGAATCCAGAACTCAAACAGCTGCTTCATCTCGCCCCAGCGCTGCGAAGCCATCCATTCGGCGAACACGTTCATCATGCTCTCGACATCTAGGGTTTGTGAGAGAGCTTGGATGCGAGAGTTCGGGGATTGCGCGAGAAACCCCAAGGGCATGAGGGACTGAGTCAGGGATAGCGAGTTGGGCGAGTTGGCGATTGGGCTGCGCCAGTTCTCGTTGTAGAGTGGGCTACCTGAAGCTGGGTTTGGAGGTAGAGGTGTAGTTGCTGTTGGTGGTGGTGGTGGTGGTTGTGGCGGCGAGGGCGAATCAGAGTGAGTTGACTCGGCGAGTTGGGGTTCTTGGGAGAGAAATGTGAAGGTGGTGATGGATTTGGTGGTGGGGGATTTGAAGAGGGTTCGGGTTCTAGTTAGGATCGCCATTTGAGAAGCCATTGAGGAGAGAGAGAGAGAGAGAGACAGAGACAGGGTTTAAGGTTTCAGTTTGTGAGTGTTTTCATTTCAATTTTCAAACCAGTTTGAGATGTTTGGTTTTTGTTTTAGGGTTTTTGAGATTTCTTTAGTTCTGTTCTGTATGGCTGAGTGAGAGGGACAGAATGAGAGACCGAGAGAGAGATTATCGGATGGGGGTGATATGGTAATTTTGAGTGGGATAAGGGGTATTTTGGATATTATGTGAAAATTGAGTATGCAAGAACCGCTTATTTAGTTGAAATTTCAAATTTTTTACTGAAAGATAAAGCTAAAAGTTAGATAAAATAATATAGTCGGATACATGAATAATATCAAAAAGTGTCATGAAACTCTTGAATAATAGCGAAAATAAGGTAAATAATAAAAGAAGTTGCCCAATATAAGTTTATCTCAAACGCATCGAGTGGCTTTTTTTGTGTGGAAGTTTTTCAGTTTTTTGGGTCTATTGGTCTATGATATATAAAAACGAAGTGTAGTAGAATGCCGATGATGTCCCAAGATTGCATTAAAAGCTCTTTTAGTAGGAATGTCTGGACTAGGGGTGTGCAAAAAACCGAAGAACCAAAAAAACCGCTTCAAATCGGCCGAACCGATGCAAAAATTTCAGTTCGGTTTCGGTTCGGTTCGGTTTCGGTTTTATTATATAAAAACCGAAAATTTCGGTTCAGTTTTCGGTGTCAAATTTTAATACATCGAACCGAACCGAAATATTATTATATATTATTATATTATATTATTATATTAAATATAAAATATTTTATAAATATTTAACTTTCTCTCTATGGCTCTACCGGATACGCGCTTGGCTATTCTAAAAATAAAAGATATGCTTTCAGTTTGTCAGATATTCTTTGGATGTTTTACTTTGGGCAGTGGGCCTCAAAAGTCCAATCCATCATTTCATTTCAAAACAATTCAGTGACTAAATAAACTAAGTTATCAAATGATTCAAACTAAGTTATCAAGTGACTAAGGAAACTAAGTTGCAGTGGGCCTTTTTCTTTTTTTCAGTCATCAATTCAAAACTTCAAAATTCAAATGATCTGGCCAGCATTTTAAAACCTATCAGATTTTAATCACCAATAATTAAACTAACTAAATATCTAATTAAACTAATTAAACTAAAACTAATTGAACTATAAAATCAAAAGGTGGAAACAAACCCTACATACCCGGCCCACACTTTGTCACTTTCACTCATCACTCTCACAGTCTCACACTTTCCACTCTTTCACTCATCACTCTCTAACCTTCAGACATCAGACCACCTCCAGCCCTCCACTCCCTACCTCTCACACTTTCAACTCTCTCCCTCTGCCGTCCACTCTCACAGTCTCACACTTTCCACTCTTTCACTCATCACTCTCTAACCATCAGACATCAGACCGCCTCTAGCCCTCCACTCCCTACCTCTCACACTTTCAACTCTCTCCCTCTGCCGTCGCTCGCCTTCACACGCCGCCCTCCCACGCCAGCTTAATGATCTTCCTCGGCTTCTCATCTCCCACGGTGAGTCTCTGTTTTCTTTTCCCCACACTTTCACTCTCCCTCTGCCGTCGCCCTCACACTTTCACTCTCATGCCGTCCTCCACACGCCGCCTCCCCACGCCGCCTCTCTATTTTGTGTTTGTCTGTGTTTGGTGTTTGTCTGTGTTTGGTGTTTTAGGTTTTGAAAAAAGAAATCTTGATAGTCGATACCCTCTGACCCTCTCTCTATTTTGTGTTACTTTGTGTTTTGTGTTTCTCTGTGTTAGTGTGTTTTGTGTTTTAGGTTTTGAAAATAGAAATCTCGATACCCTCTGACCCTCTCTCTGTTTTGTGTTTCTCTCTGTTTTGTGTTTTAGGTTTTGAAAATAGTGAATCTTTATTTTGTAGTAACAACATAAGATCAAGATGTTTATTTTTTCAAGTTTTAATGTTTTATATGCAAATAAAGTTAGGATTTTGAAAAAATCAATAATTCATGTGTTTGGCTGCTTGTGCTAGTTGGTTTCTTTATTAAAGTTAGCTAATTGGCTTTGAGTTCTGTTATATATAAAGTTAGCTGCTTTATTATTTATTTATTGTTGATATAATTTTGTTTATTGTTGTTGACATGCTGTGAATCTGTGAATCTGTGACTGTGATGTTAAGTTGTTATTTTCCCCATGTGCTTAACTATGATGTTGGTGGATTTGTTAATAGTTGACTGTGATGTTGGGGTATTTGTTAATAGATTACTTTTTTGTGAAGAGTCCTTTTCATTCCTTCTTTTTTTTTTCCTCTCTGTTGTTAACTTTTATTGTGTTATACTACTGTTGTTGTTACTGTATTTTTTTTTTATTGTAGACTAGACTCATTTTGGCATTAAATTTTATTTTTTATTTCTTACTTTTTATAGTTGCTGACTTATTGTGCTTTGTTTTATATTGTAGATGAATGAGACAAGATAAACCCCAGAGGGTCAACACAATGAAGCGGATCAAGGTGCAACCAATGTGCATGATGACCAAGGCAAACCCCCACTCCCACCAAGTGCAGGTAATACTGGTAAAAAAAGATCTTTTGTTTAGGGTCATTTTACTGTTATTGAAGGGGGGGGGGGGAACCTAGGGCAGCTTGTAACTACTGTGGCACAACCTATGCTAGTGACACTAAGTTAAATGGCACTACAGCCATGAGAAATCACATACAATCACAGTGTTTGAAATATCCTTATGGGGAGGACAAAAAAAACCAATCAACCCTAGCATTCAAACCTAAAGAAGAAGGAGAAAGTAGCGGTAAACTTGTGCCTTGGGTGTTTAATTTTGATGAATGTAAGAAAGCATTGGCAGAGATGATTATTCTAGATGAGTTGTCTTTTAGGTTTGTGGAGGGTTTTGGTTTTAGGAAGTTTATGTCTGTTACCCAACCTAGGTTCAATCCAATCCCTTGCCGCACAACAATTGCCAAAACATGCTTTAGGGTGTTTTTAGATGAAAAACAAAAGTTGAAAGAAGCCCTAAGAGAGCAGCAGGTCTACTTTACCACAGATACATGGACATCTGTTCAAAATTTGAACTACATGTGTCTCACTGCCCATTTTATTGATAGTGATTGGAAAATACACAAGAGGATTCTTAGTTTTTGTTTAGTGGAAAATCACAAGGGTGAAACACTTGGGAAGGCGGTTGAGATGTGTTTACTTGATTGGGGGATAGATAAGATTTTAACTATAACAGTTGATAATGCTGCCTCTAATAGTGGGTTGATTTCTTTTATTCAAAAAAAGACTAAGCATAGGAAGGCAACAGTTTTAGGGCATAAATACTTGCATGTGAGGTGTAGTGCTCATATCTTGAACTTGATTGTTCGTGAAGGGTTAGTTGAAATGGATGAGACAATAGTGAAGGTTAGGAAATTTGTGAAATATGTGAGATCATCTCCACAAAGACAAAGCACATTTAAGTTATGTGTGGAGAAGGAGAAAGTTGACTTTAGAAATCAGTTGTGCTTAGATGTGCCCATTAGGTGGAACTACACCTATATTATGTTGGAGAAGGCTAAGAAGTATCAAAAGGCTTTTGAGAGATTGGAGGAAGATGATCCAAATTTTCTTATGACAATTAGAGAGGAGGCAAAGGAAGAAGGAAATGATAGACATGAGGTTGCTTGGAGAATGGATGATGTGGATTGGGAAAAGATTAGGATCTTTTCTAAATTTCTTAAAATTTTTTATGATGCAACCTTAAGGTTTTCGGGTGCTAATTATGTAACTAGCAATTCTTTCTTTTTGGAGCTCATGTCAATTCATGACACAATAGAGTTAGAGCATGAAAAAGATAGTTATTTGTTGAAAAAAATGGCTGATTACATGAAGAACAAATTTGAAAAGTATTGGGGGAACTTTGATAATATGAATCACTTGTTGTATGTAGGGTTAGTTCTTGATCCTCGATACAAGTTGAGGTATCTTGAGTACTGTTTTGGTACTTTGTATGAGAGACAAAAGGCTGTTGATATGGCAGGAAAAGTAAAGGCTGTTTTGGAGGATTTATATAAATCTTATAGTCAAAATCAAGTGGGGAGTAGTAGTGCTAGTGCTGCTGCACAAGCCCAAGGCCAAAATCCAAGTGGATCAATGGAGGGAGATGATTCTAATGTGGTTGATGCGAAGGCAATGAGGATGATGGGATTTAAGAAGCACTTGAAGGGTATTGATTCTTCAAATACCAAATCAGAGGTTGATAAATACTTGTTAGAGAGTTGTGAAGATGTTTTTTATGATAATTTTGATATTTTGGCTTGGTGGAAGGTTAATTCCCCACGATACCGTGTGCTTTCAAGAGTTGCACGACATGTTCTTGCAATTCCGGAATCCACTGTGGCCTCAGAATCTGCCTTTAGTACAGCTAGTCGTGTCCTTGATCCCTTCCGGAGTTCACTATCTCCACTTATGGTGGAAGCCCTCATATGTGGTCAAAACTGGCTCCGTCCTTCATCGGCTCCAATTTGCCTTCGTGCTGCTATGGATGATGTTGAGGAGTTTGAAAAGCTTGATTGAGGTGTGATTATTATTTGTTATATTAAAAAAATGACTTTCTATTTCTTTATTTATTAAAAAAAATTCTGCATGTCTATTATTATTAAAAAAAAAAAAACTGAATGTCTTGAATTCTTGGCATATTTATTGTTTTATTGTACATTTTGCATGTCTACTTCTTTCTTTATTAAAAAAAAAAAACTAAATGTCTTGAATTCTTGGCATATTTATTGTTTTACTGTACAAGTGATTTTTATGTTTTTTTCATTTTTTGTTTGTAGAACTTGTGAGTGATGCTGCATTAACATCGGAACTAGGCATGTCCACACCAACACCTATTGAAGTTGACAGTTGAAGATTTCTCTTTGCTCTTTTGACGGTGGTATTGATGATGATATGTACACTTTTTGATATGTATAGTTGTACACTTTTTGCTATTAGACACTAGTAGACAGTGGCCTGCATAAGTACATATAGATATGGGCTTTTATTTTGAGCTTTCAAAATGGCCTATACATAATACATAGACAATATATGGACAATATATGATATTAGGCAGTAGACAATGACATATGGCCAATTTATTTTGAGTATTTGGCCAAATATTAAATATGGACTGTATATGTTGACATTGACATATGGCCAATTTATTTTGAGTATTTGGCTATAATGTAGGTATTGACATATGGACAATATGTGGACATTGATATATTACTAATGAAGTAACGAAATATGCACTAGTTATTTTATTTGGACTTGTACAATTTATTTTTAATCTTGTTTGTATTTGATGGGTGTTTGTAACAAGTTACAACTTAGTTTGAGGCTTTGATTATTTCTGGATTATTTTTGGATTTATGAATCTGTGTTGACAGGTTATATCATGTTGACAGGTTATATTTGGATTTATGAATATGTGATGTATATTTTAATGAGTATAATAGAAGCTCTAAAGCAGGTTATGAATTTATGATAGGTTGTGATTCATGAATTTGCTATATGTGTTGTATTTTTGGATTTACGAATCTGTAACAGGTTTTTTTTTTTTTTTTTTTTTTTTGTGAAGAATCTGCTGTAATGTGTATTTCTGGATTTATGTTGAGTAAAAGCAAGTTGTGATTTTTTCTTGTTTGTAAAATGTTTTATGAATGTGTTGAAAGGCCCAAAAATGGCCAAAATAAGAAAGGCCCAAATCTGGGCCAAAAGGGCCAAAACAGAAGGCTGAAAAAGGCTCAAAGATGGCCATTGCCAAAATAAAGAAGGCCTGAATCTGGGCCACAACTAGTTCCTAACAAAGGCCCAAAACAGGTTTTTAAAAAAGACTTAATGGTTCCTAACAAAGGTCCAAAACAGGTTTCTAAAAAACTAAAAAAGACTTAATTAGAGCATAAAAGGCCATAAAATAAGAGACTTGAATACTGCATTAAAAAAAAAAAAAAAAGCCCAAACATAAAAGTTTTGGAAAAAAAAACCAAAGGCCCAACTGGCCCAAACTCCAGGCCCAAAAACCGAAACCGACTGAAAAACCGACCGAAACCGACGGTTTTTTAGCTATTTCGGTTGGTTTCGGTTGAGATTTTCAAAAACTGAAAATTTCGGTTTCGGTTGGCCAGATTAAAAAAATTCGGCCGAATCGAACCGATTACAGCCCTAGTCTGGACAACTGATAATCTGGCCTAACGAGGCTTTGGTAATAGAATTGGAGTAATTATTGCGTATATAAGAGTATCATAAGTGCGTATTTTTTCCTCTTATATAATTGTAGGTCTCACTAAATAAATTTATGGTGAGACCCATAATTTATGTGAGAGAGGAGGAGTACATATTTATAGTACTATCGGAGTATTCAATGATTTTCCATATAATTGAGCCTCTTTCCATTTATAATATCTTGAATTTAGTTTAGCTTATAAATTGCGGAAGTGATTAGAGTAGATTGACTTTTTTTGTATTGGCGTTACTGTAAGAACATCTTAATCGCTGAATTTGAGACTACAAGTAAAGGAACTTGTGAGCCATAATTGTTATTCCATCGCTACGAGAACGGTAGTGGAATTCATCATTGAATTGGAAGAGTGAGATATTTTCTAAATGCTTTCTATTGTGGGGTTCATATGTGGTACCTCGATTTGGGAGTAAGCCTAATAACCACTACTCTAGACCACCACCCTCAATAAAAGGATTGTACACTTTCTCTAAAAGTAGCAAATATTTATTTGCTTTGCCACTTTAGAAAAAGGAAAAATTTTAGGTACAATACTTTAAATGTTATTCTTTAGATTCTCCACTTAAGATTGAGCTATATAACTATTTAACTAAAAATACGCTTCAATCTCATGAGGAAAAATTCATATGGTAGAATTTTAAAAGGAGAACCTAAAGAACAACATTTAAATACTGTACCTAAGTCTTGCCCTTAGAAAAATTATTATACCTACAATGTACAATTTACATTCCACTAACATACCCATGTAAACTAATGATATGGGAATTTTGGCCTTTTGCCCTTAATTTAAAAAAACAAAATTAGCAATATGCTCCTGTTTTGAAACTATATAGGGGCGTGCCCCTGTTTCGATACTCGATTACCTTAAAATCGAGTTTCAATTAAATACTCGATTTGTAAAAAATCGAGTTATGCCTGATTAAACTTTAAAAAAAAAAAAAAATTGCATAGAACTCGAGTTCCATGTAAATTTTTTTTTTTGTGTGATCCCCTATAGCGGCTTTTTTAAGCTCTATAGTGATGTTTTAAAGCTCTATAGTGGCATTTTCCTGCAAATTTTTTTTTTCAAGTGTGAGAATACCAGGTTTGGGGGCCCTATAGTGGCGTTTTTAAGCCCTATAGTGACGTTTTAAAGCCTTATAGTGGCGTTTTCCTGCAAAATTTTTTACAAGTGTGAGAATACCAAGTTCAGGGGCCCTATAGCAGCGTTTTTAAGCCCTATAGTGACGATTTCCTACAAAAATTTTTACAAGTGTGAGAATACCAGGTTTAGGGGTCCTATAGCGGCGTTTTTAAGCCCTATAGTGGTGTTTTGGAACTCGATTTCCATAAAGTCGAGTTCCATGCATTTTTTTTTTTTTAAAGTTTGATCGGGCATAATTCGATTTTAAACCAATCGAGTTTTTCATCGAAACTCGATTTTAAGGTAATTGAGTATCGAAACAGGAACATATCCCTATATAGTTTCAAAACAGAGGCATATTGCTAATTTTTTAAAAAAATTAAGGGCAAAAGGCTAGAATTCCCAATAATTGTCCTTAAAGACACTTGGTGTACCACTGTTTATCCTATTAAATAAGAGATAGTACTAAATAATAAATAAATAAATAAAACTAATCTTTATGTCCTTAAGGATATCGTGAAAATTAATCAGTATTTTTCCTGATTGAATTTCAAAAACAAATTGAGATTGTCTCCTTATTATTTCTTTGGATAGTTTGCTTGGGCCTAAGTTTTGAATGGACACTTCCGGAGACATTAACAAATTTCATAGATTCCAAGCACCAGGGCCGAAAGAACTCGCTAGGCTTCATAAGCCTGTGATGGTATGGGCTGGGCTCATTTGGTGAAACTTGTGACTAAAACTCACTTTTTATTTCTTTGTTCAATGATATAACTCTAAGGAAGAGTCAATTCTACAGGGATGGCTACGAGGATCTTGATTTGCTAATTCTGAATATTGACAAGGCCTCAATCAGGTTTTGAATTTGAATACCAAACTACCTTCTGCGTTAGCATTGGCGGTGCTAAAAATTTATATTGCTATTTTTAGCACCACCAATGCTAAAAACTAAAAAGCATGCCGCAATGGTGGAGGGAAAACCAAAAAATTTGGCTATTGGTGAAAAAAAAAAATTTATTAAAAGTTATATTATTTTATTATGTTGGTGGTGGTGGTTATTGTTTATTGTAATAGATATATTATTTTATTGTATTATTTATATTATTTTATTGTGTTCAATACTAAAATAAAACTACTAATGTTAAGTGTTTTGTAAAGTGAGATGGTAAAATAGACAAAGTAGGCTTTTTTGGTGCTAAAGTGCTAAATTTTTGGCACCACCAATGCTGATGCTCTAAGTAAAACAGCCTTCTAGCCATTTGGGTTAATATCCAATCTTTATGGTTGAACAATAACTTGGGCCATAGTCAAGGCTTGCAAATTTCAATGCAAGTCAAAACCTCAATGCAAATTTGCTTATATTAGAGCATTCGCATTAGTCCGTACAAAATTTTCTGTCTATTTTAGCATAAAAATTCACTTTTTCTATTTTGCACAACCTCTTTTTATGAGAGACCGTGCCCCTGGCCCTATTTTTTCAGGATGTTAGGCCAAACTCACGTGAATGGGTGGAGTCGTGTTATTGCCTCTCAAAATGGAGGTTCGACTAGTTATATTTTCCCATTTAGATTAAGGGTTTTACAATAGAGTTACCACTTATTTAATTATTGGGATAAATAAGAAAACCAAAATTGAAAAATTCCTCATTTCATTAATTTTCAATTGAATTTACATTGATCATAGGAAAGTTATATGGCTTTGGTCCTAGATACAATCTAAGATAAAGTACATAACTTCGTTTCCAAGTTACAATCTAAAAATTGAAAATTACAAGGATAAACATTGGTCTATTAACCCTTGATCTAAATTCGGAGGCTATGTTATAAGGTAGGAAGATTTTAGGCACCCACCTTGCCCGGTGAAACCGGTCTTCTAGACTATGATGGCCAACATTCATATCACATCATCCAATATGTTATCAATCAATTTGCATGTTGAATTTAAAGTTTGTGCATGTGATAAACCCTAATTCAATTTATTAAGCATTTCATTTGGATTGAAAAATAAATTCTAGTGAATGTATGTGGATGGTGTTATCCTAGATTCAAGAATTTAAAAGAGTTATTAAACAAACATCTTTTTCATGTTTTTTATGTGGATTTAAGATCGAAACTAGTGTTATGCATGAACATGTGATGAACAACCAAGAACATGTGAAAAACATATAAGAACAATTAAGAACATTCAAACATATTCAAAAGAATTTAAATGATTATTATCATGCTTTAATCTTAAATTCTCATCATGGAAACACAAAAAATAATTAGGGAAAGAGATTATACCTTCATGTAAGATCCATATGATATAGGATGAGACTCTTAAGGGAGGTCCTAAGGGTGGAGGAAAAAAAGAGCTAGGAGAGAGAGTGTGAGTCTCACTCAATACCTTGAGTCTCAAGAAGACCAAGATATGACAAGACTACTCAACTTCACTAGAAGTCAAGAGAGGAGAATAGAGGGGGTTTTTTGTGTGTGTTTGGAATGAAGGAGATGAATGGTTTATATACTAGTGGTGAAGGAAATATGAATGGAAGACCATTTAATGAGGGTTGACAAAGAATCATAAACCTAGACCCCATTTTAGCCTTGGGAAAATTTGGTGCAATAATGGAAAGATTGGTGGGAGTGAGGAGCAAGCCAAAATTCGATTTTCCCGTAGCCGCTATAACAGCCTGTAGAGCCAATTTCGAAAAATCATATCTAACTCAATTTTGATCGGAATTATCTTGTTCTTGTGCTCAAATTGAAGCCCCGGATGTCTAGTTTCTGGAAAAATTAACCTCATTCACATATTCAAAATATTCTGAGAGATATCGATGAAATGATGAGTAGAGGTCATTTGTTAAAAAATGGTTTCAGCACAATTAACATTAATAGGTCTCAAATTAGCTCCCAAATTAGCTCCCAATTAACATTAAATGACTCCAATCACTCCCATTTCAGACTTAATTGGTTCCAAATTTACTCTAATTAAAAGATAATTACAATAATTATTCATTGAATTATTAATGTTTAACTATCTAATTAATTAGATGTAGGCAACCTCACCATAAAATATAGTCCTAACCAACCAAATTATGCACATCATTGATCTCCAATTGATTACACTTATAACTAATTGAAATGAATTGTTCATAATCACATATAGTCGGACTCAATTTGTGATAGTGCATCTCAGTCATTAAAACTTGATTTGATGATAACTTTCAATCTGGTGGTCCGATTAAGGCTTATGACCAGTCGAATTGATTGTTACAACATCAAGATCATTTTAGTGAAATGAGATTAAGGATCTAATGGCCAGAATCAAGATGCATATTTTCAATGTGAAAGTACCATTTTACCCTCCATGTGAGGTTAAATGCGGGTTACAAAATGGGGTGTCAACAGAATGCCTCTCATTGGCAGAGCTTGAAAAGCGAATGTCAATGTATGAAAGAGACACCTAACTTTGCAATCAGTATTTAACCGTGGTGAATGTATGATGCGTGTAGATAAAAATGTAGACGGTTATGTTGCGGATCAAAATGTGGACCGAATCTTGAGGGAGATTGCCTACATACCTCTTAGTGGGAGGATCAAGTCCAAACATAGTTCATGCATGCAATTTTTTTTTGTTTTTTTTTTTTTTAATAAGTACAAGACATGCTTACTAGTGGTCACGACAAAATGAGGATTTCGGTCGTGATCTTGAATTTTGCACATGCTTCCCAGAGGTCTGATGGATTGAAGTTTGGACATGCTTCCCAGAGGTCCAATGGATTTGAATTTGGACGTGCTTTCCAGAGATCCGATGGATTTGAAGTTTAGACGTGCTTCCCAGAATTCGTGGATTGAAATTTTGGACGTGCTTTCCAGAGGTCCGATGGTTTGAAGTTTGGATGTGCTTCCCAAAGGTTCAATGGTTTGAATTTGGACGTGCTTCCCAAAGGTCCAAGGATTGGAAATTTGGACGTGCTTCGCAGAAGTGCTTCGCAGAGGTCCGATGGATTTGAAGTTTGGATGTGCTTTCCAGAGGTCCAATGAATTTGTGGAAGATGATATTTGTGCCAATGTGTATGGGTCCTTTACCCTAATTCTTGCAAAATAAATATTTTCAATTAGTAACAAAGTTATTCATTGAAAGAAATTGGACGTACCAAGCCAATGCCCCTAGGTTGGGACATCTTGCGTGTTTTGATGACTGCTGAGTGTGGATTGCTAACTTGTTGTTGCGACCACTGGAGAATATGGAAGGAGATCGCAATCTGCCATTTGTTTTAGAGATCTTTCATTTGAAGCTATGCTTAAGAGATTTATCCTTTGAAACTTTGACTCTGGAGATTTTTCCATTGAAGTTTTCAAAATTTTTAAGGAAGATTTGTTCATTGGAGATTTTTCCTATGAAGATTTATTCATTGGAGATTTTTCCTTGAAAAATTGAGATTTTTTTTTTTTGGAAGAGTTATCTTGAAGATTTATCCTTTAAACAGTTGAAATTTTTTTTAAAAAAAAAAGATTTATTCATGGAGATTTTTCCTTGAAGATTTATTCTAGAGATTTTTCCATTGCAATGTTGAAAAACTTTAATGAAGGTTTGTTCATAGGAGATTTTTCCTTGAAAAATAGTTTTGGAGATTTTTCCTTTGATGATTTAAAAATTTTTAATGAAGATTTATTCATTGGAAATTTTTCCTTTTGAAGATTTGTTCATGGAGATTTTTCCTTTGGAATATAGTTTTGGAGATTTTTCCTTTTGAAAATTTGTTCGTGGAGATTTTTCTTTGAAGATTTATTATGGAGATTTTTCCATTGAATTTTTGAGAAAAAAAAAATTAAGGAGATTTGTTCATGGAGATTTTTCATTTGGAATATGGTTTTAGAGATTTTTTTCTTTTCAAGATTTGTTCGTGGAGATTTTTCCTTGAAGATTTATTTTGGAGATTGAACTTTTGAAAAAAAATTTTAATGAAGATTTGTTCATGGAGATTTTTCCTTGAAGATTTATTCTTAGAGATTTTTCCATTGAAGTTTTGGAAATTTTTATTGAATATTTGTTCATTGGAGATTTTTCCTTTAGAATATGGTTTTGGAGATTTTTCCTTGAAAAATGGAGAATTTTCCTTTTGAAAATGGAGATTTTTTTTATGATCACAAAGTGAAGAAGATGAAGATGGACTAGAAATGATGATGATTTATTCATGATGATTTTTTTTTTTTTTTTAAAAACCTATCCTTTGAATGAGGACAACTTTGGCTGGAAGTTGATGTGGATTGCTGGATAAGTCCTTGCTTAATTCCTGCAAAAAGATAATTTCAATTAGCAATGGATTTATTCATTGAAATGAATTGGAAGTACTTACCCAATGCCTCTAGTTTGGGGCATATTCCATGCTTAGATTGAAGCTGAATTCATTTGATGTTGTGACCATTAGGGAACATGAAAGAAGATCATGGTCCGCCATCCTTGGTTCCTACAAAAAGGCTTTCTTTTTCTAGCTTGTTAGAAACCAATTATTGTGAAAAAATTTTGGCCAATGCCCCTAATGTGGACATGCTTACAAAAAAAAAAATGGATTGATGCCTTAAATGAAAACACGCTTTCATGCAAGAACATATAAATAGGCCAATGCCCCAAGTTTAAGCATGCTTGATGCAAAACAAATGGGCTTAGCGTAACTTGCACCCAAATAATTTTGTCATATTGTTTTAACTTTGCTCCCCAAGGTTGTTTGGATGATTGGGACCGAGCCTTTGAAAGGCTGCCTACGTACCCCTTTCGTAGAAGATCAGGTCAAGACAGTTCAAGAGAACTAGATTTTGGAAAAGAATGATTTTTTTTTTTTTTTTTTTTGTGGAAATGAGATTTCTCTTTCTTTCTTTCTTTCTTTCTTTCTTTCTTTCTTCTTCTTCTTTTTTTTTTTTATTTTTATTTATTTTTTTTTATTTTTTTTTATGAACAAGAGGTGATCCTTTGAACAACCATTTTGGCAAATCAAAGTGTTTAAGAATCAAACAAATCTCTTTGATTAGGAAGAATCAAGATCATTAAACTCATGTAATCAAATTTGCTTCATCCTTTTGAACATCGTCAGATTACGTCTCCAAAGGCAAGCAAGAAATGAAATGAATCACATTGTTGGGTGCAAACAAGGAAAGTGCTCCAGGTTTGGAAGTTTTTTTTAAGTGATTTTGGAGATTTAAGAATTTGAGAAATTTTGTCCTCGAACATATCATCCTGTGGGGTTTGACAATTTTAAGCACTTTTTCTTTTTAATTCAAGAGAAAAATATTATTACAGTTTAAGATGCGCCTACAATTAGCAAGACTTCAAGGAGGTCTTATTCATGGGTTGTAATGTAGGCCGGGTTTAGGTTATGAAATGAATGATATAAAAAGGCTCAAAATTCCCTATGATGTTCCCCTAAGTATGCATCACTCAAAAATCAAGTATTGGAAGAGTTTTCCCATTTCTTTTTTGCTATCTTCTCACTAGTCTTCATTGATCACTTGTATCAATATTTGTTTTTATGCTCATTTCCCTTGAATCATACCCCTAGACTTTCATCTTGTAAAATCATTTTCTTTTTAGGTTACATCTTCAAGTTTTCAATTTGCTAGGATTTTCCTTTTTTTTTTTCTTTTTTTTTTTTTTCTTTGCCCCTAACTTTTGCCTAGACCATCCTTTTGGGTTTTCAGCCTAGCGGGCTTTTTTTTTTTTTTTTTTTTTTTTTTTTTTTTTTTTTCTTTTTTTTCTTTTATTTATTTATTTTATCTCTTGATTGAATGAACTTTTTTGGGGATCTTTTGCCTTCCTTGTTTTCCTTAGCTTAAGTCATTTTGATACACTCTCTAGACTTCTTTCTTACCTTGATGTGCTTGCACATTTCTATACTTGATGAACCTTTTCCTTTTTTAATGAACTCTCTTTTAGATAAATCTTGTATTTCTCTTGGCATGATGAATTTTAGGCTCTTCAAACTTGATGCACACTTTTTTTTTCCTTACATTGATGGAATTTCATTTCTCTTTCTTTCATTGTGTGAAACCTCATTTTTCTTTGATGATCTCTTATCTTTAGCTTAATGAATTCTCCACTTGTCTTTCATGTCTTCTAGAAGAGCTTTATCAATTAGCTTCAAAGCTATAAGGTTGACTCCTCCTCAACATGAGATTTAAGCATGCATACTTTGAATTTTCCCACCCTATGTTTAGATTTTAGTGGGTTCATGCAAAAAAGAGGCTAAGTGTTTGAAGGCTCAAATGGGCTAATAATTGATAATGATCGTTCTAGGTATTAGGGAATAATCTTGTTTAACCAAAGATGGCCTCCTATCCCTAGTAATGCTTGCTTGTAGGCACAGTGACTTACGCTCTTTTAATAAATTCATCTTAAAAGAAAAAGGTATGAATGCTCTAATGTTGTGAAACAAAAGACTTTTGAAAATTGGATCAAGTGCATGGATTATTGGGATTTTTCGATGGATGGATTCTTTTTGATTGCCTTTTAAGACCATTTCTTCTTATATTCTAAGTCAAGTAGCAAAAGTCATGGATCAAATGAAATTAATCATTCCTTGATATAAGTTGATTGCTCAAGCCTTTAAACATCAAGATTTAGAAAATGTTTTGTCCTAAGGGATCCTCATATATCATTTTGAAAAGAAGACTTCTTCTTTTTCTTTTTTGGAAAAGATTTGGGAATCTTGATTTAAAATATATATATATATATATATATACATGAACAAAGTACATCAAATGCTACATGGATTTTTAGAATTCAAAGAAACATAGAAACATGGAATAAACAAACAAAAGCTTAACCATGATGTTGCAAACCAAATGTGGAGTGAGGCAAAGTTGGGCCACTTGCTTCTTCTTTGTTCATTTAGGATGCTTGAGACTTGGTATGCTTGAACCTTGATTATGATAAAATGGCTTGGGCTTACACTCGGAAGGCTTGAACCTTGATTATGATCTTTTGGTATTTGCTTGAAATGGCTTGGGCTTACACTTGGAAGGCATGCATCTTGTGAGTTTTTGGCCTTTGATGTTGCTCATATCTATACACCTTCGATGGGCTCCAGTGTTGGGCTTTAACTAATTCAAGAAACAAATTTGGACTTCCATACCAAGTAGAGTTCAATCATAGGCTTTTGGGCTTGAGTTCATTCATAGTATATATGGTTCAAAAAATTATGATAGGCCCAAGCTTTGGACTAGAGCTTATAATGGTCCAAACAACGGCCAAATACATGTGTAATGAAATGCAATTTACATGGACCAACCTAAAGGCAGGTTCTATAGGTCATTACAATATGGGTAGAAGGTAGGTTAAAGGTCCTTACAAGTTAGGACATCGTACCTCCCAACTTGTGACACCAGGAGCGCCGCATTCGTCCGAATGGTACCGTTTGTCCCTATGAACCACCATGGCATAACCATGATGATCCTTGTCGTGGTGAGTGGTAGGTTCACCCCTAGGTATGTGAGTCTCAGGAAGACCACAATCCACGGCTAATACTACCGGGCTTCCGGGATAGCAATCAAATAAGATAAATTTCATTCAAGCAAATGATGCATGACATGCAAAATAATGACATATTAGACATATTATATACAAAAAAGCAATAAACAAACAATGACAGTTGGCGACCATAATCTAATTGAAGCTTAACCCTTAATGTCTCCAGTGGAGTCGCCACTGTGAAAGACCGCGCCCCCAGCCCCATTTTTTCATGATGTTAGGCCAAACCCACGTGAATGGGTGGAGTTGTGTTATTGCCTCTCAAAATGGAGGTTCGACTATTTATATTTTCCCCTTTAGATTAAGGGTTTTATAATGGAGTCGTCACTTATTTAATTATTGGGATAAATAAGAAAACCAAAATTGAAAAATTCTTCATTTCATTACTTTTCAATTGAATTTACATTGATCATAGGAAAGTTACATGACTTTGGTCTTAGATACAATCTAAGATAAAGTACATAGCTTTGTTTCTTAGTTACAATCTAAAAATAGAAAATTACAAGGATAAACATTGGTCTATCAACCCTTGATCTAAGTTCAAAGGCTATGTTACAAGGTGGGAAAGTGTTAGGCACCTACCTCGCTCGGTGAAACCGGTCTTCTAGATTATGGTGGCCAACATTCATATCATACCATCTAATATGTTATCAATCAATTTGCATGTTGAATTTAAAGTTTGTGCATGTGATAAACCCTAATTCAATTTATTAAGCATTTCATTTGGATTGAAAAATAAATTCTAGTTAATGTATGTGGATGGTGATATCCTAGGTTCAAGAATTTAAAAGAATTATTAAACAAACATCTTTTTCGTGTTTTTGATGTGGATTTAAGATCGAAACTAGTGTCATGCATGAACATGTGATGAACAACTAAGAACATGTAAAGAACATATAAGAACAATTAAGAACATTCAAACATATTCAAAGGAATTTAAATGAATATTATCATGCTTTAACCTTAAACTCTCATTATGGCAACACAAAAAACAATTAGGGAAAGAGATTATACCTTCATGCAAGATCCATATGATGGATAATAAGACTCTTGAGGGAGGTCCTAAGGATGGAGGAAAAAAAGAGCTAGGAGAGGGAGAGTAAGTCTCAGTATACCTTGAATCTCAGGAAGACCAAGATATGACAAGATTACTCAATTTCACTAGAACCTAAGAGAGGAGAAGAGAGGGAGGTTTTTTGTGTGTGTCTTGTAATGAAGGAGATGGAAGGTTTATATACTACTGGTAGAGAAAATATGAATAGAAAGCCATTTAATGAAGGTTGACAAAGAATCATGAACCTAGACATCATTTTAGCCTTAGGAAAAATCTGGTGCAATAATGGAAAGATTGGTGGGAGTGAGGAGCAAGCTAAAATTCGGTTTTCCCGTAGCTGTTGTAACAGCCTGTAGAGCCAACTTTGAAAAATCATATCTAACTCAATTCTAATCAGAATTGTCATGTTCTTGTGCTTAAATTGAAGCCCTGGATGTCTAATCTCATTCACAAATTCAAAATATTCTGAGAGATATCGATGAAATGGTGAGCAGAGGTCATTTGTTAGAAAATGATTTCAGCACAATTAACATTAATAGGTCCCAAATTAGCTCCCAATTAACATTAAATAGCTCCAATCACTCCCATTTCAGACTTAATTGGTTCCAAATTTATTCTAATTAAAATATAATTGCACAAATTACTCATTGAATAATTAATGTTAACTATCTAATTAATTAGATGTACGCAACCTCACCATAAAATGTAGTCCTAACCAATCAAATTATGATACATCATTAATCTCCAATTGATTACACTTATAACCAATTGAAATCAATTGTTCATAATCACATATAGTCGGACTCAATTTGTGATAGTGCATCTCAGTCATTAAAACTTGATTTGATGATAACTTTCAATCTGGTGGTCCGATTAGGGTTTATGACCAGTCAATTTGATTGTTACAACATCAAGATCATTTTAGTGAAATGAGATTAAGGATCTAATGGCCAAAATTAAGATGTATATTTCCAAGGTGAAAGTACCATTTTACCCTCCATGTGAGGTTAAATGCGGGTTGCAAAATAGGGTGTCAACACTTTTCAAAACACTCCATATCAGTTTATCTATTTTACACCACATTTCATTTAAATATTAATTTTTTATTGCTCTCCCAAATAATTTCTCTCCCCTCGTTAGCCAAAAACCAACCATAATTTGCACACATACCGCCCCTTCGAAGATAAAACGGAGACTCCAACTCTAAATAACCTCTGTAATAGATAAAGATGCATCTAGTTCTTATCTCAAATTCATATTGAGGATAAAGATAACTTTAGATGATGTATTTCAAATATTTGTTTTCAAATAATTTGTTGTGTACGTTCTCACATCCTTACCAACCAAAATTTCCTACAAAAACCAAAACCCATCTCAAAAATCAAATCTTACACAAAATTTCCAACAAATCTTAAATAAAACCCAACTTCTCAAATATCAAAACCTAAAACCCATCTTTTTAAGATTCTCAAATATCAAAACCCAGCTCCTATGTTTCCAGCAAAACCTAAAACACAACAAAATTTCCAACAAATCATACCCAAAACCCAAAGGTTTGAGGTTGTATACTATGAGAAAGAGAGAAACTGCAAACTCTGAAAACCACTCATACACCTAAATTACCGCATTGAACTTCCACACATACCAAAACTCCATTGATGAACCAGAAAATTTTAGATACTCAAGAATGAAGATGATAAAATATTTTAGTGTGATCTCCAACTCCAAGCCTAGAGAAGCAGAATCAAGGAGATGATCTTTCAAAGATAGGCATAGATGATTATTGCTTAGACAAAGAAAGAGTGTGCGTGAGATCGAGAAAGAAGAGGCTTTGGAGCTAGAGGAAAAGAGAAAGAAGTTGAGAACAGTCTAACTTGGTGAGAGAAAAAAGAATAAAAAAGTTCAAAGTGAAATGCAAAAGCTATAGTAGCCGTGTAAATATACACAATTACTGTAGTAACAATGAAAATTTGCACAACTTTATTTCCACTGATGTGGGTCAATTTTTGGATAAATGTGTAAAATTGTCTACTTTTTCTATTTTGGAAGGACTAATGCGGTTGCTTTTAGATTGACAAACTTTCTTATTTATTTTTTTCACATACAAACAATAAATAAGATTTTTTGACGAACTCTTTTTATATTTCTTTCAATACAACAAAGAAACACAAACTAGTAACTTTAATAATTTATTACTCTAATAATTTCACAAAAGGACAATAAAAATTGGATACCGTGGTCCAAAGATCATCCTTGAGAGCACCTGCGATATATTAAATATGAATAAAATTAATTACTTAAAAAATAATTAAATATAAAAATTTTTAAGAATAAAATATAACATGATAGGTAAAGAAAAATAATAAATTGCACACAAAAAATGGGACAAAAGGGCTTTTGCCCTTTTTGGGAAAATTAAATAGGAAAATACCCCCTTCCCAAACTAAATAGGGAAATGCCCTTATTTTAAAACTCGATTTTTAATAAATCGAGTTAGACAAAAAAAATTTCTAAAGCTCTATAGTGGCGTTTTAAGGAGCCTATAATGACGTTTTAAGGACCTATAGTGACGTTTTTTAACTCGACTTTAAAGAAATCGAATTATAGGTAAAAAAAAGGCCACTATATGTTGATTTCATTGCCTATAATTCGATTTTATTGAAGTTGAATTAAAAAACGTCACTATAGGTCTTTAAAACGTCACTATAGGCTCCTTAAAAACGCCACTATAGGGCCTAACTCTATTTATCAAAAATCGAGTTTTAAAAGAGGAGTATTTCTCTATTTAGTTTGGGAAGGGGGGTATTTTCCTATTTAATTTTCCAGAAAAGGGCAGAAGCCCCTTTTGTTCCAAAAAATCTGTAATAAACTTACAAAAAAGAAAAAGAAAAAAAAGAACTACTTTATTTTAGTTCTAAATCTAATACCAAAAATATTCATATTTAAGAAATGTAACTTAAGTTGGAGAGTAATATTATTAATATTTTCATTTACAATAAAGAAAATTTAATATGGCTTTAGTATAAATTAAAAAAAGTCAATAAAATTCAAAATTCAAAATTTAAAAATTTGAAATATAACTATTCTATAAATGGTTTAAATAATAACTTAAAATTTAAAATAAAAGGAAATAAGGGGCGAGGTTTCTTTAGAAAAAGAAGAAGAAGAAGAAGAAATGGGTACTCGTGTAACCCTCAGTCAATCCTACCCTACTTGCTTGAGTGGTCGGGTCAAATACAAGGTTTCCTATTTATTCTTGTTTTTATCCATTGAATTTGAATGAACTAATGGATTCAGTTCAGATTTTGCTGTATCTACTTTTCAATACTTTTTTTTTTTCATTCAAACTTATATAGACCATGTCGGTTTAATGATATGGAATAATTGTTCAATACAGTTGTACTAAGATGATAAATGTGGTACTCTTCTTAGATGAATAGTGGTTCATTCAGCCAAAAAATAAAAAAAAAGTATAGTGGTTTATGCTAATTAAATTCATTGTGAGATCCACCATTTATATGAGAGGAGAGAGCACCACCTCATTATACTTCAAGGGTATAAAATAATTTTCTCTAGGAAGAATGTAAATACTAGTTTGCATTTCCTTTGAATTATTTTTGTAATATTTCATTTTTCGTTTATTTTTATCATATTTTAAAAGGGGGAAAAAATGTAACTATATAGAAGTGCATAGTTGTGGAAAGTCATACCTCTATCTTGCATCCATTCTAGAAATGGACAAGCCATTTACTGAATAGTTTTCTGACTCTTTTCTCTTTAAATCTTCATTATTGACATTACTTCCCATGAAAAATGCTGGCTTTTTAAGAATAGGAAGTGGCGCAGTTTCATTTTTAAGCATAGAAATAACTTCTAGAATTGTAGGTCTGTCCGCCGCACTATCTTCTAAACATGAGAGAGCCACATGAATGAATCTTAGAAATTGGTGCATAGGACATGAATCTTTTAAAGTTGGATCCATTAGGTCTTTCCCAGAATCTCTTTGCCACAAGTCCCATGCCTTAAATAGACATAATTTGTATCAAAACTTTGGAAAGTGAAAAAAAAAAAAAAAAAATTGGTGAAGAAGATAGCTAAATCTGTAATAAGCTTCAAAAACTTACGTATCCTACAAGGTTCAGTTGGCCGTTAACATTATAGAAGCTGTTGTTCTTCCTTCCGCTCACAATTTCAAGCATTAAAACACCAAAGCTGAAGACATCAGATTTTTCAGAGAAAATGCCCTCCATGGCATACTCAGGAGACATGTAACCACTAAGACAAAAACCAATGGGTTAGTGGAGTTGTAAGAACAACTAATTCATCTAACTACCAAAATAAACAAGTTCTAACTTACTATGTCCCAACAACTCTATTAGTATTTGCTTCTAATCCATCACGCTTGAAAATTCTTGCCATACCAAAATCAGATATTTTGGCACACATGTTTTCGTCTAGCAAAATGTTACTAGCTTTCAAATCTCTATGTATTACTTTTAACCTTGAGTATTTGTGAAGGTAAAGTAATCCTTGAGCAATCCCTTCAATGATATTGACTCGTATTTTCCAGTCCAATAGATAACTTTTAGTTGGATCTGTCTTACAAGGAATAGTGAAGTATGATGATTTCATTATACTCATAATTAAAGTGATGATATATTCAATGCAAAATATGTAAAATTACATAAGAATAAAGTGAGAGTAATGCTAACCGAAGAGAAAGGAATCCAAACTTTTGTTGGGCATGAACTCATAAATCAACATCTTTTCCTCTCCTTGAAAGCAGCATCCAAGGAGTCTGACAAGATTCATGTGTTGGAGTTTAGCTATAAGAATAAGCTCATTTTTGAACTCCACTAATCCTTGTCCTGAATTTCTTGACAACCTTTTTACTGCTATTTCTCGCCCTTCAAGTAATGCTCCCTATAGTTTATAGAACATCGATTATTCAACATTGTCAATCATAAGCTAAAAACCATCTTAACTAGTTTTTTTTTTTTTTTTGAAAGCATACCTTATAAACCGGTCCAAAACCACCTTCTCCAAGCTTACTTTCAGCTGAGAAGTTATTTGTAGCTGTTGCAATACATGCAAAGCTGAACACTTTTATATTATGTCTTGCATTGCCGTCTTTTTCAAGCTCATCTGCATCTAATAATCTATCAGGTGTTGTGAGCTCAAGTAGATGTTCCTCTTCCCTTCTTTCAGCGTCAACTGTTTTGTTATTTAATATCAAAGTATACTAGCCATTCAAAAAATTGGGTACAAAGTTTTGAACACCATGCAAAAAAAAAAAAAAAAAAAAATTGTGATTATATACCTCGTTGTCGATATATCCTCCATAAGCTGAAGGTTCCCATGAAAAGCACAAGTATAGCAGTAACGATCACTGGTACAATCCATTTCTTATTTCCTTTATTTGGACAAAAGTTATAGTCGTTGTTGAACACGAAAAAGGAAAAAAAAAAAAAAAATGATCAAAGGGTTACAGAAGATTCCAAGATTTGATTACAAAATTCACTAGAAGCAATAGGTATAATAACCTACTTAGCGTTTTTTTTTTTTTGGGTAAACAACCTACATACATACAAAACCTCGTCTACAAATTCTTCCACATGAACTTCCTCTATGAATGAACCTCATCTGCAATATCTTGGAATTCTAATAATCAACAAAAGTGACTAATTGTCGAAGAACTAAGTCTGTGGTTGCAAAGAATTAATGCTATGTTGGGGGAGGGGGAGTAGAGTAGAAGGAGGGACAGTAATTTAATTACTTTGTTTGGATGTTTTTTAAGGAAGGAGGAGGAGGGATTTGGAGGGGTTTGAACTATTTCTAACCTCTTATTTTTAATTCCCCAAAATTGGAGAGATTTGGAGGGAAAGTGGAGTATAAAAAATGCTTGAACAAATGAATTATCAAATTTACCCTTACCATATTAACAAAATTACAAATGAAAAAAGACTAAATTATTCTCCTCACCCTTAATTTTAAAAACATCCAAATAAGGTAGATGATAACCATTTCCCTCTACTCTCCTCTTTTTCAAAACTTTCAAATATAGTATAAGAGTTTCAGCCATTCAAGCTCAAGGCAAGAAACTCTCAAAATGTAATTCTGAACACTAAGTGTAAGTTTGGATAGAGTTAAAAAGTTTTCAGCTGCTTCCGTGGGTCTCATGCACTGTTCACGGGATCCGTAAGTATGAAATTCAGCAAAAAAAACTTTAAAATTGGGTCCCACGATACTATTCACATATTAAAAAATTATTTTGTTACAGTGTTTTCAGCAATAAGCGGTATCCAAACAGACTATAAGAGAAACACTCAAAGGAAAGGAATTTGGACCACTTTGGCTAAAGGAAATTTGGCTCTTAAATTTGCTCATGTATAGCAATGTCTATCTCTCTATATAGTAAGGGTTGTTTTATATAGGGAAATTTAATTTATACAAGTGGCATGACAAAAATTTAACTCAAGTTAGAATTAAGCAAAGGTCAAGCAAACATTTGATTAAGTTTTTGATTAAGGGGAGATCTACCAAACTCTATTCAAAGTTTGCTCAAGTGAGAATATTTTCGGTCAAACAAATCTTTAGAAGCCTGAAATTTTCAATATGCTTCTTGACTTGAAATAAAAACCAAACATGATTACATTAATATCCTCATAACACTTTTTTTGACACAAGAATTTGGCCAGTAATCTATGTAAGGTTGAATTTATTCAATCATGTGTTGATTTTATTCTATGCCAAATTTGCTTGTAATTTTAGCAATTAGATATCCTGTATTTAGGGGGGGGAATAATGTAAGGGTTGTGTGTAAGAGAGTGTGAAGAAATTCAAGTGTGTGCATTCAAGAGGATTCTGGCAACTGGATCTTGCAGTGACAACTTGCCAAAATGCCACACGTGTGAAGCATGCAGGAAGCTGAAGGGTCACGATAGCTGGAGCACTACAGGACAAAAAGTACAGTCTGGCTTGGCAGTTAACTCGCGACTCATTCTAGTCACAAGAATGAGTCACCAGAATGCCTTGTTTTGTAGAAAAATGACTTTTCACATTCCTCACATTCCCTACTATAAATACCCTTATACCCACGAAATGTAGAGAGTTTCCAGAGAGAATTTTGAGATAAAAACCTTAAAGAAAACCAAGATTGACCCATCCATAATCTTAGACTTTTTATTCTCCAAATTTCTCTACTTTCAACCTCTCCATTGATATACCCTTGAGAGGTTCATTAGCTAAATCTTTATCCCACCACACCCATATCAGTGAGGAGGTATTTTGGTACTTGGGAAGCCGTTTAGAGATGACCAATTCACTTGGTTGATGCAATGGGCTTATTGCTGGATCTGAAAAACTAGAGAAGACATGGTTAGGCTTAACCAATTGATAGCAAGAGCTTAGAGGGCTTAAGTACATTGGGTAGACTAAGCTTGAAGGGTCTTTTATTATTCGTGTACTCCAATTTTATTCTCTAGTGGATCATTTTACTGCTTGGAGGGCGGCAGAGAGATTTTTTGCCAAGTTCTTCAGTTTCCTCTTCGATAACACATGCCGGTATTATCTTTGTGTTTGCATCTCTCTAATCCTTACTCTTACCTTTTAATTGCTGCTGTGTTGTGATTAATTATGGTGTAGAGTTATTTATTTGTTTGGGTTTTTGCTTGTACCTATTAATCCACACATATATTGTTTGGGTATAAGCTTGTGTTGGTTTAATTTGAAATTGGGAGTCTAAACATGCATCAGTGTTTTACACACTAATTGAACTTTCAATCTAAAACCTAACAAAGGGGAAAATCTATGGAGTTCCTTAAGGTAGTTGATTTATAACAAAATTCTCCACCAAACTAAGTTTAGAGAAATCACCTCTAACCCACTACGTAATGATTCATAAGATCATTCATGTGTAGTGTTCAAACAAGTCGCATAAATTAAAAATATCATGTGACTAAAAATAAAGTTTTTTTTTTTGGTCTAGTAGGGCATACTTTTCCTTTTAACTCATATGCATGAAGTGGTAAAGTCTAACAAAGGAATACAATTCAACATGACACAAAGCAATCAGTAATAATTTGATGATCATATGCATGTTAGAGTGAGCTTATTTTTTAAATTTCCTTCCTTTCTGGCGGTAATGATTATATGCAAACATTAACATAAGGCCAAAATGCAAAAACACCTCCCTAGAGTTTGGATTACTTGCAAACTAATCCACTAAGGTTTCAATTCTTTCTTTTACTTCCTGAGTTTTCCAAATTCGTGAATTGACTATTGAACTAACTTCCATTTGCTATCACTGATGGAATTGAAATGCAGATACCATTTTATAATACAAAACTCATTTTTAAATAAAATATTCAATTTGAATTTTAATCTAATAAAATATTATATTGAATTTGGGGAAAAACCTCTCCCTCTCTCTCTCAAACATGGATCCTTTTTGGTTCCCTAAAACCTTTTGGTTCTTCCAACTCCCCAAAACTCTTTAAGTTGACAGCAGTGAAGAGGAGGTGAAAAGCAGACAACATCAATGGTGAAGGAAGGAATGAGAGTGCAGTATTGTCTAAAACCTTGGTACTGAAAGAGCTGCTAGTGGAGATAGGGATGGCCAAGGCAATGAGGACATCGACGACCTTGAAAGAGGTGTTTTGGAGGGAGTTTAAGATGACAATGGGGTGAATGTTGTTGGAGAGGAGGGCACTAGCAATTTTGATAAAAGGTGGTAGATTTAGGGTACGTTTGGTACACTGAATGTGGATTACAACAGGAATTGTAATCTTTATTACTAGGAATAAAATGTGTTGTAATGTAATAATTAAATATATTCATTAGTTTGGTTGTGAGTTATAACATTAGAATGAAACTTAACATTTATTTTAGGAAATTTCTTACTTATACAATTATATCTCCTTAAAAATTGTTATTTTTAAATTTAAGAGAGATATGTGTTATTTTTTATGATTTTTTATTTTTATAATTGTTAGATGTATATGGAAAGTTTGTTTATTTGAAAATAGATTAAGTTTTGAAATTATTGCATTTACTAAGGAATAGCTAATACAACATTTTAAAGAAGAATAGTTATTCCTCATTTTGAAGAATAGCTATTCATAAGGAATGATTATTCCTTGTAATAAAAACATAACCAAACTAAAGAATAACTAAATCATAGGAATAACTATTACATTACAGCATCTATTACAGTCTACCAAACATGCCCTTAATCTGTTAGGTTGAGAAAGTGTGGAAAAGTGAAATAGAATTTTATTTAATTTAAATATGCCATTTTTTTAATTGATTCATTAATATTCCAAATTACTATTTTATTAATATATATAAATTTATTATAAAGGGGTCGCAAGAAATGCATGCTACAAACTTGTGCCACCGAAATTAAACGAAAGAAAGTCTCACTTATGAGAATGTAAACCTAAAAACAACTACTAACCCAATGTCCAAGAAGTGTATACATTTTGGCCTTTTAACATAATTTTTTTTTACTAATGGTGTTAGAACATATTTCATGAACATGGTTATATGAAGTCATGACCTCACTGCGATATTGCAATTAAAATTACAATATAAACTTTATGAGATGGGTTCAAATTACACCTGGTGTAACTCTTGTAAAGTTACACATTTTTTACACCGTAAATTTCTAAATGATCTAACGGTTAAAAAAGATACTATTAAATGTTATTACTTTCTACTTTTGTCTCTCTCCTTATTTATTGTTTTCACTTGATCAAATGGCACTTGCCATTTTCAACAACCTACTTTTCAAACGAGTCATTAAACTCTCTCCACCCAACCCACTTGATTTGGCCATGTTTTGTGTGTGTGTGTGTGTGTGACAAAGATAACAAAGGCACAAGGACAAATCCCTCCAAAAAATGATAATACAATAATTCTACACAACTTTAACTTTAAATTTAAATCCTCACAATGCTGAATCACAAAGATGAGAAAAGACTTTATTAAAATTTAAGAGTAGAAACTAATTTCTAATTCTATATCCTATCACCATAGCAAGGCAACTTCCTAAAACATATATTGGTAGAACAATTGCACTCACCCACAGCCACAAGAATCTCTAGTAAAAAAACACTTTCAAATTAATAATAAACCACACAACCACAATTGCAACTACCCAGAAGAATGTGCTCTCTTAGTTTCAGTTAGCTTTGGACTGGCCCCACAACTGCAACCACCTAGACGAATGTGCTCTCTTAGTTTTAGTCAGCTTTGGACTGACTAGCTCGGGAAGAAAGGATGATGCCAACAATGAGACCATAGAGAGCCAATGCTTTGGCAAAATTAAGAATTAGAATCATCCCAACAAAAAGCTTTGGCTGTTGTGCATTGGCTCTGAGGTAGATTAGTATGGTTTCAAGGTTGTTGAAAATGGCATGTGCCTTTAATCAAGTGAAAAATAATAAAACATTAAATAAGAAGGGAGAAAAAATTGCTGGTATTTATTAGGAATGAGGTGGAAAGTAATAGCATTTAATGATATTTTTTTTACCGTTAAATCTTTTAAAAATTTATGGTGTAAAAAAAATGTATAACTTGAACCCATTTCAAACATTATAGATATAATCAAGATAATTATTGTTTCAGGTAGAGCATTATTTCGTATTCTAACCTTTATTTGAAGGATCTCCTTTCGTTAGAACATATTTTAAAATTCTTGAACGAGAACGTCCATCATCAGGATTGAAGGTTAAATTTCCTTCCCAATACTGGCATCCAGATCCTATTCCTTCTTGTCCACTATAGCCCAGGCAGTCACAGTTATTCCAGCAAAGATCTCTACAATCAGCAGGACCAATGGTCGGTCTGTTATCAAAAACACCGGCCGCAAGTTGCGGTAGACCATCAGGACCCATGCGTGTAAAGATTCCAGATTTTTGCTCAAACGTTTGGCGACCCATAAGCCTGCACTCTGGCTGATTCCATGTCTCGCATCCTTCATCATCCATACCGTAACCATAGCAAAAATTCATCTTCATAATTGAAATACTTCTATCCATTATCGAGCCCCAGTATTGTAACTGCCATGCCGATCTTTCTTGATCCAACGATTCAAATTCAGTGTCAAGAGAATAAGTGAAGTACTGCCCTTCTGCATCCGTATTGATAATGTAATCCTGACCTTTGGTGGGGTGAATATATTCAAACAAGGATACATTCTTCGAGCTGCTCAGCTGCAGACCGCTACTCCAATAAGGTACGCCTCGACGCTTGATAACCAATCTCCTTGTCTTGGGTTCCCACTCGAGTGTGAAGGCTCCTGATGCTGGATCATCTTGTGCCAACCACGAAATAAGAGACCAATTACGCCCAGTTTTGTGATTGACACCCAATTTCATCCCAGGCAGAAGCGTGTCAGTGGGATCATCGAAGCTTTCCCACAAGCTCCTTCCAATAGAGCCATTGGAGTTCACTTCTGATACTACTAAGTTGCCAGTATCTAGTAGAGTAGCACTAGTGTTTTCAGTTTCACCACCAGAATATATAACAAAAGGATCACCTCCTAATCCACTGGAATTGATCATCAACTTTCCCAGATGGTCAAGGGTAAGAAACGCTCTTGAATCATCTGAAATAGGTCTGTTTCGGTTGGCGATCCATACTATGTTTTCCGGATCCGTATAATTTGTGTACCAAATGCCCAAGTAACTGTTTTTTTTGTCTCCATAATAAGAGGCTGGGCTGAAGAATCCCAAGGTGAATCTCTGTTTGGCAGAAACGAGGTACTGGGAAGAATTAAGAACATCGCCTTGCTTTAGCGTGTCTAAGGCCGCTGATGAACCCCACAAGGATGGCATGATAATTATAAGCAATAGGGTTGGATCGAAGAGCCTTTCCTTGCTAGCCATTGTTGTACACTGCACTGCTTAACACTAGACCTTGTAACACATGTAAAAGTGAATTATTGGCGATTTGTGTTGGGTGCATGTGAGACCCTTGGATTCCATCACACATATTTGTCAAAGCTCATTTATGAGCTTGTTCTGAAAGTCTTCAAAGCTAGCTTTCTCATTGGTTGAGAAATGACCAAACTTGTGAGAAGTCTGACCTTTTTTTGACAGAAGTGATCCAAAGCGTGTTGGACACGCTGAAGAAAAAGAAAGGAAAGAAGCAAAGGCCATTTGGCCTTGTGTGAAGTTGAAGAAAAACAGTCATTTTTGGCTATTGTGTGTGTGAGTTCCAGAGTGAGCAAGAAACATAGAAAAGAGAGAGCTCCAACTTGAGAGGTGCAGTCCGAAAAAATAGAGAGAAACACAATGAGAGTGTGATAGAGTGAAAAAGAAAAATGAGACATTTTTCTTTGCTCAAGTTACACACAAGAAAGATGAATTGGTGGAGTTCTCATGAAGTTTTTGAGTGTTACAACCATGGAGAGTTGGAGTATTCAGAGGAAGATTTTACTATTGGCTTTGTGGTAAGATTGTATTTACTACGAAATTTATTTGTTGTATATCCAATTTATTGTGGACTCAAGTTTAGCATAAACTTGATAGTTGTAATCTCTATTTCATAATGGATATTTTTTGGAGCTACCCAGTGGTTTTCCCTCTACACTGCAGGATTTTTCACATAAGATTTGGTATTCTTATGTTGTTGTGTTTATGTGGTGCTTGCTGAAATTTTTCTTGCTTCCATAATATTACTATTGCTTGGTAATTATATATTTTAATTCACACATAAACAAAGAGGGGATTAGGATTTTTCCCCAGCCCATATATATATATATATATATATATATATATATATATTATCCTAAATTCAGTGGACAATAGCAGATGGGAAGAGAGAGAAAAAAATAATTAAAAAATCATTTACACAAGCAAGATGGTATATTTATGCATCTATACACCCACTGATATGGACAATTTTTGGACCAAAATGTGTGTATCTTACCACTTTTTATAGCTCATCAATGTGAATGCTCGACAGTACCATTTTGTCCCATAAGGAAATTGAATCCAATTTCTTAATCATCGCGTGTATTTATGCCACATACTCTTCTTTGACTTTGCTATGTGCATGCATGGTTTAGGTTATTTGAATTCAATAATTAATGGTTGATTTACCACAGTGCATCCTTGGTGCAGTGGTCACTCCACAAGTATAGTGCTTGTGGGGTGTGGGGGGCAAGGGCCGAGGTTTAAGTCTCCAGGAGAGAATTTCACACACATATACAATTAGACTAGGCTAGAGTAGAAATTCTATCTTATATAAAAAATAATAATAATAATAATTGATGGTTGATTTTGGTAGTTACTAGTCAAGTCTGATGTCCCATAATTTTTAGATTATTGTTTGATTTGTGCTGGCTTTCTTTGTTTCTTTTCAGAAGTGTTTTTGACATTTGTGAAATAGGGCAATTTTAATTTTGGGAGCAAATATCAAATTAGGTTAAGATTTCCTCAATTGAATGATGAACGTAAATGTTGGGTTATATTTTAAGGGAACATTTAGGTAATCCATTATCCGGGAGCTGACCTTCTAGTCCCAGCCAATAAGAAATAAACACATCATTAAAATGTGTTTACATAAGCTTTTGTGCCACCTCAGCCCAATACAACCTATCCAATTTAACATTTTTTCAACATAAAACTTTTCAAATATACCAAGGATCTTGTAACTAAATTGACACATCTCCATGTACAAAGTGATTGGAGTCAGGGAGAAAATGGCTTGAACTGCGAGATTAGTTGTATGACATAGCTATCTCTCTCTCTCAAAAAAAAAAAAAAAAAAAAATTCAAATATCTAACCTTTTCAAACTTTTCACTTTTTCGAAATATGCCATGCCATCACCCCCAACTCGCCACATTCCTTCGTCCCCGTCTTCTCCTTCTTTGTGTGTGTCTATCTATCTATCTATCTATATATATATATATATATATATATATATTAGTTCGTTTAGTCCAATCTCCATTAATTCTCCCTCTAACCAGAATTCACATTCTGTCTATGCCCCTATCCCACTGACAGAGTTGACCCTAACCCCTTCAAAGAGGACCTTGGTAAGGTTGACGTTATTCAGTTTTTTGGGTCTACTGGTCTGCTTGTGATATAAAAATGAAGCATAGTAGAACTGAACGCCGATGATGTCCCAGGATTGGATGTGTGGTAGCTCATGGAACCAGGATTCAAACTTAGGGGGGTCGAAGTTCTTTGTTTAAAGATTTTAAAAAATTGAAATATCAATGTTAGAGGTTGTCAACAATGCATTATTAGCATTAATTTTTTAATTATTTGTATTTTTTATTTTGAAAAAAAAAATCACAAATGACAATTTATAATCAAGAGTTTTGTAAATTGTGATTTACAACTATGTTTTTTATTGGCTTTAATTCCATATCAAATTTGATTGTAATTATGTTCAATCATTTCCCTGTATTTTTGTGGGATTTAATGTAAGGGTTGTGTGTAAGAGTTTGGTGAAGATTCTGTGAAAATGAGGATTTCACGACTAGCTTGCGAGTGCCAACTTGTGAAACAGGCCACGTGAGAAACACATGTTGGAATTTGAAGAGTCTTTAATAGACTGGATTTCACGAGTCATTCGCGACTCAGGCCAAGTCGCGAGTGAAATATTCAAACATTATAGCGTACCATTCATGAAAATCAAAATCTCGTAGTACAAATATCAAAATCACGCAGTTCAATACGCAAATATTGTAATTTCATTTCTTTATTAATGAAAATGATGGGGATGTTACTTTGATCAAGAAAGAAGAAAATAGCAATTAGAGGAAAGCTAATCAAGAAGTAAATAGCGAGCATAGAAAAGCAAGTCAACGAAATTGTACTGTACCATGAGCAATAAGGCTTGTAAGTCTTAACCTAACGTAGCAGTAAGTCAATAACAAAGAAAAAATCTTTTGCTAGGAAACTTGGGAGACTAGCTAGCCACAAAATATTTGGTCACAATCTACTATTCACAATCAAATGACACGGAATTAATAGTTATGACTAAGTGGGAGATGTGAGATAAAAGCACCATTTTACTACCAAATATTAAAAGCAGTTTATCAGGGACGGAACCAGGATTCAAACTTAGGGGGTCAAAGTTATTTGTTCAAAAATTTTAAAAAATTGAAATATCAATACTAGAGGTTTACAACAATGCATTATTAGCATTAATTTTTTAATTATTTGTATTTTTTATTTTGAAAAAAAAATCACAAATGACAATTTATAATCAAGAGTTTTGTAAGTCAATTGGCACGTCCTAATACTTTCAAGGTCTGACCAAGATTAATTCGATTCTTTATTCTATCAACATTATAAATTAATAAAAAAATTATGTACTCTTTTCACATACTTCTATAACTAATAACTTCATAATGCTATATGTATAGTTAAAAGATTCTTAAAAAAAAATACAAAAAAACTATAGTAAAAGCTCAAATCTATGTCAAGCATTATATTAATAAAACAGCCAAAATAATGGTTAATAATATCATGCATTAATATTCAGCGTAAAAAAGGGTAAGACAATTATTGGTGTCTTGGTAAGGTTGAGAATTTTTCCTTTGAAAAATTTCAAGTTTGAAAAAATAGTAAAGAAAAAAATATTAAAAGAGATCTATTAAACAATTGCATGGTAATGGACGGTCACTTTGAGTCTTTAACTAAGTAAATAATAAAGCTTTTCCGGTCATTACATTAATTTAGTTTAATCACAAATACATGCCAAGTGTGTCCCAAAGTTAACTAATCTCACACATGCATGCCAAGTGTGCCCCAAAGTTAATAAAACATAAAAAAAAAAAAAAAAAAAAAAAATTTCTACCGTTCAAAAATAGATGATTTTTTTTCCACTGATGAGTTAAAGACACCAACTGATCCAAGTTGTTGGTGATTAACTAGTGTATGGATGGAGCAATCAACAATATAAGAGTTGTCTCTATGTCTATGAGGTGGAGTCATTTGAGAGAGACATAGAGCTCTCAAATGAGAGGGAGAAATTTGGTAAAAGTTATTGGGTTTTTGTGATTTGTTTTGCTAGGATTTGTAATTGATTTGTTGTTATTGTTTTTGCTTAGACCATATTTATGATTTGTCCAAAGATTTTTCTTATTATCCGTGTATGTGTTTTTTGAAAAAAGATTTTTCTTGTTATCTATTTTTGAGATTTATGGGTCATCTTGTCAATTTTTTGGGGGAGGGGGGCCAAGTATATAAATTTTAGAGCTTAAAGTAATTTTTTTTGTGTAAATATATATACTGTAAGATTTTTTTTCAAAGGCTGGGGCAGGGGGGAGGGGCACTATGGCCTCCCTCAGCCCTAAGGCAGTTCCATCCCTGGGTAACTGAGTTGGGTGCACTTAGCCAATATAGATGACCATCTTTCTTGGCTATCATTGCATTGTTAATGACTTAATTAAGGCTGTCCAGATCAACCCGCCACCTGCCCAACCCGCCCGAACCCGACCCAGAACCACCCGATCAGATTACTCTAGCGGTCGAACTCGGGTCCTGACTCCAAAAAACCCGATGCCGGTAGGTCGGTTTCAAATCTCTTCCTCAGGAACTTGTGAAACTCGACCCGCCTGAAGACCATAAAATTTGGCCATTTTTTCCAGATTCCGACCACTTTTTCACTTAAATCCGTCAATTTCTGGCACAATAAACACCGAATCTGGCTGGATTGATGATTTCTCATCAAGATTTGGCAGAAATCTCGCTAGATCTGATGAAATCTCACCGGATCTTGGATGGATTTGGCAAGATCTCACTAGGTCTGGTGAGATCTCGCTGCGTTTCACTGGACATCGGTGAATATCAGGTTCACCCGAAACCGACAACCTCCATCTGACGACCTGAACTAATGAATCTGTTACTATAACGGGTCGGTTGGGGGTTGGAAAATAGCCCACCCGAACTTCTACAGGTCGGTTGCAAGTTGGGTAAAAACTCGACTCGCCAGACCCATGAACAGCCCTAAACATTATGCTCTTTAGTAGGAATGTCCATTGGACAGCTCATAAACTAGCCAAATGAGGCTTTTTTTTTTTTCATAATAACATCTTACCCATTGGATTTAAGCCTGCAAGTAGAAGAATTGGTGCGTTATAACTGTAATCTCAACCCCACGAGAGCTCTAGAGGCATTCAACATTGAACTGAGAGCGTGCAATATTTCCTAAACACTTTCTATTGTGAGATTCAAACTTAATACCTCCACCCCAAGCCAATTGTGAATAAGCCCAATAATCACTAGATCACCACCCCCAATTAAAGGATTGTATGCTTTCTCCAAAAGTGGCAAATATATATTTGCTTTGCCACTTTAAAAAAATTATTTTGCCTACAATGTTTACTTTACATTCCACTATTTATGTAAACTGATAATTGGCCTTAAAGATATACTTGACGTAAATGCAATATCCTTTTAAATAAGAGATAATAAATAATAAAGAAATAAAACTGATCTTTAACTGATCTTTAAATTTCAAAAAACATATAGAGATTATGTCTCCTTATTCTTTCTATGGATAGTTTGATTGGGCCTAAGTTTTGAATGGACAGTTCTGGAGACATTGATAAATTTCAGAGAGCTCTAAGAACCGGGGCCCAAGAACTCGCTAAGCTTCATAAGCCTATGATGGTACAGGCTGGGCTCGTTTGGTGCAACTTGTGACTAACTCACCTTTTATTTCTTTGTTCAATGATATAATTCTGTAGGAAGAGTCTATTTATTCTACAAAGCTGGTTACAAGGATCTTGATTTGCTAATTCTGAACATTGACAAATGGCAAGGCCTCGATCAGGTTTTGGATTTGGATACCAAACTACCTACTTATTAGTTAAACAGATTTCTAGCCATTTGGGCTAATACCCAATCTTTATGGTTGAATCGTAACTTAGGCCTGTCAAGGCTTGAAATGCAAAGTCAAAACCTCAATGCAAATCTGCCTATATTAGATGGACAAAGTTCCAGTTTAGTGCACTAAATAACACACGAAAGCAACATTTGATCATTTTTGGACACATAACGTATCTGTGCCATGTTCAACACAAAATAACACACTTGAGCAACACATGATTATATTTAGACACATGTCGTGTCCATGTCATATTTAATGTTTCAGTGCATTGAACGCAAGTCAAACCCTTCTTATCTCAAAAATGAGAAAAATGGGTTTGAAACATTTTTTTATCATTCAATCACATATAAAACATGTATGTAAGTCTTACACTTCTCACCAAACTTGCACCAACTTACTAACTCATCAGAGAAGGCATTCCATCCCACAATGATTCTTACCTTAGCATTTTTTATTAATCTCAAGTGGGTTAAAGTTAAACAAGTATCAATAGGATTAGATCATGTCTCTCATGATTAAATTCATCATTTTTTAAATAGCTTCAATTTTTAGATTTAGTGATAATTTATCATTAAAATTAAAGCATGTCTCTCATGTTAAGTACCAATAAGAGTTTTTAGAAGTAGAAGTGTAGAACAATAGTTTATTTTTATTTTATTTTTTGCTAAATCAATAGTTAAATTATTTGAAGTGTTGGAATAAAGATTAAACGACTAATTCATATTTGTCTAAAAAACAGGCAATATTTCCCATCAAGTATGGGCGTTGTATTTTCCTAGAGGATTGAATTAAGCTCACATATATTGTGTGTGAAACAAACCAATTAGTCCTATTATATTTAAATTCATAATTTAGATCACCTATAACAGGTGGCATTCGCTGTATGGTAGGACCAAAGAACTTTGAATAAAAGCAAAGAATTCAAGACAAAATGTGCACAATAATCAAACCCTTGCTTGCAAGATTAATCCACACGTTATTAGATGATGGGGCACGTGTTTTACTTTGGATGTCTTTCAAAAATGATATTATTTACACTTTTATTTTTGCCTAGATTTTCATAACATATTGAACCCACCGGCCAACACTAAATTATGTAGCAAGAAACTTTGAATAAGCTAGAAAATTTAGTTGCAGCAACAGTCCCCTTAGCCTTATACATAGCCTCGAGAACCAAATTAAACGACGCGGTGTTAGGCACAGCATCATAGTCCTCCATCTGAGCCACGAGATCAAGCAACTCGGCCGCCGAAGCATTGGTCATCAAATTAGCCCTCAAGTAATTGTTTTAAAGCCCCACCTCGGGCTTATTCGGCTTCCCGGCCCGATCCAAGGACCGAATCCAAAACTCAAACAGCTGCTTCATCTTGTCCCAGCGCTGCGAAGCCATCCAATCGGTGAACACGATCATAATGCTCTCGACATCTATGGTTTGTGAGAGAGCTTGGATGCGAGAGTTCGGGAATTGCGCGAGAAACCCCGGGGGCACGAAGGACTGAGTCAAGGATAGCGAGTTGGGCGAGTTGGGAATTGGGCCGCGCCAGTTCTCGTTGTAGAGTGGGCTACCTGAAGCTGGGTTTGGAGGTAGAGGTGTTGTTGCTGTTGGTGGTGGTGGTGGTTGTGGCGGCGGGGGCGAGGGCGAGTCAGAGTGAGTTGACTCGGCGAGTTGGGGTTCTTGGGAGAGAAATGTTAAGGTGGTGATGGATTTGGTGGTGGGGGATTTGAAGAGGGTTCGGGTTTGAGTTAGGATCGCCATTTGAGAAGCCATTGATGAGAGAGACAGAGACAGAGAGAGACAGAGAGAGAGAGAGATAGAGGTTTAAGGTTTAAGTTTGTGAGTGTTTTCATTTCTGTTTGGTTTTTGTTTGTGTTTTCATTTCTGTTTGGTTTTTGTGTGAGTGAGTTAGAGAGAGAGAGAGAGAGAGAGAGAGACTGAGAGAGATTATCGGATGGGGGTGATATGGTAATTTTGTATGGGATAAGGGTATTTTGGATATTATGTGGAAATGTTTAAAAACAGCTTATTTAGCTAAAATAAAAACTTAAAAAAAAAAAAGATAAACCTGAAAGTTAGTTGAAATACTCCAGTAGGATTCATGAATAGTACCAAATAGTGTCATGAGACTCATGGACATATCATTTCTCGACCCATAAATAATAGCAAAAATAAAATAAACTAGCATTATGTCCGTGGGATGCACGACTTAATCAAAATTCATATGTAAATAGTTTTTTTTTATTAATTTACTTAAAATTAGATAATAGAATGGATAATAAAAATAAATAAATATTTTACTTCTAAGTTATATAATAAATTCATATGGTGTGAAACCAAGTTATTATGAAATGCATACATATATATATATATATATATATATATATATATATATATATATATATATATATATATATATATAAAAGTAGTAACTTTTTAAAAGAGTGCAATAAATATGTCTATTTTCAAAATACATAAGATGATTTATTCTTTTTTTTTTATATTATTTTGTCAATATCATGAAACAAAATTTGTATATGCTTTTCTTCAAATTTATGTGGATTTGAATTTGTCATTTATTTTCTTGCAAAATTTGTCATTATTTAATATATATATATATATATATATATATATATTAGTTTCTTTTGGGTTACATTATCCTAATTTTTTTTGGACCTAAATTAGATTTTTTTAATTAATTATATGTGAATGTTAATACATATTAGCTATCATTTGATACTTTATCCACACACATAAAACAACAATTAACGTTTAAATTAGGCTAAAAGTAAAATTGTTACTTTATTAAAAAATTGATACAATACTTATTGTTACTATATCTAAATAAGTTGATAAGAATAAATAGAATTAGAGTCTTACTTAAACTTAAACTTGTTTGTCAAATTGATTACATGAAGAATTTGGATTGTAATCAAATTAAAATTTTTATCAACTTAGAAATCATAGGAGAAGAAAAATTATATATATATATATATATATATATATATTAAACCTAAAAATCTAAATTTTTTTTGCAATTAAAGATGCATTAGAACGTGTAGTGTTGTAATTAAAAAAAAGAAAAAAAAGTTGTTGCTTTTTTTATAATACACTACACGTAAAAAAAATAAGGATTAGATTTTTATCAACTTAGAGATTACAGAAGAAGAAAAATTATATATATATATATATATATATATATATATATATATATATATATATATATATATATATATATATATATTTTTAAAATCTAGAAATTTAAAAAAAATTATGCAATTTGGTGAAGCCATTTGGCGCAATTATGGTGTCTAAACCCAAAAATTTTTTTTTTGGGACCTAAATTAGATTTTTTTTTTAATTAAGTTTACGTTGATGTTAATACATATTAGCTATTATTTGATACTTTATCCACACAAAAAAAAAAAAAAAAAAAAAAAAAAAAAAAAACCAACAACAACAACAACAATTAACGTTTAAATTAGGCTAAAAGTAAAATTGTTACTTTATTAAAAAATTGATACAATACTTATTGTTACTTTATCCAAATAAGTCGATAAAAACAAATAGAATTAGAGTCGATAAGGATTAGATGGATTATATGAAGAATTTGAATTGTAATCAAATTAAGATTTTTATCAACTTAGAGATTATAGGAGAAGAAAAATTATATATATATTTTTAAAATCTAAAAATCTAAAAAAATTATGCAATTTGGTTGCTTTTTTTATAATACATTACACGTAAAAAATAAGGATTAGATGAAGAATTTTGATTGTAATCAAATTAAGATTTTTATCAACTTAGAGATTATAGGAGAAGAAAAATTATATATATTTTTTTAAAATCTAAAAATCTAAAAAAAATTCTGCAATTTAGTGAAACCACTTGATGCAATTACGATGTCTAAGCCCAACTTTTATTATATAGTATATGATAGTAAAAAAAGTTGCCCAATATAAGCTTATCCCAAACACAATCCAAGATTGCATTAAAAGCTCTTCTAGTAGGAATGTCCATTGGACAACTCATAATCCGGCCCAATGAGATTTTGACAATAGAATTGAACCTCTTTCCATTTATAATCTCTTGGATTTAGTTTAGCTTATAAATTGCAGAGTTGAGTAGAGTAAAGTGACTTTTTTGTCTTGGCATTACCATAAGAGTATCTTAATCGCTGAATTTGAGACTATAAGTAGAGGAGCCTGTGAGCCATAACTGTTATCCCATCACTATGAGAACACTAGTGGCATTCATCATTGAACTGGGAGAGTGGAATATTTCCTAAACACTTTCTATTGCGAGATTCAAATGTGGTTGATTTGGGAGTAAGCCCAATAACCACTAGACCACCACCCTCAATAAAAGATTGCACACTTTCTCTAAAAGTAGCAAATATTTATTTGCTTTGCCATTTTAGAAAAATCATTTTGCCTACGATGTACATTTACATTCCACTAACACTACTCATGTAAACAAATGATTGTCCTTAAAGATATACTTGGTGTACCCCGGTTTATCCTTTTAAATAAGAGATAGTAATAAATAAACAAAACTGATCTTTAACGATTTCGCAAAAATTAATAAGTATTTTTACTGTTTGAATTTCAAAAACAAATAGAGATTATATGTCTCCTTATTCTTTCTTTGGATAGTTTGCTTGGGCCTAAGTTTTGATTGGACACTTCGGAGACATTAACAAATTTTAGAGGCTCCAAGCACCAGGGCCGAAGAACTCGCTAAGCTTCATAAGCCTATGATGGTATGGACTGGGCTCTTCTTTTTTTTCTTTTTCTTTTTTTTTTTAATTATGAACTCGCTAGGCTCATTTGGTGAAACTTGTGACTAACTCACTTTTTATTTTTTTGCTCAATGATATAACTCTATAGGAAGAGTCAATTCTATAGGGATGGCTACAAGGATCTTGATTTGCTAATTCTGACTATTGGCAAGTCCTCAATCAGGTTTTGAATTTGAATACCAAAGAATTTGAATACCAATGTACCTACTGCATTAGCATTGGTGGTGCTAAAATGCCATATTGTTATTTTTAGTACCACCAATACTAAAAACTAAAAAGCATGCTACAATGGTTGAGGGAAAGCCAAAAAATTTGGCTATTGGTGAAATAAAAAATATTTTATTAAAGTTATATTATTTTATTATATTAGTGGTGGTAGTTGTTGTTTATTGTAATAAATATATTATTTTATTGTATTGTTTATATTATTTTATTATGTTGAAAACTAAAATAAAACCACTAATGCTGAGTGTTTTGTAAAGTGAGGTTGTAAAATAGATAAAGTAGATTTTTGTGATACTTAATTGCTAAATTTTTGGCACCACCAATACTGATGCTTATGAAACAGCCTTCTAGCCATTTAGGCTAATATCTAATCTTTATGGTTGAAAAATAACTCAGGCCACAATCAAGGCTTGCAAATTTCAATGCAAGTCAAAACCTCAATGCAAATTTGTTTATATTGGAGCATTTGCATCAGTTTATGCAAATTTTCTATCTATTTTAGCATAAGAAGGACACGAAAATCTAGCGGCCCAAACCCACTTAAAATAGTGAAATTTGTGCGACCCAACTAGGTCCAAACCAATAGATATTTATAAAGAGAGTGGGGTAAAACAAGGGGGGCTTAGCCCAAGGATACAAACAAGGAAAGAATGAATGAAAGTCCAAGAATAAATGTATAAAATGCTCTTTACAGGCTCACCCGAGGATGAAGTTATTATGCTAGGAGGTACACTGTTCTCTTTCTTCTTTCTATCATTGTTCTTGCTCTAATCTCTCTCCTTTGATTATTTTTCTGGATCCCTTTATCTGGAAGTTCCCTTTCTTTATATACTTTTGAGCTCATTACATCCTAACTCTTCATCTACAATCCTCCAAACTCTCCTTAGGACACTTGTCCCCTTAAACTTCAGTTGAAAGTGGTAGAAGGAGCTGCTTAGCTGTGAATTCCACTGTTCAGGTCAGTTCCTCATCAATGCAGCTGATAAAACTGTTGTCAGTCATTCAATATGGAGGCAGTAGGTGAGCTTTCACTGGAAACTTCCTTTAACCACTTTGACCCTCTCTCTAAACACCATCCTCTCCATTCGGATTTTCATGAAGTATTTTGTCTCTTCTCCTTCTATCTTTGAGAGAATCCTCGCCTCGGGTTTAGAATTCTTCCATAGTGATAGCCACAGCTTGTTGTATCCTTCGTCAGTCCTCAGGCCCCTACAAACCCACTTTTCAAAACACTCCACATCAAGTTATCTATTTTATACTAGATTTCATTAAAATATTACTTTTTTATTATTCTCCCAAATCATTTCTCTCTCCTCCTCAGCCAAAAACCAACCCTAATTTGCACACATACCGCCCTTTCAGGGACAAAACGGAGACTCCAACTCTAAATCAACCTTTGTAATAGATAAAGATGCAGTCAGTTCTTATCTCAAATTCATATTGAGGATAGAGATAACTTCAGATGATGTGTTTCAAATAATTTGTTATGTATGTTCTCACAACCCTATCAATCAAAATTTCCTGCAAAACCCAAAACCCATCTCAAAAATCAAATCTTACACAAAATTTCCAACAAATCTTAAATAAAACCTAGCTTCTCAAATATCAAGACCTAAAACCCATCTTTTTAAGATTCTCAAATATCAAGACCCAGCTTCTGTGTTTCCAGCAAAACCCAAAACACAACAAAATTTCCAACAAATCATACCCAAAACCATACAATTTGAGGTTATATACTATGAGAAAGAGAGAAACTGCAAACTCTAAAAATCACTCATCCACCTAAATTACAACATTTGAACTTCCACACATACCAAAACTCCATTGATGAACTAAAAAATTTTAGAAACCCAAGAATGAAGATGATAAAATATTTATTGTGATCTCCAACTCCAAGCCTAGAGAAGCAGAATCAAGGAGATGATCTTTCAAAGATAGGCATAGATGGTTGTTACTTAGAAGAAGAGAGAGTGTGGGTGAGATCGAGAAAGAAGAGGCCTTGGAGCTAGAGGAAAAGAGAGAACAATTGAGAACAATCTGACTTGGTGAGAGAAAAAAGAATAAAAAAGTTAAAAGTGAAGCAAAGCTACAGTGGTCGTGTAAATATACACAGTTATTGTAGCAACAATGGAAATTTAAACAAATTTAGCTCCATTGATGTGGGTATTTTTTGGGTAAAATGTGTAAAATTGTCTACTTTTTCTATTTTGGAAAGACTAATGCGGTTGCTCTTAGATGAACAAGCTTTCTTATTTATTTTTTTCACATACAAACAATAAATAAGAAATTTTGACAAACTCTTTTTATATTTCTTTCAGTACAACAAAGGAACACAAACTAATAACTTTAACAATTTATAACTCTACCACCGCATATCTATGGTGCAACGGTCACTCCACAAGTATAAATACTTATGGGATGTTGGGGGAAAGGGTTGGGGTTCAAGTCTCTAGGAGGGAGCTTCACACACATATACACTTAGATTAGGTTAGAGTAGAATTTCTATCTTATATTCAAAAACAACTTATTACTCTAATAATTTCACGAATGAACAATAAAAATTGGATACCGTGGTCCAAAGATCATCCTTGAGAGCACCTGTCATATATAAAATATGAATAAAATTAATGACTTATAAAATAATTAAATATAAAAAGTTTTAAGAATAAAATATAACATGATAGGTAAAGAAAAATAATAACTTGCACACAAAAAATCTGTAATAAACTTACAAAAAAAAAAACTACTTTATTTTAGTTCTAAATCTAATACCAAAAATATTCATATTTAAGAAATGTAACTTAAGTTAGAGAGTAATATTATTAACATTATTAATATTACTGTTAGGTTCTAAGGTCTTAGGATTTTATGTATTTAGAACTCTAATTTGTAATGTTGGCAAACTATGATCAAAACAATGTATTTAGTCTTATTTAGGCTTGCTCAAAGTTGGTTTATTATTGTAAAGTTGGAATCGAGTGGCTGTAGAAGTACTTGGGACTTTCGGCCTGGCTCGATCGATCGAAGGACAAGCTCGATCGATCGAAAATCGCACAGGTTGATTTTTCTGCAGAATTTCCAACTCAACCCTACTTCATTAAACGTTTAGGGTTTTATGTTTTTACCCTAGGTATATAAACTAAACCCTAGCCACGTTTTTGGAGGTACTCCATATTGTATTGTTGCTCATACATTGCGGTTTTGTGTGAATCTCTTGTGAGATCTTTGAGGAGCTTTCCTTCACATAAACTTAGGGTTTTCAAGGTAGAGATTATTTCAACATCTTAATGATCAACAAGGTTGCTGCCATTGAAGCTTAAAGAATATCAAGCGTGTGTGCTTGTAGCTGATTGAAGAGTCCAAGAAAGAAGGAGTCCGTGGATTCGGAGCTTGCACGTGGTCGTGTCAGTAAGTTCTACTGGTGGGTAGCATTAGGAAGTCAAGCGGGGAGCTTGTAGTCCTTTTGTATGAACTTCGATTCTTTTATAATGGATTCAGGTTTGCCTTGAGGATCGGTGGGTTAAATCCTCCCCAGGTTTTTATCGTGTGGTTTCCTGGGTGATCATATCATTGTGTCTTTTATTATTCCGCTGCTTTATATTTTTGATATGATTATTTGATTGCTTTAACCTAGAATTGCATAATTTGACTAAGTAACAATTTGGCTAATTAATCTAGGCTAACCAATCTAGTTGTTTTTAAGGGGTCTAAAACTTAACAATTACAATAAAGAAAATTTAATATGGCTTAAGTATAAATTAAAACAAGTCAATAAAAATTCAAATTTTAAAATTTAAAAGTTTGAAATATAACTATTCTATAAATGGTTTAAATAATAACTTAAAATTTAAAATAAAAGGAAATTAGGGGCAGGGTTTCTTTAGAAGAAGAAGAAGAAGAAGAAGAAGAAATGGGTACTCGTGTAACCCTCGGTCATTCCTACCCTACTTGCTTGAGTGGTCGGGTCAAATACAAGGTTTCCTATTTATTCTTGTTTTTATCCATTGAATTTGAATGAACTAATGGATTCAGTTCAGATTTTGCTAGATCTACTTTTCAATACTTTTTTTTTCATTGAAACTTATATAGACCATGTTGGTTTAATGATATGGAATAATTGTTCAATACAGTTGTAGTAAGATGATCAATGTGGTACTTTTCTTAGATGAATAGTAGGTTGCACTAATTAAATTCATTGTGAGATTTACTATTTATGTGAGAGAAAAGAACGCCACCCTATCATAAATCGAGGTTCGAGGGTATAAAATAATTTTCCCCAGGGGGAATGTAAGTACTAGTTTGCATTTCCTTTGAATTATTTTGTAATATGTCATTTTTGTTTATTTTTCTCATTTTTTAAAAGGGGAAAAAAGTAACTATATAGAAATGCATAGTTGTGGAAAGTCATACCTCTATCTTGCATCCATTCTAGAAATGGACAAGCCATTTACTGAATAGTTTTCTAACTCTTTTCTTTGTAAATCTTCATTATTGACATTGCTTTCCGTGAAAATTGCTGGCTTTTTAAGAATGGGAAGTGGCGCAGTTTCATTTTTAAGCATAGAAATAACTTCTAGGATTGTAGGTCTGTCCGCCGTACTATCTTGTAAACATGAGAGAGCCACGTGAATGAATCTTAGCAATTGGTGCATAGGACATGAATCTTTTAAAGTTGGATCCATTAGGTCTTTCCCAGAATCTCTTTGCCACAAGTCCCATGCCTTAAATAGACATAATTTGTATCAAAATTTTGGAAAGTGAAAAAAAAAAAATTGGTGAAGAAGATAGCTAAATCTGTAATAAGCTTCGAAAACTTACATATCCTACGAGGTTCAGTGGGCCATTAACATTATAGAAGCTTTTGTTCTTCCTTCCGCTCACAATTTCAAGCATTAAAACACCAAAGCTGAATACATCAGATTTTTCAGAAAAAATGCCCTCCATGGCATACTCAGGGGACATGTAACCACTAAGACAAAAACCAATGGATTAGTGGAGTTGTAAGAACAACTAATTCATCTAACTACCAAAATAAACAAGTTCTAACTTACTATGTCCCGACAATTCTATTAGTATTTGCTTCCAATCCATCATGCTTGAAAATTCTTGCCATACCAAAATCAGATATTTTGGCACACATGTCTTCATCTAGCAAAATGTTACTAGCTTTCAAATCTCTATGTATTACTTTTAACCTTGAGTATCTGTGAAGGTAAAGTAGTCCTTGAGCAATCCCTTCAATGATATTGACTCGTATTTTCCAGTCCAATAGATAATTTTTAGTTGGATCTGTCTTACAAGGAAGAGTGAAGTATGATGATTTCATTATACTCATAATTAAATTGATGATATATTCAATGCAAAATATGTAAAATTACATAAGAATAAAGTGAGAGTAATGCTAACCAAAGAGAAAGGAATCCAAACTTTTGTTGGGCATGAACTCATAAATCAACATCTTTTCCTCTCCTTGAAAGCAGCATCCAAGGAGTCTGACAAGATTCATGTGTTGGAGTTTAGCTATAAGAATAAGCTCATTTTTGAACTCCAGTAATCCTTGCCCTGAATTTCTTGACAACCTTTTTACTGCTATTTCTCGCCCCTCAGGTAATGCTCCCTTTAGTTTATACAACATCGATTATTCAACAGTGTCAATCATAAGCTAATAAACATCTTAACGAGTTTTTTTTTGGGTTGGAAACATACCTTATAAACTGGTCCAAAACCACCTTCTCCAAGCTTAGTTTCAGGCGAGAAGTTATTTGTAGCTGCTGCAATACATGCAAAGCTGAACACTTTTATGTTATGTCTTGCATTTCCGTCTTTTTCAAGCTCATCTGCATCTAATAATCTATCAGGTGTTGTGAGCTCAAGTAGGTGTTTCTCTTCCCTTCTTTCAACGTCAACTGTTTTGTTATATATATAATATCAAAGTACACTAGTCATTCACAAAATTGTGCATAGAGTTTTGAACACAATGCAAAAAATAAAAATAAAAATAAAAATAAAAATATTATTTGTGATTATATACCTCGTTGTCGATATATCCTCCATAAGCATAAGGTGCCCAAGAAAAGCACAAGTATAGCAGTAACGATCACTGGTACAATCCATTTCTTATTTCCTTTATCATCTGTTTATATGCACAAATAAAATCATATTTATTTTCCTTTCATGATAATGGTAAAAGATCAAGTATTATGTATCGCCTATTCGCCTCTCACAATCTCACTTTGTTTGGACAACAGTTATAGTCGTTGAACATGTAAAAGGAAAAGGGTTACAGAAGATTCCAAGATTTGATTACAAAAGTCACTAGAAGCAATAGGTATAATAACCTACTTAGCGTTTTTTTTGGGTAAACAACCTACATACTTACAAAACCTCGTCTGCAAAGTCTTCCACATGAACTTTCTCTATGAACGAACCTCGTCTGCAATATCTTGGAATTCTAATAATCAACAACAACGACTAATTGTCGAAGAACTAACTCTGTGGTTGCAAAGAATTAACAGTTCAGCCGTTCAAGCACTAGGCAAGAAACTCTCAAAAGGTAATTCTGAACACTAAAGAGAAACACTCAAAGGAGAGGAATTTGGACCTATTTGGCTAAAGGAAATTTGGCTCTTAAATTTTCTTATGTAACCAAACATGATTACATTAACATCCTTCTAACACTCTGTTTTGACACAAGAATTTGGCCAATAGTCTAAAACCTAAAACAAAGGGAAAAATCTATGGCTTTCCTTAACCTAGTTGATTTAGGACAAAGTTCTCCACCAAACTAAGTTTGGAGGAATCACCTCTAACCCACTAAGTAATGATTTATAAGATCATTCATGTGTATTGTTTAAACAAGTTACATAAATTAAAAATGTCATGTAACTAAAAATACATGTTTTTTTTTAAAAAAAAAAAATTATTTTAAGAAAAGACTAAAAATACACATGATTGGTCTTTTCAATTACCACGTTATTTTTCTCTAAACCGTTTTGAAGGTAAATTTTTTTTGTCTAGTTGGGCATAGTTTTCCTTTTAACTCATATGCATGAAGTGGTAAAGGCTAACAAAGGAATACAATTCAACATTTACACTAAGCAATCAGTAATAATTTGATATTCATATGCATGTTAGAGTGAACTTACTTTTTAACTTCCCTTCCTTTCTGGCGGTAATAATTAAATGATAACATTAACATAATGACAAAATGCAAAAACACCCCCTAGAGTTTGGATTACTTGAAAACTAACCCACTAAGGTTTCAATTCTTTCTTTTTGTTGGGAAATTTAGACTCCAGTTGATAGAATTAACAAGTTTTAAACCCAAGTTGTTAATTACATTTATTATGAATAAAACTTGTTAAAACAAACAAACATCAATATCATGTCAAAATCATATGTAGCAGAAAAATAAATAAGACAAGATATGATGACCCAAGAAAACCAATGAAACAAATTAGTTTTACAGTAAAAAACCTGGGGGGAAACCTTCCCAAAAAGCAATCCACTATAGCAAAGAGAAGTTTCAGATCCAGTACAAAATCTTTGTCCCTAGACTCTACAATCCTCGTAAATGAACTTACAGCAGAAACCTTCCACTGCTTCAGAATCTTTGAACTCTTCAATATATGAACACCACCCTTTTTGATGCACGGATTCCAGTACGTGACTAACACACTTAGTAGAAGAAGATGTTGGCTGCAAAGTTCTTCACTTCATCAATAATGAAGATCAAGAAGCACTTGGTTACAAAATCCTAAGGCGCAAAGACGCAGTAGCTTCCTTCAGAGAGAATAAGGCATCGATCACCTTTTGCATATGTTCTCCTTGTATTCTCTTATGTGACAGCCTCTAAAATAAGCCTTATATAGGTCTAGAGTTGTGAGAAAAGAAACCCTAAACAAATACATAAACATGGGCTGAAAATCAAATTTGAAAAACTGAATTCCCGTAACCTCGATAAATACCTCGATAGCTATCTGTCGAGTAGCTGCCGAGCTTTAATGAATCAGCATTTCTTCAATTGTTTCTTGGACAGATTTGCATGGTTTCAATACTAAACTTGAACTCTTGTTCTTTGGAGTATTAAACACATTCTAGATCTACCCAAATACAAGTAAAGTGCATTTTGTCAAAGGATTAACCAATTATATAAAATAGTGACATATGTTCCTAACAAGTGAATCACATATGTCCTAACACTTTTACTTCTTGAGTTTTTCAAATTCGTGAATTGACTCTTGAACTAACTTCCTTTTGCTATCAATGATCAAATTGAAATGCAGATACCATTTTATAATATAAAACTCATTTTTAAATAAAAAATTCAATTTGAATTTTAATCTAATAAAATATTATATTGAATTTGGAGAAAAACCTCTCCCTCTCTCTCTCTCTCCTCTCTTAGGTTCCCTAAAGCAGACAACATCAATAGTGAAGGAAGGAATGAGAGTGTAGTATTGTCTAAAACCTTGGTACTAAAAGAGTTGCTAGTGGAGATAGGGATGGCCAAGGCAATGAGGACATCGACAACCTTGAAAGAGGTGTTTTGGAGGGAGTTTAAGACGACAATGGGGTGAATGTTGTTGGAGAGGAGGGCACTAGCAATTTTGACAAAAGGTGGTGGATCTAATCTGTTTGGTTGAGAAAGTGTGGGAAAGTGAAATAGAATTTTATTTAATTTAAATATACCTTTTTTTTTTTTGAGAAACAAACACACATACACACAAGGGAGAGAGAAAAAGATTCCAACACAAAGGCACACCACTATTTCACTTAAAAGTCATGGTAATTTTTAAGAGAGGGTAGGACAAATTATACTACACACAACACATTTTCTTAAGTAATGTGACATTTTTTTTAATTGATGCATTAATATTCCAAATTACTATTTTCTTAATATATATAAATTTATTATAAAGGGGTCGCAAGAAATGCATGCGACTAACTTGTGCCACCGAAATTAAACGGAAGAAAGTCTCACTTATGAGTATGGAAACCTAAAAACAACTACTAACCCATAGTCCATGAAGCGTACACATTTTGGCCTTTTAACATAATTTTTTTTTACTAATGGTGTTAGAACATATTTCACGAACATGGTTTTATGAAGTCATGACCTCACTGTGATATTGCAATTAAAATTACAATATAAACATTATAGATATAATTAAGATAATTGTAGTTTCAGGTAGAGCATTATTTCGTATTCTAACCTTTACTTGAAGGAGCTTCTTTCTTTAGAACATATTTTAAAACTTTTGAACGAGAACGTCCATCATCAGGAACGAATGTTTCATTTCCTTCCCAATACTGGCATCCAGTTGCTTCTTGTCCACCATAGCCCAGACAGTCACAGTTATTCCAGCAAAGATCTCTACAATCAGCAGGACCAATGGTTGGTCTTTTATCAAAAACACCGCCTGCAAGTTGCGGTAGACCATCAGGACCCATACGTGTGAAGACTCCAGATTTTTGCTCAAACGTTTGGCGACCCATAAGCCTGCACTCTGGTTGATTCCATGTCTCGCATCCTTCATCATCCACACCGTAACCATAGCAAAAATTCATCTTCATAATTGAATTAATTCTATCCATTATCAGATCCATTATCGGGCCCCAATATTGTAACTGCCATGCCGATCTTTCTTGATCCAACGAGTCAAATTCAGTGTCAAGAGAATAAGTGAAGTACTGCCCTTCTGCATCCGTATTGATAATGTAATCCTGAACTTTGGTGGGGTGAATATATTCAAACAAGGATACATTCTTCGAGCTGCTCAGCTGCAGACCGCTACTCCAATAAGGTACCCCTCGCCGCTTGATAACCAATCTCCTTGTCTTGGGTTCCCACTCGAGTGTGAAGGCTCCTGATGCTGGATCATCTTTTGCCAACCATGAAGTAAGAGACCAATTACGCCCAGTTTTGTGATTGACACCCAATTTCATCCCAGGCAGAAGCGTGTCAGTGGGATGATCAAAGCTTTCCCACAAGCTCCTTCCAATAGAGCCATTGGAGTTCACTTCTGATACTACAAAGTTGCCAGTATCTAGTAGAGTAACACTAGTGTTTTCAGTTTCACCACCCGAGTATATTACAAAAGGATCACCTCCGAATCCACTGGAATTGATCATCAACTTTCCCAGATGGTCAAGGGTAAGAAACGCTCTTGAATCATCTGAAATAGGTCTGTTTCGTTTGGCGATCCATACTATGTTTTCCGTATAATTTGTGTACCAAATGCCCAAGTAACTGTTTTTTTTGTCTCCATATAAAGTTGGGCTGAAGAATCCCAAGGTGAACCTCTGTTTGGCAGAAACGAGGTACTGGGAAGAATTAAGAACATCGCCTTGCTTTAGCGTGTCTAAGCCCGCTGACGAACCCCACAAGGATGAAATGATAATTATAAGCAATAGAGTTGGATTGAAGAGCCTTTCCTTGCTAGCCATTGTTGTACACAGCACTGCTTAACGATAAACCTTGTAACGTATCCGAAAGTGAATTATTGGTGATCTGAGACCATACGTAAATTATCCCAAACTCAGTGGACAACAGCAGATGGGAAGCGAGAGAAGGAAAAAAAAGAATTAAAAAATCATTTATACAAGGTAGATTGTATATTTACGCATATATACACCCACGGATATGGACGATTTGTGGACCAAAACGCGTATATTTGACCGCTTTTCTAACTCTGGAATGTGAATGCTGGGCAGTACATAAAATTAGTCATCCTATAAAATTATGGGCAGTACCATTTTGACCCATAAGGAAATTGTATCCAATTTCTTAGTCATCACTTATAACTAGTCGCTAACCCGTGCGATGCACGGGATAGTTAAATAAAAGGACAATTAATCAACATTACGTTAAGGTAAAAGAATTAGTGAGAGACTGATTTACCCACCAAGAATTTAAAAGAAAAAAAATATTGATATAATAAAATCTAAAAAATTTAGAAATAGAAAATTGGGTTAATAATATGCATATTATAGACATTTTGCTAGTTAGCATTTAAAAAAAATGGATCTGTCATAATTAAATAAAATACAATGGGAATAAATATTTAACTTCTATGCTTTTCTATAGTTTAGAAGTATTGTCTAACGTAGAATGTTATTGGGTTGTAAGAAAGATTTTTATAAAATATTAATACCATATATATATACTTATATTGTCAATGTCTCACTGCAGGTGCATAGTTACTGAAACCTACAAAGTAATTTACAATTCTTAAATTAATAAAGTAAAATTCTCAAAAGTTATATATATACACACACTCAAAACTGATATAAACTACAAAGATAAAAATAAATCTTATTTAGTCGTATTAATAACAATATAAACAATTCAAAACATAGAACATTATCAAATTTATAACACACAATTCCATTATCTTTTACGTTAAATCCAAACAAATAATTAATTGAAATTAATCCAAACAAATAATTAATCAACCAAAAATCAAAGTTTTAATTAAGAAAACAAAAAATCACATGAACCCAAAATAAAAATTCTCAATAAAGCAAAAACAAATAAGGTAAAGAATTAAGATCAACCTACTAAGATGCAAATACCAAAAACCCTAAAACTTAAACCTTTCAAATTTTATAGAATCCCCAAATTCTACTTCAAAACCAAACAAAACCCTTCAAATTCAAAAAATTCATATATAATATACCAAATAAAAATTTACCACACTTTTGGTTGGAAGACATAAGTTGCAGTTTTGATTTTTCTCCAAAAAATAGAGATGTTTCATCTGCCGTATACAATATAAAATAATTATTAGAAATTTCAACCCAAAAACCACACCCACAAAAACACTATCAAAATATAAAGATTAACAAAAATACTTAGAAGAAAATAAATTCTAAACATAACAAAACAATAAGATAGAATGAAAATTTCAGGCATATATGAAAGCAAATAAAAAAGACAAAACCTACGCTTTTTTTTTTTTTTTTTAGTTGAGTCTCTCTCCTTCTTATTTTTTTAATTTTAAAGTGAAGTTAATTTTAGGGTTTTGAGATAGTAATTGCTAGGGTTTCAAGGAGATAAGAGAGAGTCCTACCAGGAGTCTAAATAATATAAACAATTCAAAACATGGAACATTATCAAATTTATAACATCTAATTCCATTATCTTTTGCGTTGAATCCAAACAAATAATTAATTGAAATTAATACAAACAAATAATTAATCAACCAAAAATCAAAACTTTAATATAAAAACAAAAAATCACATGAACCCAAATAAAAATTCTCAATAAAGTAAGAACATATAAAAATTTACCACACCTTAGGCTGGAAGACATAGGTTGCAGCTTTGATTTTTCTCCAAAAAATAGAGATGCTTCATCTGCCATATACAATATAAAATAATTATTAGAATTTCAACCAAAAAACCAAACCTATAAAAACACTATCAAAATATAAAGATTAACCCAAATCTTAGAATAAAATCAATTCTAAACATAATAAAACAATAAGATAGAATGAAAATTTCAGGCACATATGAAAGCAAATAAAAAAGACAAAACCTATGTTTTTTTTTTTTTTTTTAACGTGAGTCTCTCTCCTTATTTTTTTAATTTTAAAGTGAAGTTGAGTTTAGGGTTTTGAGATGGTAATTGCTAGGGTTTTAAGGAGAGAAGAGAGAGTTCTACCAGGAATCTCTCTTTTTTTTCTTAATCCTAAAGTTTTTTTTTTTTTTTTGGTGAGTCCTTTTAAAAAAAAAAAAAAAATTCAAACCTAAAGTGAGTCATTTTTTTTTTTAAAATTCTAACATGAGGTATCTTAAAAAATTATAATTAATTTTTATTCTTCAATTTTATATTATATATAGATAATAATAATGATGTGATAGGCCAACAAAATATATTTAATAGAGTTTTACTTAAACTAAACTATTGTAACACTAATAAATATAAGAAGATATAAAACCTAGAATAAAAAGAAAATAATGGTGATGTGAAAAATTGTGGGAGTTTTAAAGGCTTAAGTTTTATATAGATATATAGATAATAATAATAATAATAATAATAATAATAATAAATATAGGTGATGATTTTTGTGATAAGTTGATGTAGGATAGAATTTACAATTTAATTTTTGTAACTATTTAATTTTGGTATTTTTATGCAAAAAACGTTATTTTAGGTCTAGGGGATAAAATTTACAATTTAATTTTTGTAATTATTTAATTTTGGTATTTTTATGCAAAAAACGTTATTTTAGGTCTAGGTGATTTATTTCCTTATTTTTAGGTTCTTTTAATGTTTTTTTAGGTCAAATTTGGTTCCTATTATGGTTAGGTATTAATTAGGGCTTATTTTAGAATATATTTTCTTGTCCATCAAGTTTTATGGAGCCCTTAAATAGGCCTCCAAGTTTGTATACGTTTTTTCAATATTATTGATAAAATAAAAAGAATCTAAAATAAAAAGAAAAAGAAAATAGTGATGATGTGGAAAATTGTGAGAGCTTCAAAGGCTTCGGTTTTATATATATATATAGATTATGCCACATACTCTTCTTTGACCATGCTACATACTCTTCTTTGACTTTGCTACGTGCATGCATGCTTTAGGTTATTTGAATTCAATAATTAATAGTTGATTTCGGTGGGGATATTTCCAGACAAACATTTTGAAGGGATAGAATATAATAAGTTGATATGGGTCTGAAAGAATAATGCAAATTAGTATCTCCAGTTTCTAAAACTCGAGTTCCATACCAATCTCGAGCCTCAAACACTTAAATTCCACTAGCTGATTTGGTCAGTTTTGCCAGATAGATCTCGAGTCTTATAGACTCGAATTCTAAAAAGCAAAACCGAGTCTATAAGACTCGATTTTGGTACCTAAAAATGCAGAAAATGATCTGATGTGCAGCGTTGACGATCTGATGAAGAAACAGAGGAAGAACTGACGAGGAACGATGGAGCTCCGATCTGAAGAGGAACGATGTGCAGCGTTGACGATCTGACAAAGAACAGAGGAAGAACGCTGGAGCTCTAATCTAAAGAAGAACGATCTGCAGTGTCGAAGAACAAAGAAGAACAATGCGAGGAAGAAGAAGGAAAATCATATGGTAAAACTCGAGTCTTAAAAAGTGAAACTCAACCCTTAGAAACTCGAGTTCCACGTGGATTTTTGCTCCACCTCAGCTACCACCACATGCAAATCGAGACTTAAAAACTTGAGTTTTAAACACTCGAGATGCTAGTTTTCAACATTGTTTTGCAACGTGACAACTAACTAAATTTTTTAATATTTATTGTTATTTAGAATAAAATTCTGATTTAAGTAGTTACTAGTCAAGTCTGATGTCCCATAATTTTGAAGTTCAAATCTTTTGTCTATAACACCAAGACATGTTTTCAAAGAGAAAACCAAAGAACTCGGCGAAAAACCTCTCTGCGACCTTCCAAGACGAAATTGATCTACTAGTGAATAAATTGGAGTACACAAATAACAAAAGACTCTCCAAGCCTAGTCTACCCAATGTACTTGAGCCCTCCAAGCTCCTGCAACCAATGGACTTCTCGGAGTCTTGTCTTCACTAGCTCTCCGGATCTCGCAATACGCCCGATTGCATTTGCCAAGCCTCACTGGTTTCTTTTGAAAAATTCCCAAAACTTCCTAAGTTCCGAAACTCTCTCTACACTTTGAATATGTGTGAGTTGTGTTTGGGTACAAATCTCCTCTCAAGGTATGACAATGGGAGAGGGAAGGAGAAGTGGCTATAATGATTTCTCACTAAGGATGAGTATCTCTCTCTCTCTCTAAAAGGTGGGTGTGTTGTGTTGTAGAAAACCTATCTAGGGTTTTTCTCTTTGAATATTCTTCTTTACTTTTGTGGGTAATACGGGTATATATAGTATGGTTGAAGGGTAAGAAAGTCACACTTAAAATCCTCTAGGCAAAAGATTTGTGGGTACCCTGGGAGATGGCCTGTCTTGCGAAGTACTTTCGGAATGCAACCTAACACTTGACTCTTCAGCTTCCAGCATGTGTTTCTCATGTGCCCTTTTCGCATGAACCTTTCTCGCGAACATCTTGCGAGCTAGTCGCAAAACTGAACTAATTTTCATTTCATGCTCGATTCTTCACCAAATTAATACTAAACCCAATACAATAAAATCCCACAAAATACAAGGAAATAAAATTAAAGCAATTACAACACTTTTTGTTATGGAATAAAGCCAACATAAAATATAGTTGTAAAGTACAACTTTACAATTTCCCCCTTTGGCTATTCCATGACAAAAACACCCTATAACATACTCTAGACTTAAACGTGAGTTTGGGAATAATGACAAAACTCACTCACACCTAAATTTAAAACCTATGATGAACTTGGAACACATATACTTGTAGCCTAAAACACTTGCACAAAACATATTAGACCCTTAAGGTAAAGCAAGGAATAAAAGGACAAGTATAATGTAACAAGTAAACATGATGTGAAACATATGAGCAACTTGATCAAACACTAAACGGTCATATGGAATTACTACAACGATCATATAGCAAAGCAAATAATCATCCGAACATGCAACCAATAAAGCACAATGAAATAAGGATGTATGCATGTCTAACACATAAACACGATTCAATGAGAGCAACAAAGCATAGATACTAAATGTAATTCAAAGCACCATAAAGCAAAACAAGAAAACAAACAAAGCAAGGTTTTCTTGAAAAGAAATGTTTTCTCCCCCTTGGTATATGCATCACCCCTATGGCTTTCTTTCCCTACGAATGTGCACGAGAAAGAATTTCTCTCCTTGAGAATGTGCACATGAGTCATATAGAAATAACAATACACTCTAGTATACTCTTTAGTATATTCTCCCCATTTTTGTCACAAATAGACAAATGAATCATGTGGAAGGAGGGAAAGAAAAGAAGATATGAACAAGGGTAATAATGCATAAGCGGTGCAAGATGAATGAGACAATGAAGCTCAAACAAAAGATAAAACATCATAAAAACACAATGCTACAAAGCATAAAGTAAAAATGACATGCTAGGATGAGGAAACAAGATATAGCCCAAAGCATAACATAGACACAAAAACATGTTATATGTGCTAAAAGGTTTAAAAAGACTTAACTAGCATGAGTGAATGCAAAACAGTCAAGTGTTAGAGTATGTGCATCAAAGGTGCATCTAGTGTGCATGTGAGATGCATAATCAATGCATGGACAAGCACTCATGGAGCAAAATGTTTAAAATACACAACTAATGATCCAAACATAATAAACATGCATAATCATGGTAATCCCCAAAAATTATTACTCATCAAAATCCAAAAAAGTGAAAAAAATACCAAAGAGGCATTTTATCAAACACTTAGAGTGCACACACTACACATGTATTTTAAACAATACATGAACATATGAAAATCTTACCTAAATACATGTTATTTTTGCCACAAAAGGCCAACATCCAAAGCAAATAGACATTTAAAATAAAACTCAATCAAAAAGATTGACAAAAATTAAACTTTCCAAACCTCAATTTGAGAAAATCCCAATTATGAACATAAAACCCTCAAAAATATAATCTAAGGAGCTTAATCAATTAAAAGAGTTAAAGATTACCTTAGAAATGTTATGGAATGTAAAACAATTGAAATTAGTTGGGTTTTGATGTAGAAGCTTTGAAAAAAAAGGGTTTGGAGAAGATGGAGTTATAAGATAGTCATATGAGCAGTTTTGGACCAAAACTTATGAAATACCTATAAAATAGCTAATATGGAAAATTTCGCAGGATAGCTGGGAATTTCGGAAGATAGCCTACTCATAAGTTACTCACGAAAGTCTCTGTCTGATGACCAAAAATGCTAAAAATGCATTTTTCAACTTCGCGACTCGCAGCCAAGTCGTGAACTACTCACAAACGACTCGCGAAAGACTTTAACCCCTGTTTTTCAACACAAAAACAAGCTTGAAACATTGAAAAACAATGTAGGGACAAAACCTAAAAACAAAGAGTGATGAAAAACACTTTTAAATACAAATAAAACAATAAAAAATCTTTTTGGTTTGATCCACATATGGTTAAGCACACACACATTGCATTTGAATATGTACAATCACACAAATGAAATAGGCATTCATTGAACATTAGACTTGTGTGTTGTGTGTATGAATCAAATATGAACTAGTCCATAGTCTAGTATGAAGCTTTAATGATCAATTCAATCAAGTCATACACAACTAGTATGAAGTCAAGTGACCTATCTCACTAGTAGAAATGAACATATATGACCCCCCGCCAAAGTGTTTACATTGATTAAAAACTTTTCATTTGACTTTCATTTTTCATACTTTTTATCAATAAAACTCAATCTTTGAGAAGCGGTGCCATGAAATTTTTGATATTTCTTTTACGAAAAAGCCTTTGGCTTTAATACCATACATTTTTAATACATTTTTGTTTCACCTTTTCCTAGTCAAACTAACTTTCGAAGCAAGGTTTTTTTAGTTCTTTCTCTTTTTAGAAATTGACATTTATAGAGCTCTTTGAAAAAGAAAAAAAAATTGTGAGGAGATATATAGGCACAAGTTTACGCATGTATCATGATCAAACAAGACTATTGACCGATCATTCATGACAAGCTTGAAAATCTATTTACAACAATCAAACGTAGATTTCTAGATATCGCTCATACTTAAAAAATGTGCATACATAATAAACTAAGCTTGTAAATGTACTACGCCATTAGTACGGAGGTACTAGACCAAACTCACATGAGATATGTGCTTTAACATATACGATCAAACTTTTTGAGTTTTCCACTTTTTATGTGTTTTTGGATTTTTACTCACATGAAACAAAAGTATAAAAGTAAGATCAAATGCAAAAACAATGCATATAAAGAAATGCAAGATGCATAAATGCATGATAATGAAGCATCTAATGCATGAAAAGTCCTACAAAGATCAAAAAAATTAGATTAAGGACCAAAAGAGTATAAGCTCAACCATAGGAACCCTTCCTTATCTAAACAGAACAGTTGTTTGGAATGAGTTTCTCATGAGAAATGAGACAAGGGTTGGAAGAATGAGAATCGGAGATGCACATAGACAAGGAGGTGAGAGCATTAACCACATGTTTCAACATTTACCATTTTCAATCCAATCCGATTTAGCTTTCTTAGCACAACTTCCAAAAAGCTCAAGTTTTCCTTTTATTTTGATTCTTATAAGAGCTTGAAACCTAAAGTATTGAGGTATTAGATAACCAAAGACATCACAAGGATGACAAATAATGTGTTTAGCTCCATTAGGCTTTTTAGGGAGAGATCTAGCAACATGGTTTTGTTCTCTCTTCAATATGGAACATTGAGGTCTTATGTGACCAATCACACTGCAATGGTGGCACGTAGGAACAAACTTAGATCCACTCAAATCTCTAGGATGAGACCTAAACGAAGGCTTAGACTTGAGAGCCTTTCTCTCCACTTTTTGTTTTCTTTTATGTGGAGATAGGTACACCAATTTGTCTTTAGAGGTAGAACTCATAATAGGCACAAAATCGGGCAACACAACATGACTGCAACAAATATTTTATTCATTTTTAGCAATAGGTTCAGAAATCAAACACTTGGTATGTATCTTAAGAGATTCATTTTCATATTAAGATCATCAACAAGTTTGTTAGACAAAACAAGTTTAGCATCCAAGTCCGCATTCAAACATTCAAACTCCTTTAATTTTTCAAGAAAATGTTCAGCAAGTTTCTTATGCTTTTCAACCAATTTGTTGGATTTATTAAGCTTAGCAATCAAATCATCTTTTTCACAAATGAACTTGCTTAAATTCTCATGAAACTTCTTAAGACTTTTTCTTCAAGAGTTTGACATTTGGAATTTCAACAACACACAAAGAGTCATGTAACATGTCATCACAAGCATGAGGATAAACACTCATAAAGGGGTTTTTATAGACACTTGGCATGTTACACTCAACAACATCCAACACATCTATAGAAGCATACAAAGCACTATCCATGGCAATAAACACAAGGGGTCAAGGATCACACTTAAGTAATTAAACCAAAACAAGTGTACCCACTCTAATATCACGTGAAAGCTCAGATTTGTGTGAAACACACGAGCTTGTTTAAACCCCCAATATAAAAATTACGGCTTAATTGTTTTTACTCTAACTTATCTAAATGCGAAACAAGAGTAAATGAAGTGTAATCACCAGATCTACTCTCTAAGCCATAAGCAAGCAAACAATAATAAAATGAAAGCTTAAAGAGTAAGGGAAGAGAGATGCAAATACAAGATAACACCAAGACATGTTATCAAAGAGGAAACCGAAGAACTCAGCGAAAAACCTCTTTGCGACCCTCAAAGTCGAAATTGATCCACTAGTGAATAAGTTGGAGTACACGAATAACAAAAGACCCTCTAAACCTAGTCCACCCAATGTACTTGAGCCCTCCAAGCTCCTACTACCAATGGACTTCTTAGAGTCTTATCTTCACTAGCTATCCGAATCTCACAATACACCCGATTGTATTGTCCAAGCCTCACCGGCTTCTTTTGAAAAATCCCCAAAGCTTCCCAAGCTCCAAAACACTCTCTACACTCTGAATAGGTGTAGGTTGTGTTTGGATAAATATCTCCTCTCAAGGTATGACAATGGGAGAAGAAAGAAGAAGATGCTATAATGATTTCTCACTAAGGATGAGTAGCTCTCTCTCTCTCTCTCTCTCTCTCTCTCTCTCTCTCTATATATATATATATATATATATAAGGTGGGTGTGTTGTGTTTTGTAGAAAACCTATCTAGGGTTTTTCTCTTTAAATATCCTCCTTTACTTTTGTGGGTAATAAGGGTATATATAGTATGAGTGAAGGGTAAGAAAGTCACACTTAAAATCCTCTAGGGAAAGAGTTTCGTGAGTGCCTCACGAGATGGCCTGTCTTGTGAAGTACTCACGAAATGTAGCTTGACACTTGATTCTTTAACTTCCAGCATATGCTTCTCACGTGCCCATTTTGCTGGAACCTTTCTAGCGACCTTCTTGCGAGCTAGTCACAAAACTGCACTGATCTTCATTTTATACTCAATTCTTCAATACTAAACTCAATACAATAAAATCTCACAAAATATAAGGAAATAAAATTAAAGTAATTACAACACTTTTTGTCATAGAATAAAGTCAACATAAAACATAGTTGTAAATCACAACTTTACAATTTTTCTTATGCAATTCAAGTTAACCTTGATAATCTAATTACAAATTTTTTTGGGCAGATGATAGAATGAAGTTGGATTATGAATATTTTGGGAATGTAGTATGCTTTGATACAACTTACAAAAAAAATAAAGAAGGTATGCCGTTTGCATTGTTTGTTGGTGTAAATCATCATAAACAAACTATCATCTTTGGTACTACATTGTTATATGATGAAGCATTTGAGACTTTCATGTGGTTATTTGATTCTTTCAGAAGGAAATGTTTGGTAAGAAACCATAGGCTATCCTCACAAACCAAGATGCTGTAACGGCAAAGGCATTAGCTTCACAATGGCCAGAAACACATCATCGTTTATGTGTTTAGCATATATACCAAAATGCAGCTAAGCAACTCGATGAAGTGTTAGAAAGGTATATATAGTATTTTTGTAGTAGATTTTAGTAGTTATGTATATGACCATGACTGTGAAGATGATTTTTTAGATGCATGGGATAATGTGCTTGATAAATATGATGTAAAGAATAACAGTTGGTTGCAAAGACAATTTGAGTTAAGGGAGAAATGGGTTTTGGTTTATGGGAGGAAAACATTCTGTGCCGATATGTCTACTACTCAGAGAAGCGAGAGAATGAACAATTAAATTAAAAGGTACATAACTTATAATTATGACTTGTTGCGTTTCTTTTGTCACTTTCAAAGAAGATTGAAAGTGAATACATAATTATATAGTATTCAAATTTGACTACTGTAACTTATAATTTGACTATTCATATTATTCAAATTAAAAGGAAATTGAATCCAATTTCTCAGTCATCCTATATAATTATGCCATATACTCTTCTTTGACTTTGCTACATGCATGCATGTTTTAGGTTATTTGAATTCAATAATTAATGGTTGATTATGGTGGTTACTAGTTAAGTCTGATTTCTCATAATTTTGAGGATTATTGTTTGATTTGTGTTGGCTTTCTTTGTTTCTTTCCAGAAGTATTTTTGACTTGTGATAAATAGGGTGATTTTAATTTCAATAGCAAATATCAGATTAGGTTAGGATTTCATCAATAAATTTTCCTCAATTGAATGATCAATGATGAATGTAAATGCTAGGTTATGTATTAAGGGAAATACTTAGAGGTAATTCGAGAGATGACCTTGTAGTCTCAACCAATAAGTTGACCTTGTATAGTCCTAGCCAATAAGAAATGAACACATCATTGAAATGTGTTTACATAAGCTTTTGTGCCACCTAAACCCAATACTATCTATCCAATTAAATGTCTGTTAGCCCCGTTTGTGTAAAATCAAATCAAATTTTGGATTTGAATTAGGCACTATTGTCCAAGTTTTCGGCATAAAACTTTTCAAATATGTCAAAAGCTTTATAATTGAATTGATACCCCCCTCCCCCCCAATGCACAAAGTGCTTGGAGTCTAGGGAGGAAAGAGCTCGAACTATAGGGTTAGCAGAAAAATGTAATCATCTCTCCCAAAAAAAGAAAAACTTTTCATCACCCTCAACCTACCACATTCCTTCGTTTCTGTCTCCTCCTTCTTTGTGTGTGTCTACATATATATATATATATATATATATATATATATATATATATACACATACACACATACACACATATAGTTCCTTTAGTCCAATCTCCATTAATTCTCCCTCTACTCAGAATTCGCAATCTGTTTATGCCCCTATCCCATATCACACTAATGGAGTCGACCCCAACGAGGATGACCTTGGCAAGGTTGACGTGATTTGGTTTTTTGAGTCTACTGGGCTGCTTGTGATATAAAAACAAAGCATAGTAGAACTGAATGCGGATGATGTTGCAAGATTGGATTTGTGGTAACTGAGTTGGGTGCACTTGGCCAATCCAGATGACCATCTATCTTGGCTAGCATTGCATTGTTAATGGCTTAATGCTCTTTAGTAGGAATGTCCATTGGACAGCTCATAAACCAGCTCAATGAGGCTTCTTTTTTTTTTTTTTTTTTTTTTTTTTTTTGGGCAATAGAATTGGGCCTCTTCTCATTTATAACCTCTTGGATTTAATGTGGCTATAAATTGCGGAGGTGAGTAGAGTAGTTTTTTATTCTTCATAATAGCATCTTACCTGTTGGGTTTAAGCCTTCAAGTATGTATGGTTAAATTTAATCAACCATCTTGTTGGCTTTATTCCATGCCAATTTGCTTGTAATTCAGCACTTAGTAACCCTGTATTTAGGTGGGAAACTTGTAAGGGTAGTGAGTGAGAGAGTGTGAAGAAATGCTCAAGAGTGTGCAAGAAAACAGAGTCTCGTGACTAGATCTCGCGGGTGAGTCGTGGCTTGCAAGTCGCCAAAAGTTCGCACACGTGCCAAGCATGCCAAAAGCTGAAGAGTTGCGCCAGCTGTCGCACTACAGGACAAAAGTCCCAGGCTGATCAGGCCGTTAGCTCGCAGCTTGAACTCGCGACTTAACCCAATCGCGAGGTCAAGTCGCCAAAATGCCCTGTTTGGCAAAAACTGACGTTTTGCATTCCTTTCTCACCCTACTATATATATACCCTTATACCCACCATATTGAGAGAGCTTCCAGAGAGAATTTTGTGAGAGAAATCCTAGAGAAATACAAGATTGATTCATCCACAATTTTAACCTTAGAGACTCTACAAATTCCTTTACTCTCTTCCTCTCCATTGTTATACCCTTGAGAGGCCTTTAGCCAAATCCTTATCTTACCACACCCACGTCTGTGAGAAGGTTTATTTGGTACTGTTGGGAAGCAGTTAAGAAGGAACCAATCTACATTGGTTGATGCTATAGTCTAGTAGCGGAATTCGGTAAGTTAGAAAAGAAAAAGGTTTGGCACAACCTCGTTGGAGCAAGAAGCTTGGAGAGCTTAGATACCTGGGTAGATTAGGCTTGGAGGGTTTATTGCTGTTCATGTATCCCAACTACATTTTCTAGTAGATTATTGACCACTTGAAGGGCGGCGGAGAGGTTTTACGCCGAGGGTTTCAGTTTCCTCTTTGATAACACATCGCGTGTTGTCCTTGTGTTTGCATCTTTCTTCTTTTATCTTTGCCTTATATTTACTGCTGTGGATGTGTTTATATTTGACTTAGATTGTTTATCAATTCTGTTATAAGCTTGGTATCATATTCCGCACATTAACTGTTTGATATAAAGCTTGAATTGGTAATTTTGTTTTTGGGGTTTAAACGTTCAAGGGTGTTTTATACCCATTTTGAATTTTCAATTGGTATTAGAGCGGGTACACTTGTTGTGGTTTAATTACCTAAGTGTGATCCCTGACCCCCTTTGAGATGGATAGGTCTCAATCTCTTAATGTACCACCGTTCTTTGACAGTAATAATTATGCATTTTGGAAAGTCCGTATAAGGGAGTTTTTGTGTTCTATTGATGATGCTGTGTGGGATGCAATTGAAGTAGGATGGACAAGGCCAGAGGTTGCCAAGTCTACTTGGGATAAGGTTGCTCTTACGGCGGCCAATGCAAATAGCAAGGCATTGAATGCTATTTTCTGCGGTGTCTCTCCAGAAGAATTTCACCGGATTTCACATATCACCATTACTAAGGAAGCATGGAAAATTCTGGAGACAACATATGAAGGGACTAAGAAAGTGAAGGACACCAAATTTCAAATGTTGACCACTCACTTTGAGGAGTTAAAGATGAGTGAGGATGAATCGTTTGATTCGTTTTACAGTAAATTGAACGAGGTTGTTGTTGGCAAATTTAATTTGGGGGAAAAGACGGAGGACTCGAAGATTGCAAGAAAAATCCTTCGGTCACTACCAGAGAGTTTCCGTGCTAAAGTTACAACCATTGATGAGAGCAAAGATCTTGATGACATCAAGGTTCAAGAGCTGGTTGGTTCTCTGCAAACATATGAGTTATCTCCTCCTTCAGCGAAGAAGAGCAAATCCCTTGCTCTTAAGACAATTGATGAGAGAATGGTATCTCATGACTCTTCGGAAGAGGATACAGTAGACAAAGATGTGGCGTATCTTGTAAAGAGCTTCCGAAAATTCTTAAAGCTCAAAAATAGTGGAAAATTCGGTGACAAAGGAAAATTTCAAAGTTCCGGGAAGGAGAAGAAAGAATTTCGAAGAAAAGAGGGTAGAGATTCTCAATCCTCACAAGCAATTACGCGTTTCGAATGTAATGGACATAGGCATTTTAAAAAGGAATGTCCCAATTATTTGAAGTCGAAGAGAAAAGCCTATGCCACTACTTTAAGTGATTCAGACTCATCAGTTTCTGATTCTGAAGAGAGCTGTGATGGGGAAGAAAATTTCTCCGCATTCATGACCATTGCTCATGTGGAGTCCTCAGATGATTTAAATCAACTTGTACAAGAACTTGGAAAACACAGCGATGATGAATCCTTAGGGATTGTTGAAGAATCAGATGCTAAAGAAAATAGAAATACAGCTAGTCTTCAAGAGAATTACGCCTTACTCCTTGAGAAATCGGGTGAGTATGCAAGGGTTGCAAAGGCGGCTGTGAAGAAGATGAAAAGAGCTGAAGAGGACTACAAAAGTCTTCTAGCCAGATAAAAGGAGGCAAAGTGTGAAATTGAAACACTAAATGGCGAGTTATCGGAAGCTTATACCAAAGTAAGATTTCTTGAGCAAGAGGTGGTGCAAGCACAAGCCAAGATAGAAAGGGTCTCCTCCAAGAAGCTGAAAGATGTTATCTCTTCTCAAAAACACTTCTCTGACAAATCTGGATTGGGTTATACCGGAGGAAGTAGCTCATCGGCCAAAACTATCAAAGAAGTAAAATTTGTGAAGGCCATAGAGCCGATTATGGAAGAGGCCATCCCTGAGAATGTTAAGGTTGAGAAGAAGAAGAAGCTGGCTAAGCAACAAGTGGGCAATAAGTTCCAAAATCAATCAGAAGCCAGATTTAAAGGAAGAGCAAGGTCTCTCTCAAGACCACAACGAGGTCCTAGAACAGATTGTGTGTGTCACTATTGCGGATTGCGAGGACATACTAGACCCAACTGTGAAAAGCTGAGAGTAGACAATAATGCAAGCGCACCTCGGTCATAAGGAAGAAGAAATGACAAGAGGTCTTAGGGTGGTGAGCAACCAAGAAGTCAAAACCATGATCCAGGAATGATGGACGTGATGAAGATGATTGGTGCCTTCACCAACTATCTTGAAAGCTTCACACGAAGGTTTGATAGTCCTAATTCTCGTACCTAATCCGTTAAGGATATCACCTCAAACACACGTGATGTGTGGGTGACAAAGGGTACTCATGCATAAGCATTACAACATGTCCATGCATCAATACTTCCCATGTTTATGAATATGCTTGGTTGTGTGCTTCTTGCTAGTATTTAGGTTGCTATTTTGCGTGTATATCTGTCTTTGGTTTGAAATGTCTTTACATTTATTTTGTTATGTTTGTGATCCATTTTTTTTGCTTTTGTGTCAAAAATCTAAAAACACATAAAAAGTAAAAAATCCAAAAAGTTTGATCAACTTCGTTGAGTTTTTGTCTCAAATCATATTTTGCCCTGTACCTTTGTACTAATGGCTTTGTGCATCTATGAGTTTAGCTTGTCTTCTATGCACTCGTATCATTGTCGGAGAAATTCTGAAATCTATGTGACTGTTGTAAATAGATCTTCAACCTTGTCATGAATGATTAGTGAATGGTTTTGTTGATCTTGAGACATACATAGACTCATGCCTATATATCTTCCCACTCTTTATTTTTGTTTTTGCTTAAAAGAGCTCTCTAAATGTAAATCTCCAAATGAAAAGAGATATAGAGTTGCAAAAGCCTGTCACACATACTAGTATTTGACTAGGAAAAAGGGAAAGTGACCAAAATAAAATGTTTGATGCCCAAAAAACCAAAGGCTAACTCATAAATTGAAATATCAAAAATTTCAGGCATCTATCTCTCAATGAGATTCTCTTTGCTCAAAAAGTGCAAATGATATGTTAAATTTGGAGCCAAATGAAAAGCTTCAAAGAATGTAATCAAGTTCGTGTAGGAGGTCATATATGCATGTTTCTACAATTGAGATTGGTCACATTATCTAGTGCTAATTGTGTATGCCTTGATTGAATTGATCATTGAAGTTTTACATTGGACTAAGGACTATCTTATTTTTGATATCCACACACAACACACAAGTCTATGTTCAATGAATGCCATATTCATTTGTGTGATTATACTTGATTAAATGTGTTTTCACATGCTCAATCTTTGTTTGATCAAACACAAAAAAAATTTTGAGTGTTTTTAGTTGTTTTTGGAAAGTATTTTGTTTTTACAAAAATATCAAAAATTTCAAAAACTGTTTTCCCTGTTTTGGCAACTAAGTCGCGGGTTAGCCTAGTCACAAGCCCCAGTCACGATCTCACTCAGAGATTTTTCGTGGCTTACTGGCAAGTTAGTACCCAAGTCGCGAAAAGGACTTAGAAAATTTTTCAAAAATTTAAGTTTTGCATTTTTCGCGGCTCAGTTTGGCGAATTGTTCACGGGTGGAAGGTCCAATCGCGAGGGTTACTCAGAGATTTTCACAGCTCAGCTCGCGACTCCTTCGCGGGTAGACCTTTCAGTCGCGAAAAACACTTAATGAAATTTTCAAATTTCTTACCTTCACAGTGTTTCGCGGCTTATCCTGGCAACTAACTAGCGACTTGATCAAGTCGAGAAAAACGCATGTTTTGCGTTTTTAAGACAGTTTTTCAAAAACTTTTCAGTTTTTCCCTCGAATATCAGTGACTGTTCATTGTCTTCTTCATTCTCTCACTCAAACACTCCGTGTCTCACTGAAAAAGATTCCATTTTTTGCATCATGTCTTCATCAAATACCAAGAAAAAGGTATGGTTTTCCTTCCTTTACTTTATTCTTTATGTTTTGATGTTCAGTTTCTTGTTTTTGTTAGTTGCATTTGTGTATTACGTTATATTATGTTCTAACATGGGTTTGCCCAAAATGTTGAGTTTGTTTATTTGTAGAATGTTTTTCTCTTGTTGATGTGTTAACTTAGTATCTTGTTAATGCATATAATTGCTTGTCTTTGTTCTGAGCATGGTCTTTGATAGCATCATTTCTCATTGGGCATATGGGTTTGGGGGTTTTACCATGGGTCTCTCTAAATGTGGTTTTTGGGTTTTTCAGTTTACATGAGTATTGTGTGGTTAACCTTGTGGTATTTCTTTACCCTCTATATCTTGGGTGTGCTACTGCATTGGGGTGTTCATACTCACTTCCTACTCATCATATCTTGTTTCTTTGTCTTTTAGTCTTTTCTGGGTTCATTTCTCGTTAAATGACTTATAACTGAAATTAATCAATCTGATGTTTGTTTCTTATGGCATTGTATTTGGTTTGTTTCTGTGTGCCTACTTTGTTGCATTTAACTCGTTGTTCTTCCAGAGGCAAAGGCATTGTAACTGATGATTTGTCAACCCTAGTTGCTAAATGGACACGATTATCGTCTAAGTCATCCAGGGACTCTACCATTGAGAGATTCAGGATTCTTACTGACTCAAAGACCTACACAAACATCTTCAAAGAGTCTATTCCCATTGTGGAACGAGTCGTCAAGTTTGACACCCTAGGGGTAACTTTTATCCCTAACATTTTTAAAGACAGAGATTGGGCCGACCTTTTTGGAAACTTTGAGGATCCAAGTGCCGAACTGGTTAAGGAATTCTACTCCAATGCCAGATTCACAAGTGTAGAGTTGAAATGCTGGGTTTGAGGAACAAAATTTTCCCTAAATGCAGATTACATTGCTAATGTGGATCAAACTCCATACGATGACAGAGTGCTTCGGGCACAAGACATCCTCCAAGTTCTTGGGAATGAACATGAAATGGGAAGCACAAGGTCATCAATAAGCACTGCATTGTTCTCGATCAAACTGACAACTTTAAAGCTTATCATCTTCTTCAATCTCTACCCTCTGTCCAATACTGCCTTCATTAATCTTGGAAGGGCTCAATTTCTGTGTGATCTTATTACTGGTGCCCCAATTGACATCTGTGCTCATATATTCCAAATCATTGGAAAAACATCGGCTCATTCAGCATCACGAACAATTCTTCCATTCTGTAGTCTAGTCATGAAGATTGTTCTTTGTGAAGGTGTTAGTCCTTCATCAGATGAGAAATTCTTGTCTCGTCCTCGAGCAATATCTCTGTACTCTCTCCAAGCAAGCATGAGTCACTCCTCCAAGAAACCTAAGAATGAACCATCCATTCAGGCATCTCCATCTGCTCATGCTACAGCTACTCTTGCACAGTCAACTAGCACCCCATCTATTCCTCCTGGATTCAAAATTCCGAGGCAAAGTTACTTCATTGAAAATGTATTTCAACGGATTTCTGATTTGGAACGGCTTCTCAACTCCTTTCACAGTCAGACTCAAATGCGCCTTGGAACCATTGAGTTACAATTAGATAACATCCAACAGAAGCTAGAAGATAGCCTTTAGCTATTCATGCCAAAAAGGGGGAGAGCAGCTTAAGGGGGAGAGAGAGAGCTTAAACATGAAAAGGAGGGTGCATACTGAAAGGGGGAGTGTTTTTATAGTTGTTGTTTTTAGTTTTTTTTTTTTATGGTTATACTTTTGGGAAAACTTGTGGTACACTTGTTTTATACTTTTGGAAAACTTGTGGTACACTATGGTTTTTGTTTAGTTTAAACTCACAACTTTTGGATGGTTGTGAAACTTTGGTATTTATTTATATATTTTGATGATGGTTATTCAGTTATTTCAGCATGTCTTTATATGTTTTGTACCCATGTTGCTTTTGTAAGCTTTAAGGGTTTGTTTCCATGCTCTTATGTTTTTTTGTAGGCTTTTATGGTTTGTACCATGTATTTGCAATACTTTGCTTATGCAGCCTTTATGTATTGTGTTTTAGTACTTGTTAATGCTTTGCATTATCTTAAGTATAACACTCTTGTGCCCTTGTAGGATTTTTCCTAGATGCACATACTTCATGTACTGTGCATTGGTTGAGTGTTGGTCATTCAAGTGATTTGCCTTGTTTGTCATCTTGAATGTCCAAATGTTCATTCCAAGTGTGAATGAGCATTGTGATCACTTGGTTATAGTGATTGCTTGGTTGATCAAGCCATGATTTACTGCTTTATTGCTTAAGTCCTTTTTGCTTGATCATGCTTCTATTGCTCCATATGCATTTCAAGTTTTCTGCATACAATGATATTACTGTGTTGTTGTGTTTCAGGAATTACTTGTTCATATGTTCAAGAGCGTTTCAGAATCTAGAGTTAGGCGTGAGTGAGTTTTGTTCAACCGTTCCCAACTCACGCTTTAAGTCTAAAGTCTGTTGTAGGGTTTTGTCACGGAATAGCCAAAGGGGGAGATTGTAAGGTTGAATTTAATCAACCATCTTGTTGGCTTTATTCCATGCTAATTTGCTTGTAATTCAGCACTTAGAAACCCTGTATTTAGGTGGGAAACTTGTAAGGGTAGTGAGTGAGAGAGTGTGAAGAAATGCTCAAGAGTGTGCAAGAAAACAGAGTCTCACGACTGGATCTCGTGGGTGAGTCGCGACTTGTAAGTCGCCAAAAGTTCGCACATGTGCCAAGCATGCCAGAAGCTAAAGAGTTGCGCCAGCTGTCGCATTACAGGACAAAAGTCCTAGGCTGGCCAGGCCGTTAGCTCGCGACTTGAACTCGCGACTTAACCCAGTCGCGAGGTCAAGTCGCCAAAATGCCATGTTTGGCAAAAACTGACGTTTTGCATTCCTTTCTCACCCTACTATATATATACCCTTATACCCACCATATTGAGAGAGCTTCCAGAGAGAATTTTGTGAGAGAACCCTGGAGAAATATAAGATTGATTCATCCACAATCTTAACCTTAGAGACTCTACAAATTTCTCTACTCTCTTCCTCTCCATTGTTATACCCTTGAGAGGCCTTTAGCCAAATCCTTATCTTACCACACCCACGTCTGTGAGAAGGTTTATTTGGTACTGTTGGGAAGCAGTTAGGAAGGAACCAATCTACATTGGTTGATGCTATGGTCTAGTAGCGGAATCCGGTAAGCTAGAAAAGAAAAAGGTTCGGCGCAACCTCGTTGGATTAAGAAGTTTGGAGGGTTTAGGTACCTGGGTAGATTAGGCTTAGAGGGTCTATTGTTGTTCATGTATCCTAACTACATTTTCTAGTGGATTATTGACCGCTTGGAGGGCGTCAGAGAGGTTTTACGCCGAGGGCTTCAGTTTCCTCTTCGATAACACATCGCGTGTTGTCCTTGTGTTTGCATCTCTCTTCTTTTATCTTTGCCTTATATTTACTGCTGTGAATGTGTTTATATTTGGCTTAGATTGTTTATCAATTCTGTTATAAGCTTGGTATCATATTCCGCACATTAACTATTTGATATAAAGCTTGAATTGGTAATTTTGTTTTTGGGGTCTAAACGTTCAAGGGTGTTTTATACCCATTTTGAACTTTCAAAGTAGAAGAATCGGTGTGTTATAACTGTAATCACAACCTCACGAGAACACTAGAGGCATTCAGCATTGAACCGAGAGCGTGCAATATTTCCTAAATGCTTTCTATTGTGAGATTCAAGCGTTACACCTCCACTCCCAAGCCAATTGTGATTAATCCCAATAACCACTAGATCACCACCCTCAATAAACGGATAGTAAGCTTTCTCCAAAAGTGGCAAATATTTATTTGCTTTGCCACTTTAAAAAAATTATTTTGCCTAAAATTATTTTGCCTACAATGTTTACTTTACATTCTACTATTTATGTAAACTGATAAATGGTCTTAAAGATATACTTGACTTACATGGTATATCCTTTTAAATAAAAGATAATAAATTATAAAGAAATAAAACTGATCTTTAACGATTTCGTCAAAATTAAACAGTCTTTTTCCTATTTACATTTCAAAAAACAAATAGAGATTCTGTCTCCTTATTATTTCTTTGGATAGTTTGATTGGTCCTAAGTTTTGAATGGACAGTTCTGGAGACATTGATAAATTTCAGAGAGCTCCAAGCACCGAGGCCTAAGAACTTGCTAAGCTTCATAAGCCTATGATGGTACAGGCTGGGCTCATTTGGTGCAACTTGTGACTAACTCACATTTTATTTCTTTGTTCAGGGATATAATTCTGTAGGAAGAGTCAATTCTACAAGGCTGGCTACGAGGATCTTGATTTGCTAATTCTGAACATTGGCAAATGGCAAGGCCTCAATCAGGTTTTGAATTTAAATACCAAACTACCTACATATTAGTGAAACAGCTTTCTAGCCATTTGGGGTAATACCCAATCTTTATGGTTGAATACTAACTTAGGCCTGTCAAGGCTTGAAATGCAAAGTCAAAACCTCAATGTAAATCTGCCTATATTAGATGGACAAAGTTCCAGTTTAGTGCACTAAATAACACACCAGAGTGACACTTATCATTTTTGGACACATAACGTACTTATGTCATGTTTAACACTAAATAACACACAAGAGCAACACATGATTATATTTGGACATATGTCGTGTCCTTGTCATATTCAGTGATTTAGTGTATTGGATGCAAGTCAAACCCTTCTTATCGCAAAAATGAGAAAAATGGGTTCAAAATACTTTTTATTGTTCGATCACATATATAACATGCCTGTAAGTCTTACACTTCTCACCAAACTTGCACCAACTTACTATCTCATCAAAGAAGGCATTCCATCCCACAATGATTCTTAACTTAGCATTTTTTATTAATCTCAAGTGGGTTAAACAAGTATCAATTGGATTAGAGCATGTATCTCATGATTTAATTTATCATTTTTTAAATAGCTTCAATTTTTGGATTTACTGATAATTTATCAATGAAATTAGAGTATGTCTCTCATGTTAAGTATCAATAGGAGATTTTAGAAGTAGAACAATGGTTTATTTTTATTTTATTTTTTGCTAAACCAATAGTTAAATTATTTTAATTCACCATTTGCAGTGTTGGAATAATTGATAAACGATTAATTCATATTTGTCTAAAAAACAGGCAATATTTCCCATCAAGTATAGGCATTGTATTTTCCTAGAGGATTTAATTAAGCTCACATATATTGTATGTGAAACAAACCAATAAGTCCTATTATATTTAAATTCATAATTTAGATCACCTATAACAGGTGGCATTCGCTGTATGGTAGGACCAAAGAACTTTGTACAAAAGCAAAGAATTCAAGACAAAATGTGCACAATAATCAAACCCTTGCTTGCAAGATTAATCCACACATTATTAGATGATGGGGCACGTGTTTTAGTTTGGATGTCTTTCAAAAATGATATTATTCACACTTTTATTTTTGCCTAGATTTTCATAACATATTGAACCCACCGGCCAACACTAAATTATGTAGCAAGAAAGTTTGAATAAGCTAGAAAATTCGTTGAATAGGCTGATCCCAAGTCCCAACAAATCTGTTTGGCCACACTCCCCAAAAGCAAAATTCTCTCTTTTTAAGAATCCCTTTTGTTATGTTTGGACAGATTGTTATGAATTTTTGAGGTAAAGGGAAAATTTTGATTCTTCATAACTTTTATAAGTATCAAAATACATGTTCATGAAGATAAGAGAGGTGAAGAGGGCATCTACCTATAAATGTCTATGTGATCGTGGTCCAATTATTCTCCTTTTTCGGCTGGTAAGGAATTTCAAAACCCCAATCAAACACTTTGGAGAATGATCAATACATAAAGTGATCCAAAAGCAACCACAGAATTTCAAAGAATGGTTCCTAGTGTTTTTCCTTTTGGTTTCCACTTTCCACCAAACTTGTTTGTTTTTTATGGCCCACAAAATAAAAAAGGAAAACTTATCCTCCTCATATTGATAACCAGTTCCTGTGTGGAGTGTGGACCTGTTGATTATGAACTTATTATTAGAAATAATTGGACTCGACCTGTTTAATACACTGGGTATTACATGACAAATCTTAACATTTGAGAAAATGTTAAAAACTTAGCTTTTATTTTCAAAAATAGCACTATGCCCTTAAAGACTGTTATTTAATCATTACCTAAAGTTTACTTTGAATAAGCATTTGATTCTGAAATAAAAAAGGAGAGAAAGAAAGGGGAAATTTTTTCAGTTACTATTTGTGCTATATATGGATCACAAACCTTTAGGAGAGGAGTGTCATTTTCTAAAATAGAGATAAGTCTCTAAAATTTCATCCAAATCTCAAAGAATATGTATATTGTTCATGGTTTAAGTAGGACTTTATGTTATGTGTTAGAGATGACTAATACCCATTGAATTAGAGATAATTGGACTTCACCTTTTTTTTTTTTTTTTTTTTTTGTGGAGGTGATGTCCTGTTTAATTCAATGGGTATTACATGACAAATCTTAACATTTGAGAAAATGTTAAAAACTTAGCTTTGATTTTCAAAAATAGCACTATGCCCTTAAAGGCTGTTATTTAATCATTACCTAAAGTTTACTTTGAATAAGCATTTGATTCTGAAATTTATAAAAAAAAAAAATAATAATGATAAAAAAAAAAAAAAAAAAAAGAGAGAGAGAAAGAAAGGGGAAAATTTTTCAGTTACTATTTGTGCTATATATATATATATATATATATGGATCACAAACCTTTAGAAGAGGAGTGTCATTTTCTAAAATAGAGATAAGTCTCTAAAATTTCATCCAAATCTCAATGAATGTGTATATTGTTCATGGTTTAAGTAGGACTTTATGTTATGTGTTAGAGATGACTAATACCCATTGAATTAGAGATAACTGGACTTCACTTCTTCTTCTTCTTCTTCTTCTTTTTTTTTTTTTTTTTTTTTTCCTTTTTTTGGAGGTGATGTCCTGTTTAATTCAATGGGTATTACATGACTAATCTTGACATTTGGGAAAATGTTAAAAACTTGGATTTTATTTTCAAAAATAGCACTATGCCCTTAAAGACTCTTACTTAATCATTACCTAAAGTTTACTTTGAATAAGCATTTGATTCTGAAAGAAAAAAGAGGGAAAGAAATTAAAGGGGAAAAAATTTCAGTTACTATTTGTGCTATATATGGATAATGGATCACAAACCTTTAGGAGAGGAGTGTTATTTTCTAAAAGAGATAAGTCTCTAAAATTTCTCTAAATCTCATAGGATGTATATTGTTAACGGTTTAAGTAGGACTTTATGTTATATATTAGAGATGTCATGGTCCAAAAAACCTAACTTTAAGGTTAGCCTGGGCTTCTCTAATATATAAACTAAATATTTGGTTTACTGTAAAACACGATTTCAATAACAAAGATATAGTATTTAAAAGTTTTCTCTTATGAACAAAAACCATTAAGCTGAATTACATTAAAATCCAATATCTGCTTTTTACTTTTCTCTCCTTCGATATATTAATTACTCAACAACACTAACATTATTTTATTATCAATGCGTCAAATGTTTGCTCATTGCTTCAAATTGGTAAAGGCTCAAAGGGTGGTGTGGGGTTCATCAATCATCATCACCATCATCATAGATATCACTATTTTTTTTTTTTTTTTTTGAGAAAATCATAGATATCACTATAAAGAAGTGAATTTGGTTCTTGATAGAATCATAGAATAAGGAACTATAATATAACCTCTTTTTCTTACTAATCGACAACCTTAAATCATGATCGTAACAACCGGTTGTCACATACATAAATGCAAGGAAGGACATACTTGAGTTTGTATCCAAACTTGTAAATAACCCCATGAATATATATATATATATATATATAGAGAGAGAGAGAGAGAGAGAGAGAGAGAGACATCTCTGGCTAGAGCAATGCTACATACACAAAAATTCACAATAATTGAGTTAGTAAGATTTTATTGATTCTAATCAAATCTCATTATTAACATCATTTTTTTATTTATCACTGCCAAGCTATCACATGAATTGTGCGTGAAGTTTTTTGTCAATTTTTTTTATGCATATTCTAATATCAATACCTATTTTACTTGTGGGTGTATGCTGACTTCCGTTGCACTGCTTGGCCTAGTGGTAGAGTACGGTGCCTTGGACCAATACATGTCTACGTGGGTTTGAGTTTGAGTATGTTTCTAAAAGGCCAAATTGTCTAAAACTACTCAAGAACGAAAGCCCAACCACAAATCAATTAACAAATCAATTTTATAACGTAGTATAATGTCTTCGGCTGTGTCGGTTGGCTACCTTTCTTGAAAGATCTATTTTATAGTTCTATACTTACATGCAAAACACACTTTTTTTCCATTTTTTTTCCTCATCACTTTCACATGAATTAATTGACACAAAATTTTTATACACCAATCACAATTTGCTAGCTTGATAAGCTGTGAAACATGATGCGAATGAGTGTGTGAATTCATACTATTCCATAGACTTTTGTTCTTTAGAACAACAAGATCACATCAACATGATTAATAAATATTGAAAATGGCGACAGAATATGTTTTGAAAAGTTGAATATTATTAATGTGCTAAACATCTACATCGAGATGAGTAGATAAAACCCTGAAGTGTCTTGACCCCTTTGTTTTTTGTTATCATACTATTTACATTTATAAGATTTTAGTATGTTGTTATTACAAAGATATAAGCACTCTTGATTCCATTGTCCTATAAAATTCCTATTATGATGAGTCAATTGCATACTCTTTTTTATCTTTTTCTTTTTCCAGGAAGAGAAATAGCACCATACTGTGATGAAGCTAATGATATTCAAATTTATAAGAGCAAATTTGGATAGTTTTGAATTATATACAGGAGTAGATCTCTATTTTTTTAAAAAAATTATTATTATAGATATAATAAAAAATTTCAACCTACAGCGTTTGTTCTATGATGATTGATTTTTATCATTAAACCAAGACACTAATTAATTTTTGATATAAACAAGATTCAAACCACAATGACTTTTTATTTGACAACAAAAAATTTTACCAATTAAGCTATGAGAATGACAGAATAATATCTACTTTGAAGAAGAATACTCTAAAGATCTTTATAATTGAATGCGTAAATTCTTTAATGGTATTGGTGTGTTGAGATTCATAACAGTTGTCTTAATTTATTTGTAAAAATATATGACTGTTTTTTATTTTTAGAAAATATATTAATTTGTTTCTATAACATTCTGAAAGTATAAAGCTCTCTCTTGGGAATAAAATTCGTGTGTGAGGTTTTTGACCTGCTCTAGAGGTTTTATATATGTTGGCTGAATTGTCTAAAAGTTCATGCAAGCTAAGATAGGGTCGGACAGTTCATTATTAGAGAATAAAATGATAAAATGAGAAAAGAAAGAATCCAACAATATACAGCATTGTCTTAACAAAAAGACACACTTTGTCATATACTTTGTAATAATTATTTATATGTCAGGTGGTAATTGGATTGTTTTTTATTAAGTATCACAATTTATACATGTGTCAAGTGGTAATCAGATTGCTTTTCACCAAGTATAAGTGGTGACCACATATATAAATGATTGTTTTTTTTTTTTAATCACAAATTAATAAAATTTAAGTTATAGCAAAGTGTGCTTTCTTCCTACAGAGTTACCTAACTTAATATAAAAAACTGCCCAACTTAAATTAAAGTAGTTAGTAGCTGGATTAAATGCTATATTAAAAGGAAATTCATTATCATTTTAATTCAATAATAAAAAATAATAGTCGCGATTCATAATTGAATAGCATAAATTCAAATCTTATTATAAATATAATTATAAAATATTGATTTAGTAGTTTTTAAGGTTTTGTGAAATTCATGAGTTTTGATTTGAAAGCTCTAACCTAAATAACCCAAAAAAAAAAAAAAAAATGAAGCTTATTACATATAAAAGAAGTGCATGGATTCAAGGGAAGAGCTTATTTTTCACTTATTTTTTAGGCTTAAGACATGATGGTAACTATAGTCTATAAGCTTACCAATCAGTTTACAAATATAAAGAGAATCATTCCAAGCACCAAAATTTTCAATTGATGCCCCAAAAAAAGCACAAACAGAAGGACCAATTTAGTGACGCTAGCAGCTCGAAGCGACAGCACAAAAGAGAAAAGATCTGCAAGAACCTTCAATTGTAGGGCCCCCTTACCACAAATCCAGGTTGGGTCAAGCTTTGATCACCCACATGAGTTTATGACCGTTAGAATGTAATACTCCAACACCAAAGCTCCAGCTTGCTCAGTTCCCCATATCACTCTTCTCCATTCTTAGCATAAATATATATTAATCTTTATAGTACAAACTACAAAGTATTAAATTAACAGTTTAATACATGATTGTAAAAAACATAAAGGGGCCTCTTAAAAGCATGTACCAGATACAGACACTTAACACCTCCACTATAGTCTAGAAATCTCCACAGCCCTCTACATCAACTCTCTCTCTCTCTCTCTCTCAAAAACCCACTTAGCCATCTTGCTTTCAAGCTCAACCAACTCTCATAAAAGATAGTTAATTTTCTCATAAAATTTCAACCACAATCTTCAATTAATCATGGCTGTTCTTGTGTATCTGGTGCTTTTCTTAGCCCTTACTGGCCATTCAAGTAAGCTCCTGGATTTTTTTGAGTCATTCTTTTCTTTCCCCAAAACCTTAGATTTATATGGTTAAATCTTGTTTTTGCCATGGTTTTCTCTTTTTCCTTTTCCTGCTAAAGTGAAATGGGTAAATAGATTTTCTCAAGTGAGTGTGGAGTTTAATTTTGTTGTTTTCTCTTACTCCATCTGATAAGGATTTAAAATGAAAAAACTTTTTCTCTGCATATATGGCCAAGATATTGCTGGAAACAGTGTATGGTGCCTTTTCCCTTTGATTTTCTTAGTTTCTTGTACCCTTTTTTTTTTTTTTTTTTGGGGGGGGGGGGGGGGTGGGGGGAAGGAGATTTGTGTGAACTAACTGATCTTTTTTGGTTTTTGTTTTAAATAATTTTCATTTTTTCTCCTATAGGTGCTACATATTGTGTATGCAAAGATGGGCTCAGTGACCAAGCCCTTCAGAAGTCACTGGATTATGCTTGTGGAGCTGGAGCTGACTGTACTCCTATCGTTCAAAATGGTGCCTGTTACAGCCCTAACACTGTAAAGAATCATTGTGACTATGCTGTGAATAGCTATTACCAAAGAAAGAGTCAGGCTCAAGGGAGCTGTGATTTCTCAGGCACTGCCACTGTCACACAAACTGCCCCAAGTAAGTCCCTTTGGGCTTGGACACTCATCCACCTGCAATTTTTGTTTACTAAAAAATTTTACTGATTTCATTTTTCATCTTCTTTGGATGATTGATTTACAGCTGGATCTTCTACTACTTGTGTTTATCCATCATCCAGGTATGGTTTCTTAGTTCCTACTTCAAATCTTGAATCTTTATGTCATTTTGAGTGAATGTTTTGGTTCATTTTCACATTAAAGGAAAAATTTTCAGTTCTTATCTTCAAAACACTTCTGACTTCATTGGAGTGTGAATTTGGTTTAAAGCTTCCTTTTTTATGTGGAGAACTTTGTTTATTTAGGGACTTCTTTTCCATGCCCAAAGAAAATTTTTTATTTATTTATTTTGGTTAAAGATTCTTCATACTGATTAATTTTGCTTGTGAAAAGCCTGCCTTCCTAACTTTACCAATCCTGCAATTATTGACATCTAATAAATAGTATTTCTGAACTGGGTTTTGCTTGGATTAGCAATTGCAGCCTAGTATTAGACTAACTTATTGAAGGTGAATAAAATAATTTTCTTGACAGTGATTCAGAAAAGTAGATCTAGTGCCTCACAGCTTCATATCTTTACAATCCTGAGCCTGCTTCTTAATAAGAGCTGGTGAGCTGTCATGATGTTGATATTTCACAAGTTCATTTGTCCTCTCTGCTCAGATCTCAGCTTCACTTCTGTTTTCTGCATGTTATTTTTTAAGTATCATATATTTTTCATTTTGATAGAATAATTTTTAAATGATTAAAATGTATTATTTTCTAGTTGTGTAAGTTTTTGGGTCTTGTGAGTCACATATTAAAGGGAGACGGGCCCAAACATAACCAAATGTGTTAGAATAATAATTAGATAATTAAAGTTCATGCTTTCCTAATGGCAACTTTTAGTAGTATGAAATATGAATTAGCCTTTTTTTCCTTTTTAATTTTATCATAATGAAGCATGGTTTTGAGGTTAATATATATGATGTTTTTTTTTGCTTTGTTCAGCTTTTTATTGTGAATAGTCTTTTTTTTCCTTTTTAATTTTATCATAATGAAGCATGGTTTTGAGGTTAATATTAATATGATGATGTTTTGCTTTGTTCAGCCAAACAGGAACAACACCAACAACTACTCCAAGCACAACACCTACAGGCACAACTCCAACCACAACACCTACAGGCACAACTCCAACCACAACCACACCATCAACCACAACTCCAACCACAACCACACCTTCAACCACAACTCCTTCGGTATTTGGCTCAGGAATCAGCCCCACAGGAACCACCACTACTGGTATCAATGATTCAAGTGCTCCTGTACCTCTCATCAGTAGATGCACTAGCCTGTTCTTCTCTCTGGGCCTGACTCTCTGGTTAGTGTTGCTGTGGGCCTGAAAATAATACTGCACCTACTTCAAGAAAAAGAGGTGAGGTATTGACTAGTGGGGTTGATGTGTGGACAAGATGTCACCATGATAGAGCCTAGGCTTGTAATTTGGAATCATCTAGAGGCAATTCCCACTAAGGTATTTTTTTATTATCTCTTTTTTCTGTTGTCTTCCTCCTATGTGAAAAAAACAAAGCTGGGCTGCTGCTGAGGAATTTGATTCCTTTTTGAGTGGTGATATGACTGGTATTGGGGTAGAAAGCACCTGATCTCTTCTTTTTAGATTTTTCCTTCTTGTATATCTAGAGAGAGGCAGTATTTTTTTAATTTAGTGGAACTTTACTACCCTATCTACTTATATTAGTTTAATTTAGTTAATTACTTTTTAGCCTATTAAAAATCATTGTTCATGTCGGTGTTATGGTTTTTTGTCAAGAATTTCTTATGGTTTTTGTAGCTACGAACAACAAAAAGCCAGAAAATCGCTATTGATCCTCAATAGATTAATCACAATCACGAATCACGAATCACATGTATTCTTTTCTGACAAATGTATTCTTTAATGTTTAACGTGTCATGTATTTTGTTTACAATCAGAATCAAGGAGAAGGAAAAAGGAACCTTTATTGTGAATGGATCCATTGTATTATAGCTAGAATAATGTGATTTGAACACGTTTCTTGCTGATTGTTTTTTTGACAAATTTGACTCATCATCAGACAGAAAAAAGAGAACATGCCATTGCCACCCCCATCCACTTTGACGTTTACGTTTGTACCGATTTAGGTGCACTTTTGATGAAAGACAAACACTTGGCAGCCTATTATCAATATGTAAAGTTATGAGAGAAGAGAAGAGGTTGTTGTTTAAAGTTGTGCACGGTAGAAAAGTTAATCTTCTGAGCTATTAATTCATGGCTGGGCCCAACAAGTGTCAATCCAACCCATCTTAGAATAATTGAGTTTGACGTGCATGGCCATCTATATCTGGTTAAAAAAAAAAGAACAATCATGCATCTGCTTTGGCAAAACGGTGTTGGAACTTGAGAGAGACTCGTAACCTACCAACCAAATCAAATGGTTACAACTCACTAGTTCTAAAATTATTCTATGTGATAATATAACATATTCGGTTGCGCGATAATATAATAGATTGGTGGCATGATAATGAGTAGTGGTACCTATAATGCATATTTTTCCCTTTAATCTGAGGGCAGTTTTGTCAAAGTCTCAAAACTTGTAATATAATACTCTTTAAACTTTCACGTTATTATCATTTTGATCCCCTAAGTTTCAGACTTTATAATTAATCTCTCGAACTTTCGGGTTCCTATCATTTTGGTATCTAAATAAAAAAAAAAATGTTATCCATTTTTTTTTTTTAATTATAAAATAACTATCAAAATGATGACAATAAAAGTAGAGGAAATAAAATATACTGTAGCTTTTGTATTTTTTGTTCTTTCCTCTTCCCCCAAACAGTAGGAAAATTCCCAACATCCAGGGTACCATGACAGCCAGCCACTGGGTGAGAAGATATGTAAGTTAATGGTAGAGCATCAATCCTTAACATACGGAAAGCATTGCATTCATAATCATCTGCTCATAAAAGGATAAGAAGAGCATTTATATGTGTTTTGGTCTATTTGTTCGTGTGAAAATCTTGTTCAACAAGAGTTGTGGTCCCAAGCTTTAATGAGCATCAGCATATGTATCTTGCAAGAAATTTTGCTTAAACATCAATTATATCACACATTCAAATACTAGTAGATGTTTTGATACAATCTTTTGGGATTCCTTCCAATGAAAATGATTCCTGGCCAGTTGTAGCCCCAGGAATTCAAGAGGCCCTACTTATGTAAATAACATGCAGTATCATAAACATAAAGGGCTAATACGTGTCTTTCATTTCCAACAGCAACTAAACATGGTCCAAAAAATTTTGGGTTGGCTTCAACAACTAATCAATGTCGGCCACTATATTTATAGTTACAACTTACAAGTATATGGTTAAACGATTAAATCTATCATTTCCTAATAATTTAAACTTTTGAGAGAATCGGTAATTTTAACAGCACTAATAATTCTAATTGAAACTAAAACTTTCAGTACTAAAACAGGATATACATATGATAAAGGAGTCTGAATTTTGAAAAGTGCTAAACCATTTTCCATGAACATGTTACATGGATGAATCTGGACTGCTCTCCTGGTAAATAGGAAATGGCAATTTACGTACTGAAGTATGCAGGATTGTGCTTCTATCCAGCTTCCTCATCAATTTGTAGAAAGAGGCTATAAATTTACCATAGGGTGCAGACATAGGAAATTAAGAGCAGCCCAGGAAATCAAAGCAATTCCTGAATGGGACATTGAAGCATCACATGGATGTGAAATCGACTAAAATGGTTTTCTACACAGAACATTGTTAATAAATTATATGTATATATGAGTTTCAATGGCATACAGATAAAATTACTGGCAGCATCTATATCTATTACGAATAAATTAGCCGCAGACCCACGCAATGGTGGGAATATATAAATATTATGTAATAGGGTGTAATATATATAAAGTAACAATTTCTTCAAGTATTACTTATTTAAACAAAAAAAAAAAAAGATTTCTACCAATATTTTCTATCTTTTTATCTCTATAAAGTATGAATATATCATACTATTATATTTTGTATGTTTAATTAATGTTTTTTTTAAGGTGAACTATATTTTTCTTACTTCTATTGTAGTGTATTATATTTGATATATAACTAAATTTTATTAGTTTCAAATTTCTCATCTCTTAAGAAATAATGAGATTGTCATAATAATAAAAATTCATCACAAAATTACAATGTTATCTTAGCCAAAATTAAAATGAAACAAAAGGAATAAAAGATAGACTTTATCATAGTTTATTACTCAAAAAATTGGTAGGCATATTCAAATTCATAGTCATGTAGATTGTTGACATAAACTTAAATTCCTATTTTAAAAAAAACTAAGTATTAACCCAAATCAAAATTTAACCAAAGCTATAAAAGGGAGAGAGAAGACTTTGTAATGGGAAATTTAAAAAACACCAAAACACATATTGAAAAAGAAAACCATAAAAAAAACCATCAACCTCAATCATAATTATAAGAAAGAACAAAAATCCGAGAGAGAGAGAGAGTACTCGGAGTTTTTTGTGGAGAAAATATGAATTGAATGAGAGAAATGATATCAAATTTATACAAAATCAAACGGGAAGAAGAGGAGTCAAATATAATAAAACGAAAATGATGAAGGAAGAAGGGGAGCTTTGTTAGGACAGGACTTTGTAATTTTTTTGGAACCCCTAGCAAATGTAGCTCTTTTTTTAGGCCTGGATAGTGTAGGGATTCTTTTTGATCGTTTTGTTTCTATTCATGTATCTGCTGTTTAGTTCTTAATGAAATTCCCCTTTTTACTAAAAAAAAAAAAAAATGATGAAGGAAGTGTAACACTAAAGTAGAAAGTAGTGAGGAGATAAAGAAGTAAAGAGAGAGGGGAAAGATTGAAAGAAGAGTAATAGTAAATGTGGACTAACAGGGAGAGGAAGAATTTTTTTTAAATAAGAATAAGGAAAATAAAAGTTTAGAAAGAGCAAATAAGATGTAAAAAATAAGTAGATAATTAATGTGGTCACTGATGTAGCTCAATAAAAGCATAATAACAATAAATGCAACGCTTCAGCTTTTAGATATATATATATATATATATATATATATTTCTTACCTAATCAAGTAATATAAAAGATGACTTGTCACCTACAAGCAAAATGGAATGCAAATTGTATAGTTTTTACATTTACAAAAATTTACCTTACCACAAATGTGGTGAACCAGTTTGACATCATTTAAGCACAGATGGAAAGTGGAATTCAATATTGGGAAACACATTCAATCTCTTTATAGAAATATTCTTGAACAAAATCCACAATCAATTTAGCAACTGAGTTTGACCTTTCGACATGAGGAAGATGACCACAACCTGGTATTTCACGTATAATTGCATTTGGTAGTTCACAGTGCAGTCTCTGCATAATGTGGAATATTGAATCCTAAGAAGGTCAAATAGATTCAAATCCCCCTCCCCCAAAACCACCCAAAAAAAAAAAAAAAAAAAATCCTGAATCCAGAGCATGTTTTCCACTACTTAGCTGTTGCATTTGACGCTTTATATCCATAAAATTTACTAACCATTACAAGCTTGTTACTCATGATATGGTCATCCTCACCCCATATGATAAGTGTCTTCTGCTTTACCTGGTACACAAAATTGACAATAGCATTTTCAGAGACGGTAAAACTTTTGAATTGAGACATGGGTTGAGATAAAAACAAGAATATAACTGTGTATGTTGGGTTAAGATGACTTGACCCCGGTTAATTAATTCAATTACCCAAGTTGATTAATTAGGTTCAATTGCATGTAAATCGTGAAAGCACCAACAAATCTCCAAAAATATTAAGTGCAGAGGAAAATAAATTAAACATGGTGATTTGTTGACAAATAGGGAAAACCTCGCAAGGCAAAAATCCCACAGATGATTTTAAAGTCACTACTCCCAATAATCCACTAATCAACAATTAAGCGGTTACAAGTATAAGAAATCTTACCAACTACCTTAGCCTATCCCGAAATACCAACTTACAATTGAACTTTTGCTCCAATATCCAATTGGACTTGATCTTGTAGTAGCATTCTTTCCCCAGATGCATAAACTTCCAATTTGTGACTAACCCTTTTGCACAAATCTCAGTACATGACTAATTCCAGCAACTTGAACAGATGTTGTTAGCTGCAAAGTTGTTCACTTCATCAACAATGAAGATTAGGAAGTACTTGGTTACAAAACCCTATGGCATACAAACGCATTAGCTTCTCACAAAGACAATAAGTCTCTTGGTCCCTGTATCCATGTGTGACGGCTCTTAAAAATAAGTCTTATATATGTCTAGGGTTATGAGAAAAGAAATTCTAAACAAATACATAAGCCTGAGCCGAATTTCGGATCTGAAAATTTTGAAATTGTAAATCTCGATAGATCGAGCTGCTGTCGAGCTATCTATCGAGCTTCACATTAAGTCTCGATAGCAAGTTTCTGTTGAGCTATCTGTCGAGGCTTAATGAATAGTTTTTCTTCACTTGTTTCTTGGACCAATGTTCATGTCTTTAATACTTGACTTGAACAACATGTTTCTTGAAGTATTAAACTCATCTTAAATCTACCCAGTTACAAGTAAAGTGCATTTTGTCAAAAGATTAGAAAATTACAATGAAATATAACCCTAAGAGCATTCACATTGAGAATGGCATATGCCATACGTAGGAAAAATTTAGCATAAAAGTTCAAAACCCCCCATATATCTAGACTTGTAATAGTCAACTATTGCCAAAAAATTTGCAATTATGCTACCGTGTGATTCTAAATATAGAATCTACTCATTGTAAAAGAAAATATTAATATTTTATTCTAAATATCAGGTTTTCTCTTTCATTCACGTCTCTCATCTCTCTCTCTCCATCGCACCAAGCCTCTCTCTTCTCTCTCATTCACACGGTCTCATCTCTAGGTGTTTCTTTTCAATTGTGTTTCTCATCTCTGGGTGCGATTCTAAATATCAGGTTTGCAATTGGGTTTGTGTTTCTTTTCTCTCTCTGGGTTTTTTTTCTCTCTCTCACAATGTGGTTGGTTAAGATCGGCATGGGCGTAGGTTAAGATCGGCGTGGGCGTGGTGAAGGGGTTTAGGCTATGAGCAGGGACGTAGCCAAGAATAATTACTTGGGGGGCCAGGTTGTAACAGAGATATACTAAATATAATTCTTAAGTCTATTGGATACAAAATTATCAACTTTCATATATCATCATATACTTGAACATTAATAAACATGAAAAATTGTCTAGTTCAATGTAGACATACAAAAAAGAACATTCACATCAAATCATGCCTGACGACGATTTTTCATGGAATAAAATTCATCCATTATCATCTCTACAGTGAAATTCCCTGCAATTTCCTTCTCTATATAAACTATCATATTATCTGCCAAAAGCTCATCCTCCATTCTATTGCAAAGTCTTGTTTTTAACAACTTCATAGCTGAGAAACCTCATTATGTAGTTGCTATAGAAACTGGAAGGGTCAACACAAGACGAATAAGTCTATCAATCAAAAAATAGATTTTAAACTTTCCTTAAATTTTTAATCTCCTACATAGCTCGGAAATTGTACTCATATTATGAAAATCTGGATGTTTTATCACGTCAAGCTCATAATGTTGCAATTAAGACTCCAAAAGTTCTTGTTCATGTTCAATAAAATCTTGAAAATAATATTTCTTAACCAAATTACATATATCAACAATTTTGAATAATCTAAAAGCATCCTTGGCATTTAAAGCTGAACTAAGAATGACAAATTCCGTTGTTAACTCACAAAATTTACTTTTCAATTCTTGCAATTGAAAGTCTATTGCAACTGTAAATATCCCAATTCTAAAATGATGTTCCATTGTTAAATCTTCATCTTGACGACGATATCTACCTCAACCTTTAGTGTAACGAGCATTCATATCAGGAATATCAATTTCATGTTACTCACAAAATGATATAATACTAGCAAGTAAATGCTCTCATCCATCATTTCTCAACTTTTGAATAAGTGATTTTGTAGTTGAAACTAAATGCATAGCATTTAAAAGGTCTTGAGAATGTTGTTGCAAAGCTTGACAAAGAACATTAGTAATTCCCATTATCTCTTTCATCAAATGCAAGATTAAAATAAATTCAAATGATGTTAATACCTGATAAGCTCCCTTGGCATCACCACGTTTTTTATAGTTAGCCCCTTTCTCAAAGATAGTGTTGATAACTTTGCAAGTAGCATCAAACATTTTAATCAAACTACAAATAGATTGAAAATGAGATCCCCACCTAGTATCTCCAGCTCGTTGCAAAGTACCAATCTGATTTGCACCTCTTCCAGTCTCAATTTCATTAAAAGCAATCATATTCTCAACTTGTTCTGCTTAAGTATGTTGAAATTCATCATTACCCTTACTAGAACCAACAACAATATTGATAATATTAACCAAATGATCAAAGAACTGATAAGCATCTTTTACTTCTCTAGATGCTATAACTAGAGCTAATTGCAACCTATAAGCCATACAATGTATATAATAAGCATATGGGCAATCTTTAAGAAAAAGAGTTTGTAATCCATTCCATTCACCACGCATGTTACTAGCCCCATCATATCCTTGACCTCGAATATTTTCAATGTAGAGGTTATAATGAGAAAGGACAGCACATATCTCATTCTTTAAAATCAATGTAGTAGTGTCTCTAACATGCACAACATGAAAGAAACGTTCTTTAATGAAACCTTCTTTATCAACAAACCTCAAAATGATGGCCATTTGCTCTCTCTTCGACTCATCCCGAGCTTCATCAACAAGAATGCAAAATTTTGCATCCCCAATTTTTTCACAAATAGAATTTTGTACATTACTAGCAAAAATATGCAAAATCTCCTTTTGAATTGCGGGTGATGTATATTTGGCATTTCTTGGAGCATTTTCCAAGACAACACTAGCTGCTTTGTCATTGAAAGTTGATGTGAGTTTTATCAATTCAATAAAATTACCTCTATTTTTTGAATCAAGGCTTTCATCATAACCTCTAAAAGCACAAGCTTAGAATGCTAGCCATCGAGCACACTCTATTGAGATTTTGAACCGCAACTGATTATTCTCTAATTCTTTTGACGTTTGTTTCTTAATTAGCTTATCAATATGTCGTGAATAATTCTTTAAATCCACGCAACATTTCACAGCAATTTTATGTGGGGAGTTTGGATCTTTCCCTACATGACGAATTAAAGGACAATTCATTCCATCTTTCACCTTTTTCCAATTATTAAAACCTGTTGAAATGAATACATCTGATCTAGGACGACCTATTGGTTTCTTACAAAAAAGGTAGCAAGGTAGACAATATATCGCATCCATTAAAGGTAAGTATTCCAACCAATCCTTATGTGATTCAAACCATGAAGGTCGAAATTGATGAAGATGAGTATCGTCATTGTATGGATAGTCTATATTTTTAGGTTGATATGGACATTCTTTAAGATAAGCTCGTCAGATTTCATCTTGTTTGTTGATAAGGAATTCACATATTTGTTTATGTGATCTTGGATCATGATCTATCTCTTCAAATTGAATTCTTGAACATTTGGAGGGGTGTTCATCAGGTATTGAAGTATCAACATTTGTTTCTACAGCCACAGGTGTCCTAATTTTTGAATTGCTAACATCTTTTTTCTTAAAGAATGTATCAATTATTTTTCATTTGCTCATAATTCTTTTAACTTTAAGAATATGACTCAAAAATTAACCTGAAAAAAATTTTAAAAAATAAAATTTTAATTAGAAATTTATGGATGTTATTCATACTCAAGAAAAACAAAATTTCTACTAAAATTTAAACAGTCAACCCATCAATCATCATCATTCCTATTATTAAAATTTTACTGTATTTTTTTTTTTTTAATACAACTTTAATTAATAATAACCCCTCAAACAAAAACAAAAATTAAACACACAAGTATTTGTACACAATATAAGCCAAACAATTTAACAACTCCCACAGCTACATGATATTTAACTAATTAAAAATAGGTAATAAATCAAAATAATTTTACCTTAGAAACTTTGTCTTTACAGAATCACAAAGTGCAAAAATGGGTGGGCCTTGTGGCAATGCTTATTGCCTACAACTGTAGATATTCTTCCCTTCAATACTCATCAGTCATCACAAACAATATCCTTATCTCCATCCCCATGTGTTCAATCATATATTTCTCTAAAAATCTATGAAAATATAAAAAGCATGTGAATATTTAGGTGTAGATAGTTGAGAAAATCAAAAAAAGACACTGAAAATAGATGAAGGTCTAGTGCTTAAATAAGAGAAGAAAACTCACCACTTCACCAGGAAGTCACCAAGTTCCAAATTCTAAAATTTGACAATGAAATATGCTGAGTGATTTGTTTTAGAAAGCAAGAAGAAAGAAAAAATTGGTTAGGAATTTTTTTTTTTTTTTTCGGACTGGAGGACTGATGCTGCTGAGTTTTGGGGGTTGGTAGGCGGTACTAGTGGTAAATGTATCCCAAAAGACAAAGAAAAGAAAAGAATAAGAAGTAAAGTGGGAAGTGTATCACAAAAGACAAAGAAAAGAAAAGAATAAGGGATTTCGTGGGGATCGTGGGGTGGGTTTTTGAGATAGAGAAAGTGAAGTTTTGTTGTTATGTTTTTGGATTTTAGTGTTTAAATGTTAGTGGGCCAAATTTGTGTTTTATTTGGAGTATGAGAGGCCTAAAACTAAAGGTGGAAACCTGGGAGAATAGAGGCCTAAAACTATAGTTGGGAATGGGAGAAATAGTGGGGATTTTGGGGGGGGGGGGGGGGGGTGGGAAGGGCCACGACCCCCCAAGGGACAACATGGCTCTGCCCCCGTTGTGAGTGATTGAAGATGGTGGAGGTAGGGGTTGCCGTGGGTGGTAAAGGAGTTTGGGTTGTGAGTGATTGATGATGGTGGAGTTGGGGATTGCCGTGGTAGTGGTTTGCTGATGTGGGTTCGTGGTGGTGGCAGTGGTGGTGGTGGGCAAAAGGTAGTAGGCATGGTGGTTGCTTGGTGGTTCCCGGTTTGTTTGGTTATTTTTTAATGGGTTTGTGGTTGGTTTTTGGTTGGTTTGTGGCTGGATACTTGTTAGGTTTGTGGTGGGTTTGGTGTCATAGTGGTTGCTGTTTGGAGGTGGTGTGGTTGAGAGGGTGGTTGCTATGTAGATGGGTGTATTGGGTTTTCTCTGTGTACTTGACCACTGGTTGAGAGTAGGGGTGTGCATGGGTCGGGTTAGGTCGAGTTGAGGAGATTTTTTGACCCAACCCACCATGGTAGGTCAAAAAAAATTCAACCCAACCAAACCCAACCCATCACTTAAGTCCAACCCAACCCACATGGTTCGAGTTGGGTCGGGTTGAACCCATGGGTTTGACAAATTTTTTTTGTTATTATTATCAAATTGAGTAAAAAAAATATAAATATTAATGTATTAAAAAAACCCAAAGATTAGTATCAATGTAACTCCTTAAAGGCAAACAACACTAATGACTAAACAACAATAGTAATTTACTAGGGTTTGTGTGAACTAATTGGCTTTTATATAGGATAGGAAGATTTGGTTATTTTAAAAAATTTATTAATTATATAATATTATATATATATATATATATATATATATTAAATTAGTATTAGTAGGAGGAATCGAGGAAGTGCTGTTTTATAGCTAGTTTTTTTTTCTAAATTATTATTATTATTATTATAAGTGTCCTACAACTGGTTTTAAAAAAATATGTTAAATATATAATATATATTAAATATAGGTGGGTCAGGTCGGGTTTGGCGGGTTTGTAATTTATGACCCAACCCGACCCACTATAAAAAAAAATTTTGTAACCTAACCCAACCCACCAAGCCCTAAAAACCAACCCAACATGGTGGGTCGAGTTGGGTCAGGTCGGCTTTGGTGGGTCGGTGGGTTTTCTGCACACCCCTAGTTGAGAGAGAGGAACGGAGACAGAAATTAGAGAGGGAATGAAATATATTTTAATGTATAATTTATATTATTTTAATGTGTTGTATTGTAAAATAAAAGAAGGGATGCTGAAAATATTGTAAAATAGCATGATATAATTGATAAAGTAGTTTTTTGAGATGATAAAATAGAGTGGGATAGAATAATGGGATGCGAACACTCCAATAAAGTATATGCCAATAAGCCTTCATTTGGAACTAAAGGCAGCATCATTCCCACACAAAATTTAAGGAAAACTCCCATCAGGATCCTCTCTATCTCTTTGTCTCTCTCTCACGGACACACAAATGGTACAACTGTAATTAATCTTGTTATGAATAATTCTATTTAACAACTTTTAGGTTAAAATGGCAACTCCAATGATATGTGAGGAAGGCAAGTAACTTGTAATAAATTTCATGCTTAGATCTACCAAAATTATGCATAGACACCTGCCACATGTTCTGTACCAGAAAGAGAGGGGGATGGGGGGTGGAACTTCCTCTGACCCAAAATTATTATTATTATTGTTACTTATGCATCATTTTCATCGAAGAAGTTTATTAAAATCACTAAAGGTTCTCCAAAACTCTCATAATTGGCAAACATTTCTCCGACCATGTATCATTTATAATAAATTAATAATGACAATTAAAAAAAAAAAAAAATCTCAAGGAACTTAGGGATCCAAGAAAGAGATTGGAAGAGTAGCACAAAATTAATAAGCATGATAGAAGAAAACCAAGGCAGTTGCATCGCCAATTAAATTTCCCTTTTTAGAGATCATCAGAAGTTGCTGCAGGGCTATATCGATCATCTTTTAAGGCGCCAGAAAGTTAAAATGATCATGCAATAAGAGAAATGAAATGCCTGAAAATGAATTAAGGATCTTGACTCTTGAGTTCTTGAACACAATGTCCTTTTCCATGAACACATCAAATGTTCCCCTCACATGCACCATAGTCCATAGATACCTATTACACGCTAACTTAAGTTGCACCGTCTCTAAGCATTGCTCTCATTCCATTTGTTTTTTAACAAGGGTTCCTCTTTTGTATATACAGGACAAAAGGACACTAACATTTGTTAATTTAAACGGCAAAACAATTTGCCATATACCTGTTGTATCTGTGTACTAACATTATAACCCCCACTAATCATAAAATCCACAGTTGCATCTGCCCACCAAGGATATAGACAATGCAAGCGGCCCCCTTAGAAAAGATAACAAGAAAAGGAAATCATTAGATCTAAGTTCATCACTACAGCATCCCATAATTTTTTGGATATTATGTTACAGTAAGACTAATGATTTAAAAACTAGGCTAACTAGCACTTTTTTCTGGGAGTCCAATCTAAGCTGGTACTAAATGAGATGCCTGTGAAGGCCAAAACATTTACATATAAGTGCAGAGGAATGCTCTTCAATAAATATACCTGATCCAAAAGAAGTTTCCAGTCATTCAATAAATTTACTTCTTTAATTTAACATCTTACTCTTATTTGTCTGACAATTATGGTGATATTATCTACTCTATTCATCACAGAAGTTGGGAAATTCTCTTTGCATTTGTGTCATAACTGATAACAGATGCTGTTAAAGATGTCAACACAAGTCTCTGTACCAGCATCAACAGACAAGAAGAGAACACAATCCGTAGTATTTATGATGTTCTTTGTTTAGGTGATGAATTTTTAGCATACAGAAACAAGAACATATCATCTGCATTAGTTGAGCTTTGAAGTATTGATATTTAATGGTTATTTCTAAGACACTTTTTCACATGTAATTAAAATGTTAGATAACAGATTGTACGACTTACAAGGTGAACCATGAATAAAAATGCAAGGTGCTGAGGAAAGTATAAGGCTTACTCCTCTCTCACATTTTTGCAGGCTAGTCCAAAAGGCAAGAGGCAAACAGTTGTACATTTGGTTGGAATTTGGAAAACCTATAAATATCCCCGAATTGAAGGTAACAACTCACTACACATATTATCCACTATTAACTCTTGTTAACTCCTGTTAACCTGACGCAAAACTTATATATGATCAAAATTTTTTAAGAATTCGATGTCCTCTTTCAGAAGCCTCTCATAGAAAAGCTTGAAGCATTACTTATGCATAGAGATTAGAGAAGAAATGGGTCTATATTAATAGCTAAACACAAGCATCATAATCAGGGACGGACGCAGGATTTTAAGTGGGGGGGGGGGGGTCAGAGATAAGCGAAAAAAAAATTTTCAAATACACGTCCATATAGTATTAATAAACTATCAACCAAGACAAATACCCAAAAATCATTGTTTCTTAATATATTAAGATACAATCATCTACTAACAAAAACAAAAAACACGAAACACTAGCAACATTAGTTGTTGGCAATTCCACGTTGACTTCGGAAGAATTTGAAGTTGAACCTTTTCTTTTGAAAAAATCAAGCATTGTAGTTGATTTTTTCATGATCTACAAATAAAATAAGAATACCATTATTTTCTTAAATTTGTGTGACAATTTTATATAATATATGATTTGTTTTTTTCTTTTTGTATGTGGTCTGCCTTTATTTATGCCTTTGTGTTTGTCTGCTTTTATTTATTTCTTTGTGTTGTTTTATGCCTTTGTGTTTGTCTGCTTTTATTTATTTCTTTGTGTTGTCTGATTGTCTCCCTCTTTCTAACACTGACCCACTAACCCAATGAATTCCACTGGCCACTACCGACACTATTTGACCTTACGGACAAAAAAAAAAAGGTAAAGTTAAATACTTTAACTTTACCTTTTGTCCCTTGCCCAACCCCCAACTCCACTTGTCCGGTTGTATTATGCCCAGCTACCAGTCAACAAAGGTAAAATAATCTCTACAATTACAAAGTACAAACTCTACTCTCTCTCTCTCTCTCTCTCTCTCTCTCTCTTATCTATATAGAGAGTCATAACTCAGTAACTCACAAACACAGAGTCACAGAGACACAGCCAAAAAGCCAATTAAAAAAAAAAAAAAAACACCACAGGCAGCAACCGCAGCACAAATTCAATATTTCAACTCATTAACTCAGTCAATCACCAACATCAGTTCAATTCATCAGTAAAAACACAAGCATGAAAAAGCACAGTTTCTGTGAATCTCAGATTCTCAGATCATATCACAAAGACACAAGCATTTTTTATTTATTAAGTTTTGAAGGAATACCTGTGAGCGGCGGGAAGTGGGTCTCTGGTAGCAGTAGCACCATGGTCTGTAGCAACTAGCAAGATCAGATTCAACTGGACAGATGGCCAGATGGGTCTCGCTCTCGCACTCGCAAGCGTCACAGGCTCACAACGACACGGCGTGGGCCGTGGGCGTCGGCGGTGTCACAAGCTCATAGCTCACAGGGTGGGTCTTTCTCTCTGTCTCGCCTCTCTATCTTTGATCTCTCATCTCGCTTTCTTTTCTTTTCTTTTTTTGTTCTTTTTTGTTCTCAGCTCTTAGTCTCCGTTTGGGTTGGTTTGGACTGCTGAGATTGTTTTGTTTTGTTTTTTTTTTTTTTTTTACATGGGTCATGGGCTGGCCGGAATTTGATGGGCTCTTCTCAAGTGTCTGTCTCACTTCCTTTCTTTTCTTTTTTGTTCTTTTTTTTGCTTTCTCCGTTTGGGTTGGATTTGGACTGTTGAATTTGTTTGTTTTTTTTTTTTTTTTTTTGCATGGGTCATGGGCTGGCCGAAATCTGATGGGCAGCCAGGCATGGGTTCATATTTTTGGGAGGGGGGCCCAAGTTAAGATTAAGGGGGGCCCAAGCTCTTTTTTCTTTTTTTTTAAAGAAAATTTTAGCTGGTAAAAATTTTTTTTTTGGGCCCAGGGGGGGCCCGGGCCCCCTTTGCCCCCTTTCTGGGTCCATCATTCATAATCAATGACTAAAGCAAAGGGTGCCGAGTTAACTCAACACCCAACTTTGGACAGAGGCAATATGATGGAAAGTTGTTCAAATGGTTTTTATAAAGGAATAGTACAATTCATTTGAAGAAACCATGATCTTGCCTCCACCTTATTCCTATATGGAGGAGAGATGCCCTTTGAGCAGTGCCTATGTTCTTACCAATAAAAATAAATAAATTGATTGAAGACATCATTGACAGAAAGGAAATCTCTAAATAAAACAATATTAACATAAGTTAAGGCTCAGGCAATGTTCCTTTTGTTAGGAGCCAAATGAAAGATAGTTATCGCTAACATTAATTTTGAAATATGGTGCCCCAACTTATCCTTACCTACCACTTCAAAAACGAAAAAAAAAAAAATATATATATATATATATATACACACACACCCACGTGTCCCTGTCACTGTATCATGCCACCACTATATGACACTTATAAAAAAGAGCAATTGTGTGAAAGGTAAAAGATCAAATATTTGAGTAAATTTTTTGTATATTTCCTTGTTGGTAGGGTGTGCATGGGTTGGATTAGGTGATTTTTTTTCAATCGAATTTAATCTTGTTGGATTGAGAAATTTCCAACCCAACCTATCACATGTAAAAAGTAAAAACCAACATGACTCAACCTATCGTATGGAGTTATTAGAAAAGAAAAAGAAAAAAAAAAGTATTTTGACAAACAATATGATATTTATGATATTAATCATCATCTTATCACTTTTGGGGATAATTACGAGATGAGATAACAATGAAAATGAAGAGCTTTGATTGAACCACAAGGGGTGTCCATGTGTCTAGTTGGATTAGGGTTTTTTCAAATCAACCCACTATGATTGGGTTGTAAAAAAAGTCAACTGAACTCAAACCATCACAAGGGTCTAACCCAATCCAACCCAACCCACATGAGTCAGGTTGGACCCAAGGGTTGGATAGGTTTTTTATTTTATTTTTTATTAATTGAGCATTAGAACAATAGCAACAAGCAATATTATAAGTGCCCTACCATCTTCCAAAAATTCAAAGCATAGCACCATAAACAAATTATCAAACCAAATGATTTTTAAATAGTAAGATATTAAATAGTTTTATCCCAATTTAGCTGAGAAACAAAATAGAATAACAATATTTCAATTGTTTTCTGCCTCATTCCATCTTTTGAAAATTCTTAGTAGCACCACCATACATAAATTCTAAGTAGGGAGAGACTGAAGTGAGAGATTGAGAGTTGAAATGAAAAAATGGATTAAGAGTTTTTGTTTTATAGTATTATGAAGAGGGATAAAAGAGTAATTAACAAAAGCAGATAATATATGTTTTAAATATTTATTAGATATAGGTGGGCCAGTTAGGTGAGGTGAATTTATGAATTTCATCCAAACTCGACCCAATTAGTAGCAAAAATGATTTCAACAACCCAACATAACTCATCAATGCCTAAAAATTGACCTAACCAGTTTGGTTGGATTGGGTTGGTTTTGATGGATTGATGAGTTGAATGCACAACCTTACTCACAATTTGTTGTTGTTGTTGTTTTTTTTTTTTTTTTTAAATTCTTTTTTTTTTTCATAAAAAAATGCTTTTATCACTGTCAGTGGTATTTTGAGAGTGCTATAGAGAAACGAGATTGCAACTACTAGTATGCATTCTTAATTTGAAAAGCTACCACTCAATAAACGAATATATTAGGCTTAGAAAACCTTTTCCCACTCACCCAATAAGATGCTAAATATATGAGTTTCCGAGACTGCAAAAACATTAAGATATTATTTGACTTATCAGTGATCGCCCCAAACGTAAAGGAATTGGATATGTCGGGATGTGAAATTTTAGTTGAGGTTCATCAATCTGTTGGACTTCTTGAGAAGCTTGAATTATGGAACCTCCACAGTTGATATCTCTTAAACAGTTTCTTCTCTATGGCTGTGAAAGTCTTGAGAACTTCCTCGATATTCAGCAAGGCTGTTGGAAGCTTCAAGAAATTCCAAGACTTCCACCAAGTATCAAATATGTAGACGCAATAAACTGCTATTCTTTGGATTCACAATCAAGAAGAAGATTATTAAGTCAGGTCTCTCTCTTTAAGTTATATTAAAAGAAAAAATTTTGGTTAACTTTCTCAAATACATAACTAGTTTTGCTATCTGCAATTTTTTTTTTCTCTAATAGCAAGCAGTTTGGAGACATGGTAGGGCTTTCCCAAAATATAGCATGTGTAATGGGACCATCAAATCAGGACTCTTTATCTGAAATGGACTATGATACATCTAAAATAGGTTCTACATCTAAATTTGAAATAGATTTTGCATCTGAATTTGAAATGGACCTTGCATGTAAATTTCCAAAAGATGCTAGATATTCATATGAAATTGTACTTCCAAGAACTACAATTTCAAAGTGGTTCAACCATCGAAGTGTTGGAAGTTCCATATCATTCTCTATTTATACTAAATTCAAATCTACAACATTTGCTCTCTGTGTTGCTTTAAAAGTGGAACTCAAGGTTAATAAGCAGTGGAAATCCTTATAAATTTCTTAAATATTTAGATAATTGAGTTTAAATCTTAGTAATATTGTACATTTGTTATTAAAAAAATGTGGTAGATTATTAAAATAATATAAAATTAATAATTAAAAATTAAAATTCCATGTTATTATAATTTAAATCATAGTCCCCCAGCTTTCTCTCTATTTCGTCTCCCTTCCCCCCTCTCTCTCTAGTCCATCTCTTTAAGACCTCAGTGGTTGAAGTAGCGGTTGGGGAGGTGGTAGATCAATGGTGGTAATGGGTTTTGATCAACGGTGGTGGTGAGTTTTAACTTTTAATCAATGATAGTGCTATGGTGGTGGTGGTTTGGTATGAGTTTGTTGAGTTGTTTTGGGTTTGCTAGGTGAATTGTGGTGAGTCTCGGTGGTTTGCTAGGTTTGTAGTGGTGGTTTAGTTGTTTTTGGTAGGGATTGTGGGTGATTTTGGTGGATAGCATTGAGAGAGAGTTGCTGGTTAGAAGAGAGATGGAATGAAGGATAGAGAAACTAGTTTTTTTATATTATTTGATTATTTGGTCTATATTATTTGATTGGGCTGTATGTAATATTAAGAAATGAGATATTGAGTGCATAGTTAAGTAAGTTGCTAAAATTTTCAGCAAAAAAAAGTAAGTTGCCAAAATAAATAAAGGATAAAGTTTAGTTACTAAATTGGTTATAGTCACGGATACAAACTCACAAAATAAAATAAATATTACTACATATTTTGAAAATTTAATCGCTAAATTGTATGTTCTTTACGCACTTAAAATACATGTCAAATTTTGTGTCAATCAAATATTATTTACTATAAGATTTATAAGTTTATATTTTATGCATAATTTTAAAATATAAAATTTACAATTTAAACAATTTTAATGACATAATTATTGATCTTTAATTTTTTAAAAATTTTGTAAGTATAAAGAATATAAGAAGAATATTTCATCTAATAATAAATTTGGCAAAATTAATATTTAAAAAAAAAATCCCAATGCGAATGAAAAAAAAAAAAAAAGAAATTTTCCGAGAGAAAGTATAGCACTAGTACGTAAAATAAACACAGACACAGTCATCTCCCACCAAAAAAGTAAACCCACTCTCCAAGAGCTCAAAGACATAGGAAATTACTACTTCCCTTCTCTTCCTCACGAGAAACAGCCAAGCAATTTTCGTTTGAAAATCACAAGTCTCTCAAATCTCTCCACGAGTTCGCCATCGTAGCGCTGAACCTCGATTTACAGTGGTTTCTTTTTCTTTTCTATTGGTGAGGAGCTTTGCTTCGGCGAAACCAGCTTTCCGGAGAGCTGATACTGATAGTGGCTTGGTAGACGCGCCGCCGTTGTCAGGTTGTGGTTCGAACCCTCTCTCTTGTCCTCATTTTTATTTCTAGATCTATGTTCTAATTTATAGGAGAGTTTGAAATCTTTTGTGAGGTTTGGCATAGTTGACTCCTTCGTCTTCCGGCTGACTTTTTTTTTTTTAATTAAAAAAAGTTTGAGAATGAGACTTGAGAGAAATATGATAAGGGTCCTATGAATAAAAATTAAACTTTTCAATTAAATCACTAATTATAAATTAATCTCCCCTAATTGTTTTTGACTTTGGTACGATTGGTATGTTGTATGGATCAGTTATTACAATGGCATAACTATTCTTTAAATTGAAGAATAGTTATTCTTATTTAAAATAGATGTATTTTTTAAAATATAAAGTTTTCTTATACATCATTATTTACAAATTTTTCATATGTAACAACCAAACTTATGAATAGTAATAATTATTTCATTACAATATTTTCTATTCTCAGTAATAAAGATTACTATTCTTAATATAATCTACATTCAGTATATCAAATGTACCCTTAATTTTTGTAAACCTAAATACTAAGAACCCACACTCCAAATAATATCCTATTGCAGCTAAAAAATAAATAAATAAATAATATCCTACTATTTCACTTAACTATGCTGGTTATATTTATAAAAAAAACTATGCATTGTTATATATCTAATATATATTTTTAGTTTTTTTATTATTAAAATTTATGGTTCTTCTATGATATTCAAAAAAATTTTTTTTTTTTTTTTTGGAAGCTATGATATTCAATTCTCTATATAAAATTAACATTAGTTAAATTGGTACTATTTATTCATTAAATTATGCATTTAATTTATCAAATTAACCTTGATTGATTTAATTAATGATTAGTATCAAATAAATTTATTTAATTAATATTTACATATAAAAGGCTCACATGAATTTTTTGCCTTAGGCTCTAAATTATTTTGAGCCACCCTTGTTGATGCTTTGTTTGTTATTGTTGTTGTATAGGGAGTCTTATGGTATAACACATCTCTTTTTTTTCTTTTTTTCTTTTTTTCTTTTTTTTTGAGAAATGGAATAACACATCTCTTATTATTATATTTTATTTTTATACAAAATAAAAATTCTACTCTAACATAATCTAAGTGTATTTGTGTGTGAGTCTTTTTCCTAAAGACTTGAATCCTGGTCCTTTCCTCCACACCTCATAAACATTTATACTTATAAAGAGGCCATCGTGCCAAGGGTGTGCGGTGGTACGCATCTCCTATTTTTAATTTTTCATTCACTTTGCTTTGTCTGGTTTAACACATCTTTTTTTTTTTTTCCTCTTCTTTTTAGATCTTCTAGACTGTCAAAATGGTTATTCTGAACAACGCATACTCATATGATGCATTCTTGAGTTTTAGAGGTGAAGATACCCGTACGGGATTCACAAGCACTTTGAAAGGCATTTTGGAAATGAGGATGGTTAAGACCTTCATGGATGATGGGATTCCTAGGGGAGAAGAAATTTCTGCTGAACTTATCAAAGCCATTGGAAATTCAATGATTTCAATAATTGTATTTTCTAAAAACTATGCATCTTCTACCTGGTGCTTGGATGAACTTGTCAAGATTATTAAGTTTAAGAAGAATGGCCAAATAGTTAAGGTGATACCAATTTTTTATAAGGTAGATCCAACGGAAGTACGCCATCAAAAGGGAAAGTTTGGAGAACATTTAGAAGAACATGAAAAAAAATTTGAGGATAATATGAAGAAGGTGCAAAAATGGAGAAAGGCTCTAACTAAGGCGAGCAACTTTACTGGTCATCACTACAAGTGCGAGTATGTATTAATGACTACTCTTTGACTTTTATGATTTTTAATTGTTTGGTATCACAACCAAATTTAGTATTAAGAATAATGAGTAAAGTTAGGAAATATTTTTAGAAATTTTTTATGGAAAAGAAAAAAATAAATAAAATTTTTTGACAGTTTTTTATATTTCCCATAAAAGTAATATAAAAACTTTCCTTAAAATTAGTGACGGTTGCAAGAATTTTTTCAAGTTTGTCATTAAGAAACTTAAATTATACAAAATCTAACAAAAAGACAACTTCATATATTTTCTGTAGGGTCCAAATTTTGTGGGCCAAGCCCAAAATCTTTGGATTGTAAGCCCAATGAACCCAGAACAATAAATTTGTAGAGTGTGGGTGAAAAAGCTGGGCTAGTTATGGACTTAGCAACGATTCACTTTAGAAAAATAGAATAAATTGAAGTAAAAACACTTGCAGAATAAATAATACTCAAATCCGAAGAGGCTTAATATTCATGGAAAGATGAATACAACTCTCCCTCTCCTTTTTTTTTCCCTCCATTTAGAGGCCTATTCCATTTATATATTATTCTTCTTCCTCATCTTTACCGTACACTTGTTATTTATCTAAGTATTCACTTGAGTACATGTCACATCAGATATCTGCTTTAGTTTACCGTGAGTGGTAGTAGCTGAGGTTGCACTGTTCAGGGGTCTTCTCCACATAAATGCGGCCAGGAAAGTTGCTGCAGTGCATTAAATGCGGTGGTAGCAGCTTTTCCTTTTAGATATTTCTCTATTCTCATCATCTCTAGGCATGCTCAGAGCTTGTCCTTATCGTGGAGATAGTTGGGAAGGTCACTTAAGCATTCAGTATAGTTGTTTGATCAAGTTCCCCTGTGATCCGAAGAGAGGGACCTCTTCGGACCAATAGGGTTGTCTTCGAAATTCTCCTCTCATTCATTTCCAGGTGCGTTTCCCCCACATGGACTCATTTCTAATCTCTTTTTTCTCTTCGGACGCATAGTGATATTCGAATTGAGCTCCAGGCCCAATACGTAACGTTAGGCTTTTGCACCCACATTTTCCATAAACAAAAAACAAAAAACAAAAAAAACAAAACACAAATACATAAAATCTTACAATTTCCTTCTACAAATTTTCTTATTTTGAAGTCGTTGCATAATAATCTCATTATCAATGCTTCAAGTTACATCTCTTTCAAAATTTAAGTTATATAAAAATTTTCTTGGCCTTTTCTTTTTGTTTGTAAGGACCTAATATATTGTTAAGACGACTAAATTTATTGAAAAAGTTTGGTTACAAATTTAGTTGTAGTCTAAGGCTACAACTGTCACTAAAATAATTAACATAATTACATATTTTAAAAATCTAACCGTTGAATTGTATATTTTTTATATTCTTAAAAAAAATCAAATTTCATGCTAATTAGATGTTATTTACTATTCGATCCATAAATTTATTTTTTATGTATAATTTTAGACTACAAAAACTCAAAATTTAAACATTCGATTATGATATAATTATTGATTTTTGATTTTCTGAAAATTTTGCAAATTTGGAAAATATAAGAAGAAAATGTAATTCAAAGGTGGATTTGTCAAAATTTACATCCAATAAAAAATATATTGAGTGGGGTTGTAGCCTTAGTCTACAACTAAATTTGTTGCGAAATTTTGTTCAAACTTTAATTATGTTGGCCCCAAATGAATTTAGGGTGGTTACAAATTTTTTTTGAGGATAAAAAATCATAATTAAAATATATATATATATATATATATATATATATATATTAATTATTATTTTTCAGGTCAGTGGTCCTATGACCACCTTGGACTCAATGTGGAGCCGCTTTTACCTAAAATGGTCTATTAACAAATGCCCAAAGGCATTTGTTAACAGGACCCAAAAACAATTAGCATTAATTGTTTATTCATAGTTCTTTATATTTTTTTTTTTTATTACCAAACTATGAAAGTATTCTATTTTGATCACATACCGGAAATGCTACAAAGGTCAATGATACTAAGTTAGAAACGGAAGAATATATAATAAAGATATTTCTATTTTGATCACATACCTGTAAAGAATTTAGTCCTTGTTCACGTATAATGTATTTCTTTTTTCTTGTCTGCTATGTGATTGGCAGTTGTGGCCCCTCTGAATTCAAAATTATCCAAGATATCTCTGAAGAGATCTTAAGTGTTAAATTAGATTGCACAAAAATTTCTGCTACAAAATATCTAGTTGGAATAGATTCTCGCGTAAGTGACATCATATATCGGTGTTTAGATCTTCAGTCAGATTTTTTCTGTATCGTAGGGATCTATGGCCTTCCTGGAGTAGGTAAGACAACAATTGCGAAAGCTATATTTGACACAATTCGTCATCATTTTGATGGAAGCAGCTGTATAGAGAATGTTAGAGAAAAATCAAAAAGAAATGATGCTGTAATCCAACTGCAGGAGACACTTTGTAATGAGATCTTAGGGTATCGAAATTTGACGGCTGGGAGTACATCTAGAGAAAACAATATGACAATTGAAAGGCTGTTTCATAAAAGGATTCTTGTAGTTCTTGATGATGTGGAAAAACTAGAAAAGATAGAATTTTTTTTTGAAAACCATGATCAGTTTGCTTCTGGAAGTAGAATTATTATAACAACAAGAGACAAACACTTGCTAGATTCTCTTCAAAAATATTGTTGTGTAAGGTACTACAAGGTTGAGGAATTAAATGTACACGAATCTCGTGAACTCTTTTGTCAACATGCCTTTGGAAGAAATAGATCTGATGAAGATTCTTTGGAACTTGTCAACCAATTTATACATTATGCCAAAGGTCTTCCATTAGCTCCAAAAATCATTGGAGTAGATTTGTATGGAAAAACTAATGATGAATGGAAAAGTGCATTAGAAAAATATAAAAGATTTCCTAATAGAGATATACAAGAAATACTCAAAATGAGCTATGATGGATTAGAACAACCTCAACAAGATATTTTTCTTGATATTGCATGTTTCCTTATAGGAGAAGAGAAGGATTTTGTTGTAGATATACTAACCAGTATCTATTGCTATGAACCACATTATGATATTAAAAGACTTATTGATAAGTGTCTCATAGTCGTTGGTAGAGATGGCAAATTATGGATGCATGGCTTGATTCAACAAATGGGACAAAAATTAGAACAAAGCAGGCTATTGTGTTACAAGGATGATCCTCATGCACTTATTGTAAATAAGGTAAGTTCTTTTGGTTTAATTTTTCCCTTTTTTCACCTAGCTGACACAGTAAATTTTCTTTCTTTTTCTTTTATTTTGTATTTTTAATGTTTAAGAAAATATCAGTATATTAGTGTGGCTTTTATTTAAAATTTAACAACCTATTATATTATTTGCTGTTTCTTTTGCATAATGTTTTTTACTGAATGATTTGTCCAATTAGGGATTGAATGCAATTCGAGGTATAGCGGTGGACCTGCCAGAGGCAGAAAACATGCAATTAGATTTTGAAAAGATGAAAAATCTCATATATCTGAAAATTCGTAGTGGAATTTGTGAAGACCTTGAATTTCTTTCCCATGAGTTAAGGTTGTTTGAGTGGTATGGATTTTCTTTGACTTCCTTTCCATCCAATTTTTTCCTTCAAAAACTTGTTGCACTAAGAATGCAAGGAAGTCACATTCAATTGGATGAGCATTTCGAGGTATGATCATTTGCATATATAAATTATTATTGTTTATTTGTTTTGTTAAGCTGTATTTTACTGTTTGTTGAAGTTTAATAGATTTCAATTTTTTCTTCTTCTTCTTCTTCTACAGAGGTACCGGTTCAAAAGTTTGAAATACATGAGTTTCCGAGACTGTAAAAACATTACGATATTACCTGACTTATCTGTGATCGCCCCAAACATAAAGGAATTGGATATGTCGGGATGTGAAAATTTAGTTGAGGTTCATCAGTCTGTTGGACTTCTTGAAAAGCTTGAATTATGGAACCTCTGCAGTTGCAAAAATCTCAAAATTACTACAAGAAGCTTTCCGGTGAAATCTCTTAAACAGCTTCTTCTCTATGGCTGTGAAAGTGTTAATAATGACGAACTTGATATTCACCGTTCTGACCGCGATAATGGCCGTTACACGCCAGATTTCGACAACTCCTTCGACTACAACAAACGCCACCACCGTCGGAGCCCTAATTACGACGCCCACGACCGCCGCCACCACAACCACAATCAACAACGCAGCAGCTCCAGCCCAAACCCTAGGTCCAGCAAAGCCCGAGACTCTTTGCCCAAGCGATTTGGACGCGATTCCCGTAACGGAAACCGGTCCAAGTCCGAGTCCGATGAGGAGTTGAAGGGGCTGAACCCTGAGGAGTACCGGAGGCTCAAGAGGCAGAAGATGAGAAGAGCGCTCACTCGTTGTATTTGGAATTGCAAGCCGAGTCCGCCTAGGAACCATAACCAGAGCGAGAGCGAGAGCGAGAAAGAGAAAGAGAAAGCCAACGAGATCTCTGACAAGTACGGTGGAGAAGACGAGTTAATCGGCGGCGTAAAGAGCGATTCAAGCTCGAAAGAGAAGGCGAAGGTGAGTAGTCGGAAAGGAAAGTCGGAAAGTAAGTCTAATTCCGAGTCTGAATCGGAATCGGAAACCGATGATTCGCGGTCAAAGAGGAAGAGGAAGATGAAGTGTTCGATTTCTAAGAGTAGAAAATACAAATCTGATGAGAGCGACAGCGAGAGTGAATCGGATGAAGAAGAGGAAGGAGAGAGAAAACAAAGAAAGAAATCGAAGGCAAGTAGTAGGAATCGGAGCCGCCAAAAGAGTAGCAAAAGAAGCAGTAGAAGAAAAGGGAGTAGTAGTAGGAGGAAGAGTAGGTACAGCAATTCCGATGAGAGTGATGATTCCGATGCTAGCCATCGAGTAAGGTCGAAGATGAAGCGGAGTCGGAGTAGGATCTCTTGGAGACAGAGAAGGACATTGACGTTTCAAATTCGGAGGGTTCCGAAGTTCAAAAGAGTATGGTTACTGTGGCAGCATTGTCTATAGATGATGAGAAGATGAAAGATGAAAGCTGAAAGCATTGCGGAGGCATTGAACTTTAAGGAGATTTTCAAGGCACAGAAGAAGCCGGCTTTGGATACCGAACCAGTTGCTGGGCCAATGCCCTTGCCTAGAGCCGAAGGGCATATCAGTTATGGTGGCGCTCTTAGGCCCAGAGAAGGTGATGCCATTGCGAAGTATGTGCGGCAAGGGAAGCGTATTCCAAGGAGAGGAGAAGTGGGTTTGTCCGCAGATGAGATTCAGAAGTTCAAGGATCTTGGTTATGTGATGAGTGGTAGCAGGCACCAGAGGATGAATGCTATTCGTATTAGGAAGGAAAACCAAGTTTATAGTGCCGAGGATAAGAGGGCGTTGGCTATGTTTAATTATGAAGAGAAAGGCCAAGCGTGAGCACAAGGTTATGGCTGATTTGCAGAGATTGGTGCAGCGCCATATAGGGCAGGATGTCAGTCCTAATCATGATCCCTTTGGTGCAACGAAGCCTGCAGATACTGCTGATGCTTGATTTTCATGTATGTCATTATATATTTTGTCACAGTGCTATATAATGAACTTATTGGACATTATCAAATAAAAAAAAGCACTACTTTCATCCATACGAGATCTCACTGGCATTTTATAATTAAGCATAAGTTCTGAAAACCACGCAGATCTTCCAAGCAGCTTTTCTAAGTTACAAAATCTTTTGCATCTTTATATGTTTTATTGCGAAAATTTTCCAAAGGCTTTGGACACTCCTGGTTGCCTCCCCGGATTAGAAAAATTATATTTCTGTAACAGCAACACAACTACCCTCCCTGAAATTGTAAGCAGATTTCCTTAATTAGGGACCTGAACATTCAAGGCTGCTGGAAGCTTCAAGAAATTCCAAGGCTTCCACCAAGTATCAAATATGTAGACGCAAGAAACTGCTATTCTTTGGATTCACAATCAAGAAGAAGATTATTAAGTCAGGTCTCTCTCTTAAAGTTATATTAAAAGAAACAATTTTGGTTAACTTTCCCAAATACATAACTAGTTTTGCTAATCTGCAAATTTTTTTTTTTTTCTCTAATTGCAAGCAGTTTGGAGACATGGTAGGACTTCCCCAAAATATAGCATGGGTAATGGGACCATCAAATCAGGACTCTTTATCTGAAATGGACTATGATACATCTAAAATAGGTTCTACATCTGAATTTGAAATGGACTTTGCATCTGAATTTGAAACGGACTTTGCATCTAAATTTCCACTAGATTTTAGATATTCATATGAACTTGTACTTCCAGGAACTACGATTCCAAAGTGGTTCAACCATCAAAGTGTTGGAAGTTCCATATCATTCTCTATTTATAATGAATTCAATTCTTCAGTATTTGCTCTCTGTGTTGCTTTGAAAGTGGAACTCAAGGTTAATAAGCCAAAAAGATTTGAGAATTTTACTTGTTCTATATACGCTTTCATCGATGGTTGAAAACAGGGCTCATGTGTCGGCAATTTCTTTTAGATCCATCATCATCATTTATGTGGTTTTACTTTGAAGAGCTTCCAAATTGGTCATTCTTTCTAGGAGATATTAAATTGTTACGTAATGATATTAAGCTTCAATGTAAAATTTCAAATTATGATCCTAAACTAGTAGAAGTTACAATTGAAAGGTGTGGAGTCCATGTACCATGTATATGTTCTGATAATTCCATGGCCTGCAGAAGCATTGGGGAAAGACTAGTAGAAGTGTCTTTTGATGAACGATTAAAAAAGTTTTTATGTAGAGTGGCTGCAGGGGTCCTCCCCTTTAATACGCAGAAGCTGGTCAAAAGCTCCAAAACCCAATATGCTTATTGCCCTCTTTGTGAAATAGCACAAGATTCTGTTTTACATCTATTTCAAAGCTGTCCCTTTGCCAAAGGACTGTGGTATGGTGGTCAATGGGGTTTTAGAGTTGAAATGATCCAAGCTCAATCTGTTATGGAATTCATTGAACATATAATTGATCCCCCAAGTGAGTTACTAGCAAAAGGAGTCACCACAGATGAATTCATTACGTATGTAGTAGTGGTGATGAAAGTCTTTTGGGAGGCACGAGAGGAAGCTATGGTTTCAAACACTAAAGCCAGCATAAACCGGCTAGCCTATCGTCTTAACAAAGAGTGTAACTCTTATGTGAGATCAACGAGGAAAGACCATAATCTGCCACTCGGTGCGGATGATTGGGCCTTCGGCCAGTTCATTATTTGGTTTTCAAAGTATGTACGAGCATAACTAGTTTAGCCTATCGTCTTAACAAAGAGTATGACTCTTATGTGTGATCATTTGAGATTACGAGGGAAGACCAAAATTATGAGTGTAGATATGCCTATTGATGGACCAGAAATGTAACACCAATGTTATCCAACCAACACCATTTTAGGCAACCCTGAATGAATGCCAGGGAACCATGACAGATGCGTTTGTCTTCAATGGCCCTGCCCTTTGTAAATGAGGATGCTGATTTCAATCCATCACCGTGGAAGAAAATGAAAACCTCCTGATTGTACTTCAAAGAAATATGCCAAGGTAGGCCAAGATATGTCTCCTTCCTTTAGCTCTATTGTTTCATTCACATCTTTCAGTGTCTTTGTCACATCCTTCTCTCTCTCTCTCTCGATCTCTATATTACCTGGCTCATTTATATGATTGCGTACCAATCAATTTGAAAGGACAATAATGTACAGAAAAATCAAATTTAATGAAGGAAATCAGTCATTGATTTGCTGCTGAATTCAAAATCTTTTAATGGTAAGAAGCTTTTAAAACTCTTCTGGACTAAGTGTAATGTTGTATACCTCTAAAGGACATGTAAAATATTGAGAGATAATGAACAATACATAGATTTTGTTTTTGATTCCACTGAATGTGTTGCATATAATGTATTTATCAAGTGGCATATGTGGTTAGCTAAGTGGTGAAGTCCCAAATGGGATACTAATGACAAAAATGAGTGGTTAATACAACATATTTGGGCCAAATCTATAGGTTTAAGCTTTTGAGTGAAATGGTGTCCTTGTATGTTTTATTAATCTCTATTGGAGTCTCTCCAAAGGTGTTATCTCCCCAACAATTTTATTTAGCAAAAAAAAGTTGCATATAATTTTTTTAAACAGATGAAGATCAACATCTAATGGGTCACGCTCAAGAGATTACTGATTTAAGTCCAAGTTGCATAGTTAAAAAGAAGATAATGTCCTTTTGACCAAACAGTACCCTCTTTCACGTAATTACAAGGTGGAAAATGAGTTCTTAGTTACAATTTTATGTGGCTATGTTGGTATCATCTTTGAAAAATACAGGTGGATGCAATATACTTTCAATTTTTAGAACAAAAATAATGTAAACAAGCAGTTAGAAGCTTATCCTGCTTTTCTCTCCCTCTCTCATAAGTTAAACGCACAACCTAGTGCACTAGAATTCATTTTCCCTTTGCCAGCATTTTGGGACCATCTCCAAGGGATTCTTCCTTGTAATAATTTGGTGTGTGTGGGACGGGGGATTGCATACACCTAAGGGAATTGTCAGATAGTCAAAGAGGTCTAGATACCATAGCTTGTCAAAAAAAAAAAAAAAAAAAATCACTTTCCTTATTATCTCATTGGTGGTGGTGTGTTTTACTTTTGGCATTATATGCGTATCAGAATTTTGGCCTATCAGTTTGTTAGCACTTGGCAGTAGTTCTGCAAATTCATCACATGCAAAGGTCTAGAATTGTCATTCTAATTGTCTATACTCCACTTGGCCTTAGTATTGTTGCACTCTTGAAAGTACTCAGATTCAAATAAAATAGATGCCCTTGAGTTCTCGTGATAAGGTTTGATGTATTCTACTCTAGCAGGAAGGCTGCAGAAACATCATCATCATTACATTTGGCTATAAGAATTATTATCTGTCTACACCTTAAGATAATTTTTCAATTCCGCCGGGCAGGCTAGGGGTGGTGGTGTTGGGGGTAATGGTCAACCTAGATCATGCTATGCTTAAATTTATACTGCCACTGACACATCAGTTGAAATGGTGTTTAGCAGGAACATGTGAAATTGCATCTTCCCTTTAATTTAGTCCTTTGGAAGACATAAATTTTCATCTTCCTTTGCTAATTTGTTGTTCTCTTGCCAGAGTTACCATTCTAGTTGGATGTACCATGATTTGAGCATTGTTGCAAAACATTGGGAGCTTGGTATTCTAGTAATACATGAAAAAAGCTCCAGCTTGCTCAGTTCACCATAACACTCTCCCTCATTCTTAACAAAAATATATCTATAATCTTATAGTAGAAACTACAAAGTATTAAATAAACAGTTTAATACATGATGTAAAAAAAACATAAAAGGCCTCCTAAAGCATACCAGATACAGGCACTTCACACCTGCTATAGTCTAGCAAATCTCCACTGCCCTCTGCCCCCAAAATCAACTCTTTCTCTCTATCACAAACCCACTTACCAATCTTGGTTTCAATCTCAACCAACTCTCATAAGTGATAGTCACTATCTCATAAATTTCAAACACAATCTTCAATTAATCATGTCTGTTCTAGTGTATCTGGTGCCATTCTTAGCCCTTATGGACATTCAAATAAGCTCCTGGATTTTTTGAGTCTTTCTTTTCCCAAACCTCAGATTTCAAGGTTTAAAGGGTCCTCACGACTCATGGTTTTTTGGGGATAGGTTCACATCATGTTTGCCATTTTCTCTTTTACCTTTCCTGCTAAAGTGAAATGGGTACATGGTTTTCTCAAGAAAGTGTGGAGTTTTGCTGTTTTCTCTTACTCCATCTGACAAGGATTTAAATGACAAAACTTTTTCTTTGTAATTATCCCAAAAAAAAAAAAAAAAAAAAAACCATTTTCTTTGCATGTGGCCAACATGGTGCAGGAGAGTATATACTATATGGTGCCTTTTCCCTTTGATTTCTCAACTTCTTGTGCAAACTATTTGCCTATTCTCTCTTCTTTAGGTGGGGTGGGAGGGATTTGTGTGAACTAACTAATCTTTTTTTTTTTTTTTAATAATAATAATAATTTCCATTTTTCTCCTATAGGTGCTACATACTGGATTATGCTTGAGGAGGTGGAGCTGTGATGCAAAACACACAAGAAGACTTTTATTTTAATTTAGTATTATTTATGCTCGCAAGTCAATTGTATTTTTATGTTTTAGGTCCTAGCTGTTTATTAGGCTATTTGTATTTTAATATTGAAAGCAAGATCATTTTTGTAATAAGGCAATTAAAGGTTTCCTGCGCCAATTAGAATTAGGGTTTAGTTTTACCTGCAAATTATTGTTAGCCTTTTGGAGATAGTTGAAAATTTAGATGAATGAAAAAAGTAGCCTTTTGCTTTCTTTGTTTTGGTGTTGACTCCAGACATCTCTAGGTGCCGACTCTAGTGGTTTTGGTGCTGACTCTAAGCCAGGCCTAGGTGCTGACTCCAAGATAATATCCCTTTATTTTCCTTTTTTTTAATTTTATTGTTCAATTTTTCTGGTTGTTCTGCATCAAATTTACCGTGACTATTGTTGTGAACAGCTATTTCCAAAAAAAGGGTCAGACTCAATAAAGCTGTGATTTCTCAGGCACTGCCAGTGTTGGTCAAACTGCCCATAGTAAGTCTCTTTGGGCTTGGACACTCATCCACCAGCAGTTTTTGTGAACTAAATATTTTACTAATTTCAATTTCTTTTTTGGTTGATTGATATATAGCAGTTGCTTCTACTAGTTGTGTTTATCCAGCAAGCCCCAGGTATGGTTTCTTAGTTCTAACTTCAAATAATAAATCTTTGTCATTTTGAGTATACATTTTGGTTTATTTTCTCATGAAAGGAAAAATTTTCAGTTGTTATTTTCAAATGAAAAACTTTCTAACTTCTGTGGAGTGAATCTGGTTTAAAATTTGTGGAAAATTTTATGTTTGTTTTTGGAGGGACTTATTTCCCATGCCCAAAGAGCTTTTTAGCTAGCATTAGACTAACTTTTTCAAGGTGGATTAAATCATTTCTGGACAGTGATTCAGAAAAGTGATCTAGCACAACTTCATATCTTCACATTGATATCATTACAATCCTGAGCCTGCTTCTTAATTACAGCTGGTGAGCTTTCATGATGTAGATATTTCACAATTTCTTTTGTCCTCTTCCTCCCCAGATCTTAGCTTCACTTCTATTTTCTGCATGATATATGCTAAATGATAGAATATTTTGAGTGTCATATATAATTGTCAGATTATTAAATGAGTGTCATACATATTTTCTTGACTTCCCCATGTTGCGTTTCACTTATTAAGGGAAAGTTAAGGCCCAATCGCAACGGAAAGTGTCAGAATAATAGTTAGATAATTAAATTTCATACTTTCCTAAGGGTTTAAGCTTGCGGGACAAATTGCTTGTGTTTTGGTAGTATGAATGGTTTGTTTGTTTTTTAATTATTTTAAATCTGATCACAATTATGTATGGTTTTGAGGTTAATATACATTGTTGTTTTTCTTGGTTCAGCCAAACAGTAACAACCACAGCTACAACTTCAACTACAACACCTACTACTCCAACCACAAGCACCACGACTCCTTTAGTATTCGGCTCAGGAATCAGCCCCACAGGAAGTGGCACTACTGGCATCAATGACTCAAGTGCTACTTTACCTCTCATCACTAGAGGCACTATCCTGTTCTTTTCTCTGGGCCTGACCCTTTGGTCAGTGTTGCTGTGGGCCTGATAATATTACACCTAGTTCAAAAAAGATGTGTGGACAAGATGTGACCGTGATAGGGCCTAGGCTTGTAATTTGGAATCATCTAGAGGCAATCCCCCCTAAAATAAAATAAAATAACAGGCAGTATCATAAACTTAATTTTCTGTTGTCTTCCTCCTACGTGATAAAATAAAAAATAAAAAAAATTAATTTTAAAAAATAAATAATAATAAAAAAAATTTTAAAAAAAAGAGCTGGGCTGTTGCTGGTGAATTTGATTCCTTTTTGAGTAGTGATATGACTGCTATTAGGGTAGAAGAACCTGATCTCTTCTTTTTAGATTTTTTTTCTTTTCGTATATCTAGAGAGGCAGTATTTTTTTAATTTAATGGAGTTTCACTACCCACCTACTTATATTAGTTAATTACTTTTAGTCAATTAAAAATCATTGTTCATGTTGGTGTTATGGTTCTTTGGCAATAAGTTCTTTATCTTGGTGCTTGATTTGAGCATATTTGTGTAGCTACAAGCAACACAAAGCCACAAAACCGCCATCGTTCCTCAACAGATTAATCACAAATCACATGTATTCTTTTCTGTCAAATGTATTATTAATGCTATTGTGTTTGTGACTGTGTTTAGAGTAATGTAGTTTGTTTACAATCAGAGTCAAGGAAGGAAAAAAGGAACCTTTATTGCGGAGGGATCCACTGTATTAATTTGCATAAACATCAAGTATATCACATATTCAAACACTAGTAAATGTTTTGACACAATCTTTTGTCATTCCTTCCACCGAAAATGATTCCTAGCCAGCTGTAGCCCCAGGAATTCAGAAGGCCCTACTTTTATTAATAGGAAAATGGTAACGAATACTCTTAAAATATTGGTTAATAATCTATTTAAAAAAAGTTTTTATTAAAAAAAAAAACAATTAATGTTGTAAAGATCATAGAAGAAGTACAAGAAGGGAAGAGACCAGAATTTAATGTATCTAATGATGGTGTCTTGAGGTTTGGAAAAAGACTTTGTGTGCCAAATGATTTTGCATTAAAAAGGAAGATTATGGAAGAAGCCCATCGTACCCCATACTCAGTGCTCCCTGGTAGCACTAAAATTATCGTGACATTCGAGAAACTGATTCGTGGAATAACATAAAGAGAGAGATGGCTCAATTTGTGGAGCAATGCTTGACTTGTCAACAAATTAAGGTACTATACCAGAAACCTTCAGGATTGCTGCAACCACTTCCCATTCCTGAGTGGAAGTGGGAGCATATATGTATGGATTTTGTGACTGGTTTGCCAAGATCTCCTAAGGGACATGAGACCATTTGGGTAATTGTGGATAGGATGACAAAAACATCACATTTTATTTCGGTTAAGATGAATTACTCACTTGATCAGCTAGTACAAATATATATTGATGAGATTGTGAGTCTTCAAGGAGTTCCAGCATCAATTGTGTCTGATCGAGACCCAAGATTTACCTCAAAGTTTTGGGAAAGCCTACATAAAGCTTTGGGTACTAATCTTAGCTTTAGTACAACCTTCCACCCGCAAACAGATGGTATATCAGAAAAGACTATTCGTACTTTGGAGGATATGTTAAGGGCTTGTGTATTGGATTTCAAAGGAAGTTTGGAAAAATACTTGTCTTTAGTGGAATTTGCCTATAATAACAGCTACTACTCTAGTATTGAGATGGCTCCCTATGAGGCTTTGTATGGTAGAAAATGCAGGTCCCCATTGTGTTGGGAAGAGGTTGGTGAGAGAAAATTGTTGGGACTAGAAATCATTCAGATGGCATCTGAAAAGACTAATATGATTTGTAAAAGACTGCAAACAACACAAAGTCGATAGAAGAGTTATTATGACAACTCGAGAAGGAAAGTTGAATTTGAGGTTGGGGATATGGTATTTTTGAAAGTTTCCCCAATGAAGGGTGTGATGAGATTTGGGAAGAAGGGGAAGTTGAGTCCCAGATTTGTTGGTCCATTTGAGATCCTAAAACGCATTGGTAAAGTTGCCTACGAGTTAGCCTTACCGCCTACACTTGCGGGAGTGCATAATGTTTTTCATGTTTCCATGCTGAGGAAGTACATCTCGGATCCTTCACATGTCTTGAACTATGAGCCACTCCAAATCAAAGACAACTTGACTTATGAGGAAGTTTCAATCCAAATTCTTGACTGCAAGGATCAAGTGCTACGCACCAAGACCATATCATTGGTTAAGGTCCTTTGGAAGAATCACATAGTGGAGGAGGCATCTTGGGAGCGAAAAGATGAGATGAAATCAAATTATCCATAGTTGTTTGTTAACGAAGGTATGTACAATTTCGAGGATGAAATTTTTTTTAAGGGGGGAAAGATGTAACACCCTATAATTTTGACACCAATTTAATTATTATACGTAAATTATAAAGGAGGCCTACAATTAAATGGATTAAATTGATTTGGGCCTAAGATATTAAAAATAAGATAAATACTATGGAATATGAAGCCCAAGTGAATTGGCATAAATAAATATATAGGCCTTGATAAGTTTTAAAAAATAAAATAAAATAAAACCCTAGCCTTCTTCCTTTTTAGTCACACGTGTATTTTACTGATAGGGCTTCCTTTTGCTTCAGCCGACTATTAAACTTTGCATTTCTTCACTGTGGCATTGAGTTGGAGTTGGAGTCTACAGGTATGATTTTCTCATGCTCTAGATTTAAGAAGTTTGAATAGTCAATAGCTAGTAATTGTTATGAACCTAGACTATCATTATACTAATAGAAAAGGGCTCCTATAATTGTATTATATTAGATAAGGAATGGTCAATATGTTAGGATAGGGCCATAGACTTTGAAATTGAACCAAATAGAGTAATAGGCTTAGACTTTGTCGCCATGTTAAAGGGAAAAAAAAGGTTGCTTGTGGTTTGTATATAATTGTTTATAGTCTCACTCTTTTCACCGCCATTGTCATTGTCCAAATAAGTGTCCAGCAGTGTCCTTATACTTTACGGCATCCAGAGGATTATGGGTCTTTGGGCTGATGATTACAATATTATAATAGGAATTGTTTATATATAGCCATATGGTCCAGGCTTTGAAATTGATTACGTATGAATAGTATGCATAGCCATATGGTCCTCCATTGGCTCCAAGATTGATTTGGCAGAACTATATTACGTGGCTTCTACTTTTGATTAATAGATATAAATATTAGGTTAATCAGATAGGTTTATATATAATGTGGCTTCTAAGGAATAGTAGAATATTTGATGGCTAGACCTATAGTGAATTGCTAGAGTTTTATAGAGTTGCAGTACAATCATGCTTATTAATGGATAGTAAAAATACATGAAACAGAACAATTAGATTAAAGTTGAAAGTGAACTGGAGAGTTACGTAAATAAATGTAAAATTTTGGAAACATCAGTGTTGTCTAAGATTATATTGTCTAAGTATGAAAACAGATTTTAGTAGGAAATTCGTGTATTGATGGACCTATTTTTGGTGTTGCTAGGCTCTAATTCTACTGATTCATTGTAACTCAAGGGTGATTGATTCCTTTTATTTTGCAACTAGGAGGTAAGTGGTGTTTACTAATTTTAGGGGTTTTCCCAAACAGTGTTAATTATTAAACTATTTTATATCAAAAAAATATGTTGATATTTTATATATAAATTGATATTTTATAAATGCTTGATGTGCACATTGACTATTCGTTTTATGAAAAACTTGTAGGACAACCTAAATTTATTTAAACTTGTATGTGTGAATATATCCTCTTTTTTTTTTTTTTTTTTTTTTTTTTTTTTTTTTTTTGAGAATTATGAATGGACTATTTTTGTGAGCATCTAGAACAGATTATTTTTGTGAGCATATTGAATATGTTTTGAAAACCTATGGCAAGTCGTGATTAAAAGTTCAGTATTGTATTTAGTTCTTAGCAATGAACAATCATACTGTAGCTAGTCCTTAGTAAGGGACGGTCTTAAAAAAAGGGATAGTGCACATTTGATAACTCTTTAGCAAGGGAGTATACTATTGAGGATCCAAAAAAGGAAGCTCCTTAGCAAGGGAATGCACTTTTAGGTTTCAAAGGAACCATCCTTAAGAAAGGGGATGAAAAGGAGGTTCCAGTCCCAAATAGGGGACAACACAACCCTGTTAATGGGGCGTAAATGTTGACTACGAGAAAAGCCTAGAAAATTATATTTATGATGGTATTGATACATATATATTATAATGGCTCACATTATAAAGATATTCTTTTTATGTGAAATATTTGATGATAAAATATTGATGAGTTACAAGTTATGGATTTGTTGTAAGAATTATTTATTTGAAAGGTTTGTTCCCACACCCTAATGTTAGTGAATTCCACTTATTGAGTTATCTTACCCCCCCTTTATTTCTCCTTTCAGATACATTAGAGGAATTATTGGAGTAGAGATTTGGAAGACAACAGTTACAAATTATTTTGTGGAACTGATGACTTATTATTGTTTTTATGGCATTAAACATTGTATTGGAGAATTATTTTGAGGATGTTTTGTCTTTGGTAAATTAGAACTCTGACATTTGTGATGAAATTTAAGGTTGCTGGTTTCTTTTATTTAATATATTTTTATGTATCATTCAGATTAAATAGACTTTTATTGCTTATGATTTTGGGGCGTTACAGGGGAGGTGGTAAATCAACGGTGGTGATGTGTTTTGATCAACGGTGGTAGTAAGTTTTAATCAACGATAGTGCTATGGTGGTGGTGGTTTGGTATGAGTTTGTTGGGTTGTTTTTGGGTTTGCTGGGTGAATGGTGGTGGGTCTTGGTGGTTTGCTAGGTTTGTAGTGGTGGTTTAGTTGTTTTTGGTAGGGTTGTGGGTGATTTTGGCGGATAGCATTGAAAGAGATGCTAGTTAGAAGAGAGATGGAAGAGAGGAGAGAGAAACCAGTTTTTTATATTATGTAAAATTAAGAAATGAGATGTTGAGTGTATAGTTAAGTAAGTTGCTAAAATAAATAAAAGACAAATTTGAGTTACCAAATTAGTTATAACTTAAAGTTACAAACTTATTCAATAAAATAAATATTACTACGTTTTATTAAAAAAAAAAAATATTACTATATATTTCGAAAATCTAATCGTTAAATTGCATGTTCTTTACACATTTAATACACATGTCAAATTTGTATTAATCAAATATTATTTACTATTTGATCTATAAGTTTATATTTTATACATAATTTTAAAATATAAAAATTTGCAATTTAAACAATTTATTGATGTTATAACTATTAATTTTTAATTTTCTAAAAACTTTGTAAATATGGACATTGGAGAATATAACAAAAAGATTTTATCTAATAGTAAATTTGTCAAAATTTATTTCTAATAAAAAAATATTGAGTAAAATTAGATACTACTAATTTTGTAATTAAACTTTTCTTTGTAAAAGAGTTTAAAATTAATATTAAAAAAAAAAAGTCCCGACGTGAATGAAAAAAAAAGGGGGGATCTCCGGGAGAAAGTATAGTACTTGTACATAAAGTAAACGCAGACACTGTCATCTCCCACCAAAAAGGTAAACACACTCTCCAAGAGCTCAAAGACATAGGAAATTACTGCTTCCCTTCTCTTCCTCCCGAGAAACTGCCAAGCAATTTCCGTTTGAAAATCACAAGTCTCTCAAGTCTCCCCACCAGTTCGCCATCGTAGCGCTGAACCTCGATTTACAGTGGTTTCTTTTTCTTTCTTTTTTGGTGAGGAGCTTTGCTTCGGCTGAAACCAGCTTTCCGGAGAGCTGATAGTGATAGTGGCTTGGTAGACGCGCCGCCGTTGTCAGGTTGTGGTTCGAACCCTCTCTCTCTTTCTCATTTTTATTTCTAGATCTATGTTCTAATTTATAGGAGAGTTTGAAATCTTTTGTGAGTTTCGGTATAGTTGACTCCTTCGTCTTCCGGCTGACTTCTTTTTTTTTTTTTTTAATAAAAAAAAGTTTAAGAATGAGACTTGAGAGAAATATGATAAGGGTCCTATGAATAAAAATTAAAATTTTCAGTTAAATCAATTAATCTAGCCTAATAGTTTGTGACTTTAACTTTTGTAAACCTATATGCTAAGAAGCCACACTTTAACCATAATACATTTTTAGTTATTTTTATTAAAATTTATGGTTCTTCTATGATATTCAATTTTTTTTTTTTTTTTTTGGAGGAAGCTATGCTATTCAATTCTCTATATAAAATTAATATTAGTTAAATTGGGATTATTCACTCATTGCATTATTGATTTAATTTATCAAATTAACTTTGATTTAATTAATGATTAGTATTAAATAAATTTATTTAATTAATATTTACATATAAAATGCCCGCATAATTTTTTGCCTTAGGCACCAAATTATGTTGGGCCGCCCTTGCCGATGCTTTGTTTGTTATTGTTGTTGTACAGGGAGTCATATGGAATAACACATCTCTTATTATTATATTTTATTTTTATACAAAATAGAAATTTTACTTGCCCTTGGTCCTTTCTCCCACCCCTCATAAATAATTATACTTGTGGAGTGAACATCGTGCCAAGGGTCGGCAGTGGTACACATCTCCTATTTTTAATTTTTCATTCACTTTGCTGTTTGGTTTAACACATCTTTCTTTTTCCTCTTCTTTTTAGATCTTCTAGACTGTCAAAATGGTTATTTTGAACAACACATACGAATATGATGCGTTCTTGAGTATTAGAGGTGAATATACCCGCACGGGATTCACAAGCACTTTGAATAGCATTTTGGAAATGAGGACGGTTAAGACCTTCATGGATGATGGGATTCCTAGGGGAGAAGTAATTTCTGCTGAACTTATCAAAGCCATTGGCAGTTCAATGATTTCAATAATTGTATTTTCTGAAAACTATGCATCTTCTACTTGGTGCTTGGATGAACTTGTTAAGATTATTAAGTGTAAGAAGAATGGTGAAATGGTTAAGGTGATACCAATTTTTTGTAAGGTAGATCTAGCGGAAGTATGCCATCAAAAGGGAAAGTTTGGAGAGCATTTAGAAGAACATGAAAAAATATTTGAGGATAATATGAAGAAGGTGCAAAAATGGAGGAAGGCTCTAACTAAAACGAGCAACTTTACTGGTCATCACTACAAGGGCGAGTATGTATTAATGACTACTCTGACTTTTATGATTTTTAATTGTTTGGTATCACCACCAAATTTAGTATTAAGAATAATGAGAAAAGTTAGGAAATATTTTTAAAAATTTTTTATAGAAAAGAAAAAATAAATTAATTTTTTTTTATAGTTTTTTATATTTCTCATAAAAGTAGTATAAAAATTTTCCTTAAAATCAGTGATGGCTATAAGAATTTTTCCTCCTTAAAATCAATGACAGCTGCGAGAATTTTTCTAAGGTTGTCAGTAAAAAAACTTAAATTATACAAAATCTAATAAAAAGAGAATTTCGTATGTTTTCCACAAAAAAAAAAAAAAAAAAAGGGAAATGCACAATATTTTACAATTTTCTTCTACGAATTTTCTTATTTTGAAGTCATTGCATAATAATCTTATTATCAATGCTTCAAGTTACATCTATTTCAAAATTTTAGTTAAATAAATTTTTTTTTGGCCTTTTCTTTTTGTTTTATGGACCTAATATATTGTTAAGATGACCAAATTTGTGGAAAAAGTTTGGTTACAAACTTATTTGTGGCCTAAGACTACAACTGTCACTAAAATAATTAATATGACTATATATTTTGAAAATCTAACCATTGAATGGTATATTCTTTATATATATATATATATATATTTTTAAAAGAATCAAATTTCATGCCAATTAAATGTTTCTTACTATTTGATCTATAAATTTATTTTTTATGTATAATTTTAGACTACAAAAACTTAAAATTTAAACATTTGATTATGACATAGTTATTGATCTTTGATCTTCTTGTAATTTTGCAAATATGGAGTATTTAAGAAGAAAATGTAATTCAAATGTGGATTTGTCAAAATTCACATCCAATAAAAAAATATATTGAGTAGAGTTGTAGCCTTAGTTTACAACCAAGTTTATTGCAAAATTTTGTCCAAACTTTAATTATGTTGGGCCTAAATGAGTTTAGGGTGGTCAAAAAAATTTTTTTAAGGATAAAACAATCATAGTTTAAAAAAAAATTATATTTAATAATAATAATTTTTCAGGTCAGGGTGGTCCGGTGACCACCCTAGACCCAATGTGGAGCCGCCCTTACCTAAAAGGGTCTATTAACAAATGCCCGAGGGACATTTGCTAACAGGACCCAAAAACAATTAGCATTAATTGTTTATTCATAGTTCTTTATATATATATATATATATATATATATATATATATATATATATATATATATATATATATATATTATTGCCAAATTATGAATTATATTTTGATCACATACCGGTAATGATACAAAGTTAGAAACGGAAGAACATATAATAAAGATATTTCTTTTTTCTCAAAAAATAAAAAATAAAAAAAGATATTTCTTTTTTGATCACATACTTGTAAAGAATTTAGTCCTTGTTCACGTATAATGTATTTCTTTTTTCTTGTCTAACTCGTTACGTATATTTAATGCTATGTGATTGGCAACTGCGGTCCCTCTGAATTCAAAATTATCCAAGATATCTCTGAAGAGATCTTAAGTGTTAAATTAGATTGCACGAAAATTTCTGCTACAAAATATCTAGTTGGAATAAATTCTCGCGTAAGTTACGTCATATATCGGTGTTTAGATCTTCAGTCAGATTTTTTCTATATCTTAGGGATCTATGGCCTTCCGGGCGTGGGTAAGACAACAATTGCAAAAGCTATATTTGACACAATTCGTCATTGTTTTGATGAAAGTAGCTTTCTAGAGAATGTTAGAGAAAAATAAAAAAGAATTGATGTTGTAATCCAACTGCAAGAGACACTTTGTAATGAGATCTTAGGGTATCGAAATTTGATGGTTGGGAGTACATCTAGTGAAAACAATATGAAAATTGAGAGGCTATGTCATAAAAGGATTCTTGTAGTTCTAGATGATGTGGAAAAACTAGAAAAGATAGAATTTTTCTTTGAAAATTATGATTGGTTTGCTTCTGGAAGTAGAATTATTATAACAACAAGAGATAAACACTTGCTAGATACTCTTCAAAAATATTGTTGTGTAAGGTACTACAAGGTTGAGGCGTTAAATGTTCACAAATCTCGTGAACTCTTTTGTCAACATGCCTTTGGAAGAAATAGACCTGATGAAGATTCTTTGGAACTTGTCAACCAATTTATACATTATGCCAAAGGTCTTCCATTAACTCTAAAAATCATTGGTGCAGAGTTGTATGGAAAAACTAATGATGAATGGAAAAGTGCATTAGAAAAATATAAAAGATATCCTAATGGAGATATACAAGAAATACTCAAAATAAGCTATGATGGATTGGAACAACCTCAACAAGAGATTTTCCTTGATATTGCATGTTTCCTTAAAGGAAAAAAGAAGGATTTTGTTGTAGATATACTAACCAGTATCTATTGCTATGAACCACATTATGATATTAAAAGAGTAATTGATAAGTGTCTCATAGCTGTTAGTAGAGATGGCAAACTGTGGATGCATGACTTGATTCAGCAAATGGGACAAAAATTAGAACAAAGCAGGCTATTGTGTTTCAAGGGTGCTCCTCAAGCACTTATTGTAAATAATGTAAGTTCTTTTGGTTTATCTTTTCCCTTTTTTTTCAACTAGCGGACATACTGAATTTTATTTCTTTTTCTTTTATTTTATTTTTTTAATGTTTAAAAAAATATCATATATTAGTGTCGCTTTTATTTAAAATTTAGCAACCTATTATATTTTTGGCTGTTTCTTTTGCATAATGTTTTTTACTAAATGATTTGTCCAATTAGGGATTGAATGCAATTCGAGGTATAGCAGTGGACCTGCCAGAGGAAGAAAACATGCAATTAGATGTTGAAAAGATGAAAAATCTCATATATCTGAAAATTCATAATGGAATTGTGAAGACCTTGAATTTCTTTCCCATGAGTTAAGGTTGTTTGAGTGGTATGGATTTTCATTAACTTCCTTTCCATCCAATTTTTTCCTTCAAAAACTTGTTGCACTCAGAATGAAAGGAAGTCACATTCAATTGGATGAGCATTTCGAGTTATGATCATTTGCGTATATAAATTATTATTGTTTCGTTAAGCTGTATTTTACTGTTTGTTGAAGCTTAATAGATTTCAATTTTTTTCTTCTTCTTCTTCTTCTTCTACAGAGGTTCCGGTTCAAAAGTTTGAAATATATGAGTTTCCAAGACCGTAATAACATTAGAATATTACCTGACTTATCAGTGATCGCCCCAAACATTAAGGAATTGAATATGTCGAGATGTAAAAATCTAGTTGAGGTTCATCAGTCTGTTGGACTTCTTGAAAAGCTTGAATTTTGGAACCTCGACGGTTGCAAAAATCTTAAAATTATTCCAAGAAGCCTTCAATTGAAATCTCTTAAACGGTTTTATCTCAATGGCTGTGAAAGCCTTGAGAACTTCCTCGATATTCAGCAAGGAACGGAGATATTAGTACTGCCTTCATCCATAGGAGATCTCACTGGCCTTTCATTGTTAAGCATAAGTTTTAAAAACCACACAGATCTTCCAAGTAGCTTTTCTAAATTACAAAATCTTATGCATCTTTATATGTTTAATTGCAAAAATTTTCCAAAGGCTTTGGATACTCTTTGTTGCCTCCCTAATTTAGTAGCTTTATGTTTCTGTAACAGCTACACTACTACCCTCCCTGAAATTGTAAGCAGATTCCTAAATTAGCGTTCCTCGACATTCGGGGCTGCTGGAACCTTCAAGAAATTCCAAGGCTTCCACCAAGTATCAAATATGTATATGCAAGAAGCTGCTATTCATTGGATTCACAATCAAGAAGAAGATTATTAAGTCAAGTCTCTCTCTTAAAGTTATATAAAAAGATAAATTTTGGTTAACTTTCCCAAATATATAGCTGGATTTGCTAAACTGCAATTTTTTTTTTCCTTTTTCTTATTGCAAGCAGTTTGGAGACATGGTCGGGCTTTCACAAAATATAGTATGTGAAAGGGGATCATCGAATCAGGACTCTCTATCTGAAATGGACTATGATACATCTAAAATGGGTGCTGCATCTGAATTTGAAATGGACTTTGCGTCTGAATTGGAACATGTTCGTACAGTTTCAAATCTACTTGCACTTCCAGCAACTAAAATTCCATAGTGGTTCAACCATCAAAATGTTGGAAGTTCCGTATCATTCTTTGTTGATGGTATATTCAAATTTTCAGCATTTGTTTTCTGTATTGCTTTAAAAGTGGTACTCAAGGTTAATAAGGCAAATATATTTGAGAATTTTGCTTTTTCTGTATACGCTTTCATCAATGGTTGTAAAGAAATGCTCAAGTTTCAGAGATTTGCTTTGGATGCATCATCATCATTTACATGGTTTTGCTTCACAAACGTTTCTCAAAGCTCATAGAAAAAAAAAAATCGATATGGTCAGAATGATGTTAAGCTTCCATGTAAAATTTCAACTTATGATCCTAAGCTAGTAGAAATTACAATAGAAAGGTGTGGAGTTCATGTGCCATGTAAATGTTCTCAGAATTCCAGTGCTGGGTTGGCCTGCATAAGCATTTGGAAAAAACTAGTTGAAGTGTCTTTGGATGCACGATTAAAAATGTTTTTATGTAGAGTGGCTGCAGGGGTCCTCCCCTTTAAGCAGAAGCTAGTCAAATGCTCCAAAACCCAAGATGCTTATTGTCCTCTTTGTGAAATCACAGAAGATTCTGTTTTACATTTATTTCAATGTTGTCCCTATGCCAAAGGAGTGTGGTATGCTGGTCAATGGGGTTTTAGAGTTGAAATGATCCAAGCTCAATCTGTTGTGGAATTCATTGAACGTATAATTGATCCCCCAAGTGAGATGCTAGCAAAAAGAGTCACCATAGATGAATTCATTTCGTATGTAGTAGTGGTGATGAAAGTCCTCTGGGAGGCACGAGAGGAAGCTGTGGTTTCAAACACTAAAGCCAGCATAAACCAGCTAGCCCATCGTCTTAACAAAGAGTACGGCTTTTATATGAGATCAACAAGGAAGGACCTTTCCTATCAAAAAAAAAAAAAAAAAAAAAACAAGGAAGGGCCTTGTGCCGTGCAAGAGGAGACTTAAACTTACACGGTTACGGTCACGGACTATAATCTTAAAAAAGCTAGTACGTCTTCTTAACAAATAGTACGGCTCTTATGTGGGATCAACAAGGGAAGACCTTGTGATGCGCAAGTGGATGCGGTTCGCACTTGGACATATAAATAACAGCATTAACCAGCTTAGCCCATCGTCTTAACAAAGAGTATGACTCTTATGTGAGATCACTTGAGATTACAAGGGAATACCAAAATTATGAGTGTAAATATGCTCATTGATGGACCAGAAATGCAACACCAATGTTATCCAACCAACACCATCCTAGGCAACCGTGAATGAATGTCAGGGAACCATGACAGATATGCGTTTGTCTTCAATGGCCCAGCCTTTGTAAATGAAGATGCTGATTTCAATCCATCACCGTGGAAGAAAATGAAGACCTCCTGATTGTACATCAAAGAAATATGCCAAGGTACGCCAAGATATGTCTTCTTCCTTTAGTTCTATTGTTTCATTTACATCTTTCAGTGTCTCTGTCACATCCTTCTCTCTCTAAATTACCTGGCTCATTTATATGATTGGGTACCAATCAATTTGAAAGGACATTAATGTACAGAAAAATCAAAATTAATGGAGGAAATCAGTCATTTGATTTGCTGCTAAATTCAAAATCTTTTAATGGTAAGAAGTTTTTAAAACTGTTCTGGAAAAAGTGTAACGTTGTATACCTTTGATTATCACTGAATGTGTTGCATATAATGTATTTATCAAGTGGCATATGTGTTGGAATATTCATGTGTGTGTGATGTGGTTAGCTAAGTAGTGAAGTCCCAAATGGGATACTAATGACAAGAATGAGTGGTTAATACAACATAATTGGGCCAAACCTATAGGCTTAAGCTTTTGGGTCGAGTAGTGTCCTTGTATGTTTTATTAATCTCTATTGGAGTCTCTCTAAAGGTGTCATCTCCCCAACAATTTTATTTAGCAAAAAAAAGTCGCATATAATTTTTTAAACAGATGAAGATCAACATCTAATGGGTCACACTCAAGAGATTACTGATTTAAGTCCAAGTTGCATAGTTAAAAAGAAGATAATGTCCTTTTGACCAAATAGTATCCTCTTCCACGTAATTATAAGGAAGAAAATAAGTTCTTAGTTACAATTTTACGTGGCTATGTTGGTATCATCTTTGAAAATACAGGTGGATGCAATATACTTTCAATTTTGAGAAAAAAAATAATATAAACAAGCAGTTAGGAGCTTATCCTTCTTTTCTCTTCCTCTCTCATAAGTTAAACGCACAACCTGGTGCACTTGAATTCATTTTCCCTTTGCCAGCATTTTGGGGCTATCTCCAAGGGATTCCTCCTTGTAATAATCTGGTGTGTGTGGGAACAGGGGATTGTATGCACCTGAGGAAAATGTCAGATCGTCATAGAGGTCTGGATATCGTAGCTTGTCAAAAAAAAAAAATCATTTTCCTTATTATCTCATTGGTGGTGGTGTGTTTTACTTTTGGCATTACATGTGTATCAGAATTTTGGTCTATCGGTTTGTTAGCACTTGGCAGTAGTTCTGCAAATTCATCACATGCAAAGGTCTAGAATTGTCATTCTAATTGTCTATAGTTCACTTGGCCTTAGTATTGTTGCCCTCTTGGAAGTACTCAGGTTCAAATAAAATAGATGCCCTTGAGTTCTCGTGATAAGGTTTGATGTATTCTACTCTAGCAGGAAGGCTGCAGAAACATCATCATCATTACATTTGGCTATAAGAATTATTATCTGTCTACACCCTAAGATAATTTTTCAATTCCGCCGGGCAGGCTAGGGGTGGCGGTGTTGGGGGTAATGGTCAACCTAGATCATGCTATGCTTAAATTTATACTGCCCCTGACACATCAGTTGAAATGGTGTTTAGCGGGAACATGTGAAATTGCATCTTCCCTTTAATTTTGTCCTTTGGAATACATAAATTTTCATCTTCCTTTTGCTAATTTGTTTTTCTCTTGCCAGAGTTACCATTCAAGTTAGATGTACCATGATTTGAGCATTGTTGCAAAACATTGGGAGCTTGGTATTCTAGTAATACATGAAAAAAGCTCCAGCTTGCTCAGTTCACCATAACACTCTCCCTCATTCTTAACAAAAATATATCTATAATCTTATAGTAGAAACTACGAAGTATTAAATAAACAGTTTAATACATGATGTAAAAAAAACATTAAAGGCCTCCTAAAGCATACCAGATACAGGCACTTCACACCTACTGTAGTCTAGCATATCTCCACTTCCCTCAAAATCAACTCTTTCTCTCTATCACAAACCCACTTACCAATCTTGGTTTCAATCTCAACCAACTCTCATAAGTGATAGTTACTTTCTCATAAATTTCAAACACAATCTCCAATCAATCATGGCTGTTCTAGTGTATCTCGTGCCATTCTTTTTTTTTTTTTGATAAGATCTCGTGCCATTCGTAGCCCTTATGGCCATTCAAATAAGCTCCTGGATTTTTTAAGTCTTTCTTTATTTTCCCAAACCTCAGATTTAAAGGTTTAGAGGGTCCTCACAACTCATGGCTTTTTGGGGATAGGTTCACATCATGTTTGCCTTCCATTTTCTCTTTTACCTTTCCTGCTAAAGTGAAATGGGTACATGGTTTTCTCAAGAAAGTGTGGAGTTTTGCTGTTTTCTCTTACTCCATCTGACAAGGATTTAAAGGACAAAACTTTTTCTTTGTAATTATCCCCACCCCAAAAAAAAAAAAAAAAAAAAAAAAAAAAAAAAAAAAAAAAAACCATTTTCTTTGCAAATGGCCAACATAGTGCAGGAGAGCGTATACTATATGGTGCCTTTTCCCTTTGATTTCTCAACTTCTTGTGCAAACTATTTGCCTATTCTCTCTTCTTTAGGTGGGGTGGGAGGGATTTGTGTGAACTAACTGATCTTTTTTTTTTTTTTTTAATAATAATAATTTCCAATTTTCTCCTATAGGTTCTACATACTGGATTATGCTTAAGGAGGTGGAGCTGTGATGCAAAACACACAAGAAGACTTTTATTTTAATTTAGTATTATTTATGCTTACAAGTCAATTGTATTTTTATGTTTTAAGTCCTAGCAGTTTATTAGGCTATTAGTATTTTAATATTTGAAAGCAGGGTTATTTTTGTAATAAGGCAATTAAGGTTTCCTGTGCCAATTAGAATTGGGGTTTAGTTTTACCTACAAATTATTGTAAGCCTTTTGGAGATAGTTGAAAATTTAGATGATTGAAAACAAGTAGCCTTTTGCTTTCTTTGTTTTGGTGTTGATTCCAGACATCTCTAGGTGTTGACTCTACTGGTTTTGGTGCTGACTTCAAGCCAGGCCTAGGTGCTGACTCTAAGGTAATATCCCTTTATTTTTCTATTTTTTAATTTTACTGTTCAATTGTTCTGATTGTTCTGCATCAAATTTACTGTGGCTATGCTGTGAACAGCTATTTCCAAAAAAAGGGTCTGACTCAAGGAAGCTGTGATTTCTCAGGCAATGCCACTGTCGGTCAAACTGCCCCTAGTCTCTTTGGGCTTGGACACTCATCCACCTGCAGTTTTTGTGAACCAAATATTTTACTAATTTCAAAATTTTTTTTGGATGATTGATTTATAGCAGTAGCTTCTACTAGTTGTGTTTATCCAGCAAGCCCCAGGTATCGTTTCTTAGTTCTAACTTCAAATAATAAATCTTGTCATTTTGAGTGTACATTTTGGTTTATTTTTTCATGAAAGGAACAATTTTCAGTTGTTATTTTCAAATGAAAAACTTTCTCACTTCTGTGGAGTGTGAATCTGGTTTAAAATTTGTGGAAAATTTTGTCTTAGTTTATGTAGGGACTTATTTCCCATGCCCAAAAATTTCTTTTTTTTTTGGATAAGTGCGCAAAGATCATTTTTATTTCTTTTGGTTATAGATTCTTCATACTGATGAATTCTGCTTGTGAAAATCTTACTTCCCTTCTCTTTGTTCTGTGATATTTAGCTAGTATTAGACTAACTTTTTCAAGGTGGATTAAATAATTTCTGGACACTGATTCAGAAAAGTGATCTAGCACAACTTCATATCTCCACATTGATATCATTACAATCCTGAGCCTGCTTCTTAATTACAGCTGGTGAGCTTTCCTGATGTAGATATTTCACAATTTCTTTTGTCCTCTTCCTCCCCAGATCTTAGCTTCACTTCTATTTTCTGCATGATACATGCTAAATGATAGAATATTTTGAGTGTCATATATAATTGTTAGATGATTAAATGAGTGTCATACATATTTTCTTAACTTCCCCATGTTGCGTTTCACTTATTAAGGGGAAGCTAAGGCCCAATCGCAACGAAAAGTGTCAAAATAATAGTTAAATAATTAAATTTCATACTTTCCTAAGGGCTTAAGCTTGCAGGACAAATTGCTTTTGTTTTGGTAGTATGAATAGTTTTTTTTTTAAAAATTATTTTAAATCTGATCACAATTAAGTATGGTTTTGAGGTTAATATACTTTGTTGTTTTTCTTGGTTCAGCCAGACAGTAACAGCCACAACTACAACTCCAACCACAAGCACCACAACTCCTTTAGTATTCGGCTCAGGAATCAGCCCCACAGGAAGTGGCACTACTGGCATCAATGACTCAAGTGCTACTCTACCTCTCATCACTAGAGGCACTAACCTGTTCTTCTCTCTGGGCCTGACCCTTTGGTCAGTGTTGATAGAGCCTAGGCAATTCCCACTATGGAATTTTTTTTTTTTTCTTTTTTTCTGTTGTCTTCGTCCTATGTCAAGAAAAAAAAGAAAAGAAAAAAGAGCTGGGCTGTTGCTGGGGAATTTGATTCCTTTTTGAGTAGTGATATGACTGCTATTAGGGTAGAAGAACCTGATCTCTTCCTTTTAGATTTTTCCTTTTTGTATATCTAGAGAGAGGCAGTATTTTTTTAATTTAATGGAGTTTCACTACCCCACCTACTTATATTAGTTAATTACTTTTAGCCAATTAAAAATCACTGTTCATGTTGTTGTTATGGTTCTTTGGCAATAATTTCTTTATCTTGGTGCTTGATTTGAGCATGTTTTTGTAGCTACAAGCAACACAAAGCCACAAAACCTGCTATCGTTCCTCAACAAATTAATGACATATCACATGTATTCTTTTCTGTCAAATGTATTCTTTAATTTTATTGTGTTTTTGACTGTGTTTAGAGTCATGTATTTTGTTTACAATCAGAGTCAACGAAGGAAAAAAGGAACTTTTAGTGGAGGGATCTATTGTATTAATTTGCATAAATATCAGGTATATCACATATTCAAACACTAGTAAATGTTTTGATATAATCCTTTGCCATTCCTTCCAACGAAAATGATTCCTAGCTAGCTGTAGCCCTAGGAATTCGGAAAGTCCTAGTTTTATTAATAACATGCAATATCATAAACAAACTAGAGGTACTACATTCACAATATTTTCTCAACAAATCATACGTAGTTAATTGTTATTAGTTCAAATTTGAACCTAACACTAAGATTACTTTTTTGCCATAACAATAACAACTTGCCACTTAGAATTTGTTGTGAAAATATTGTAGACATATCATTTCTCTAAACATAAAGGGCTAATAAGTGCCTTTCAATTCCAACAACTAAACTTGGTCCAAAAATTTTAGGGTTGGCTTCAACAACTAATCAAAGTCAGCCGCGTATATATAGTGTATATTAGTTTTTGGAAAAACTTTACTAGGTAAGGTTAATTGTACTAATAATTCTAATAGAAACTAAAACTTTTGGTAATAAAATCGGATGTACATAACAATGTGATGCAGGAGACGCAAGAAAATTATTATTTAGTATTATTTATGTTTGCAAGTTAATTATATTTTTATGTTTTAGGTTCTATTAGTTTATTGGGTTATTAGCATTTTACTTTGGAAGCAAGTTTATTTTTGTAATAAGGCAATTAGGATTTCTTAGTTAATTAGAACTAGGGTTTAGCAATCCTATATAAGCAACCTATTGTCTTGAGAAGGTAGTTGATATTTTGATGAATGAAAAAAATGGCTGTTTGATATCTTTTGGTCTGGTGCTGACTCCATGTCCATCTTAGGTTCTGACTCCAAGTAAAGCCTAGGTGCTGACTCCTAAATCATATCCATTTATTTTATTGTTGTTTCAGTTTTATTCCAGTTGTCCTATGTCAGTTTTGGTATCAGAGCAAACACCGATCTGTTGAAGCATCGCCGCAGGAAAGAGCTAGAAAATATCACCCAAAAAAAAAAAAAAAATCCCATTACGGCTGTGTTTTCCACCGCTAGAAAGTTGTCTTTGTCATTTTTATACTTAGTACCAAAAAGCTGTCCTATAGTTGTGTAACCAAACAAAAAACCAAATATTCAAGCCAACCAGAAACCTCCATCCTAAACCCACAATCAAGTTCCCAAATCCTGCAACTGCAAAGACAAAGAAAGAAGAGAGATAAGAGCCCATCACTGCCATTGCACCACACCACCACCAAAAAAGGCCCACAGTCAGATCTGGTTGAATTCTTTCATGAAGTTTGCTTCGCACGCCACCACCATCCCTTTTTAGATGTTGCACCGACATCGCCCTCTATTAGGTTCTAAGACTTTAGGAACTAAATAGTAGAACTTCAAATTGTATTATGTTGGCAAACCATGATCAAACATAGAGTCTAGGTTTAGACTTGCTCAAAGTGTGTTTATTTGTAAAATTGAAATCGAATGATTGCAAAAATTATTGGACTAAATTTGCAAGGCTCGATCGATTGAAAATTGGGCTCGATTGATCGAACCACGTGCAGATTTATTTTTCTACAGATTTTCCAATTCAGCCTAAGCTCGTTTGATTTGTAGGGTTAAGTATTTTACTTTAAGCATAAAAGGAAAAACTCTAGCTACGTTTTAGAAGTCTTTTAATGGTTGTGTGTTGAATCTTTTGTGAGATTTAGAGGTGTTTACCTTCATACACACATTTAGGGTTATCAAGATCAAGATTCATGTCAAGAACTTGGTGATCGCTTCAGTTGCTACTTAAAGAATTTAAAGAAGATCTGAAACCTTTAAGTGGACTCTCAAAGTCATAAGTGGGAGAACTTGCGGTTGCATCAGATCAAGGAAAGAAGTAGTCAGTGGACTCGGAGCTGTCACGTGGTCATGGTAGTAAGTTTTCTACTCGATGTAGCAATAAGATGTTAGTGGTCTAAGTCTTATTGTATAAATTTCAATTCTTTCATAGTAAATCTGTTTTACCTTGAGGATAGTTAGATTAAATCCTCCCCAGATTTTTTACCGGTTTGGTTTTTCTGGGTTATCATATCGTTGTATTTTTTATATTTTCGCATTATTTGCATGATATGAACAACTATGTCTTGTGATCTCACCTCACTTTGATGGAAACAACTATGCTTATTGGAAAGTAAGGATGAAAGTATTCCTGAAATCTTTTGATAAGAGAGTTTGGAACTCCGTTGAATATGGATGAGAGAAACCGACTACTCCTATAAGTGAGTGGTCAACTTCTCAAAAAGAAGCAGCCGCTTTTAATAGCAAAGTTGTGAATGCTATTTTTAATGCTGTTTCTATGGAGGAATTCAAGAGAATCTCAAATGTTGAGGTTACTCATACTGCATGGAATATTCTCCAAATTGTGCATGAAGGTACAAAGGCAGTTAAGATTAATAAATTGCAGCAGTTAACTACTAGATTTGAAAGTATTTGAATGTCTGATGATGAATGTTTTGATGAATTCTATGTTAAATTGAATGATATTGTTAACTCTACTTATAATTTGGGTGAAATTTATGATCAACCTAAGATTGTTAGGAAGATACTTAGATCAATGACTGAGAACTTTAGACCCAAAGTGACTGCCATTACTGAAAGTACGGATGTGGACTCCATCCCTATTGATGAGCTTGTAGGGTCTCTTCAGTCCTATGAGTTAGACTTACCTAAGACAAACAAATCCAAATCAATGGCTTTTAATAGCAAAGTTATGAATGCTATTTTTAATGCTGTTTCTATGGAGGAGTTCAAGAGAATCTCAAATGTTGAGGTTGCTCACACTGCATGGAATATTCTCTAAACTGTGCATGAAGGCACAAAGCAGTTAAGATTAATAAATTGTAGCAGTTAACTACTAGATTTGAAAGTATTAGAATGTCTGATGATGAATGTTTTGATGAATTCTATGCTAAACTGAATGATATTGTTAACTCTGCTTATAATTTGGGTGAAATTTATGATCAACCTAAGATTGTTAGGAAGATACTTAGATCATTGACCGAGGACTTTAGTTCCAAAGTGACTGTCATTACTGAAAGTAAGGATGTGGACTCCATCCTTATTGATGAGCTTGTAGGGTCTCTTTAGTCCTATGAGTTAGACCTACCTAAGATAAACAAATCCAAATCAATGGCTTTTAAATCAGTTGATGATGTTGATGGGAATAGATTTGATGATGAACTCTCTTCTATAGAGATTGTTTATCTTGCCAAGAACGTTAGAAACTTTCTTAGGAATAACAACAAAAAGATAAGAGGTAAAAACAATGCTAAACCTAGAAACTTTAAGAGGAATGAACCAACAAAGGTTAATAATTCCGAGAAATCAAAAAAGAAAGTTGGTCAAACCTCTAGTAACTCTCTAGGTTAACAATGTTTTGGTTGTTAAAGGTACAGTCATGTGAAATCAAAATGTCCTACATTGTTGAGATCAAAGGGTAAAGCTATGGCTGTAATCCTTAGTGATGATGAAGTTTCTGATCACGAGTCTGGTAGTGATGAAGATTGAAACTTCATTGCTTTCATAGCTACTACTGTAGTTGATAAAAGTGTTGTGGTTGAAGAGAACCCTTTTGATGGGGAACTCTCTGAATGTGCTGATTTGCAAGAATCTTTTAATAAACTTTGCAAGGTTGCTACAAAGGATGCAATGAATGTTGACTTAGGTTTAAAGAAAATTGCTTCTCTTGAACTTGATAAGAAAACTTTATTGTTGAAATTGCTTGATGCTAATACTTTGATTGATAAGGTGAAGACTGAAAACATATTGTTGCTTGATAAGATTAAGAACTTGGAACTAAATCTGTTACTAGAGAACAAACAAATAGGTTTGCTAGTTCTAAACTTGATCATATGTTGAGTGTTCAGAAGTCTCCTTTAGACAAAACTAGTCTAGGTTTTATAGATAGCAATTCTGTGTCTAAAACTTATTCCACAAACTTTGTTTCTTCTTCTGAGCCCCCCAAGAGTAAGGTTGTCAAACCAGTAGAAGTTACACCACCTCCTAAGAAGATTAGGGTTGATCTTAAAGAGTCTAAGCCTAAGAATCCTAACCCTCCTAAGGACAAGAAGCATGATAGACCTCTTTGGGTTTGTCATTTTTGTGGAAAGGCTAAGCATACTCGCCTAAACTGTTTCAAGTTGCAAGCTGCAAAGCGAGAAAAAAAGCCAAATGTACCTGTGCCTTAAGCACAAGATCCTATGATACTCATTGGTGAGTTGGTAAAGGCGTTAAACCTTTATACCAATCTTGGGGTTGCTCATTATTCTCATATAAATAATAACTCCAATGCCAGAATTGCATCTAAAAAGTTTTGGATGCAAAAGGTTCAATCTAATTGAGTCTTTCTGACATGGTTCTTATGTTTCATCTCAATACTCCTTATGACAATTCTTCTTTTGCTGTTTTGTTTTCTTTTTGCTCTTAAGATTTGCATTGCATAACATTCATGCATTTCATGATAGGTTGTTTTTGATATTGCTTTTGAGAAAAAAAAAAAAAAAAAAAAAAAAAACAAACAAACAAACAAACAAAAAGAGGAAGGAAAAATGTGTTTTGTATCATATATCTTGGATTTGTAATTAAGGTTAGCCATATTATCTTTACATAACATGCCGTGTGTACCTTATTTAGCTTGGATGAGCTTATTTTTACTGCACTTTGCTAGTTTTAGCTATGTAGTGCATGTTGTGTGGGAGTTATTTATAGTTTTTGATCACATGATCTTGATTTTAAAGTCACATACTTTTGATTGTTAGGACTAGAACTTAATGAGAAAGGCATAAATAACCATCTCATCACTGTTTACTAGTCAATCATGAACACCTTAGTGCATATCATACGATTTTATACTCGAGAAAATGTAGCACATGCATAAAAAGAACATAAGGTATAACCTCGGTTTAATACTAAAATTGGTGTGTACATTATTGGACTATAATAAATTTATAATGCAATAAAATTGGTGTGTACGTTATCTAGCTAATCAAATAATTTCACAATGAAATAAAATTGATGTGTACATTATGAGGTAAAACAAGAAAATTACATTATTGCAAGCTTGTTTTTTAGGAGATGTGAGAGTTATATGATGTAACTCTTTAAGTGATAGTCTCTTTCAAACTTATGTGATGAATAATGTAGAACATGTGATTGATTACTATTTTCATATCACCTCACATGTATCTTATGCTATTGCTAGTTGTACACACTATACAAGTTATTCTTTGCTAAACTTAGTACATGATATTGTGTGCGAATTTGTTTTGGTCATCCAAGATTATATGTTCCTTGATTTTGATGCAAAATATGTTTAATGTTTGAGTTTTTGGGGAAAAAATGGTTGAAAATCTTGTTTTTGGAAGATCTAGGTTGAATTCAAGTGTTTTTGAAAAACTTTTAAACTCACACTCATGCATTTCATTCATGAAATATTGTGTTTTGAGTAGTTTCTGCATTAAATTGATCTATTTTTCAAAAATCTAATTTTTCCAGATTTTTTATCGATCGAAGCTGTTGCTCGACTGATTGAAATTGCGATAAAAAATTGGTTTGAATCTGCTTGGCTCAATCGGTGCTCGATTGATGCTTGATCGATCGAATCTATTTTTCAATCGATCGAAACTCAATTTCGACCGATCGAAATTCGGTCAATGAGTGTTTTAAAAAGAGTTTTCTCACGTGTTCTTTATACTTTTCAAACTTTTTCAAAAGCTTTCTCACTCCATTTCTTCGACCGATCCAATCTAAGTTCATTTTTGTTGTTTTCTTCCACAAATCTCTCAAGGGTTTTTGTCCTCAAGCACTAGTAAGTCTCTTTTACCCTTTCTTTTTCAGTTAAATCACATGATTCATGCATTTTTGTTGAAAATTTAGAACCAAGCATTTTAGGGTTTTTTGTTTATTTCATGTGTTTTAAATCATTTTTAATCAATGGATTTTTTTTCTTAAATGATATAAACTTGATCTTCATGCATTAATTTGATCAATTTTGTGATTTGAGGAAAATTGAATTTTCTAGGGCTTGAAACTTTGTGAAATTTAGGATTTTGTTTAATTGGGCTAAAATTGATGAAATTGACTTGTGTTTTTGACACATTTAATCATTATATGATGTTTCCTACCTAGTATGATGATTAATTGCTCAATTTGATTTAATTTTTGAAATTGGGTTTTTCAAAATTTGGAGTTTTTGAACTAAAACTCTATGTTCAAGTCAATTGATTGTTTATGAAGTAAAATTGAACAAATTTCAATGCATTAAAGCATGCATCATATGTGCATTTATCACATGCATCATATAGATTGTTATTTATTGGGATTTTTGTGCTCTAACCCTCTCTAATGCAGTCTGCCCTTGATTATTTTTTTATTGTTTTCTCTTGTTCTTTCCTTAAACCCTTTAGCATCATGGTTAGGAAGACTAGAGCCAACAAGAAAACCTCCACCTCCTCTACCCTTGTGTTTCAAAGTGATAAGTTTAGAACTCAGAAACACCAAGAAAACTATGAGACACTTTATATCTTTAGATCGATGTGGGCTGAGCGTAAGGTGATTTTAGATGAGGTAGATCCTGAGATACGTAGGAACTTTGAGAGTTGGGGTTGGTTATCACTTTAGAGGTTGAGCATCCTCATCTGGCTGCTTTGATTAGAGAGTTCTACTTGAACCTCTCTGTCCACTCCAATGATTCCAACACTCAATATGTGAGAAGTTGGATAAGGGGTGAAGAGTATGTCATTACTCCGAGGTAGTGGCCTCTACTCTTAGTGTACCTTTGGTACAGCAGCCCGTGTACCCTTACACTGAAATCCCTCCCCTTGATGACATTATGTCTCTCATCACCGGTACTTCCATCAGTTGGGGTACTAATCCTCGTGTCACTTCACATGAGCTTACTGAGCTTAATTATCTGTTTTTCCAGATTTTTTGTCACTCCATTTGGCCTATCTCTCATTTACACACAATTCCCATTGAGAGATGTGTGTTTTTGTACGCTCTCGTCACCAATGCTCCTATGAGTTTTCCTACTCTTTTTATTAGATCACTTATTGAGGTTCATAGGAGTAGTGCAAAATTTCATGGTCTTTTCTTCCAATTTTTATCCATAGGATTCTTTTAGATTTAGGTTTAGAGGATTCTCCAGCAGCCGAGTCTATCCATATCATAGCTCCTATAGGTTCCACCTTCCTTAGGCAAAAAGCGGCTTAGTTGAAAGCTAGCTCTGAACGCCCTAGAGTCAAGTCTTCTACAGGTGCTGCATCTAGGCCTCCATCTGGTGATCATACTGCTGAGGAGTATGTTGACCCTGCTGTTGCTGTGGATCCTCCACCTTCTTCATCGAGCGATTCTTCTATTCGGAATATGCTAGATACTGTCATGATCGTTTAGGCGGCTTATGGACAGCTTCTGTTGGATGTGCTCAACGAGCTTCCTGCTTTGAGAGCAGATTTGGCGGGTGCTAGAGATTCTACTCCACAGCCTCCACCTTTTGATGATGAGTCATGATTGCCCTTTGGCAATTTGTCACAAAAAGGGCGAGTACATACACATGGAGATAAGGGGAGATTGGAGATATAGATTGTATCTAGGAGCTTGATGTATTTTGTTTTGGCTTATGATGTATTCATTTTGCTTTTGATTTTTTTTATTTTTTATGGGTTGTATATGTTAGGGAGAGACATTATGCTTTATGTTTAGTTTCTTTTATTTCTTCTTGTTTCACATATAGTACACTGGTTATTGATTTATATTATGAGCTTATTCACGGTATATGTCTTTTAGTTTATGTTTTGTGAAATCAAGAATTTATTTTGGTTTACTTGTATTTTCCACACATGTGTTTATGTGTTTGTTGAGTGTTTCAGAAATTTACAGGTTAATTCAGTCGTGGCTGCTGTCTACATTGGTAACTGATAGATAGTAGTTAAGTTGAATTGTATTTAGGGCTTTTTAATTTGAATGGGCTGTTTTTACTTTGAGCTTTTCATTTTGTGTGATGTGTTTTTTCACGAATTGCCAAAGGGAGAGTTTGAGTTTGTTAGGTTCTAAGACTTTAGGAACTAAATGTATTAGAACTTCAAATTGTATTATGTTGGCAAACCATGATCAAAACATAGAGTCTAGGTTTAGACTTGCTCAAAGTGTGTTTATTTGTAAAATTAGAATCGAGTGATTGCAGAAATTATTGGACTAAATTTGCAAGGCTCGATCTATCGAACCACATGCAGATTTATTTTTTTGCAGATTCCAATTTAGCCCAAGTCCGTTTGATGTGTAAGGTTAAGTGTTTTACTTCAAGTATAAAAGGAGAAACCCTAACTACGTTTTAGAAGTCTTTTGATGGTTGTGTGTTGAATCTTCTATGAGATCTAGAGGTGTTTACCTTCATACACACACTTAGGGTTATTAAGATCAAGATTCATGTCAAGAACTTGGTGACCACTTCAGTTGCTGCTTAAAGAACTTAAAGAAGATCTGAAACCTTTAAGTGGAGTCTCAAAGTCACAAGTGGGAGAACTTGTGGTTGCAGCAGATCAAGGAAAAAAGTAGTCTGTGGACTTTGAGCTGTCACGTGATCATGGTAGTGAAAATCTTGTTCAACAGGAGTTGTAGTCCCAAGCTTCATCATCAGCATATCTTGCAAGACATGTTGCCAAAACATCAAGTATATCACACATTCAAACACTGGTAGACGTTTTAATACAATCTTTGCCATTCCTTCCAATGAAAATAATTCCTAGCCAATTGTAGCCCCAGAATTTGAAAGGCCCTACTTTTATATATAACCTGCAGTGTCATATATATAAAGGTTCATAATAGTGTCTTTCAAGTTTCAATTCCAACAATTTTAGGGTCAGCTTAAACAGACTACTAATCAAAGTTGCCACATAAATAAAGTGTAAATTAGTTTTTTTTAAAAACTCTTTACAAGATAAGGTTATTATGCTAATATTTCTCATCGAAACTAAAACTTTGATTACTAAAATAGGATACGCATAACAATGATAACGGGAGTCCTTTGAGTCTTGAAAAGCACTAAACAGGAATGTGCTTCTATCCTACTTCCTCATCAATTTGTAGAAAGAAGCAAGAAATTTACAATAGGACGCAGATTCCATTTTGATAAGAAAACAATAGGATGCAAACATAGGAAATTAAGACTAGTCCCCAAAATCGAAGCAACTCCGGAATGGGTAATTGAAGCATCACATGGATGTGAAATTGATAATAATAGTTTTCTATGCAGGACGTAGTTGATAAGTTGTATGTTTAATTCAGTTTTAATGCATACAAATAAAATGACTGGCAGCATCTATGTCTATTACGAATAAGTTTCTTGCCTAACAAATAATATAAAAGATGGCTTGTCACCTTCAAGCAAAAATGGAATGCAAATTGTGATAGATTTTACATTTACAAAAATTCCCTTGAACTAGTGGAAAGTGGACTTCAATGTTGGGAAACACATTCAATCTCTTTATAGCAATCTTCTTGAACAAAATCCACAATCAATTTGGCAACTGAGTTGGGCCTTTCGACATGAGGAAGATGACCACAATCTGGTATTTGATGTATAGTTGCATTTGGCAGTTCACAGTGCAGTCTCTGCATAATGCATCTAAGAATTAAGCAAATCTGTTATTCCAACTAAATCCTGGGCAAGTTTTCCATTACTTATCTGTTGCATTCTATGCTTTATATCCATAAAATAAACTAACCACTGCAAGCTTGTTACTAATGATCTGGTCATCCTCACCCCATATGATAAGTGTCTTCTGCTTTACCTGGTAAACAAAACAGAAAATAGCATTTTCAGAGACAATAAAGTTTGTGGCATTCAATGGAGATATGAAATTGTCATTATAAAGGGGGGGTGGGGGGGGGGGGGGGGGGGGGGGTGGTGGGTTGGGGTTGGGGGTCACAATTCAGTATAGCCAATAAACTTTCTTATGGAATTAAAGGCAAATTCATTCCCACACAAAATTTAAGGAACACTCCCATCAGGATCCTCTCTCTCTCATGCACACACAAAATAGTACAAATGTAATTAATCTTGTTATGGATAATTCTATTTAACAACTTTGAGCTCAAAATAGCAACTCCAATGATATGTGAAGAAGACAAGCAACTTGTAGTAAATTTCATTCTTAGATCTACCAAACTTATGCATGGAAACTGCCACATGTTCTACACCAGCAAAGGGGAGGGGGGGTGAAAACTTCCTCTAATAAAAATTATTATTATTATTATTTTTAAAAGAACTCTCAAAGAACTTAAGGATAAAGAAAAGAGATAGGGAAGAGCAGCACAAATTACTGAGCATGATAAAAAACCAAGGCAGTTGCATCTGCCAATTAAATTTCCCATGTTGGAGGTCATTCAGAAGTTGCTGTAGGGCTTTATTGACCATCTTTTGGGGCACCAGAAAGTTAAACAGATCAAGCAATAAGAGAAATGAAATGCCTGAAAATGAATGATCTATGAGCTCTTGGACACAATGTCCTTTTCCATGAACCATCAAATGTGTTCCTTCACATGCACCATAGTCCATAGATATCTGTTATATGCAAACTTAAGTTTCCCCTTCTCTAAGCGTTGTTCTCACTCCATTTGTCTTATAACAGGGTCCTCTTTTGTATATACAGGACAAAACGACACAATAACATTTTTTGATTTAAATGGCAAAGCAATTTGGCATATACCTGTTGTATCTGTGCACTAACATTATAACCCCCACTAATCATAAAATCCACAGTTGCATCTTCCCACCAAGGATATAGACAATGCAAGCGGCCCACCTAGATAAGATAACAGGAAAAAAAATATCATTAGATCCAAGATCACAATGCAGCACCCCATATTTTTAAAGATATTATGATACAATGAGACTAATGACATAAAAACTAGAACTTTTTCTGAGTAGACACTCACATTAGTCCAATCAAAGCTGGTACCAAATGAGATGCCAGTGAAGGCCAAACATTTACATATAAGCGCAGCGGGATGCTCTTCAATAAATAAACCTGATCCAAAAAGAGTGTCCATAGTCATTGTTAATTAATGTATAACACAACCTCCCCCACTCTCCCCCCCCCCCCCCCCCCCCCCAAAAAAAAGGGTTATGCATAACTAAAGAAGGCTTATTTTGCTTTGCTTTTAAATTTTAACATCTAACTTCCTTTTTTTTTTAAGACAATTATGGTCATATTATCTACTTTGCATTTGTATCAATGACTTGCTAGAATCCATTATTGCAAAGTACTTAGTCATAATAGGTGCTGCTAAAGAAGAAAACACAATCAACAGTTTTTATAATGTTAGGTGATGAATAAAAGGATAGCATACCAAAACCAGAACATATCATTTGCACTAGTTGATTTTTGATGTTTAATGGTTAATTCTGAGACACTTTCACATGTAATTAAAATGTTAGAATTACAGATTGTACGAGGTGAACCATGAATAAAAAATGCAAAATGCAAAATGCAGGGTGCTGAGGCAATTATAAGGCTTACTCCTCCTCTCTCACATTTTTGCAGGCAAGTCCAAAAAAGCAAGAGGCAACTGTTGTTCATTTGGTTGGAAAACCTGTAAATATCCCTGAATTGAAGGTAACAACTCACTACATGTATTATCCACTATCAACTCTTGTAAACCTGATGGACCTTAGAAACTAGAAAGTTTCAATTTTTGGTAATTTTTCTTCAGGTCAATAAATAAGAATAGCATTATGTGAAACTTATATCTGATCAAAATTATTTGAGAATTCTTTGTCCTGTTTCTGAAGCCTCTCATAGAAAAGACTGAAGCATTACTTATGTATTGACATTCGAGAATCAAGGATACAAGCTTTTTTTATAAAGAAGTGAGTCCATATTAACAGCTAAATACAAGCATCATAATCAATGACTAATAAAACGATCATGTCTGGCTAAGCACTCACACAGTGGGTGTAGAGATGAACAGTGGCAAAATGAGGGAAAGTTGTTAAGGTGGTTTATTTAAAGGAATAATATAATTCATTTGAAGAAGAAGAAGCCATGATCTCACCTCCACCTTATTCCTATACAGAGGAGAAATGACATTTGAGCAGTGCATGGGTACTTACCAATAAAAATAAATAAATTGATTGAAGGCATCACTAACTGAAAGGAAACCTCTAAATCAAACAATATTAACATAAGTTAAGGCTCAGGCAATGAGCAAAGAAAAGACATGACTTTATGACATGATGGCCTTAAATAAATTTTGATAGCATAAATAATTTAAAATTTTTAGTAGTCTGGACTTATAGTTTTAAGGTAAGACTCACCCCAACATATGTTGCAATTTTGGGCAAAGTTGCTAGATTTCCTGTGCCTTCTGCATACACACTTGCATCAATTAAAACCAGCTTTTCAACCTGAAAAAGGTGAACTAGAAACAATGATGTTTCATAGAACGTTAGAGGGTGGATCGATGGTACATAATCATAAAGTTTGATTATTTAATATACTCATGGCTTCTGGATGGGGAATCTGGGTAACTAGCCATAAGTATCAAACTTTATAGTTAGTTGGCCCGGTTCGTAAAGTATATGACATAGTAGCATCTCGAGCCTAAGAGGCTCGATTTTGGGCCTATAAATCGAGCTTTTGGGACTTGATTTTCATGGGTTGATGTGACATTTTTTTCACGTGGCAACCACGTGGAAATCGAGTCTCAAAGACTCGATTTCTAAACCAAAAAAATTTTGAAAAATTTTAAGTCTCAGACGCGCCTCACCTCACCGGATCAGATCAGAGAGAGAGAGAGAAAGACCAGATCAGCGGAGAGAGAGATCAGATCAAATCAGATCAGAGAGAGAGATCATATCAGTTCAGATCAGATCAGAGAGAAAGAGAAAGACCAGATCAGAGAGAGGAAGAGGCCGCGCGGCCTAGGCTCGCGCGAGGCCTGGGTAGCGCGGCCAGGCCTCGCGCGAGCCCAGGCCGTGCGACCCAGGCTCGCACGCCGCCTGGGTCGGGCCGCCTGGAGCTCGCGCAAGGCCTGGTCGCGCGGCCTGGGTCACCGCTGCCTGGCCCTGGGTCGCACCGGCCTAGGTCGCCGCTGCCTGGGGCTTTCTTTTCTTCTTCGGCTTTTTTTTTTTTTTTTTTGGGCTCTGATTTCTGATTTCTAATTTCTTTCTTTATTGTGTTGTGGTGATAGTATATATGGGATTGTAAATCGAGTCTTAGAAACTCGATTTCTATGTGGACGCCATGTGGAAAAAGTGCCAACTCAGACCCGATCAAAACATGAAAATTGACCCTCAAAGACTTGATTTATAGCTCCTAAATCGAGTCTCTTATACTCGAGATGCTAGTAAAAAATATAGTTTGAAACTAATGACTATTAACTACATAGTTGGGATTTTATGGTTAAATTCCAATTTCGTTCACTTCTGGATGGTTAACTACAAAGTCAATTGCAACAGCAGCACCCAGGCTTGGTCCAACCAATATCATTGGCCTTTTGATGTGTGATTTCCAAAGCTATTGTCGAGATTAGACAAGTCCATTTAAGGATAAAACACAATGTATGTAAACATGGTGCTATCATTATGTACTGGAGATAGGTTCTTCTGCCAATGATATGCCCACAAAACTCAAACATGCAATGGATTCTGAATTTTATATAGACTAATAAAAAGAATATATTGAATCAAAGCTTCATAACAGTGCCAGCAAAACTTAGCCACATCACTAACTTATAAAGGACATGCAAATAAGCTGTCACAGTGTCATATGTTATCATTGGCCTTTTGATGTGTGATTTTCAAAGCTATTGTCAAGACAAGACAAATCCAATTAAGGATAAAACATGATGTATGTAAACAAGGTGCTATCATTTTGTACTGGAGATAGGTTCTTCTGCCAATGATGTGATGATATGCCCACAAAACTCAAACATGCAATTGACTGTTGATTTTATTTAGACTAATAAAAAGAATGTATTGAATCAAAGCTCCATAACAATGACAGAAAAACATAGCCATATCACTTACAAAGGACATGCAAATAAGCTGTCAGAGTGTCATCAGTTATTTCTTAGGCTTCCTATTATATTTATAGCATCCATCACAAAACAAAATTTGGTGAAAAGATTTCCTTCATATACACAAGGATAAAAGACACTTATGAACCAATAAGAAGTACCTGATAAAAGTGTTCACGCTTAGATGCCACATTACATGGTGGAAGCCTTTCTGACACGTGAAACAAGAAACAAAGCATTAAAAATAAACAAACAAAAAAATAAGTAAACTCAAAACAACAACAAAGCTTTGGTCAAGCAGATAAAACAAACCTAAATCAGAGAAACCCCAACCAAGTATGTCCACAGCCCAAGTCTCAAAACCAGCCTCCTCAAGCAACGGATACGTGTACCTCCATTCTAAACAGGAGCTGAATAATAAGATATAGTAGTGAACTCCTAAGACAAATTAAGTAAATGACATCTCTCAAAACAGTAATGCTCAAGACCTGTCAAAACCATGGAGAAGAACCACTCGACTTGTCTTGCTCTGTATTAATGGCCTCACACAACTACTCATGATGCTATTATCTGAGAAGCTGACCTGCAATTTGTATTAAAAAGGATATATGCTGTCACAAATAGGAATTATTATATCTTGGTAGTCAAGTAGGCTCAATTAGAAACTGTGGAAAGTATGTTATGATTGAAGAATATCCTCTGTCCCACTAAGAGTGTTCCACTTTATTCTCTACCAACTACAGTGTAACATGTCAGATACACATTTTTCCTTTTATATTTCAATTACTTTATAAAGAAAAAACAGGATATGTGGTGAGTTGCAATTGGTGGAGTATAAAATGAAGCACCCATGTTGGGACAAAGAATTTTTATTCGTTATATATTGTTGTTCCAACTAATGAATAATGTATGGCTAATAGATTATATAACCACTGTACTTCTAGAGTTAAGGTTAGATGGACAATAAGTCTCCTAAAAATCAATAATTATTAGAAAATGTCTAGGAAATAAGTAAATGCATGAATAGTTTTGGTGAAACGAGGAATGCAAGGCTTGGCCAATGTTAAAATAATAGCTAATAGTTAAATACTCTCTTAATTCCATTCACCCCACCTATTTTTTGTTAATTCTCTATTCCATTTTGGAATGTCCCAAATAAACACACCCAATAATGGTAATATGATTAAACATAATATTGATAATAGAGCGAAATTACACATAATATTGATAGTTTTCCTAACTTACCCTTTAGTTTATTTGAAGAGAAATGCTATGTCTAAAACGTTTTCAAAACATTTTCACAACAAATAATAAATAACAGGTTATTACGGGTTATAATTGGTGAGCAAAAAAGAAATTTTAGAGGTAGATTTAAAGCTTGTTTGGCATCAACTTCAGCTTTTAGCTTCTAGTTTTTATGTATAGTTTTTTAAAACATCACTTTTTCCGCATTTTTCTCACATATTTTCTATATTTTTAAGGTACAAATATACTTTAGCATACTTTCCGCAAAAAGCTAAATAAGCTGTTCCTAAATAAATGCTTAAATTTGAACTAATAACAACATAATTCGCTGCAAAAGTTTTGTGTACGATAGCACTTCTCTTATTCTCTTATTTGAAAGTTTAATAGTATCTCTTGTTGACTACCTTTATAATTTGAATTTAAGTTATGAAAACCAATTTTGAATAACTGTACTCCTATTCGTTTTGTTTGTCCATCATTCCATTTTTTTATGCCCAAAAACACTTGTCCAGTTTCAACTTTTATTTAAAGTGCAATCCATGTTAGGTCTCTCTTTTATTTAAAATAAAAATCTTAACCGTGAAATGGACAAAATGAAACACACGCACACGTATATCTCTTTACCTATTGATTGACTAATGGTTTACCAATTATCCAATACATATAACTACTTTCTCGGTGACAAAGCTTATGGGGTCTTTCTCAAGCGGGATGGTAATTATATGGAGTAATTATTAGGTACCGTAGGAGTACAGTGATTTGATGCTCACTCTTCTTATGTTAAAGGTAGTTTCTACTAATTAAATTCTCACACATATATATGCACAAAGTATAAAATAATGTTCTAGTGTTTCGAATTTCTAAGCATGAGCAACAAAATAAAAAAGTAGTAGCATATTTTAGCATTATTTTACACAGGACACTAATATATTAAACAACGCTACAAAATTCAAGGGCAAATAAAAATAAGTAAGCAGCTTATAATGGAAGATGCCTTCGGTGAATATTTTAAAGAAGAGTGAGAGTTTACGTACAGGTACAGGAAGTCTGTCAATCCTCGTGGCGAGCTTACGAGCGAAAGTGTCTTTGATATTCTCCACTTGTTTTGGGAGAAACGAAGGGAATGACAACTCGGCGAAACACACTGTCCCACCACTGCGTTTCTTCATCGGTATTGTAATTGTTGCTGTCGCTAGTGCTGGTGCGAAGCTCGCTGTGAGGGACACCATCGTTCCCAGCTCCAGCTCCAACTCCCAACTCCAACTCCAACTCCAATGCACTCTGTTCTCTTCTCTATCTGCAAATAAAAAATATGCGTTGGAAATCATTTTAAAAATGAAAAATAAATAAATAAATAAAAAATCATTTATCAAATTGTAGTGTGAGGTGTTGGGCCAGCCAAACAGGCCCAGAAACACTGAGAGGCCTTTTTAAGATCTATGTGTCCAAGTTTTATTTTTCTTTTTTCTTTTTGAAAAAAAAAAAAAAAAAAAAAAAAAAAAAAAAACCTCTTTACCTGTTGATTGACTAATGGTTTACTATGTATCCGATACATGTAACCACTTTCTCGATAGAAAGGCCTGTGGGGTCCATCTCATGTGGAACGGTAATTATATGGAGTAATTATTAGGGAATAATATTAGAGATACAAATTATTTTACAAATAATTTTACAAACTGCTGATGTGGTGAGTGATTATTGGTAATAAAAAAGTAATATTAATAGTTGACCTAGATAAAAACTAATAAAATGTTGGTTACATCAACAATTTATAAAAACATCGTAAAATAGTTTGTGACTGTAGTATTACTCAATTATTAGGTACTGCTGGAGTACAATGATGTGATGCTTACTTTTCTCACGTTAAATGTGGTTTCTACTAATTAAATTCATAGCAGAATCCTCTATGAATATGAGAGGAGAGGGAGTACCACATCATCGTATTCTGAGAGCATTTAATAATTTTTCGATTATATGTATCGGGTACATAGTATCATTTTTCCATGGTTGCTAATTATGGGAGTTAGAATACTCATTGTAATTTTTGTTATATCTTTGATATTAAGCTCATGATAATGCTAAAGGTGTAAATTTTTCCAAAAATTGTTAATGTGGTAAGTTGTAATTAGAATAATGTTACTTTTACATGTATTCACCACTAACACTACTTTTATTATATGTTCATTAAAAAAAAAAAAAACATAAAAAAAACTACCTTTATTATACACTACTCACAATAAATCATATAAATATTATTAAATAATTAAATTTAAAAAAATCTTTAAAACAATTATGTTTGTAGATTTTTTTATCATATTATTTTGTACTTTTAGATTGGTAGGAGGAGGTGGGAGTGGGGGTTCAAATCACAGATAAGGGCATCACAAAAGAATACATTACCACTAGAATATCATTTGAATCCCAACATGTTAGTTGTGTTGAGGATTTCATTTACTAGCATTAATTTTTTATATACCAATTACAATTTGCAGATTGGTAAGTTGCACCAATAACACTAGTTACACCATCACTTTTATACTTTAAGCCAAAACCCCATCTTTTTTTTTTTGAGAAAGTTTCAACCTATAGCGTCCGCTCATCATGGTTTTCAAAATCGGACCGGACCGGGAGGTCGGATCGTGAAAACTGGGAACTAGGATTGTTAGGTTTTTAGACCCCTTAAACAGCAATTGGATTAACCTAGTTATTTAGCCAAGTGATTAACTTAGATAAATTATGCAATTCTAAGTTAACACAATCATATAATCATATCAAGTATAGCAGCGAAAAAATAACTAACACAATGATATGATGACCCAGGAAAATCAAACTAGTAAAAACCTGAGGAGGATTTAACCTAACTATCCTCAAGGTAAACTTGAATCCACTATATGAAAGAATCGAAATTCATACAATAGGACTTAAACCACTAACATCCTATTGCTACCTACCAGTAAAACTTACTTACACGACCACATGCAAGCTCCGAATCCACGGACTCCTTCTTTCTTGGATTCTCCAACAAATACAAGCACACCCGCTTGTGTATCTTTAAACTCTTATGGCAGCAATTGAATGATCATCAAGATGTTGAAGAAATCTCCTCATTGATAATTCTAAGCTTGTGTAAAGGAAAGCTCCTCACAAATCTCACAAGAGATTTACACAAACCGCAATAACAAGCAACAAAAACCTTAGAGAGGTTTGGGTACAAAACCCTAGATACAAAAGAGGCACTCTCTTCTCTCTCTGAAAAGTCTCATAAAAACGTGCTTAGGGTTTCCTTTATATAGTGGAAGAAGTAGATTTGAAACCTTCATCCTTAATAGGCTTGGGCTGAGTTGGAAATTATGCAGAAAAACGTTCTGCCCTAGATTTGATCGATCGAGTCTAATTTTCGATCGATCGAGCCAGGCCGAAAGTCACTTATACTTCTGCAGCCACTCGATTCCAACTTTACATACAACACACATACTTTGAGCAAGTCTAAACAAGACTAAACAACCTATTTTGATCATGGTTTGCCAACATTACACATTAGAATTCTAAATACATAAATCCCTAAGTCTTTAGAACCTAACAAACTCCTCATTTGGCAATCCATGACAAAACACAACATAAAAGCTCAAAGTTTACAAATAAAAGCCCTTTACAAAAAAATGCTCATAACAACAAATCCAATCCTAACTATTATCCATCAGTTGCAAGTGTAGACAGCAGCAAAATTGAATCAACCTGTATATTTCTTGAAACACTAAACAAAACGCATAAACGCATGTGTGACAGAAAAACAGTAAATCAACAAAAATGCAAACTAACTCTCCCCCTAAGTTAGATACATCAAAAACAATGTTAACTCCCCCTAAACAGAATATTCTTGTATTTTCCACACATATTCCCAATATGGATTTCATCTAAATCTCCCCCTTTTTGTCACGTATTGACAAAGATAACTCAAACAAAGAGTAACAAAGGTCAAGAGAAAATAGACAATCAAGGGAACAAAAAACAATTCAACTTTATAGAAAATAGAGACAACTCCCCCTAAGAAGAGCAACAACTCCCCCTATGAACAACAAAGGGTAAAAAGAAGCTTCTCCCCCTATAAAAATAGGAAAAACAAAACAAGTTTTGGGAAAAACAGTTTTAGGGAAAATTTAGGAGGTGGGGAAAATAAAAATGCACAAACCAAAGTTAAAACTAAGGTGAGGATATACATGAAGAAAAATATTCTCTCTTTCAATAAATGCAAACATGACACTATGTGACCCATAAATAGTTGCATGAGTAGAGAAAATTTTTGCACATTGATTATCCATCATATCTCTTAAGAAAAATATTTCCTGCAGTTCATACATAAAAATAGCATATACTAAAAAGTACATAACTCAAAAATTAATCAATCAATTTTTAAATCAAGTTGAGTACCCAATGTAGCAAAGTGTATGCATGTTATGTGTGAAAACAATGAGAGATAATGTCTATTGAATCTTGTTGATGGAATTGGAGGGGCTCAGATTGGGTAAGCCCATAGTTAGGGCTTAGGCCATTTTTCCTAAGTTTGGGCTTCTGGACTATATAATCAAGAGGGACAACTCTAGGCATACCAAAAACTTTGAATTCAAGGCATAATTTACGTTAAAAAAAGGACTCTTCCTTCAAGAAAGCCAGTCATTCCCTTTGGCCAAATTACACAGTCCTCTCTCCCTAAAAAACCGATGGGTTACTTTGAAGATTTCCCCCCCACATAAAATTTTACTGATTTTTGTCATTTTACCATTTAAGAGCATCTTCGGCCAACCCAAGGTACGTTGAGGAATTTTCCTTTGTTTTGTAAATTACACTATAAATTAAGTTAGGTCAAGGGGATCTTATTGGTTTAACCCAGGTTGTCTCTTTTTGTGGCTTTATTTGTTATTCCTACTTCCACCTATAGGACTAAAGTAATGAGTAAGGATCAGGATCATTGTCCAGTTATTCATGTTCTAAATGGATCCAGTGCAACCGAACACTGAACCTAAGTCAAGTTCTAAAGTAATTGCAGAACTCTATTATTTTCCTTCCTCTAATTGAATTTTAACCCAAGAAAAAAAAAAAGCTAAACCGAATAAAATAATTGCTTCTTTTATTTGTAAGGTGATGATCAAGACTCTTAACAACTTCCTAAATAACTTTAGTAGCTATTTTTTTGTCCCATGTTGTCTACTTTCTCTTCAATTTATTAAGTACTCTTCCTTTCTTCATCATTTTCCACTTCTCATCTCAAATGATTTGTTTTTTCTTTTTTCTTTTTCTTTTTTTTCCCACCCCCTGCCTGGGGGGGGGGGGGGGGGGGGAGGGTGTAGAGACAGATAGGTTGATTTAAAAAAAAAAATCGAAATGTATAAATCTAAAATTTTATAATCTTACATGACTTATTTATTTCTCTTTGTTTTTAAAAATATTTTATGAACTTTTTTATTTAATTTTGTGGTATGTTTTTGTGTTAAAACCGCATCTCTCTCTCTCTCTCTCTCTCTCTCTATATATATATATATATATATATATACTATGACTGTAAATCACTTGTTAAACCAAAAAAAGAAAAAAGAAAAGAAAAGAAAGGAAAACTATGACTATTCAGTAAGAAAGAAAAAGAAAACAATGACTTGTATACGGGCCTATTTGATTTGAAATCACCAAACACATATGACACATAATACAAGGAATGATTGGATAAAGCTTACACAACAAACTAAGAGCACTTGCAGCAATGGAGCTAAATAGCTATATAGCTATTTTAGATGTGCCAAAACACAAAAAACTCCCATGCAGCAGTGGAGCAATAGCTAAATTTTTTAGCTTAATTGCTACAGTGCACATCTATAGATAGATGTGCACTGTAGCTTGGAGCTGAAAAAAAAGTAATTTTTTATTCCAACCGGGTACAACTTGCTTCTTTTTTTTTCATTCTTTTATCACACCGATCTCACTCTCTCTCATTCACTCTCTCAACTTCAGTCTCTCATTCACTCCCATTCACTCTCTCCCATCATCTGAAGCTCAAGTCTCTCAACCTCACTCTCTCAACTCCGGTCTCTCAAGCTCACTCTATTTACCGCCACTGGTGAGACCATCGTCAACATCGCCGCCACCGAAGCTCGACGTCACCGACCCATCAGCCGTCCCAAGCCGCTGATCAGCCTCAGACCCACGCCGCCATCCGCCTTAGGCCCATTTCTCTCTCTCTCTCTCTCTCTCTCTCTCTCTCTCTCTCTCTCTCTCTCCGTTTTTAGCTCCGATCGGGTCCCACATTACCCGGCTCACCTCAAATCGGAGCATTCCGTTTCACTTTGCACTCATCATCACTGTTTATGATCATTGATCGATGATCGGCAGAGGTCTCGTCAGCCGGTACCAAATCGAACAAAGTATCAGGCATGGGTTTCGATTTGGCTGTGTTGATTTTTCTGGGTTTTTGTTTTGTTCTTCTTCACTGGTTTTGATGGGCACGGTGGGGTTGTGGTTGTGCAGTGATTTTTATGGGTTTGATGGTGGTTGTGGTGGTGTGTTGGTGGTTGAATGAAATATTATTTTATTGTATGGTTTATATTAATTTATTGTGTTAAAAAGGTAAAATAGCTCCACTGCTATATAGGGTGTGAAAAGGTAAAATAAATAAAGTGACTTTTTGTCTAGCTAAAAAGCTAAAAATTTAGATCCACTGCTGTGGATGCTCTAAGGGAGCTGAATCATGAATAGATCATGGCCCCATTATTAATAATTTAACTGAATAGTTCCTCCTTTTCTTTACTAGTATGAGGATGGAACTATCCAAATTTCAATGTAATGTATAAGCCGGTTGAATGAATCCAAAAGAAATTGTACCTCGGACCGACCAAATATGGAAGAATTGGTATAAGCCATATGGGGTCATTGCACTGTTAATAAAAGAAAAGAAAAATGGGTCCTTACTTTTTATGTACATGCTGAGTCCTACGTGCTACGATAATGTATAGTATGACCATTGGATTTTGACTAAGAGAATCGCATGCACTTGTTAAAATCTTCAAACCAGTTATAATATTATATGTTGCAGCTGTCCTTTGAGTAGGAATCTACAAGGTGCGGTGTGGCCAGTTTTTTAGGGTTTTTTTGCACCGCACCTACAAAGGCAGTTTTCCCTCATTCCTAATAGCACCTCCCTTGTGAAGGGGTAGAAACCGGTCTACACAAGGTGCGGTGCACCATTCTAGTTCGGTACGATTAATTCAATTTAAAAAAAAACACCATACCATAGATTAAACAACCCACATAATTGAAACATCCAACAGCTCAAATATTCATAAAAATAAAAATAAACAAAGAACTGGAGAAGCATATTACCTGTAGTTGTATTGAGCATCAAAAGCATCTTTAGATACTTCCAAAGAATTGCTTTGAAAAAAAAGGAGAGAGGAGAGGTGAACATGCAGAGAACGGTGGCAATGAGCGATTGAGGATAGTGGCTTCAAGTGGCAGTGAGCGGCAGAGGCTGAGGAGAGAGAGAAGGTTGTGACGAGAGAGAGAGAACGCGTAATCAGTTTGATATATAAACGGGAAAGTGAAATTTTTAACCTAGGATAAAACAACGCCGTTTTGAACATGTCATTAAAATTAATGTTAAGTCCAAAACATGTCATTTTATATCAGTTTTTGTTTTTTTTGTTTTTTTTAAAACACTCAAAATGACATCATTTTGTGATATATAACTAAACCCTATTTATTTATTTATTTATTTTCTTCTTCTTCTTCCTTCAAACTCAGCCGCCTCTCTCTCTTTGTATCTCCTCTCATCCTCTCATTCTTTGAGCTCTCTATCCCATTGAAAAATACACATATATTATATAAGCGGTGCTTTGTGGTTCTCATCGGTGGGCAAAACTCACAACCGCTCGCCGCACCTACTGGTGTCAGTATTCAGAAAACGCTATCGACTACCACGCTGGACACCTGCGGTGGTGCTCTACCGCTGTCGGCTCGGTGTGGCGAAGGACGGTCCTATTGGTGGCTGGCGGTGGCTAAACAGGCCTACCTTTGAGCCTACACTACGGTTATAGGATCGCATGCTTTGTTGTTTGAATTATTCTTTAAAAAAAATTTAGACAAAGTTTGGATACAAATTTGATTGTCGGCGCCAATGACTATAATTCTACTAAAATTATTTTTATTGGGTATGAATTTTAACAAATTCATAATTAGATAACATTTTCTTCTTATATTAGTCATGGTTGCAAGATTTCTAGAAAATCAAAGATCAATAACTATGTTATCAATCAAATGTTTAAATTTCAAATTTTTGTAGTTTAAATTTATGCTTAAAAATAAGTTTATTGATCGAATAATAAATAACATCTAATTGGCATGAAATTTAAAATGTGTGTTAAGAATATATATACTATCCAAGTGTTAGATTTTTAAAATATATAGTCATGTTAATATTTTTTAGTGGGGGTTGTAGTCTACAACTAAGTTCGTATTATAATCTTATATGTTGCCGCTGTCCTTTGAGCTTACACTAGGGTTATGGGATCGCGATCGCATGCTTTGTCGTTTGAATTATTCTTTAAAAAAATTTATAGAAAAAGTTTGAATACAAACTTGATTATAACCAATGACTATAATACTACAAAAATATTTTTATTGGATATGAATTTTGAAAAATTCATAATTAGATAATATTTTCTTCTTATATTAATTATGGTTGCAAAATTTCTAGAAGATCAAAAATCAATAACTATGTTATCAATCAAATGTTTAAATTTCAAATTTTTGTGGTTTAAATTTATGCTTAAAAATAGTAAATAACATCTAATTGACATGAAATTTGACATGTATGTTCACTACAAAAAAAATGCCTATTAGCGACCAAGAATTTATGACGAACCCAAAAAGCCCTCTCAAAAAATCTTATTTGCGATGGCAAAATAAAGCCCTCACAAATACTTGATAAAATGTGAAATATTTGTGACCAATAAAAAAAGCTATCGCAATTATGTGTTATAGCCGTCACAAATGCTAATATTTTGGAGGTAAATTTTCCCTCCATATTATTTGCGAGGGACAATTAAAAATCTCTCGCAAAAAGTGTATTATTTGTGACGGTTAAAAAAATGCTGTCACTAATATTAAATTATTTGCGAAGGCTAGGATCGACCTTCACAAATAATCATTAAATTGTAAAAAAATTTGGAGGGAAATGTTCCCACCAAATTATTTTCGAGGGACAATAAAAATTCCTTTCAAAAAGTTTATTTTTTGTGTGAGTTAAAAATATACCCTCACTAATACTAAATTATTTGCAAGGGCCACAATTGGCCTTCGCAAATAATCATGAAAATATTAATTTTCTTCGGAGATAAAAGTTATACTAAAATTCCAAGAATATAATGATTGGTGAAACATAAAGTGATAGGAAATTTGTATTCAATATTATGCCTATTAAAATTCATAATATCTTATTTTTCATCTCTGGTTTTCAATTAGGCCACCAACTTATAGATGGTTTGCTCAAATTCTTTGAAACCTTCGGACTCAGCTTGACTTTGAACTTCATAATTCTAATTTATCCATCATTTTCTATGTAATTAACCACTACAAGAACTACATGATCACTTCTTTGGAAAGTTGCATGAACTAGACTATAGTAAAAATGTTATTTACATATCCACAGCACATATAGCAATTAGTGATTGCCAATCACTCATAGTACTGGGAAATAAGATGAACAAAAAAAAAAAAAAAAAGCTCAGTTTTAAAATCAATGCAAGGCAATTAAGTGGTGAGAATTGGAGGCAGTAATTTAGACTTGGATCCAAGAACTTTAGCCTTTGTGTCTGGGAAGAATTCTATCCCAGGTAGCACTTTGTCCTCTCCTTAAAAAAAATAAAATAAAATAAAAAGCAACTTCAAGCTCAGACAGAGTCAAAATAGATAGTATAATAACATGTTAAACTCAATGGGGTCAATGTGAGCATTCTATACTAGGGTAATAACCTTAGAGAATTAAGAAAGAGAGCAAGAGAGATAAGTGCCCGTACCTTGTCTGTAACTAAATTTCTGTTTCAATAAGCATCCTTAGTATTATGCACACGGATAACTAATCTGGATGAAACCAAATACAATGATGGAGTGGAGACTGTAAGCCTTTGAAGTCACTTGATTATCATATTCTCAACACCACTCCTTCTCCAATCTATATCATCATCCTCATTTTCTTCTTGTAGCACATTTGCATTACAGTGTAAATTTTCTTCTTCTTGGTATGGCTCTTCTTCATCTGATGGCATTTCATAAAGGTTTCGTGGTTTGGTTTCAATCACAACATTCCATGTGGGATCTTTTATTCCATTAACATAGTAAACTTGAGTTGCTTGACATGCTAATACAAATGGCTCAACGGTTTTCAACTTTCGTGATGTATTAACAATAGTGGTTCCATGCCGATCTCACTTATAACCAATTTCTTCATGAGATAGATCATACCAATCACATTTAAACAACACAACTTTGTTCCCTTCAGTATATTGAAGTTCAACAATGTTTGTTAGTTGTCCATAATAAGGCACATTGCAACTTTGATCCTCCCCTCTCACCATAACTCCATTATTTTGTGTTCTTTTACTGTCATCACATTGATTTGTATGAAATCTGAACCCATTAACATTGTAACCACGATAAAAAATAGCCCTTTTCTCAAGGCCCCAAGTTAATGAAAGCATATGCCCATCAACTTGCCTTGTATTATATAAGTTGGTGATCTACAATAAAACCTAAATAAGGTTAAACTCAAGTTGTAGTAGTTAAAATATAAACAAACATACATTTTCAAAATAAATTATTATCTTACTCTTTTTTCAAACCACGCAATAAATTCTTGTCCACTTAACCGGTTTCCTGAAAGGGACTTGCAGAATACCAACTGTTAGGCAATGACCAACCTGTTGACCCCTTTGGTCAACACCTATATGGCAAATAATAAAGGCTCTCATAGGTACAAATGTAAAAAAAAAACTTACAAAATGACAAGAGGGAGTTGAGAGAAACTAGAAGGAATTGATCCACTGATACAGTTGAAACTGAGATCACTGTTAAATGAAAGAAATATCATTTGGTCTTTCTCAACTTCGAGGTCATAATACAAAAAGGCCAATCTCTGATGAAGTCAAAATTTATATAAAATGGACTACATATTGTTTGGAAAAGGCTTACCAAGTTCCTTAATGATTGTATTAATGTGAATATCTACTCAGAAAACATAGAAGTATTTTTCATGGTTAATACAATATTGCTGGCATGGTGCATCAGTGTGTACTTGGACTTGGCAACTAAATCTAGAAGATATATATGAACCTGTCAACTGGTAGAATAATATATTCTTATCTGGTTTTTGAGTATCCGATGGAAATTAAATGTTTCTGTTGTTTTAATGGTAGTTAGCCATATCATCATCAATTTAATAACAAGTAATGCTCTTAATTTTTACAAGTTCTAAGAAAGCCAACTGAAATCCTATGAGAAATATGGTAGTGTACAGAATAAATGAAGAATGTGCGGACACCTCAACAACTACTCTTCATAATAAAAAAAACTCTATGGAAAATTCAGAAAAAATGATAATATGATGAGGTTAATTAACTTCTTAAATGTAGAAAAAACATGAATGTTTCTCTTACAGTTCTTGCACATTAGTAAGATTTCCAAAATCAGCTGGTAGAACTCTGCTTAGATTAAGACGCTTCAGCTGACTGTCATAACAAATAAAGAAAAAAGCAGAAAAAATTGAGACAAAGAGAATAAGAAACTGAATGCAATAAGAATTAGCATAATACGATGGTATCTAACATGCAATTTTAAGGAGAGCTCATAAAAAGTACCTAATTAAGGAACTATCTTTTAGCAAAGAGACAGAAATTCAACCATGCCAAATTGTCTATTTCTCTCTGCACCACCAATTCAGCAGCAAACAAAAGATTTCTTTTATAATCATTCTTTCAAATTATTTAGGTAGGAGATAAAGGAAAAAATAAATTGAGTTATAGGTTATAGGATATTTGAACGAGCTTTCAGATAATTCCAAAAATATTTCCTACATTGATTTTTATTTATTTTTTATTTTTCTCATTGCCACTACTTCTTCACATAATTTTTTCACTCTTTGCCGCTACTTTCTGCTAAAATTTCCCGCACAAATCATGCTATATATTTCTTGTTTTTTGCTACGCCTCCAGTTCATCACAGAGAGGCTAGAGAAAAAAACCAAAGACAAGGTGCCAGGTACTGATTATCTCCTCCAGTTTTATCCTTTGTGCCTCTAATTTATCTCTCTCTCTCTATTCCTAATTTCATATTTCTGTTTTCTATTAGCAGATTTGCTCAATCTTTTACAGCTTTTGGTGATCCATCAGTCAAAGGTACGCATCTAAAATAATATTTTACCATCTATGTAAATAAGACCTACTTTAACTTAGAATAAACTAATGTTACAAGGATAACTAGCTTTACAGAATCAATCTTAAGGATTGATGTGATAGAATAGTGCGTTTGGTTTATTTTATAGGTATACAATTTTTTTTGAATGAAATTTTATAGGTATATAATAGTGTTAACACATTTGGTTTATTTTATAGGCATATAATACTGTCCTAGTTTATAGGATTCCAGTTTTATAGATACATAATAGTGCAATTGTAGTGTGAGATTTAACAGGTGCCGTATGGTTCATAAAAAAAAAAAAAAGGTGTTGTATGAAACACAAAATATTGTAGCCTTTTTTTTTATTAATGAATTCTGTGATATCTTTTTGTATTGTAATGAATTTCTTAACAAGTTGATTTCATATAATAAGCTATCCTTGTGCAGCAACTATGCAATGGTTTAAGTTTGTTCTTTTTTTCAACAGTTTATACAAATTGTATCTAAAATTTAATGTTATTATCTCCATTTATTTCTATATTTGTTGATCTGGTGGTTTGGCATTTGTTCTGAGGTTGTTCCTCTGTTGTTTCCAAGTTTCATTGTATTATAATAGATGAAAGGAAACAATTCAATTGATGACGATAACCTTTGGACACCACAACTTGAGAAACTATTTATTGATTAAGTGTTTCAATTTATCAATGTGATAGGATGATGAGCATGTATTTAGTCCTGAAAAAATTGTTAGCTATACTTTTCTTCACAGTAATGTCATTGAAGTAAAAGTTTTGTGAGTTAGGTAGATTTGTGTTTCATGTGTAATTTCACATTAATATTCATAACTGCTAGTGTTCTTTATTTTTTGTGATTGCATTAACATATTTATATTCTACTTTCATTGTGTTGTTTACAAATGTTAGTTTTTCTAATAGTAGGTAGGCATGGCAAGGAAAGTTAAGAGGAAAGGTAAAGGCATTAGTGAGTCTCAAGACTCTCAATTACAAGAAACTCAGTCAACTAGGCCTTCCTTTGATCATAATGAAGTTTGTGAGCAAGAGCTCTCACAAATTCTACCTCCATCGTCTGAGCCTCAAACTGATGAAGGAGCACCTCAGGCCACTAATTCCATTATAATAGGTAGTATTTACATTATATACCTTTTTTTTATTGCATTTACTTATATTCATAATTTATGTTGTGATTCGGTTGCACCTTCATTATTGCACTTCCACCAAGGATCTGTATCATGCATAACAGTTCTAAATCCATTATATTAGTATAGCATCATTGCAAGTGGCTGGTTGAGAATATTGTGATGGTCTTACATGATGTTCTGAAGACAGTTTCCATCTTATTGAGTTTTTGTCTCTCTTGTTATGCACCTTTTACTGAGATTGTTCACAATACATGCAAATTTTAAGTTGTACTTCCTGTGTACTTGGGTTGTGCTTTGCGTTTATTGAATGGTTCATTTACCTATAAAAAAAATTTGAGAAGTTATGAAAATGGGGCAGCTCAAATTCTGGGTAAAATCTATCAACTGGATGTCCATATTTTAAATCTACTGAATTGTTGTATCATACCCAACTGAAATTGATGAAATCATTGTGTTATTTTTGGAGGGATAAATAATTTTTCTAGCTTTTTTTTTTTCATGGTATAATGTTCATTAATTAGATAATGTGAGTGGGAATTTTATTATTAACATGAGGTAAAATATCCTAAATAGCATTGAAATTCTTGTGCTGCCTAATACTTCTTCAATCTGGTAGCAGGGTATGCAACCATGCACTAAAATTAAATATTAGCTGGAATCAAAGCTTTAAGCATGGAATTTTTTTTTCGTTAATTTCTTTTGCTGTTAAAATAATATTCTTGTTCTTGAATATGTGAAAGATCAAGAACAAATTCTAAATGTGATATATGTTTTGTTATTAACTTATTTCACAATATTGTTATACGATTCCTTCCCTTATTAGGAGAGCTTCTTTTTCTTTTCTTTTTTTTCTTTTCAATATGTACACGTTCTTTATCAAATTTTTATTATTATTTGTTTTATCAATAGGTACTTATGCTGGAAAAAAGAGGGGTCGAGGAAAGGCTAAAGGCATCAATGCTGGAGATGGTGAAATAGAGGTTGAGATTTATGATGGCAAGTGAGTGACTTATTGCTATGTTGGTTTATTGAAATTAATTATGGTATCATAGCTATATGATATTGTTAACAAGTTTGATTTCAATTTTTAGAATTATTACTCCAAAAGCCATTCGAGAGATTACCATTCTTTTTCACCAAAAACTTAAAGGAGCTTGGACAACTTTACAGAATACCCAAATTCTGAGCTAGAGACATTATATGCTCGATACAGAGCTCAACGCTTTAAGCATAAGCAGCCTGAGGAGGAAGTCAAGAAGGCATTTATAGAATTAGTGAAACACCGCTATTCTGATTGGATGTTTCGCATTAGGAACCCTACTTTTCAGAAGTACGAAGCGAAAGAAGATCGTTACAAGAATGGGCCATCCTTCATTCCTACACCTTTTTGGAAAGAGATGGTGGATAAATGGATGGAGGGAGATTGGGGGGTGAGTATAAATGAAATTCATGTCATAAATTCTCACACTCTCTCTAACCATTATTTGTTAATATTTTCATAGAAACTAATGTTCTAGTGTATTAATTTTGCGTGTAGGAGACAAGTTTGATAAATAAGAACAACAGAAATAAGTCTAAAATTTTCTCCACTATAGGTTCTGTACCAATGGCCAAGTATAGATATGAAATGGTATATTATACTATCATCAAATAGTTTTAAATTTTATTGTGTATTTACATAGTCTAATAACTTTACCAATGTTTTTTTATTCTTTTAAATATTGCAGTATCTTGAGACTGGCTCTAAGCCTAGCCCCATTGATTGCTTTAAGAAATTTCACACAAAGAAGGATGGCAAAGAATGGGCAACTGATCATGCTAAGACATTATATGTATGCAACTTATACCAAAATTTTATTTTTGTTATCAACTTTAGTTTTTTTGTTGTTTTGATCATCCACATGGTTTTTATTTATGTGTAGGAAAAAATGGATGCCATGAAGGCCAAAACTGTGTCTGAAGGTACTAAGACAAATGATTATTAGATCTTTCGTGAAGTGGTTGGTGAACCAAGTCATGGTCGTGTTCTTGGCATGGGAATAGGTATTAAGGCTAAGGATGTGTACGGCTTAACTTCATCTGGTAAATGTTGTAGCAAACGTTGTAGAGAAGATTTTACAAAAGAAAAAGAAGATTTGGAGGCTCATCTTAGAGAGGAAATGGATTCCAAACTTGCAAAAGTTGTGGAGAAGCTTGAGGAGAAGTTTGCACAAAAGTTGCAGTCGATGGGCATACCACAACAATTTGACATAGATCCAACTACCACGGTACAATCTCAAACTTATGCTTTTGCCTCTTGGATCTTCTACAACTTTCTATTGGTTTGTTGTGGTTTACAGCTTGCATCTATTATAATATTATATTATTTTATATTGAACTTTGATAAATGATAATAGGACTATTATTACACTATCTACTGTTTTGAGTTTTGACAGCTGTGTATAGGTTTTGTATTTAATTTTGTATATCATGTGTTTTGTGGTTTACGTTTTTCATAATTGTTATATTATTTTAATTTATATTTAATTTTGATAGTGGTTTAAGTAATCAAATTAAGTTATTGTTATTGTTAAATTAAAAAAAAAAAAGGTTACCTTGAGCGGTCTAGGGATACTAGAATTCACTTCAATTGTTTCATTTTAACTCATGTTTAATGTTTTTTTTATTTATTTTTTAGGATGGTACTAGCAGAGATGAAGAGGACAACTCAGACAATAACATAGAGGTTGAAAACAACTTGGAGAGTGACTCAGAGGAAGATTAATATATTTCTTGTCATAGAATAGTTGTTTTAAGTTTAAAACAAAGTTGAATTTCAAGATTTCTTTGTATATTTATTTTTTAAAGTTTGAACTTATATGAATTTTTATCTTTCGATGGATTAATTTTTAGTAATTATTGGACTATTGTATCAATTTTTAATAATTATTGTACTTACAATAGTTAAACAAAAATTATATAAAATATTACTACCGATAACATAAAAATTTGGTCATAAATAACTTTATAGTGATGACAAAGTCCCTCACAATTAATAGAATAGCGACACTCCTAACCTCTCGCTAAAAATAAGTTGTGAGGGGTTAAAAGCCCTCACAAATAAATTTTAGTGATGTTATTATTGCGAGGGTATAAATGTCCTCACAAATAGTTATTAATGACGACGGCTTCTCCTCGCTAAAAATAAGTTGCAAGAGGTTAAAAGTCCTCAAAAATAAATTTTAGTGATGTTATTATTGCGAGGGTATAAATGTCCTCACAAATAGTTATTAACGACGATGGCTTCTTCTCGCTAACAATAAGTTGTGAGGGGTTAAAAGCCCTCATAAATAAATTTGAGCGATGCCATTATTGCGAGGGTATAAATGGCTTCACAAATAGTTATTAACGACCATTGCTTCCTCTCGCTAAAAATAAGTTGCGAGGGGTTAAAAAGCCCTCACAAATAAATTTTAGCAGTGCCATTATTGCGAGGGTATAAATGCCCTCACAAATAGTTATTAACAATGACTGCATCCCATTGCTATAAATAAGTTACAAGGGGTTAAAAGCTCTCACAAATAAATTTTAGCAATGCCATTATTGCGAGGGTATAAAGGTCCTCACAAGTAGTTGTTAATGACGACTGCTTCCCTTCGCTAAAAATAAGTTGCGAGGGGTTAAAAACCCTCACAAATAAATTTTAGTGACGCCATTATTTGTCACTAAAAAGTATGTTGTCAATTTGGAATTCGCAAATAATTAATTGCAAGGGTATAAAGGTCCTCACAAATAGTTGTTAACGACGACTGTTTCCTCTCGCTAAAATAAGTCGTCGACTTTTCTTGTCGTTTGGTAATATATTTGTGAGGGCGAATTTGTTCAGTAGCGACGGTGGATTGCGCTCGTAAATTATTTATTTGCGAAGGTATGCTCGCAAAATCTCTTTTAGTAACAAGTGCAAATACGACGGCCTTCAAGGGCCATATGCCCTCGCTAATAACCTTTTACGACGATATTTGAATTTTTGCGAGGGAATATGGCCCTCGCTAGTAGACTCTTTTCTTGTAATGTAAGAATATTATACAATCCAAAAGTTAGATTTTTAAAATATATAGTCATGTTAATATTTTTAGTGGGGATTATAGTCTACAACTAAGTTTGTATTATAATATTATATGTTGCAGCTGTCCTTTGAGCTTACACTAGGGTTATGGGAGTGCGATTGTGTGCTTTGTCGTTTGAATTATTCTTTAAAAATAATTTATAGACAAAGTTTAGATACAAACTTGATTATAGCCAATAACTATAGTTCTACTAAAAATATTTTTATTAGATATGAATTTTGATAAATTCATAATTAGATAACATTTTCTTTTTATATTAATCATGGTTGCAAAATTTCTAAAAGATAAAAGATTGATAACATAATGTTATCAATAAATGTTTAAATTTCAAATTTTTGTATTCTCAATTTATGCTTAAAAAATAAGTTTATGGATGGAATAGTAAATAACATCTAATTGGTATGAAATTTGGCATGTGTGTTAAGAATATTTATACAATCCCTTCATATATTGGCCCTTAATTGTTTATAATTTTATTATAATAGAACATTATACACGAGGATTCCATCGTGTTATTTGTCCTTGTACAGAAGGTAAGGGGATAAACGTTGTCATGTAGTGATTAGTGAAGTTGAGTCATGAATGCAACAAGCAAAACAGGTATAAGAACTTAACTTTTAGTTTCAGAAATGATATTTTGTCCTTATTGGTCCATAAACACAATTTAAATATCTATGTAATTTCATAAAAATAATCTATGTAATCCTTTTTTTAAGGAATATATAGAATCTTACTAGTTCATCTATTATTATACATGTGGGGCCCAATTATTTGGCAACCCCGGCCCACCCCATATCGGGCCCAAGATCCATGCCGAGGAGAGTACCAAGTCCGAGGATAAGTGGGAGAGGCCCAAGTCATCAAGGGACCTCACCGAGGATGCCCACGTCCTCAGCAGGCTGACATTGAAAGCAGAAAACTGTCACCCACTCATTAAATGCACGCCACTAACACTTTGGCCGCGTTAATGGCAAATTGACCAGCAAACAATGATGCCTTGGTTACTGCAACTAACAGAGAAGCCTGCAAAGGCGGCTGATGGGACGAGTTCTCAGACATAAATTCAGATGGCCGACAGGTGGATGGCAGAGATCAATCGAACAAGGCTATATAATAAATAGAACCCCCAAAGTAAAAGGGGTTGGGGGGGTGGGGGCCCTTAGGGGAAGTTGGACCCTGGGGTGGAAAAGTAAAGGGGTTTTTCAGGGTGTCCAAGGACAACCCTTGTATCCGTCTGTTATAAGGGAAGAACTCCTCGGACTGAACTGAGGACGAACTTTCCTCAAGAACACTTAGTTGAAATCCTGCTATTATTCTTACAAACCCCTAGTCAAATTCTTGTTATTGTCCTTATGAATCTCACGTCGACTGTTGCCTTCCTTGCTAGTGCTTGGTCCTTCTATCCACTCTCTACAAATTTATTGTATTGGGCCAGCGGGGCTCGAGTCCACTCGTTCTCAAGGAAGATCACTCGAACTAGGTCCCTACAATTGGCGCCGTCTGTGGGGAGGACTTGTGCATGAACAAGTGCGACGGTTGGTGTGAAAAGATCAAGAGCAACACTTCTTTCGAAAAAAAAAATATACACACAGCCAAAGGTAACATATTCATTCAAAAGACAACTATCATGAAGAATCGAAAAGATGCAAGAAACAAAAGAAACAGAATGGTGCTACTTCTTTATTAATATTGAAGAAAAATTACATTTTACAGCAAACGCCCATGCGGGCTTGTTCTAAAGCTAACTACAAAGAAAAACGCCTAAACAGGCTTGTGCTGAAGCCAAAAAAAAAGGAAAGGGTGAGAGGCCTAGCCAGGCTTGTTTTAAAGCCAGGCCCAGTGGTGGAAGGAGAGGTGGAGATAGACCTATGTTAAGGCCGTCCACAGCTCCCCAACCACCACTTGCGGCAGAAGGAATGAGAAGGAAGAAGAGGCCATGGCGTATGACGGTTCCACCTCACGGGTTCGCCTGGTTTCCCTCCCAACCCTACAACAACTGGGAGCCGGCGAATCACTACCAGCTTGGAGGGCTGACAGATCCAAATCCGGAGGAAGGACGTTACGTTTCTTTTGAATCCCCCTCCAAACAACAAGGGGAGCCCCATCTCTGGCTAGGTTGAAAAGAAGGAAGATCTTTGGCCTCTGCCTACTCCGCCTCCATCGTGTTGTCCAGGATCGGAGTGGCATCCTCAGCTCCTGAAAGGGGCTCGGCTTCCCTGTCGCCGCCCTTTCCCAGGGCCACTTCATCTTGTGGGGTGCAAACTACTCCTGGCAAAACCCTTGAGATGCCCAGAGGGTGGTGTGTTTGTGAGATTTGAACTCGAATATTTGTCAAGTTTGAAGGAGGGATCACCCCAAAATGCCTTATATAGAAGGCAAAAATTGGAGAAAGCCAGCCGGCACAGAATCCTAAGGAGGAATTACCGGAGGAATTAACTCCACCCAGTTTCCAAGAGGATAATCAGCTGCTGGATCCTTGTAAATCTGCAAGGATATTAATGAGGAGGCGCCTCGCGAATCAAAGCGTCAGACGCATTACTTGATTAACCCAAGAGACGCCTCGTAGTCAGAAGAGGCATGCCAAACAAAGGGGCTAGACGAAAGAAGAATCCTTCCTCGGCGGAACAGAACCAAGGCCTTGCATGGTCCTCGGACTCAAGCCTATGGGGAAACCAGTTACTAGAAGAAGAAGCAAGTGCTGGACAGAACCAAGGCCTTGTATGGTCCTCGGACTCAAGCCTATCGGAAAACCAGTTACTAGAAGAAGAACCAAATGCTAGACAGAACCAAGGCCTTGCATGGTCCTTGGACTCAAGCCTATGGGAAAACCAGTTACTAGAAGAAGAACCAAGTGCTGGACAGAATCAAGGCCTTGCATAGTCCTCGGACTCCAGCCTATAGGGAAACCAGTTACTAGAAGAAGAACCAAGTGCTGGACAGAACCAAGGCCTTGCATGGTCCTCGGACTCAAGCCTATGGGAAAACCAGTTACTAGAAGAAGAACCAAGTGCTGGACAGAAGCAAGGCCTTGCATAGTCCTCGGACTCAAGCCTATGGGAAACTAGTTACTAGAAGAAGAATCAAGTGCTGGACAGAACCAATGCCTTGCATGGTCCTCGGACTCAAGCCTATGGGGAAACCAGTTACTAGAAGAAGAACCAAGTGCTGGACAGAACCAAGGCCTTGCATGGTCCTCGGACTCAAGCTTATGGGAAAACCAGTTACTAGAAGAAAAACCAAATGCTGGACAGAACCAAGGCCTTGCATGGTCCTCGGACTCAAGCCTATGGGGAAACCAGTTCCTAGAAGAAAAACCAAGTGCTGGACAGAACTAAGGCCTTGCATGGTCCTCGAACTCAAGCCTATGAGGAAACCAGTTACTAGAAGAAGAACCAAGTGCTGGACAGAACCAAGGCCTTGCATGGTCCTCAGACTCAAGCCTATGGGGAAACCAGTTACTAGAAGAAGAATCAAGTACCAGACAGGAACCAGGGCCTTGCATAGTCCTCGGACTCAAGCTAATAGAGAAACCATCCCTCCATGAAATACCAAGTGTTAGGCAGAGCCAAGGTCTTGTACGTTCCTCGGCGTCAAACCTGTGGGGAAACTAGTTGCTTCAAGGGGATCCAAGTACTAGACAGAACTAAGGTCTTGTATGGTCCAAAGACTTAAACCTATGGGGAAACTAGTTACTTAAGGAGGATCTAAGCATTGGACAGAACCAAGGTCTTGTACTGACCGCAGGCCCAAACCTATGACGAGACTGACCACTTCGGTACTAGTAATGAGCACTACAGGGGATGATGACCAATGTAGTCGACAAAGGTGCAATTGAAGCCAGAATCATGCGAGTAAAAAAAGATATACATATATGCACAATATAACACAATAAAAACAAATAAGAAAAGAGAAAACATATACTTCGCTGAATCTTTGGAGAAAAGTTGTACGAGGCAAATGTGCCATTACAATGCCAAAAAAAAAAAAAAAAGAAGGGGAAAAACAAAGCAAAGGCGCACGCGGAGGATCATTCTTGCGGCTCCATCTCAACTCCCCCCTTAGAGGGCTGAGCAGAGGAGGTCTTAGAATCCTTGTGGCCCTCGCTCAGGGCTGCAGCCTGGGAAGGGTTAACTGGGTGGGATACCTCCTCAATAAGAAGAGCTGAGACACCAGCTGAGAGATCCGAGGTCTCCCCAGGCGCATCAGCGAGGAGACCCATGCTTACCTCAACGTTCCAAGGAGGATCAACTTCCTTGGTGGGCTCGCCCGAGGTGGGGGTAGTTGGGACACCTTCCTCAAAAACAACCCCAGCGCCCTCGATAGCCACCTCGGCCTCGGAATTTGAAGGGGCGACCTCACGGATGGCCTGAGGATAGAACACATTCTCCGCCTTCCACAGATCGGACGAGGCCTCAACCCCAGCCTATATAAGGGCCTCATTCCAAACCTGGGAGCAGTAAAGTCTGCACACCCCTGGCACTTGGGCTCTAAGGCCATCCTCCGTTTCAGCCACCCCCGCTTCATAGGCATCCTGCGCTGCCCTGTCCTTGGAAGCCTCGGCCTCGGCCTTGGCAGACTCAGCCTCTTCCTTGGCTTTCAGAGCCTCGTCCCTGGCGGACTCTGCAGCGCCCCTAGCCTTATCTGCCTCGAGCACCCTCTCCTTTAGGGTTGCGATCTCCTCTCTGGCTATCCTCAGCTAATCCTCTGCCTTGAGCAGGCTGTCTGTTTGATCTAAAGCCAGTTTTTTCGGCGGCAGTAAGGGCCGACTCAGCCTCGCTTGAGCCGCCTTTATTTCCTCCAACTGGTCCATCGCCTTTTTGAGGTCAGCTTGGGAAGCATTGAGAGTCCGCACGGCTTCCGACAGCTTGGTGCGCTCTGAGCCTGCAACCTTGCTCTGGCTGCTGGCTATGTCCTCCAGCCTGAAGGTAGCCTGGATAGCCTGTCAATTGCAACCAATATGTAGCAGATAAGGAGCCAAATAATGGAAAGTCAAGAAAGTCACAAGCAATCAGAAAGCTTACCATGCCTAGGTATTGCTTAAGACCGAGAAAGACCTCTTTGCTCCTCAAAGCCTCCAGCTGGGCCATGTTCGCAGAGAGTAACAAGGACTTTCCCAGCGCATCAGCAACGAGTGTACCCTCACCCCCTTAAGGATTCTTAAGGGAGGCATCCTACGTTAAAGGCTTCCAATGAAGTATGGGGGCAGGAAGCCAAGCCTGGGCCCCGGCCTGGATAGAGGCCTGCTTCTCTTGGCCTCGACACCCTATCCTTAGCTGTTTTGATGGCAGCCGAATGTCGCCACCACCCCGGGGAGGATCAGACTCTTCTTCCCCCCTAGGTCTTTTGCCTTTGTCCTTCTTCTGCGGAGGACTGATGGGCTTAGACCCAGACGTTGAATTCTGCTGGGGTAGGGGAGGAGGAAGTAGGGGAGGAGGAAGTTCGGGAAGAGGAAGCTCGGCAGGGGAAGGCTCAGAGTGAAGAAGCTCGGGAGTAGACCTCCCCGGCGCGTCCCCCCCTGGCTGCCCCTCGATCAGTGCCAGCAGGCTCTTCTGAGGCCGCTTCTTGAAGCTCATCTTCGACTGAGGAGTGGCTTCCTCGGACAGAAGGTCTGCTTCAGTTAAACTGGGGTCACCTAAATCACCAGAAGGGTCCTCGGGCGAATGAGGTTGATCGAATACACCAAAATTGCCCTCGAAAGGACCAAAATCGGTAGCTTCCCCTTCCTCTAGCCTTTCCCCCTCAGCCTTGGCAACTTAAGCCAATGAAGAAGTACCTACCAATGGTATGCCCTCGGGAATGGGAGACCCTTCAGGGATCAGAAATCCATGCTCGAATACGGTGATGCTACGCAGCCTAGGATCTCCAACTCGGATCACGTTCTTTGGAGCCGAGAATGATTTTTGGATCGGGGCGTATCCCAAGATCATGTGGGTAGCTCTAACTTGGTCGTCGTCTTTATGCACAAAGATCTCCGACCTCAGCACCTTCTCCAAGTCTTCCTTATTAACCCGGCTAAAGTGACGCTCAAAAGCTCGCGGATTTGCATAGAGGAAAGCAGGTCCCTGTCAAAAAACCAAGCGAAGCAGGACACTAAAGCACAAAGAACTAAATGCTCTCCTAGTCTGGATGCCCCACCTGGTGTACCTTCCACTATTGGGTAAGGAAGGCCTTCGTGCCACTCCTCGGACATAATGAGGAAGTCTTTGTTCAGACCCTTGCTGGACTCAGGGACGCACTAGATGAGGTGGACCCTATTGTCCTTCGTCCTCATATAATAAGACTTCCCCTTCAGGCGCTGGAGTTTATAGCACCAATTTACATCATGATGGGTTAGCCTCAACCCCATCTTCTCATTCAGGGCATCCACACAACCTAAGATCCTAAACACGTTAGTGGCACACTGAGTGGGAGATAAGTTGAAGTGCCTAAGATAGTCCCTCATCACCGACCCCATAGGGATCCTCACTCCACCCTCCAGAAAGGCGATTATAGGAATCGCCACCTCACCCTCTTTCCTCTTCGAACTCCATTCCCCTTCTCTGCAGTACCTTAGACCCACTGTATCGGGGATCCTATAATCAGCGACAAATTTGTCCATTGACTCCTTAGACTCAACTAATTTCTTAAACCTACCCATCCTAAAAAACTAACAAGGGGCTCAAGTGAACAGTATGAACTAGAGAGAGAGAAGAAGATTTACAGAAATGAGGGAAAGCTCCTCGGGCGGGCTTTTTGTGCTAGGGGGAGTTGTAAGTACAGTTGGAGATGTGACCGAATTCGGAGTATGTTCACAAGATCTCTTGGATGCAAAAGTGAAAGGACGAATCAGTTCAACTGGGTATTTATACCCCCTATTAAAATTAACCGCACGAGCTTTCCCGTCCAATGAGCCAGGGGCATTCCCACCATCTATTCATCATCACACCGTTGAACGTGGAGGACACAGAGCCGCCGAAATTTAATGAAGGCACGCTCCAAATACTGAAACGCCAGCAACGTCCCCAGGGCAGTTGAAAGGATTGCGACACTAACAGAAAGATAAGGCTCGACAAACCAGGACATAGGCCTAAGAACATCAAAATCCTCCTCTTCGCCCGAGAGGCCGGGCAACAGAATTTTGAGGGGCTATTGTGGGGCCCAATTATTTGGCAACCCCGGCCCACCCCATATCGGGCCCAAGATCCATGCCGAGGAGAGTACTAAGTCCAAGGATAAGTGGGAGAGACCCAAGTCATCAAGGGACCTCGCCGAGGATGCCCACGTCCTCGGCAGGCCGACATTGAAAGTAGGAAACTGTCACCCACCCATTAAATGCACACCACCAACACTCTGGCCGCGTTAATGGCGAATTGACCAGCAAACAGTGATGCCTTGGTTACTGTAACTAACAGAGAAGCCTGCAAAGGCGGCTAATGGGACGAGTTCTCAGACACAAATTCAGATGGCCGACAGGTGGACGGCGGAGATCAATCGAACAAGGCTATATAATAGATAGAACCCCCAAAGTAAAGGGGGTTGGGGGGTTGGGGGCCCTTAAGGGAAGTTGGACTCTGGGGTGGAAAAGTAAAGGGGTTTTCCAAGGACAATCCTTGTATCCGTCTGTTCTAAGGGAAGAACTCCTTGGACTGAACCGAGGACGAACTTTCCTTAAGAACACTTAGTTGAAATCCTGTTATTATTCTTACAAACCTCTAGTCAAATTCTTGTTATTGTCCTTATGAATCTCACATCGACTGTTGCCTTCCTTGCTAGTGCCTGGTCCTTCTATCCACTCTCTACAAATTTATTGTATAGGACTAGCCGGGCTCGAGTCCACTCGTTCTCAAGGAAGAGCGCTCGAATCAGGTCCCTACAATACAAATATTAAATAAAACAATACTTTTTTTTATAACAAATAAAGCAATAGATATAAAAAGTTGTGTATCATCATATATATTTAATTAATAAAATACGGCTACTTTTCAAATTAATTTATCATGTAAATCAAGATTATCAAAGGATTAGGTGATAAATAAAACAAGAATTAAGCATGAATATAAAAAAGTTTTTTTTAGTACTACTATTATTTTTGAAAATAGAATATAAATCCATAATATTTTCTCTACCTTCATGGAAGGCAGTTGTAATAACTTATTCATTTTCTTCCGTTGTATCATTTTGTTAACAAAAAAAAAATAAAAAAATAATTAGGTACTAAGAGAGGTTTGGATATCAACATTAGCAAAAAAAATAATTATCTTATTTGTTAAATATATGCATTCTTACTAGTAAAAACCTACCTAGACGTTGTGAGAGGAATAACCACATAGGTTTAAGAATGAAGAAACATTTGTAACACACACACACACACACACACACACACACACACACACACATATATATATATATTGTAGGATTAAGGCCTAGATTGTATATTGGGACTTGGGCCTTAGCCGAGAGCATAGTAATTTGAGAATAAATGAATGGTGTTGGAAGGATTAAGCTTAGAATCTAATAAGTGAGATACGAATGGGAGGGCGATCCAAGGAGGAATGTCTCCTCGGATAGGTTAAGCACTGCTCAAATGTGTACCTTAAAGGTTCAAGGCAACCTTCTAAGAATCTCCAATGATATGGACGTGTATCTCGAGTGTATCAGAGGGCTGGAAGCTCAGAAATATCTAAAGGAAAACTGCTACCACCGCATTAAATGCTCTGCAGCTAACTTCTGGCTGCATTAATGTGGAGAAGACCCCTGAACAGTGCTGCCTTGGCTATCCCAACTCATAGAGAACCTGAGGGGGGTGTCCGATGGGACAAACACTCAAGTAGTGGCTTAGATGACCAACAAGTGTAGGACCAAGATCGTTCAAAGGAGACTATATAACATGAGAGACCCTCCATGAATGAGAGATCGAAAATTCATAAGAGAAAAGATTGTAGCAGTTGGAATTACATCTGTAACCTTTTTTAATCAATATAGACTGGAACAGACCTCTTCGGATTGGTCCGAGGATAAATTTACTTGGAGAACTTCTATCTATATTTGTTCGATTATCTTTTGAAATCCATCTTAATAGTTAAGTCATTCATTAGTGCCTAATTTTCCAACTCACTCTCTACAAATTTATTTTTCTGGGCATATTAGGCTTGGATCCAATCACATCTTGGGCGAAGGCTAAAATTGTGTCCTTACAATTGGTGCCGTCTGTGTGGAGAACTTGTGTGATAGTGAAGGCAACGATCAACTATGGTAGGTTCAGGTCCACACCAGGCCGAATCCATGGCATCCTAACGTGAAAATCCTTTTGCCAACCTTGAGCGTAGGAGAGATCAAGAGACGTGCATGCTACGCATACGAGCAAAAACCACTCTCGAGTTGGAAGTCACGTCTCACAAGAGCAACATAACAGAGCCATGCAAAGGGAAATCGACCATCTAAAGAAGGAATTACGCCATGCACGATGAAGACGAACTCCATCCCGGTCTGACTCCTCTTCTAATGGTGAGAAGGATAGTAGTTATCGACGTAGATCGAGGACTCCTCCTAGTGAATCTTTCTCATATGAAGAGGAACACCACCGTGAACGCAGATACAAGAGCCCAACCCGCAGAGGACTGGGAAACGATGCTATGAGTAAAGCGTTGAACTAGATTTCTAAGTCACCTTTCACGCGCAGGATTGAACGAGCAACTCTTTCTCGGCGTTTCAATCAACCAACGTTCACCATCTACAATGGACGAACGGACCCGATGGAACATGTGAGCCATTTTAGTCAGAGAATGGCTGTCTATTCTAAGGATGAAGCTTTGATGTGCAAGGTGTTCCCATCCAGTTTGGGACCCTGGCGATAAGACAATTCGACGGCCTAAGTACAGATTCCATAGATTCCTTCAAGGAGCTCACCAGGGCATTTGGCTCTCGTTTTATTTCATGTACCAGGGTCTGTCGGCCTATAGATTCCCTATTGTCCTTATCCATGCGAGAATGGGAGACTCTAAAGACGTACTTGGACAAATACTAAGAAATGTTCAACGAGATTGATGGCGACTTTGATGACGTGGCCATTAGCACCTTCAAGGCCAACCTTCCAACCGAGCACAGTTTAAGGAAATCTTTGATGGACAAGCCCGTCTCCAGTGTGCACCAACCTATGGATCGGATTGATATGTACAAGTGGGTTGAGGAAGACTAGCAGTTGGGGAAAGGAAAAGCTAAGGTTATCCCTCAAGAGAAGAGGGATTTCAAGTCGGACCGATACAACAACAACAACCGGCCTCGGAGAGACTTTGTTGAGCAGTCTGGGCCCGCTAATACTCAGGCAGTTAATGCGGTGTTCCGAAAATCGATACATCAAGTTCTGGAGAAAATTAAGAATGAGCCGTTCTTTAAATGGCCAAACAAGATGGCTGGAAACCCCATGAGGCGTAATCAAAGCCTTTATTGCCACTATTATTAGGACTAGGGACACACCACCGAAGATTGCAGGAATTTGTGAGATCATTTGGACCAGCTGGTCCAAGAAGTAAAACTCAAGCATCTCTTACATCACTCTAGTGGCCAAAGGGGCCAGATAAATTCAGAACCTCGGAGAAACAATTCCTTGAGACCTCCCTTGGGAACGATAAATGTCATCTTTGTTGCTCCAAAGAGAACCAGCTCCCATCCCTTCAGAGTGATGTCTGTGGCTCGGCTACCGGCCGAGGATGCTAATTCAGGGCCGAAGAGGGCTAGAATAGATATTCAGCCGGTATTGGGTTTTTCGGACGAGGATAAGATAGAAACCATACAGCCCCATGATGATGCTTTGGTGGTCACACTCAGGATTTGGGGATATGACGTGAAAAGAGTGCTGGTGGACCAAGGTAGTGATGCTGAGATTATGTACCCCGACCTATACAAGGGGTTGAATTTGAGACTCAAAGACTTAATAGCCTACAACTTTCCTCTGGTGAGTTTTGACGGGAAAATCGTCATTTCAAAGGGTTAGATCAGACTACTCGTACAGACGGGTCCAGAAGTGGAAGAGGTAGATTTTATTATGGTGGACGCTTATTCCCCGTACACGGGCATTGTGGCCAGACCCTGGCTTCATACCCTGGGAGCTGTCTCTTCTACTTTGCACCAAAATGTGAAATATCCGTCTAAGGGCCAGGTTAAAGAGCTCCTTGGAAGTTAGTCCACGGCTAGGCAATGCATGGTGGCTGCCATATTACATCGACCCGAGATTGAGTCGTCGGCCTCTGCTAAAAGTGGCTTATAGCAATCAAAAACTCTGGTATTGCCTATTGACGGACGAACCGAGGAGACGAAATGTGAGAATTTAGAAAAGATTGTTATAGGTGATGTTCCGAAGAAGTTCTTTCAGGTCAGGGCTCAACTGCCTTCTCAAAAGAAGGAAGAACTGGTAGAATTTCTTGGAAGAAACGTTAATGTGTTTGCATGGGACGCTTATGAAGCCCCAGGGGTGGATCCAGACTTCATCTGTCATCATTTAAATGTTAACCCTTCCATCACTCCCAAAAAGCAATTGCCTTGACGCCCATCCAAGGAACATGGAGATGTTGTCAGAGTGAGGTGACGAAACTCAAACAGGCAGGGGCTATCAAGGAAGTTTTCTACCCTTAATGGCTGGCCAATTCTGTGGTGGTGAAAAAGAAGACCGGGAAGTGGCGAGTGTGTGTGGACTTCATAGATCTGAATAAGGCTTACCCAAAAGATCCTTTCACCATGCCTCGAATAGATCAGCTAGTAGATGCAACGGTGGGCCATCCTCGGATGAGTTTCTTAGACGCCTTTCAAGGATACCATTAGATACCACTTGCCCTAGACAATCAATAAAAGACAGCTTTTGTCACTCCCATTGGAAACTACCACTACAAAGTGATGCCCTTTGGTTTAAAAAACACAGGCTCTACCTATCAAAGGATGATGTCAAGAATATTTGAACAACAATTAGGCAAGAGTATTGAAGTTTATATAGACGACATGGTGGTGAAGAGAAAGGTGTTGTCTAAGCATTTAGGAGACCTCGAAAACATCTTTGAAATTCTGAGAAAACACAAGTTGCACCTAAACGCTTCCAAATGCTCATTTGGTGTGGGATCAGGCAAATTCTTGGGCTATATGGTAACTCACAAGGGAATCGAGGTAAATCCCGATCAAATCAAAGCCATTAGTAGTTTACAACCACCTCGAAATCCCAAAGAGGTTCAGAAGCTTATCGGAATGACTGTTGCCTTGAATCGGTTTATTTCTCGGTTAGCAGATAGATGCAGGCCTTTCTTCCTCTTGATGAATAAGTGGAAGGGATTTGAGTGGACCAAGGAGTGTACTCTGGCCTTCCAGCAACTTAAAGAGTATCTATCTCGGCCACCTATCATGTCCAGTTCTAAGGTGGATGAGGTCCTATTTGCTTATATCGTTATGGCCTCTTACGCTGTAAGTTTGTTATTGATACGAGTTAATAGTGGCATACAACAACCAGTTTACTATGTAAGCAAGTCACTACATGAGGCCGAAGTTCGTTATCTACCACTAGAGAAAGCCATTTTGGCGGTGGTGCATGCTACACGAATGCTTCTCCATTACTTCCAAGCACATACAATTGTCATCCTAACTCAACTTCCGCTCAAATCTATACTTCGAAGTGCTAATTACACGGGGAGGATTGCTAAATGGGGCACAGTTCTAGGGGCTATTGACATCAAGTACATGCCTCGTATCTCTGTCAAGGGCCAAGTCCTCGTGGACCTAGTGGCCGAGTTCACTGAACCCCCATTAGAGGAAATGGCAACGACATAGAACATGGATGGAAAATAAGTTAGCACAATCTCCGTGCAAGAACCTTTATTCTAGAAGGTATATGTTGATGGTGCAGCAAATCAAAGAGGCTCCGGAGTGGGGCTAGTTCTAGTTTCTCCTGAACAAATCACCATTGAAAAGTCACTGAGACTGAGTTTCTCGGTTACAAATAACAAGGCTGAATATGAAGCTTTGCTAGAAGGAATGTCCATGGTTCAGAAAATGGGGGGAAAAGTGGTAAAGATGTTCTCAGACTCAAGATTGGTTGTTGGCCAAGTGAAGGGCGAGATGGAAGCGAGAGATAAGAGAATGCAATGGTACTTAAGTCAAGTTAAGCAATTGCAATCAAGATTTGAATCATTCAGCCTACTGCACATTCCCAGAAGTGGAAACACACATGCTGATTCCCTAGCCACACTTGCAACCTCGTCGGCACAAAGATTACCACGGGTCATCCTTGTAGAGGATTTGTACAAGCCCGTAGAGGTGAGGAGAGAGGTGGTCCATGTTCACCAAGTCAGAGTAGGGCCTAGCTGGATGGACCCCGTGGTACTATTCTTGAAGAGAATATCCTGCCTAAGGAGAGATTGGAAGCAAACAAGGTATGAAGAAAGGCTCATCGGTTTTGGCTGTTCGAGGACCAAAAATTATATAAACGCTCCTTTTTTGGGCCATACTTGCTTTGCATATATCCCGTGGCAACAGAATTACTCCTTGAGGAGTTACATGAAAGGATTTACAAAAGCCACACTGGAGGTAGATCTTTGGTGACAGAGCCATCACTCAAGGCTACAAATGGCCGAACATGCAAAAGGAGGCACATGAATATGCAAGGAAGTGCGACCAGTGTAAAAGGTTCAGACCAAACATACACCAACCGGGAGGAGTCCTTAATCTTTTGTCCAGCTCTTAGCCATGCACTCAATGGGGTTTAGACATTGTAGACCTTTTCCCCATGGCAGGAACAAGAGGTACCTACTAGTCAGCACGGACTACTTCACAAAGTGGGTTGAAGTCGAGCCCTTGGCAAACATCAGGGACATGGATGCCAAGAAATTTGTCTGAAAGAACATTGTCACGCGGTTCAGGGTCCCTCGTATCCTCATCTCAGACAATGGCCTCCAATTTGATAGCAAGCCTTTCAGGAGATACTGTTGTGACCTGGGAACTACAAATTGATATTCTACCCCAGCCTATCCCCAAAGGAATAGACAAGTAGAGGCAGTTAACAAAGCTATAATTAATGGACTCAAAAAGAGGTTGGATGACGTGAAAGGAAAGTGGGTAGAAGAGCTGTCACACATCCTTTGGACATACCGAACCACGCCTCTCAGGTCAACCAAGGAGACCCCCTTTTCGATGACTTATGGAGCCGAGACTGTTATTCCTTTAGAAACTGGCTTCCCAACGCTAAGGACCAGTTCATTCAATCCGAGTAGCAACAATGAATTGCTAGAGAAAAGCCTAGACTTGATTGAAGAGAGAAGAGAAAATGCAATGGTCCAATTGGCATATTACCAACACAAGCTCAAGTAAGGTTATGATGTCAATGTGAAGCTGAGACCGTTAGCAACTAGTGACTTGGTGTTGAGAAAGGTTCTAGGCATCGCAAAGAATCCAGCTTGGGAAAAGCTAGGGCCTAACTGGGAGAGGCCATATCTCATCATCTCAGTGGCTGGTATAGGAGCTTACTTTCTCGAAGACCTAGATGAACGTGTAATACCACGACCTTGAAATGTAAACAACCTGAAAATGTATTATTATTAATGAAAGTTTCTTTTGTCATATGCTCTTTTACTGTGTAAATACGTCGTACTTCACTCTATGACACCTTTCTAAGTGATTAAACAGAACCTTAGTCATGCCTGGGTCCTCGGACCAGATGCTTTGGAGAAATTAACACTTTATGACATCTTTATGAGTGATTAAACAGAACCTTAGTCATGCCTAGGTCCTCGAACCAGATGTTTTGGGGAAATTAACATTCTATGACATCTTTCTAAGTGATTAAACAAAACCTTAGTCATGCCTAAGTCCTCGGACCAGATGCTTTGGAGAAATTAACGCTCTATGACATCTTTATAAGTGATAAACAGAATCTCAAATCACATACTTGGGAAAAATTAACACTGTGGTACCTATTGGTCTTTCACTAAATGTCAAAACAGATCCAGGATTATACACTACCCCTCAGATTAATGGCTTTAAATAAGTTGAAGTCTCTATCTATTTATCCAAGTGATGAGCAGGATGAAGGTTGTCTCTCCCTTTCATTTTTGCAAAGTATGTATTTATCCTCATTGCAGAAGATTCAATTTTCAATACAAATGTGTGTTAGACCTCTTCATTACTGGTACTTGATCAAATTACTTAAACTGTTAGCAATATATTATTGTTAGTTTTTATTGAAGGTAGAGTAGCAGTAGTTCAGTGCTATTTGCAATAATAATAAACTTCAAAGCAAATAAAGTAAAGATGCAAAAGATAAAAGAAAAGCATTTTCATGAAGATAAGGGAGTACATTATATTCAGTGACAAAATGCCACCTAAAAAAAAAAAAAAAACTACAAGAAAATCCTAAGTGCTAAGCCTTGGCCTTGGGAGTAGGTAGGTATTCTTTCTGGCTCGACTGAGAGGAAGGAGCATCCTTGGCCTTAGGATCAGCTTCTTTAGTCTTGGCCTTTGCTTCCTTTGCCTTGGCTGCAGCTTCCTTATCCTTGGCAGCGTCTTTGGCTTCTGAAGAGGGCTTTTTCTCCTTGCCCTTACCCTTATCTTCGACCCCCTCAGACCCCTAGCCTTGATCACCAGCTTGGCTAGATCCCTTCAAAGCCTCAGGGAGAGGGAGAGCAGTTTGGATAGTCGGGGGCTACTCAGAGGTCTCTAGAGCAAGGGCAGAGGGAGAAGGGATGGCACCTAAGACTTCATGGATATCTGGGTGATAGTATATGCTCCCAGGCTACCTCCAAACCTAATCTGTAGGGACTCCTGCAACATCAAGGGTCCTATCCCATGATACATTGCAGTAAGCCTTACACACCTCGGAAAGCTCCTCAGCGAGCCTGACTTGTGTTTCTTCTACGCCAAGCAAATAAGACGCTTGCTTCTTAGCCTCAGCTGCCTCCTTAACCAATTGAGCTGCCTCATTTACTTTCTGCAGTTGTGCCTTCAGATCCAGCACAAGTTGCCTTGAAGTGGCCAACTCTAATTCAGTTTGATAGAGCAACTTGCGCTGGTCCTCAGCTTGAGTTTCAATAGTCTTCAATCGTGCCTGAGCACTTTTTCTCTCTCTCTCTCCTCAATAGTCAGCTTAGAGGCCAGCTCTTTATTCTCCTCCTTCACAGCCCCCAAGGCCTTCTCAGCTTCAAGGCAGAGGAAAACCTTGTTTTTAACATCACTTCAAGCCTCTTTTACCCACTCCTCAACCATATAGACCTCCTAGGTGATCTGCATAAAAATAACATAGCAATTCCACATGAGGAGAAGAGAAACACATAGTAATACTTAGAAGAAAAAAGTCAGACAGTATACTTACCAGGGCAAGGTCCCTTTTTAAGGACATAAACAAGTCTTGCTACATCATCTTTCTGATAGCATCCATGTCTTTGGGAAGAAGGAGGGGCTGCTCTAAAGCCTCAGCTATATGAGTAGCGTGCCCCCTTTGGAAGTCCCTGATTAAGGCATTCCAAGGGATGGCAGCCCCATCCACTTCCAACCTAGGAGACCAAGCACGTTGCTAGATGCGTACCTCAGCCCCATTATGCTCCTCCTTGCTATCCAAGGAGGTGGCCCTCTTGTCTTTAAGGTCCTTGGCTGTTTTTTACTATTTGGTCCCCTTTTGAGGGACCACCTCCCCTTCCTCCTACTCCTGCATTGGTCTCTTCTTCTTCAAGTTTGGATTGGCGTGCAACTCGAGGTCAGCAGGAGGTAGAGGGGGAGGAGGGGGGTAAGGTGGGAGGAAGTTTAGACTTAAGGACTTCTTTAGAAGTTGCCCCTCTGTTCCTTCCGGCTATTAACTCCCTTAGGCTTTTGTTCCCCCGGTTCAGCGCCATCTCGTCTTCCTATTCCTCAGAGGAATTGTCTGGGCGAGCAATTAACAAAATTGGGGCGTGAACACCTAAATGCCTATCAGTCTCCTCTTCAGTGTCTGAGATATGAACTATGTGATCCCCTTGAGTCTCCTCTTCTTCAAAATGAAATTTATCAATCTCCTCCTCAAGAGTTAGGCATGAAGAGGCAATCTCCTCCCTTGGCGCTGCTACTGCCTCGAGCAAAACCTGTTGGGCTAGCAATAAAACTAGTGGAAGATCTCTCTGAGCCAAAAATCTAGGCACGGAGATGTCTATACGGGCCAATCGAGGGCCACCAGCCTTTATTGCCTAACCCGCTTCCTAGAAGATTCTTGACAAAGGCTCGTAGTCAAGCATTAAGTGAGCGGCTCGCAACTGTCCGTCCTCGCTTATAAAGATCTCCGACCTCAGTAGGTAATTGAGAGCCGGAGTGTTGACCAAGCTGAGCCTTGGAGCAACCTGCCTTTTATCTGTAAAAATGTCCGATGAGGAAATCGTGGTCAGACTAATGAAAATTATCATCAGAAGAAGATGAAGTGCTAAAAATGAGAAGGAATAAGACTAAAAGGGCTAAGTCCCTTGCCTAAGGAGATTAATCCTAGGGTACCCCACCTGGTTCTCTTGCCCGAGTTGGGCAGTGAAGACCATCGTGCCACTCCCCGGAGACAATCAGATAGTCATCCTTCATGCCTTTGTTAGACTTAGGAAGACACGATATCAGTCTAACGATGTTGAACCAAGACTTGAGATAATATCATGCGCTGGTAAGTTTGTGGCACTCGTACATATGGACTACGTCATGCCACATGAGCCCCAAGCCCATATGCTTATTGAGAGCGTATATGCTACCTAAGACCCTAAAAAGGTTGGGGGCGCACTGATGGGGAGTCAACCTATGGTTGATCAAATAGTCTCGGGTTACCCTGCCTATAGGGAATGTCATTCCTCCTTCTATGAAAGTGATCATAGGAATAACCACCTCCCCTTCCCCCCTATCTGTGACTATTTGGTTAGAGCACAACATTGCAGGGCTACTCCTTGTGGAATATGGTACTTTGGCCTAAAACCTTCCATACAGGCATCAAAATCTACTAGGTGCTTAAATCTACCCATCTGGTTAAGCTAAAAGTAAGTGGGTGAAGGTTTTTAAAGAAAGAAGACGAAGAATGGAGGGCTGAGAATACTGGCCAAGGAGAAAACAACCTAAAGAAAATATAGAAAGTGAAAATTTACGGGAAAGTGAACAAGTGACACTGTGGGAAGTTCTTGAAGGATTGAAAGTTCTGGAAAAGTTGAGTGCTCTTGAGAGTTTGAAAGTTTTTGTAAAGTAAGAGAAAGCAAGCCTTTCGTATGCCTTATATGTGAGGCAGAGTTGAGTGGGAGTTATCCCGCTCAAAATTCAAAGAAAAATACCCACCATTGGATCAGCGTCTCACCTTGGGATGCGGGGAATAAAACGCCGCCTCGCAGGCTCCGAAGCATCAATAACAATTATGAGGGCGAGCAAAACGGCACTCCCACGTGTGCAAATCAAAGGGAAAAATAATATCAACACATGAAAAATCAAAACCCCACTTTTCTCCTCGGATGAGAGGGAAAAAATCGGAGTTTTGAGGGGCTATTGTAGGGTTACGGACCCAGACTGAATATTGGGCCTTGGGCCTTAGCCGAGAGCATTGTAATCCAAAAACAAATGAATGGTGTTGGAAGGATTAAGCTTAGAATCTAATAAGTGAGATTCGAATGGGAGGGTGATCTGAGGAGGAATGTCTTCTCCGATAAGTTAAGTACAGTTCAAATGTGTACCTTAAAGGTTCAAGGCAACCTTCCAAGAAGTTCCAGTGATAGGGTCGTGTATCTCGAGTGTACTAGAGGGTTGGAAGCTCAGAAATATCTAAGGGAAAGCTGCTACCACCATATTAAATGCTCGGCAGCTAACTTTCTGGCTGCATTAATGTGGAGAAGACCCCTGAACAGTGCTGCCTTGGCTATCCTAACTCACAGAGAACCTAAGGGGGGTGTCCGATGGGACAAGCACTCAAGTAGTGGCTTAGATGACCAACAAGTGTAGGACCAAGATCATTCAAAGGAGACTATATAACATAAGAGACCCTCCATGAATGAGAGATCGGAAATTCATAAGAGAAGAGACTATAGCAGTTGGAATTACATCTGTAACCTTTTCTAATCAATATAGACTGGAACAAACCTCCTCGGATTGGTCTGAGGATAAATTTACTTGGAGAACTTCTATCCATATTTGTTCGATTATCTTTTGAAATCCATCTTAACAGTTAAGTCATTCATTAGAGCCTAGTTCTCCAACTTACTCTCTACAAATTTATTGTTCTGGACCTATTGGGCTTGGATCCAATCACATCTTGGGCCAAGGCTAAAATTGTGTCCTTACATACACACACACACACACACACACACACACATATATATATATATATATTAATATATGAGAGATTGGTGTCTCATCCATTATATTTTGTTTCAAAAAAAAAAAAATACTTAGTCTCAAACTCTCAGTCTCTTTCAATCCATGAGACATTCTTAATAGCTAATACCCTATGAACTAATAATGTGATATATTGAATCTAAATTCTACAACCTCCAAGTACACATTAAGCCTGACCAATAAGCCCATCACCCAAATGGTCACATCTGATGTGTGTGTAAATAAGATAATCTATTTTTATTATAATAGAAAATTGTACATGAAGATTCCATCATGTTATTTTCCTTTTTACAAAAAGTAAAGGGTTTACCTCAAAAACAAAAAACAAAAAAAAAAAAAAAAAACAAAACAAAAAAACAAAACAAAAAGTAGAAGGGTCTTTTTAATTATATATTTGTTGGAGCAATAATAAAATGTTTTGAAAAGGAATAATTAATTCATGAGATGGAGTGTGGGTGAAAGAAAAGTGGGAAAGATGATCCTTCATTTTTTTTTTTTTTGAATTGACTGACTTTATTTAATGATAAAAAAATTGATAATTAGCAAATCTAAAAACAAATATAGTGTTATGTTTTGATAAGAGAATAAATTTTAAATTACATAACTATCAAACAAAGACATTTAAGGTTCAAATACCCCATCTTCCAACTATCAAATTAAGATATTTTTTAAAAATTTGTATAATAAAAAATATATCATTCAAGGGCAAGGAGAGAGTAGATAATGAAATTGATCATTTCAAGTTGTTGGGACCTTGGGGGTGAGGAGGGGAGAAAAAAATTCAAGAAGACAATGATAATGATGTGCAAATGAAGCATCAAACTAAATTAGTTCACGTTAACAGCTGGTCTAAGAAATCAGGTAAAATAATATTACATGTTCAATTATGAGTTTTTTTTTTTTTTTTTTTTTTTTTTTTTTTTTTTTTTTTGAGAATGAGTTAAAATGGACATATTTTAAAAGAGAAAAAAATATATATAACGTTTCAATAATTTATTGATTGTTATGCTGTTATGCAAAATTCAAAGCGGTTTTATATAATTTTCTTGATATTTGTACAGTAAACCCTTAAGTGGAAGTAAGCTATATTTTACTTAAAATTAACAAAAAGGCATTAAAAAAAGTACAGAAAGGTATAATGCTGTAAAGTTTGAAGTGTCAATAAAATATGCCATTTTCTTTTAAACTCTTTGGGTGGAAGTAAGGGCTAACTGTCCAATTATTCCAAAATCTTTGATTATATATAGCTGAAAATGGCTCCAATGTTTCTATACAATGATTCCTTGAATTGAAATGAACAATGGAGTCAATAGAAAACTGCTGGAAGTAATTTACATAGGAATTTATTTCCCAATTGCCAGCTTGCAACACCAATCTCTCCATTATTTTCTCGAATGCTTTTTTCTTCTTCTTTCCGCTGAATAGAAATGGATAGGGAGGGCGACTTGAGTTTTTTCTAAATGCTTTCATCATCCTCGCAATCAAGAAAAAATGTATTTTACTCTTTGCAATAAAAATTAATACATTTCATGGCAAATAAGTTTGATATTAGCAGTATTATTATCCACACACAAAAAAAAAGGATTGGTTTGACAGTGAAATTGGGATAGCACTTGCCTTATCATTCATCACACGAAATTTCCATTATCAAATAGCCAGCAAGAAAGGTACTTAATATGGTTGTAACTTGTAATGTCATTTACCAAAAAAAAGAGAAGTATGGTTGAAATATCAAAATCATTTGCAGATTTGACAAAAAGTTGGGAATTTCATTTTTATTTTCAGTAATGCCATTTTACCCTTAAAATTTGTGATTCATAAACACAGTGTAACATATTTATATTTTATACAATCTTTATTCTTAAAAGTTTATCTATTATTCACTGCAAAGAAAAGAAAAGAAAAGTTTATTTATTATTACAAAAAATATTAAATAAGGTAATTCCCTATATTAATGATTAAGATTAAATAAATTTGTTACATACAATATATATATATATATATATATATATATTTGTGTATACCATATATTTTAACAAAATAAATTTTCAAGTAAAATTCTGATGTAAACTAAGGTAATCAAAGGATAAATAGAAGATAATCCCATAATTATGAACCAATACTTACGCTCCATTTTAATGTTTTCTAGAATAAGTCATTTTTCCTAAAATTATTTTTTTGGAATACTATCTTATTTTTTTATATTTGGTAGTGGTATCAAAATGAGATAAAGTTATTTTCAATAGTTTTCATATTGCCTCTTAATTTCCTTTATTTAGTTTGATGTGAAAAATAATCTCTAAAATATAAGTAATATTTTAATAGAATTTTTTGTTGACTAAAAAAAGTTTTTCTTTGAATTTTTTTTTTTAATACTACCAAACACAAGAAAACACCAAAAAAAAAAATCTTCACAAGAGGTTTCCATCTAAACAAACAGATTAGGTCAATCTAATCCTAGCTAAAAATATTGAAGGTTTGTACTTTTCATAGAGGAAGACTTCTTGTTACAACATCTTGTTAGGACATATGTGTTTCATTTATTAAGAACATATGTCACTATTTTATGTAATTGGCTAATCTTTTGACAAAATACACTTAACTTGTAATTGGATAGATTTAGGATGTGTTTAATACTTCAAGAAACTGTGTTTCAAGATCAAGTGTTGAAGTCATCAAGTCTGTCCAAGAAACAAGCTGAGAAGTGCAAATTCATTAAAGCTCGACAACTGTCTTGACAGCTGCATCTATCGAGCTTAAGAAAGCTGTTCCAGCCCGTGTGCTCGACACCTGCTCGACAACTTCTCGACACCTCCTATCTGTCGAGGTTTAAGAATTTCATAATTCAGATCTAATTTTCTTAGGATCCGTGTTTATGTATTTGGGCTTTCTTTTCTTCTAACCCTAGATATATAAAAAGATTATTTTAAGGACCGTCAAAGGGTTCACAAGTTGCACAAGCATTGAGCAAAGTCTGTTCAAGCAAATTATGACTGGAAACAAAATTTTGCCCTAGTTCATCATTCTTGAAGAAGTTGTTGTGTATATGCACCGTAGGGTTTTGTGACCAAGCATCTTCTTGATCTTCATCGTACATGAACTGAAGAACTTTGCAGCCAACAATCTTTTCTAGTTGGTGATTGAAGTCACGTACTAGGATCCACGCAATTGGTTAGTCACGTACTTTGGAGCCATGCATCAAAAGGGGAAATTGTCACTACAGAATAAGTCCAATTGGGTATTGGGTAAGGGTTCAACTGTAGATTGGTATAAGGTACTGAGATTCCTTTACTTGAAACCGCTTGTTATGAAAATAGTGAAGTTTCGGGAGTGGTGACCTGAAAATTACCCAGTGGGGTTTTTGTTATGTAGGTTTTTCCCATTCGTAAACAAATCACTGTGTTATTTATTTTCTGCTGCATAATTAGTTTATTGGTTATTTGTTTGTGCTACCACGCGTTTGCATGTTAATTAACTTAATTAATTCATTTAGCTAAATTAATTAGTTAATTTATTACAAGGGGTCAATTCGTTTTTGGCCTATCATATCTTTCTTTCTTATTTTATTATTATTATTTTTTTTTTTTGGTACAATACAGTTAACACCTTTGGGACTAATGCCAGCTAAGTCCAATTTTTTTCTTTTTCTTTTTTTAAATAGACGAACTATTTGGTCTTTAAATCCAACTTGGACCCTAAACAGTTACTAATTTTTCGCCTCTCTCATGGAGATTAAGGACCAAATTGGTCAATTATGAAAACTTTTGGACATAACTGATATTAGCTCAAACCTTATAAATATTAACTAAATTTTATCTTTCTTTTTTGCAAGGCTAGAATCATATGTTAGCATGTGACGCAACATCATATGTTAGCATGTGACGCAACATCATACGTAGAGGTTCTTTATACATTTTTTTTTTTTTTTGAGGGGGCATGCTTAATGCTTGTTGTTTAATAATTGAATTGATATTTTATCATTTATTCTTCTAAAAATCTTTGACTATATCCATGTCGAATCAATAATTATTTTATGCCTGGGATAAAGGGATCTACAATATTGTGACAGTTGTAAATACATATATTCAATTCATAAGATACCTTATTCTGTTGGATACATGTCAAACACAGTAATGCTAAGAAAACTCCTACATTGGTGTTAGGAGGAAAAATAATATAATTTCATATTAAATATTTTTAATTTTAGACATGTTTTAAAATTTTTTTATTGTTATTATTCATTTTGAAAACTAGAATTAAACATAAAATAAGTCTAGAATATACCTAGAAATTTTAATTAAAAGAATTAAACATAAAATAAGTCTAGAATATACCTAGAAATTTTAATTAAAGTATTGTAAGTATCGATTGTATAACCAACCCTCCTAATTTCCACCCTTACTTATGATCAATTAATGGGACCTTCTTAATACACTATATTAAATATATTGAGTCTAAATTCTAAAACCTCCAAAAGTACACGACATGTATGACGTGTGCATGCATGAGAAACCTTGTTTAGGTTGATTTTCTAGAAAAAAAAATTTTCCTCGGTCTACATCACGCGAAAATAAAAGCTATAAAAGCACCAAGTTCCTTTGGCATTCTCCACGGCAGACTTGACTGACACAGGCCAATTGCCAATAACCAGCCGCCATTATGGATATAAATCAACCGAGACCTGTAACTCCACAGCCTCCTCAAGGTGGCAGCGGCAGCGGTTTCTCTGCAATTCTCACAGTCTTCTTATCCTTCATCGCCATCTTTGCCATGGTACGTACGTATTATATGTCAAACTATATCAACTTTTAACACAATGTATAAATATTCCACCGCCGCCGCTTTGTTTTTCATCGTCATCTTCCTTATTATCATCACATTCTTTCTCATTGATTTAATTTATTTCAATAGCGCTTGCTTTAGCATCTGATCCCTCACATTTTCTGCATTAACGATTCGTTTTCTCCAGTAATCACATTCGGCAGTGTTTGGTTAAAATTCAATTCCTCTTACTTTTAACAATAATATATATATAAATATATATATATATATACACACACATACATGAATCAAATTAGTGGAGGACTTTGTGCTTTTAGCCTACTTTAATTAGTTTGGCCTCATTGGATCTATGTTTGCTTGATTTGATGTTAAATATGACTTGTTAACAAAGCTTGCTTTATGCTTGTCGTTTAATTATTTAATAATTGAATTGGTGATTCATCTTGTATACTTCTAAGCAAAGGAACACATACTTCGAAATCTCTAGCTGTGTTCGTGTTAGAACAATAATTATTTTATGCATAAGATAAAGGGATTTATACTCTTTGACAGTGTAGATACATATATTTGATTCAAAAAATACCTTCTTGTGTTGGACACTTGTCAAATACGAACATGCCAATAAAAATAAAAACAATTTTGTATTAAAAATTATTCTTATTTTGGATATGTTTTTAAAGATTTTGATACTTGTTATTTGTTTTGAAAACTAGAATTAAACATAGACTATGTCTAAAATATCCCTAGAGATATTAATTAATTACTGTATTCCCATGCGTTCTAATTTTTCAAGAATTGTTGTGTTGTTGTGTCCCATGTTATGTCAGAATTCATACTTCTTAGCTTCTTAGATTAATTTCCATCTTAGTCTAAATAATAGTTATAGGGAACTACGTCGGGAGTAGTGTGTGATTGTAGAATACCTATTAACTCAAGAAAAAAATTATAAGATTGCTATACTACTAGTTATGTTCTATTGTAGAATACCTAATAAAATAAGACATTTAGCAGAATTGTAACCTTAAACTACAATCAAGTTTGTTACCAAACTTTGTTTAAAAAATTATATAGGAATTTATTTTCCAATTGCAAACTTGCAAATTAGAGTGCCTTTGCCAAATTTATTTATTTTTTGTGTTTTGCCTTTTGTTTTAGATTATTATTGTTATTTTTGCAAATAATCTAACTTTAACATTTTTACAATTAATTAGCTTTAAATTTTTGTTACACATTTAACATAAATATTACTAAATATTAAAATTTTTAATAAACATTATGTAAATAAGCTATTGCCAAACGTATTTTTGGTCACCTGTATCTCCCCAAATTCTTTTCATGATTTTATTTTCACAATCAGGAAAAAAATTTGTTGGATACCAAGTTCAGGAAGATTTTTCCAAAAAAAAAGTTTGGCTCTTTCCAATAAGACAAATACATTTCATAGCAAATATTACTCTAAGCTCGTTTGTAACCAAAAAAAAAAAAGTTTCGTTTGGCAGTGAAATTGGAAATAGCACTTGCGTTATCAATCAAAAAATTAAACGAAATTTCTTGTTATCGAATAGCCAGCAAGGAACTTTTATTTTTTATTTTTTATTTATAGGAAGCAAGAAGGATTTAGTATGGTTGTAATGTCAATATCATTTGTAAATTTTGAAAAAACGTACTAAGAATTTAATTTTTTATTTTCAGAAATGACATTTTAACCTTAAAATTCTTGATCCATAAACAAAATTTAATTAACATACCTATATAATCTTAACATTTCACTTGTTATTATAAAAGAAATTAAAGAAAGTAATATCTTATTTTAATAGTCAAATCAAAAGTCTTGTAACTCAACTAGATGGTATTTCTGATATTTCTAATGAAAACATTCAAGATTCAAATACTCCATCTTTCATTGCAACTATTGAATTATAAAAAAAAAATAAAAATAGTTAAAATTATATATATATATATATATATGTGGTACAAATAAAACTATTTGTATCATTTTTTTTTTTATAAAATACGGTTCCTTTTGAAGTTAATTTCCCATTTAGATCAAGTGTTTTTGAGAATCTCATGTAAGTCAAGGTTATCAAAGGATTAGAAGAAAAAAAAATGAATTAAACATAAATACCTTCACAGCTCGTAGAAAAAAGAAAAAAATTCAACTCGTAGAATGACAAAATTTCAGTACTTACAATGACAAATCTCTTCACAGCTCATAGAAAAAAGAAAAAAAAAATCATACTGAAATTTTTTAAAAATACTCTTTAATTAAAACAATTAATTTTATAATTAGAGAATAAGAAATAAAGAAAAGCTAATTCTTTATTTCAAACCATAACTAAAGGGAAAAAACACTTTCATCCCTTGAGTTTTTAAATAAATAACACTCCACTCATTCGGTTTTAGTGACAATATATTCCGATTTTTTTAAAATTATCTTCACCAAATTTTAATCATGCTTAGTAAAAAAAAAATTGATAATTTTAGAATAGAAATGCAAAGTTCATCAAGCACAAAAAGACTTACAACAACAAATCTCTCCACAACTCGTTGAAAAAGGAAAGAAAAAAAAAAGCAAAATTCATATTGAGGTTAAAAAAAAAAAATCTTTAATTAAAACACTTAACTTTAGAATTAGAGAATAAGAAATAATGAAAAGTTAATTCTTTATTCTTTTTAAAACCATTGTCACTCTTATTCACTTTCAAGTGCTTATTGGTCTTACTAAGTTACTAGAACTCTCACTTTGAACATTGTTCACATTCACTTCAGAATCGGTGTTAGTATAATTTCTAACTTGAATTTCCTCTTCAATTCGGAGACGTCCAAATTCCTCTAAAGTGAGATCTTCTGACATATTCGGAAGTTTCTTTCTATAATTATTCCAACTTAGTCGGAGGTTTGCAATAATTGCACCCACTTGGAATGATTCATGAATATTAATTGATAAATAAAAATAGTTTATTGACCATAATTTGCAACTCATACACTTGATCCAAAACTAAGATATTATCATTTGTTAGGACATATGTGTTTCACTTGTTAAGAACATACGTCATTCTTTGATGTAATTGACTAATCCTTTGACAAAACGCACTTTACTTATAATTGGGTAGATCTATGATGTGTTTAATAGTTCAAGAAACTGTGTTTCAAGATCAAATGTTGAAGTCATCAAAACTGTCCAAGAAACAACCTGAGAAGTGCAAGATTACTAACGCTCGACAGCTAGCATGTGTCGAAGTTTAAGAAGCTATTCAGCTCGTGTGCTCGACAACTGCTCGACAATTGCTCGACAACTCCCATCTGTCAAGGTTTATGAAAGAAACAGAAATTTCTGATATGTTTCCTTGGGATCCGTGAATATGTCTTTGGGCCTTCTTTTCTCCTAACCCTAGACATATAAAAGGATTATTTTAAGGGCCGTCAAAGAGTACACAAGTTGCACAAGTTTTGAGAAAAAGTTTGCTCAAGCAAATTGTGACCGAAGACAAAGTTTCACCCTTGTTCATCATTCTTGAAGATGTTGCTGTGTATGTGCACCATAGGGTTTTGTGACCAAGCATCTTCTTGATCTTCATAGTGGATGAATTGAAGAACTTTGCAGCCAATAATCTTCTCTAGTTAGTGATTGAAGTCGCGTATTGGAATCCGCGTAATTGGTTAGTCAGGTACTTGGGAGCCGTGCATCAAAAAGGGACATTGTCACTATAGAACAAGTCCAATTGGGTATTGAAGTAAGGGTTCATTTGTAGGTTGGTATAAGGTACTGAGATTCCTTTACTTGTAACCACTTGTTGTGATAATGGTGGAATTTCGGGAGTGGTGACCTGAAAATCACCCGGTGGAGTTTTTGCCGTGTAGGTTTTCCCTAGTTGTAAACAAATTACCGTGTCAAATTTATTTTCCGCTGCATTTAATTTAAGTGGTGATTTGTTTGTGTTACCACGTGTTTTGCATGTTAATTGAATTAATTAGTTAAACTTGGCTAATTAATTAATTTAATCATAAGGGGTCAATACGTTTTTGGCCTATCATCATTCATCTTAAAATCAAAGTACTTTTGAATAATAAATTTTTTTGTATCTATCTTCTCAGTTTGTACTTTGCCTTCAAAGCGTTCCAAATCTCCTTCGGTGATTTCATTGGTGTGAAGAGATCATAAAGACAATCCGAAAAAGGGTTAAGAATATGTCCTCTACATATAAGTTTGGCTTTCTCTCATTTCTTTCTTTGTACCTTGATCTCATCACTATTTTCATCACTTACAGTTGGAAAAGACATCGAATTTAAGTCCTAGTTCCATCAAAGAGATCTAATTTCACCAATTCATGATTCAACATCTTCAAAGTTGCAACATCGTTTACTCCTTCCATTGTAGGAAATTTTGACTAAGATTGTTGGAAACTCAAGGAGTAATAATGAAAAAACAAAGTGAACTCAATAAGCAAACAAAAAATTTGATAACTTGGAAGCACAATGAAATGTTATCCTTAGACAATATTTGCCCCTCACACAAGAGTTGCTAAAGGGTTATTACAAAATTTTCCTTAGGATATAACCAAGTTTATTGGATTCTACAAATAACAATTTTGCAGAAGACCCATTGGATTTCTTATGTCTTTACAAAGATTTGAGAGAGAATAAGCTAATTACAAGATGAATATAAACTACTATTTATACTCAATGAATTATTACCCTTCTATAGGTACCAATGGAGAGTTATATCAGTTTATTTAAATGTTCACAAGGTATTTAAAACCTTTTGAGATGTTCAGAATAATTGCCAGAAAATTTTGCAGAAAATTTTTTTTTTTTTTGGACTTTCGACCAGTCAATCATGATTTGAGAGAAGTAGATTGCCTAGAAAAATTCCACCATCGATTCGATTGGTCAAACAGGATTTTCAACTTGTCAAAATCCTTAAACAAGATTTTTTACTTATCATTTTATTTAAATGATATATTCTCCACACATGTATATAATTACAACATTTTCTTGTATATACCTATTTATACAATAATGGATTGGCTAGGGTGCAGTAAAGAACAAAGTGGTGGCAGTCAAATATTTATAGTGTTAAGAGTTGATACTTTGAGTAGGAGAGGTGCTATGTTTACAATATTTTTGGAATAAATTATAATTGGTAAGTTGTTTTTTGTTTTAATTTGAATCTCACAATCTAATTTACTTTTTTATTCACCCATAACAACCAATAAGAACCTAATATTAAAAATTTGTTGTAAAAGTATTGTGAAAATATTATAAACATAGTATTTCTCAATACGATTGAGAATCATTGAGAAAATCCACGATGGTTGGTTACTGTCAATCAATCTGTAGTGCTAACCGAAGGTTTGACTGATTGGCTTTGGCCTGGGCGTGCAGCGTGCCATATATATGAGCAAGGGACTATTTATTTCTTATTGGAGGAAAAATGTACAGGCAACCTCCACGTGGACTCATGGCAGAAAATCAACCAATATGAGACAGCCAACCACCATTATGAACACACATCTACCGAGACCCGTAGTTCCACAACCTCCTCAAGGCGGCGGAGGTTTCTCAGCAATTCTCAATGTCATATTATCCTTCATCGCCATCTTTGCCATGGTATTATCAAACTATATTATAACGCAAAATGAATATTTCAAATCACAATCTTTCATTGATTTTATATTTATTTAATAGCTCACATTATCTGTCTTATTATGTGTTTCAGGCTTTCAGCTTTAAGCTCGCATTTTGTTTCATGAAAATGATCCTTATTTCAATATTCATCTCAGTTGCTGGAATAAGTGTTTATATGATTTTATTTGAGTACATCTCTGACATGAATATAGATTTTGCAGATAGTGATTCCATCATCATCAACTATCAGGAATGGTTTTTCCATTCTGCACCAAGTTCCAGAAGGCCATGTTGGGGTTTACTGGAAAGGAGGTGCCCTTCAAAAGACGATTACAGATCCAGGTTTGACTACTGTCCTTTCTTTATGATTTTCATTCAGTAATTGCTTTCCTAGAACTTATGAAATTTCTGCATGCACTTAATTCTCAGGTTTTCATCTGAAGCTGCCTTTTATAACCCATTATGAGCCTGTTCAAGTAACCCTTCAGACAAATCAGGTGGAATTCGATGTTATGAAAATTGAGGAATTTCATCTTGTCATTCTAATGCTCAAATCTTTCTTGTGAGTATAATTGCAAGTTAGGGATATTCCTTGTGGTACAAAAGGAGGTGTCATGATCAAATTTGAGAAGATAGAGGTACAAACAGAAATATTTTCTTTTTGCCACAATTAACCTAAACTATATATATATATATATATATATTTTAATGTATGTCTCTATTTTGAAGTTTTTTTTAGAGAGTTTTAATCTCTGACATCTGCTCTTGATAATAACTCTTTATCATCAAACCAAAACACAAATCAATTTTTGGTGTAAGCGAGAATTAAATCTCAAATCTCTTATTTAACCATTAAAGACTTATTTCTCAAAAAAAAAAAAAAAAAAAACAGAGAGTTTACCAGTTAAGCTAACTGGAAACCACATTTCAAATTATTTTTTAGATATACTATATCATTGTATATTATGTACTCTATCATTTATAAGTTACCTAAATATTAAATGAAACGCGGTTTTTTTAACAACTTGTTGGTAGCCAAAAATTATAATTAATTCAATTATAAATTATAGATATGTTGTTAAAATGATTGAAAACTACATGAAATAAGAAGAAAAAAAAAGTATTACACTTGGAAAGATATTAGTATATTTTACATACACATCCAAAAATAAAATAAAAAATAGTAATGCTATTTACAACCTAATATATATATATCGTCACTCTTGACATATATTATAAGAGGATTATTACTTAATTTATTTGTTTATTATACTTAAACAAAAAAATAATTTAGACATTTAGTAACAAATTGAAGGGGCCAAGTTTTATTTTCCCAATGAGCTACTTGCAAGTATAGTTACATCATATGGTAATATAGATATTTTGCAAAATGTTTGGGGGGCCTTGGCCACCTCTAGTAGATGTTGCTGGGTACAGCTACAAGTTATTGCTCTTTATTAACATTATGGTTTACAAGTGCTCTAAGGTTTGAAATGCTCAGTTTCTACGCACTGATTATAATGCATTTTCAGGTTGTTAACCGGCTTCACAAGGACTATGTGCATGACACTCTGCTGAACTATGGGGTGCGATATGACAATATATGGATATATGACAAAATTCGTCACGAGATCAATCAGTTCTGCAACTCTCATTCTCTTCAGCAAGTTTACATTGATGTTTTCGATCAGGTATGTGTTGGGGATAATACACAAAGTAATAAAAAAAGAACAAAGTGAACACAAAAGACAAACAGAAAATTAGATAACTTGGAGGCATAAAATTATTATCTTTAGACAATATTTGTCCTCACATTATTGTTGATAAAGGGTTATCACAAATTTGTCTCTAGGATACAAACAAGTTTGGTGGGTTCTACAAATAGCAATTTTTGGAGAATACCTACATGATTTCTTGTGTTTCTTAGAAATTGATTTTTGGAAGAGAAAAGAATTAGTTGTCAAGTGAACATGAACCACTATTTATACCCATAGAGTTACAACCCGTTAAAGGCACCAATGGAGAGGTAAAACATTTCATAAAACCGTCCATAACGCTTAAAACATTTTCAAACGTTTAGAACAGCTACCAAAATATTCTGCAGAAATTCAGTTTTTACAAGTTTTGATCGATCGAAACAAATCGAACATCAATCGGAGGTTCTTTTTGAATAATCGAACAGGACTCAAACATCAATTGAGAGAGGCAAAAGCTCCAAATCAAATCCCTTGATTACTTCTATCAATTGAGCAAATCTTCAACCGATTGAAAAACCTGAATTTAGAATTTTCACTTTATCATTTAACTCAAATGAATACTCTACAAACTTATATATTATTATTACAACCTATCTATGTATATATCTATATATGCAACAATCTCCTACTAGGTTGTAATAATATATGTGTCACTTGATTAACATTCTATCATGCATAAAAGAAGGTGTCTTTCTACTTAAACCTCCGTTTAGTGTAATTGTCTCAAGACTCCAACAGAGTTTATGGTGGCTTGATGCTTAAACCAAAAACCTTATGTGTTGAAATCGGAAACAGCACACACATAAGAATATCCACAACAAATTTAGAAATTCACTATTGTTAGCACTATTATGGCCTTGTGCTCTTCCCGATTTAGTGAACTTTTACAAGAGAAAACTCTTTTACTCTTGCTAGAAGCAGCACCACTTCTACATTCACAAAGGTGAAGTTCCTTCTTATGTCTCTGTTACACAAACATTTATACTTTATGAACTTCATTAAGACTTCAAAACTCATCCTCTACAATATCATAATAGACTGCACTAATCCACCTGAATAAGACACAAATTTAGTGCTCTTACTAATCACGTATCAATAGTTTGTTGTTACCTTTTAAACCTCTTAAATTAAATTAGTTCGAGGTTAAGTTCCCACTAATGGTGATTCTTTTTAAAATGAGGGTTTTAGTCTCATTCCAATGGATATTACCCTAATCAAATCTTGAGACACCGCTTTTGTAAAAGGTCTTCCAAATTATTTGTTGGGAAATTTAGACCCCAGTTGATAAAATTAACAAGTTTTAAATCCAAGTTATTAATTAGATTTATTATCAATAAAACTTATTAAAATAAATAAACATCAATATCATGTCAAAAATAAATGCAGCGGAAAAGTAAATAAGACAAGATATGATGACCCAAGAAAACCAATGAAACTAACCAGTTTCACAGTAAAAAACCTGGGGGGAAACCTTCCTAAAAAGCAATCCACTATAGTAAAGAGAAGTTTCAGATCTAGTACAAAACCTTTGTCCCTAAACTCTACAATCCCCATAGATGAACTCACAGTAGAAACCTTCTACCACTTCAGAACCTCTGAACTCTTCAATATATGAATGTCACCATTTTATTGCACGAATCCCAGTACGTGACTAACCAATTGCGCGGATCCCAGTATGTGACTTAATCACCAACTAGAAGAAGATTGTTGGCTGCAAAATTCTTCACTTCATCAAGAATGAAGATTAAGAAGCACTTGGTTACAAAACCCTAAGGTGCAAAGACACAGTAGCTTCTTTCAGAGAGAATAAGGTATCAGTCACTTTTTGCATATGTTCTCCTTGTATTCTCTTATTCTCTTATGTGACGGCCTCTAAAATAAGTCTTATATAGGTCTAGGGTTGTGAGAAAAGAAACCCTACACAAATACATAAGCTTGGCACAAAAATCAGAACTGAAAATCTGAATTCCCGTAACCTCGATAGATACCTCGATCGATCGGGAGGTGTCGAGTTTTAAACCTCGATAGATAGCTAGGTGTCGAGGAGGTGTCGAGAAGACAGAAGATTTCTCGATCGATCCTCCAGTTGTCGAGAAGGTGTCGAGATTGCGATAAGAAAACACCTTAAGAACTCAATAGATAGCCAGCTGTCGAGAGGTGTCGAGCAGCTATCGAGATATCTGTCCACAGGTGTCGAGCTATCTATCCAGCTTTATTAAACACCTTTTCTTCACTTGTTTCTTGGTCCAATCTTCATAGCTTTAATACTACACTTGAACAACATGTTCCTTAAAGTATTAAACACATCCTAGATCTACCCAAATACAAGTAAAGTGCGTTTTGTCAAAGGATTAGCTAACTACATAAAATATGTCCTTAACATTATTATTTGACCTTACATAGACAATTGATATGGTACCAACTTCAATTAATTGTCTTATGTAACATGTCTTAGACCTATATGTCTAGACTTTCCATTATATATTTTGTTGTATGCTCTACCCAATGTAGTTTCACTATTGCAGTACACCGAAATGGTTGTTATCGGTTGTGACCACAGCTTTATGTCTAATAACATATTTCTTAGTTATTGTGCTTCTTTACCTACTGCCACCAAGGCTATAAATTCTGATTTCATGGTGGAGTGGGAAATACAAGTTTGTTTCTTAGATGTCCAAGAGATAACACCCCCACCAAGAGTGAATATCCAACTAGACTTGGACTTATTATCACTCACAGTAGTAATCCAATTAGCATCCAAATAACCTTCCAACACAACTGAAAATTAGGAATAAAAGAGTCCCAAACTTATAGTTTTCTTTAAATGACCAAGAACTCTAGCAATTGCTTTCCAATGATCCACACTTGGATTACTTGTAGATCTAGAAAGTTTGCACACTAAAAAAGATATGATTGGTCTTGTACTATGCATAGCATACGTCGTGCTACCTATAGCGCTAGCATACTCGAGTTGTGCTATTGCTCTTCTAGTGTTTTCACCCAATTTTATGCTCCATTTATAAGGTGTATTTGCTTCCTTTGTTTTAAGATGTTCAAATCTTTGAAGCACTTTTTCAATATAATGAGATTGACCTCATGCAAAACCCCCACTATGTCTTTTAATTTTGATTTTCAAAATAGTATCAACTTTATTTAAATCTTTCCTTTTAAACATAAAAGACAAAGTCTTTTTGGTTTCAAATACACCTTTCATATTTGTACCAAATATGAGTATATAATCCACATAAAGGCACATAATAACTCCATATTCCTTTGTAAATTTGGAATACATACATTTGTTGGCACAATTGTGCACAAAGCCATTCGACAAAATTAATGAGTCAATTTCTTATACCATTGTTTTGGAGCTTGTTTCAAGCCTTACAAAGACTTGATTAATTTGCAAACTTTCTTTTCATTTCTAGGAAGTACTAAACTCTCAAGTTGTTCCATGTAAACTTCATTATCGAGATCACAATTTAGGAAAGTTGTCTTTACATCCATTTGTTGTACAATTAACTTGTATACAGATACAAGTGCTAACAACACTCAAATAGACGTAATCTTAGTCATTGGTGCATAGGTATCAGAGTAGTTTATTACTTCCCTTTGTTTAAAGCCTTTTGCCACCAACCTTGCTTTAAAGGTTTGAATTGACCCATCGGTATTGAATTTTCTCCTAAATACCTATTTACAACCAATTGGTCTTGAACTAGGAGGTAGATCCACTCGGACCCAAGTATTATTAGATAATATGGAGTCTATCTCATCATTCACAGCTTCATTCCAATAAGCTAAATTTTTAGAAGCCATAGCTTCCTCAAATGTTTTAGGATCATCCTCTATATTAATTACTATGAGTATTTTATTTAGGATCACTTGTCTATTACCTTCAACAAGGTACGCTTGACCTTGATAAAAAATGAAATCTAGACCAAAGTCCTTTTCTTTTCTTACTCTTTGACTCTTTCTTTGTTCACTTGGTGAACCACTTTCAATCCTTTTAGTACTTCCCAAAATAGTATTAGGATTAGAGTCATCTTCTTGTGTTTGAGTGGGTATCTTGGCATCCATGGAAATCTTTACTGAATTTATCCACAATAAATTCAACATCTCTTGATTCCACCACTTTGGTCCCAACTTTGTTCTTTTCGGGTCAATCACTCTATAAAAGGCTAAACACCCTCACACTTTGATATAATCAAGGCTTGGTTTCCTTCCATTCCATAACTCATATGGAGATACTTTAGTCTTCTTGGAAAGTACTCTATTATGCACATGACATGCAGTAAGCAATGCCTTTCCCTACAAATTACTTAAGATCATGGCATTTTCCATTTCTACAAGAGTTCTATTTTTTATTTTAGCCAAACCGTTTTGTTGGAGTGTATAAGAGGATGAACTTTGTTGTATTATGTCATGTTCCTTACAAAATGAAGAAAAATCATTTGGAAAATGTTCACTACCTCTATCACTTCATAGGATCTTTATTTTCCTATCCTTTTGATTTTCTACTTTGATTTTATAACGTTTGAACATGTCAAATGATTCATCTTTATTTCTCTTCAAATATACATATATAAACTTAGAGAAATCATCAATGAATGTAATGATGTATCTTTTACCTCCTCTAGTTAACACACCATTCAGTTCACATTCATCTGAATGTACAAGTTCAAGCATATTAGGATTTCTATTTGACTTAGAAAAATGTTTCTTTGTCATACTTGCATGAATACAAATTTCACATTTCTTTTCATTATCATACTTATATGAAATTATACCGTGCTTTGACATAAACTTTAAGTATTTGAAATTTAAAAGCCCTAGTCTAGTATAACACAAATGAGAAGAATTAACAATATAAGCACAACCAAAACTTTATTAATAATACTTAGTTTGTACATCCCTTGCCTACAAATATCCCATTCTTGGACAAGATTAACTTGCCCGATTCAAGTTCAGCTTTTACACCATTCTTACATAACAAATTGGCAAATACAAGATTTTTCTTAATATCAGGTACATGAAAAACATTGGTCAAGATCAACATCTTACCGGAACTCATTTTCACTTCAACAATGCCTTTTCCATGAACCTTTGCTTTATTGTGGTTGCCCATCAGCTCTTATTATTCTATGGAAGACTCCTTAAAAGTCTTGAATTGTTCCTTGTTTTTGCACACATGCATCGTTGCACCTGAATTAAACCACTAATCAAAAGGATTTGCAATCACAATCATATGAACTTCAGTGATCATATCAACATATATGTCACTTACCATAGCAATAATGTCTTCAATGACATTTGTTTCACTGGCATTGCCATCTTCATCCTTTTTCTTGTTCGTTAAGACATTCGTGAATGTAATGGCATTTCTTTCCACAATGGAAACAAGCCCGATACTTCTTATCTCTGTTAGGATACAAGGAATTGTTCCTTTTCAAACCACTACCCCTTTTATTCAATTTCAAGTGCTTATTGGCTTTACTTGAACTCCCATTTTGAACATTGTTCACATTTACTTTAGAATTAGTGTTAGTACCATCTCTAACCCAACTTTCCTCTTCAATTCGGAGATGTCATCCGAATTATTCTAAAGTGAGATCTTCTGACATATACAGAAGCTTCTTCTTAAAATTATACCAACTTAGTAGGAGTTTTGCAATAATTGCACCCATTTGGAATGATTCAGGAATATTGATTGACAAATCACAAAGTTTATTGACCAAAATCTGTAACTTATGCGCCTGATCCAAAACTGAAATATTATCAATCATTTTACAATCAAAGTACTTTTGAAGAATAAATTTATTCATACCTATCTTTTTAGTTTTGTGCTTTGCCTCCAAAGCATTCCAAATCTCCTTCGGTAACTTCATTGATGTGTAGAGATCATAGAGTTGATCCAAAAGTGTGTTAAGAATGTGTCCTCTACAAATCAGTTCATCTTCCTTCCATTTCTTTCTTTGTGCCTTGATCTCATCACTATCTTCATCACTTGCAGTAGGAAAAGGCATCAAATTTAGGTCCAAGACATAGAACTCTCCTATTAGTCAGATAGATGCGATCGTTAGAGATTCAAGATTCTTGGTTGGACTGATTCAAAAGTTTCAGTATAGTGAGTAGAAATTTCATCTTATCTTTCCACCAATAGAAATTGGTTCCATCAAAGCAAATCCAATTTCACCAATTCATGATTCAACATCTTCAATGTTATAACATCACTTGCTTCTTCCATTGTAACAAATATTGTCTAAGATTGTTAGGAATAATACACTAAATAATTAAGAAAGAACAAAGTGAACACAAGATAAACAAAAAATTAGATAACTTGGAGGCACAAAATTGTTCCTTAGACAATATTTGCCCCACACTATTGTTGCTAAAGGATTATCACAAATTTGTCCCTAGGATACAATCAAGTTTGTTGGGTTTTACAAATAGCAATTTTTGGAGAATACATACAAGATTTCTTGTGTTTCTTAGATCTTGATTTTCGAGGGAGAAAGAATTGGTTATCAGTGAACATGAACCACTATTTATACCCATAGGGTTATAACCCTTCAAAGGGCACCAATGAAGAGCTAAAAAATGTTTCATAAAACTGTCCACAAGGCTAAAAACATTTTCAAACGTTCAGAACAGTTACCAAAAAATTCTGCAGAAATTCAATTTTTACTAGCTTCAATCGATCGAAAAGAATTGAACATTAATTAAAGGTTCTTTTCAACCAATTGAACAAGAATCGAACATTAATCAAGAGAGGCAAAAGCTCCAAATCAAATTCCTTGATCACTTCGATTGATCGAGCAAATCTTCGACCGATCGAAAAACTTGAATTTAGAATTTTCAATTTATCATTTTACATAAATGAATACTCTCCAAATTTATATATTGTCATTACAACCTATTCAAGTATATATCTATATCTACAACAGTATGGATGCTAAAGAAAACATACCCTTTAAAGCCATAAATGAACATATTTTGGGAGCTTGTTGTTTAGAGCCTGTTTGGATTGGGTGTTTCCATGACTCAATTCTCTGTTTCCATAACTCAATTCTCAAAAATGGGGGGACCCATACAAAAAGCTTGTTTGCCTTCATTATTTTTTGTTTCCATAACTCTGTTTTCAGTTCTCAATTCTCACATTTTTGAGTTATGAGTTGTGGAAACTGAAAACAACTTTTGGCTGTTTTCAGTTTTCAATTTTCAATTCTCAATGGCAATCTTGTAAATATCATGCAATATCTGGTCCCACCTCTGACTTTTGCTCCCTTTTATTTTCTTTTCTCTTTTTTTATCTTTTCCTTTTCTCTTCACTGGTCCGGGTCTCCTTCTTCTTTTCACTTCTGGGTTTCTTTTCTATTCTCCTTTCTTTTCTTTTCTTTTCACGTTGGTTTCTGAGTTTGATTTTTTTTTTCTTTCCTTTTCCTGGGTTTGGTCTCCCCGGTCTTCATCCTTTTTTTTTTTTTTCCTTTTCCTGGGTTCGGTCTCCCCGGTGTAAACCACCACCACCTTCGCTACTCTGCGTGGAGACGAGGACTTGAACCAGAGCTCGAAGTCCCGGCGCGCCGATGTTCATCTCCCCGATGGGATGTGAAATGCTTACTGGGAAATCTCCCCGGTGTTCATCCTCTTTTTTTTTTTTTTTTCCTTTTCCTGGGTTCGGTCTCCCCGATCTGCGGTGGTGGGTAAGTTAAGAGCTGAAAATATAGAAGAGCCCGGGACAATCTCCGAGTTTGACTCGATTGAGGGTTTTAAACGCTTGTGTTCTCTAGAGGATGGGGATTCGATTTGGGTTTGGGTTTGAATTTGGGGTTGACTGTACAAAGCTTTACCTGGAATAACTTTGAGATCGTAATCGGAAGAGGAGGATTCGTCAAAAACTTGGGTTTGTGGGTACTGGGCCATGTCTGAAGCTCGTAATCGGTGATCGGAAGAGGAGGATCGTAATCGGAAGAGGAGGATTCGTCAACCTCGGCCATGTCTGAAGCTCGAACTCGGTGATCTGAGTATTTTTTTCTTCCTTTCTTCTTTCACTAGTTCGGGTTTGTGGGTACTGGGTTTTCCTGGGTTCCTAACATCAACATCAATGGCTTGGGCAGATTTGAGTTTGCTTTTTTTTTTTCTTTTTTTTTTTTTCATGATTGAGAAATCTGGGTTTGATATGGAATATATTTATGCATGTTTAATTTTGTTCTGGATGAGAAATCTGAGATGAGAAAGGTGAAAAGGGAGAAAAATGAAAAATGAAAAAAGAACGAACTGAAGAACTAAGAAAGAAGAAAGAAAAATGGAGAAAAAAAAAATCTGACCAAGTGACAGAGGTGGGGTCCATGAATAGTGTGAAAAATATTGAGTTATTGAAATAGAATGATGATGCCAAACGGGTATTAATTTTAAGTGATGAGTGATGAGTGATGGGTGATGAGTGATGAGTGATGAATGATGAGTGATGGAAATTGAGTGACGGAAATTGAGTGAGCAAAAATGTTTGGCCAAACAGGCTCTTAGCTTTACACTATAAGAAGTCTTCCAAGTGCTATTAAAGTACTGTACTTTTCTTCTTTTGCTTTAGTAGTTTAATTTGATAGATTGTTTAGCATATTGAAATCTTAAACTTAAAGTAGTGCCATGTTCACTTCCAAGGATTATTTCTCTACGGGAATCTATGTTGGTGTTAAGTTGCCAGCATTATTAAAGAGCTGCTTACTATACTTCATATAGTTGTGTAACATTTTGGTACCGCTTGCAGTGCAGTGGTTATCAAATCCTTTTCTATTTGTTTATAGAGTAAATTACAACTTAATTACCCATATATGGTTTGATCGAAATTTAAGTTGATTATTTATAGTTTAAAATTTGATGCTTTACCCATTGAGATTTGACCAAAATTTAAGTTTGTTACCTATGGTTTGAAATTTCATGATACAAGTGTTTTGCTGGATTCTTTTTTATTTTATTTGATGTTGTATTTTTATATTTTTTGTGATTTTGGATGAGAGAAACATAAAAGTAGAGCAAAATTACATACTTAGCATTGTTTTTAAGAGAGGTGAGTTCAAAGACTCTAACTAAGCTAACCACATGTGGGTAGAGTGTTAAATTTTAAACCACAAGTAATTTAAATTTCAGCCAAATCACAAGTGAGTAAATTATAATTTACCATTATTTATTTCATGTTATATTTACAAAGCATGTAACTCTCACAGATTGCCGAAAAGATGAAAGATGCTCTCCAAGGTGACTGCACACGTTATGCCCCAGGTATTGAAATCATGAGTGTTCGCGTTACAAAGCCAATCATCCCGGAAAGCATAAAACGCAATTTTGAACAGATGGAAGAGGAACGCACTAAGGTTTAGTTTCTTTTCCTGAATACGAGAAAATGTCCTTTTACTTTTTTAAAAAAAAAAAAAATTCCTCAGTTAGTTAAGCAAAGGAAATAGACACACACGCAAAATATGATTCTAGATATGCCGATTCTTTACAAATTAAATGCGTTTTTAATGTCCTTTAAACAGTTTAAACCAGTTAGCCTTGGTCCAACGAGCAGTCGAGCACTAACATCACAAGCTTTTTTCCTTATACCCAATTGTTGCTCATGCATGTGTTTGCACCCACAACCAGTCAATGACAAATATATTGGATAATTTATTATGTAAAAAGCCTCAAAAGTTAATAGAGTGCATCATTCTATGTTTTATGTTGATATTACTTTGTTAGGTCGTAATTGCTATTGAGAAACTGAAAGTGGTTGAGAAAGAGGTAGAGATAAATATTAAAAAGGCTATCAGTGAAGCTGAGAAGAGTGCAAATGTGAGCAAAATACTTATGAAGCAGCAAGAAATTGAGAACCAGATGTACATGGCTCGGGAAAAAAGTTTAGCTGATACAGATTTCTACCGGTGAATGTTCCGTTCACTTTTCAGTTTAAAAGACATGGATATGGTACTTTAGAAATGACTAATGTTATTGCTCTCTCTACGTTTTTAGTTTATCGAAGGAAGTTGAGGCAAACAAGTTGAAGCTTACACCGCAATTTCTTGAGCTTAAATTCATCGAGTCCATAGCTGCAGATAAAAAACTTTCATTCGAGGAAAAGGTCTTCGCTTTCTCTCTTGTGCGTATATGTCTGTGTGCACGCAAGCTGCTTGGGTACTTCCCGTTCCTGCAACAGCTGAATGTCTAATGTGCGGTGAATCCACAACACCACTCAATAAATAAATAAATAAAAAGTGTTCTAATTAGTTAAAATCTCTGGTTATTAAATAAAATATTTGATATTCGAATCTTGTCTATCTAAAAAAGAAAAACAATTATCGTTAACCATCATCATAAAATATCCTCTATTTTTAGGGGATGAGTTGCACGCCTTTGCTAGTGGGACTAATAGTTTTTTTTATAGAGGGGGTGTACGTGACAAGTCTTTTTTATTTTTTATTTAGTAATAATGTAAATTACACCTTAAAATCAAGTTGTTTGGTATGCTTAGATGAAAGCAACTTCATGTTTGTTACTTTTTATTAAAAATTTTTGTTAAAAATACTGTAAAAAAAAGTCAATAACAATATATAAAATAAAGTGATTGCTTTTTTTTTTTTTTAACCATAAATGTGGACCCGCAAATAGTGATATTATGAATTATCCTAAGGACAAAATAATATTTTACTGTTGCAAAGCTAAATGCACATGAGACGCATCAATCAGAGTGATGTAATTGCAATGGAATTTAGTCCTCATCAATGAAAGTTCTGATACAGATTGACAATCAAAAAAAAAAAAAAAAGAAATAGTCCCTGTGGAAAAAAAGCCAAACGCACGAATTGCCAACAGTAAACCGAAAGCTAGTTGAAAACAAAAGCGTGGGATCCCCAAACAGTGTTATGGGAACCACAAACAGTATAGATAAAAGACTCACTTTCCTTAAATAGTATTTTCAAGCATTTAATTATTGACATCTAAATGGTATTTCTGAACTAGGTTTTGCTTGATTTAGCAATGGTAGCTAGTATTAGACTAAAATTTTCAAGGTGGATTACAAAATTTTCTGGACAGTGACTCAGAAAAGTAGATCTAGCGCCTCACAACTTCATATCTTTACATTGATATCATTAAAATCCTGACCGTGTTTTTGTACCACCATTAATTCTAGCTACTCACACTACAAAATCCCTTCCATTAACTAAAGTTGTATAGACCGCTTTTCCAGGTACAGCTTCTATTGCTGGTCTGCATTGCATTCTTATTCAGCTGCTCATAAAAGGAAAAGAAAAGCATTTGTATGTGTTTTGGTCTCATTTGTTCCTGTGAAAAAAGAAAATTTTGTTTGACAAGAGTTTTGGTCCCAAGCTTCATCATCAGCATTTCTAGCAAGAAATTTGGCTAAGCATATCACATTCAAACACTAGTAGATGTTTGAATACAATCTTGCCATTCCTTTCAATGAAAATGATTCCTTGTCAGCTGCAGCCCCAGGAATTTGAAAGGCCCTACTTTTATAGATAACATGCAATATTGTATACATAAAGTTTCATTTCCAACAACAATTTTAGGGTCGGATTCAACAGACCAGTGATCAAAGTTGCAACATAAATAAAGTGTAAATTAGTTTTTGGAAAAACTCTTTACAAGATATGGTTATTGTGCTAATAATTCTCATCAAAACTAATACTTTGATTACTAAAACAGGATACATAACAATGATAACGGGAGTCCTCTGAATCTTAAAAAGCACTAAACCATTTTGATACTGAAGCATGCAGTATTGTTCTTCTATCCAACTTCCTCATCAATTTGTAGAAAGAAGCAAGAAATTTACAACAGGATGCAGATTCCATTTTGGCAAGCAAACAATCGGATGCAAATACAGGAAATTAAGCAATTCCTGAATGGGCAATTGAAGCATCACACGGATGTGAAATTGATTATAATAGTTTTCTATGCAAGACGATGTTAATAAGTTACATATTTAATTCAGTTTTAATGCATACAATGATACAAATAAAATGACTGGCAGCATCTATCTCAATTACGAATAAGTTTCTTGCCTAACAAATAATAAAAAGATGGCTTATCATCTTCAAGCAAAATGGAATGCAAATTGTGATAGTCTTTTACATTTACAAAAATTACCTTGAACTAGTGGAAAGTGGACTTCAATATTGGGAAACACATTCAGCCTCTTTATAGCAATCTTCATGAACAAAATCCACAATCAATTTGGCAACTGAGTTTGGCCTCTCAACATGAGGAAGATGACCACAATCTGGTATTTGATGTATAGTTGCATTTGGCAGTTCACAGTGCAGTCTCTGCATAATGCACCAAAGAATTAAGCAAATCTGTTATTCCAACTGAAACCTGAGCATGTTTTCCATTACTTATCTGTTGCATTCTATCTATGCTTTATATCCATAAAATAAACTAACCACTGCAAGCTTGTTACTAATGATCTGGTCATCCTCACCCCATATGATAAGTGTCTTCTGCTTTACCTGGTAAACAAAATTGAAAACAGCATTTTCAGAGACAGTAAAATTTTGTGGCATTCAATTGAGATATGAAATTTTCATTAGAAGGGGATAGAGAGGTGGGAGGTGAAGAGGTAAAAACTAAGTATATGCCAATAAACCTTCTTCTGGAAATAAACGCAGATTCATTCCCACACAAAATTTAAGGAACACTCTTATCAGGATCCTCTCTCTCTCTCTCTCATACACACACGAATAGTACATCTTCAATTATTCTTGTCATGGATAATTTATTTAACAACTTTGAGCTCAAAATGGCAACTCCAATGATATGTGAGGAAGACAAGCGACTTGTAGGAAATTTCATGCTTAGACCCACCAAACTTATGTCATGGACACCTGCCATGTGTTCTACACCAGCAAAAGAGGGGGGGGGGGGGGGGGGTGGTGGTGGTGAGAGGGGTTTAGAAAACTTCCACTAATAAATTTATTATTGTTGTTATTTTAAAAAAAAAATTCTCAAAGAACTTAAGGATCCAGAAAAGAGATTGGGAAGAGCAGCACAAATTAAAAAACCGAGGCAGTTGCATTTGCCAATTAAATTTCCCATGGAGATCATTCAGAAGTTGCTGCAGGGATTTATTGACCATCTTTTGGGGCACCAGAAAGTTAAAAAGATCAAGCAATAAGAGAAATGAAATGCCTGAAAATGAATGAAGGATCTATGACCTCTTGGACACAATGTCCTTTTCCATGAACCATCAAATGTTCTCCTTGACATGCACCATAGTCCATAGATCTCTGTTATATGCAAACTTAAGTTTCCCCTCCTCTAAGCATTGTTCCCACTCCATTTTTTTTATAACAAGGGTCCTCTTTTGTTTATACAGGACAAAATGACACAATAACATTTGTTGATTTAAATGGCAAAGCAATTTGGCATATACCTGTTGTATCTGTGCACTAACATTATAACCCCCACTAATCATAAAATCCACAGTTGCATCTTCCCACCAAGGATATAGACAATGCAAGCGGCCCACCTAGATTAGATAACAGGAAAAAAATATCATTAGATCCAAGATCACCAATGCAGCACCCCATATTTTTAAAGATATTATGATACAGTAAGACTAATGACATAAAAACTAGAACTTTTTCTGAGTATACACTCACATTAGTCCAATCTAAGCTGGTACCAAATGAGATGCCAGTGAAGGCCAAAACATTTACATATAAGCGCAGCGGGATGCTCTTCAATAAATAAACCTGATCCAAAAAGAGTGTTCACAGTCATTGTTAATTAATGTATAACACAACCTTCCCCCCACCCCCCCCCCCCCCCCCCCCCCCCACAAAAAAAAAGGGTTATGCATAACTAAAGAAGGCTTATTTTGCTTTGCTTTTAAATTTTAACATCTAACTTCCTTTTTTTTTTTTGAAGACAACTATGGTCATATTATCTACTTTGCATTTGTATAAGTGACTTACTAGAATCCATTATTGCAAAGTACTTAGTCATAATAGGTGCTGTTAGAGAAGAAAACACAATCAACAGTTTTTATAATGTTAGGTGATAAATAAAAGGATAGCATACCAAAACCAGAACATATCATCTGCATTAGTTGATCTTTAATGTTTAATGGTTAATTCTGAGACACTTTCACATGTAATTAAAATGTTAAAATTACAGATTGTACGAGGTGAACCATGTATAAAAAAATGCAAAATGCAATATGCAAGGTGCTGAGGCAATTATAACGCTTGCTTCTCCTCTCTCACATTTTTGCGGGCGAGTCCAAAAAGCAAGAGGCAACAGTCGTTCATTTGGTTGGAAAACCAATAAATATCCCTGAATTGAAGGTGACTACTCACTACATATATTATCCACTATCAACTCTTGTAAACCTGATGGACCTCAGAAACTAGAAAGTTTCAATTTTTGGTAATTTTCCTTCAGGTAAATTAATAAGAATAGCATGATGCGAAGCTTATATCTGATCAAAATTATTTGAGAATTCTCCTGTTTCTGAAGCCTCTCATAGAAAAGCCTGAAGCATTACTATGTATCGACATTTGAGAATCAAGTATACAAGCTTCATATATGATGAAAAAATGAGTCCATATTAACATCTAAACACAAGCATCATAATCAATGATTAACTAAAGGGATCATGTGTGGCTAAGCACTCACGCAGAGGGTGTTGAGTTAGATAGTGGCAATATGAGGGAAAGTATTCAGGTGGTTTGTATAAAGAATAATATAATTCATTTGAAGAAGAAGAAGCCATGATCTCACCTCCAGCTTATTCCTATAAGGAGGAGAGATGCCATTTGAGCAGTGCATGTGTACTTAACAATAAAAATAGATAAATTGACTGAAGACATCACTAACAGAAAGGAAACCTCTAAATAAAACAATGTTAACATAAGTTAAGGCTCAGGCAATGAGCCAAAAAAACATGACTTTTGTGACGTGATGGCCTTAAATAAATTTTGATAGCAGAAATAATTTAAAATTGTTAGTAGTCTGGACTAATAGATTTATGGAAAGACTCACCCCAGCATATGCTGCAATTCTGGGTAAAGTTGCTAGATTTCCTGTGCCTTCTGCATACACACTTGCATCAATTAAAACCAGCTTCTCAACCTGAAAAAGGTGAACTAGAAACAATGATGTTTCATAGAACGTTAGAGGGTGGATCGAGGTTCATAATCATAAGTTCAATTATTCAATATACTCACGGCTTCTGGATGGTTAGCTACAAAGTCAATTGCAACAGCAGCACCAAGGCTTGGTCCAACCAATATCATCGGCCTTTGGATGTGTGATTTCCAAAGCTATTGTTGAGATGAGACAAGTCCATTAAAGGATAAAACATGATGTATGTGAACAAGGTGCTATCATTATGTACTGGAGATAGGTTCTTCTGCCAATGATATGCCCACAAAACTCAAACATGCAATGGATTCTCGATTTCATTTAAACTGATTAATAGAATATATTGAATCAAAGCTTCATAACAATGCCAGCAAAACTTAGCCACATCACTAACTTATAAAGGACATGCAAATAAGCTGTCAAAGTGTCATATGTTATCATTGGCCTTTTGATGTGTGATTTCCAAAGCTGTTGTCGAGATAAGATGAGATAAATCCAATTAAGGATAAAATATGATGTATGTAAACGAGGTGCTATCATTATGCACTGGAGATAGGTTCTTCTACCAATGACATGATGATATGCCCATAAAATGCAAACATGCAATTGACTGTCAATTTTATTTAAACTAATACAAAGAATATATTGACTCAAAGCTTCATAACAATGCCAGAAAAACTTAGCCATATCACTTATAAAGGACATGCAAAAATGCTGTCAAAGTGTCATATGTATGTTTTAGGCTTCCTATTATATTTAAAGCTTCCATCACAATACAAATTTGGTGATAAGATTTCCTTCATATACACAAGAATAAAAGACATCCATGAAGCAATAAGAAGTACCTGATAAAAGTGTTCACGCTTAGATGCCATGTTACATGGTGGAAGCCTTTCTGACACGTGAAACAAGAAACAAAGCATTTTTTCTTAAAAAAGAGTAAACTCGCAACAACAACAAAGCTTTAGTCCGAGAAAGGATATGCCAAGTATGTCTAGAGCCCAAGTAAATGCTAAGTTGCTAATAGGCCAAAAAACCCATACACACATACACACACACAAAAGCAGATAAAACAAACCTAAATCAGAGAAACCCCAACCAAGTATGTCCACAGCCCAAGTCTCTAAACCAGCCTCCTCAAGCAACGGATATGTGTACCTCCATTCTAAACAGGAGCTGAATAATAAGATCTAGTGGTGAACTACATAGACAAATTAAGCAAATGAATTCTTTCAAAACAGTAATGCTAAAGACCTGTCAAAACCATGGAGAAGAACCACTGGACTTGTCTTGCTCTGTATTAATGGCCTCACACAACTGCTCATGATACTATTATCCGAGAAGCTGACCTGCAATTTTTGGCAAGCACAATGTATTAAAAAGGATATATGCAGTCACAAATACGAAATATTATATCTTGGGAGTCAAGTAGGCTCAAGTATAGACTACGGGAAGTATGTTACGGTTGAAGAAAAATCCTCCGTCCTGCTAAGAGTGTTCCACTTTATACTCTACCAACTATAGTATGACGTGTCAGATATATTTTTTTAACTTTATACTTCAATTAATTTATAAAGAAAAACCAGGAGAAGTGGCAGGCTACGAGTGGTGGAGTATAAAATGGAACACCCACGTTGGGACAAAGGATGTTTATTCATTATGTATTGTTATTCCACCTAATGCATAATGTATAGCTAATAGAATATATATATATATATATATATATATAGTGTACTTCTAGAGTTAAGTTGTTAACATACCTTAAGATTAGATGGACAATAAGTCTTATAAAAATCAATAATAAATGGAAAATGTATAGGAAATAAGTAAATGCATGAATAGTTTTGGGAAAAAGGGGAATTCAAGGCTTGGCCGATGTTAAAATAATAGTTAAATATTCTCTTAATTCCATTCATCCCATCTATTTTGTTATTTCTCTATTCTATTTTGGAATGTCCCAAATGGACACACCCAATAATGGGTGGTATGATCTTCTTTGAAGGACGAATTTACACATAATATTGATAATTTTCCTAACTTATCTTTTAGCCTATTTGAAGAGAAATGTTATGTCTACAAAGATTTCAAAACACTTTCAGAACAAATAATAAGCTGCAGGTTGCTACAGATTGTTATTAGTGGACAAAAAAGTATAAAATAATGTTCTAGCTAGTAATATATAGTATCATACTTCAGCATTGTTTTACACAGGACACTAAAATATTAAACAACGCTACAAAATTCTAAGAGCAAATAAGAAGAGTGAGAGAGTTTACGTACAGGTACAGGAAGTCTGTCAATCCTCGTGGCGAGTTTACGAGCGAAAGTGTCTTTGATATTCTCCACTTGTTTCGGGAGAAACGAAGGGAACGACAACTCAGCGTAACACACTGCCCCACCACTGCGTTTCTTCGCCATCGCCATTGTTATTGTTGCTGCTGATGGTGCTGCTGCAAAGCTCGCTGTGAGGGCCACCATGTTTTCGTTTGCTCACCCGCCTGGGAAGTTAGCATTACCCAGCCGACTTCACGAACTCCAACTCCAACGCACTCTGCTCTCTCTTCTTCTCTATCTGTAGATAAAATATGCGGCGGTGGAGTGCTTCTAAAAAATGAGGAAAAAAAAAACAAAAAAAACAAAATCTAAATGTAGTGAGGTATTGGGCCAGCCGAACAGGCCCAGAAACACTGAGAGGCCTTTTAAGAAGATCTCTGTGTCCATAGTTTTTTTACCTATGGATTGTCTAATAATGTACCATGTTTCCGATGCATATAACTACCTTTCTCAGTGAATTGGCTTGTGGGGGTCCATTTCATGTGGGCCGACGATTTTATGAGGTAATTATTAAGTATTTTTTAAGTACAGTGACGTGATGTTCTCTCCTCTTACATTTATAATAGATTTCATTAATTAAATTCATAGTAGAATTCATTATAAATGTGAGAAGATAAAGTACCACAACTTGTATCAGTTTCTAATTATATGTATTAGATAGATAGTATCATCTTTCCATGGCTACTAGTCGTGTAAGTTAGCATACTCATAGTAATTTTTGTGATAACTCAGATATTATGCTTATAATAATGCTAAAGGTGTAAGTTTTTTCACCACTTGTTAATATAGTAAAATTGTAATTGGAATAACATTACTTTTACGTGCATTTATCACTAACACTATTATACTAGGGGAGGGGGAAGTGAGGGTTTAAATCACTAATAACTAATAAGGGAATAATAAAAGATATCATTATCACTGAACTTTCATTTGAATCCTAACATGTTAGTTTTGTTGAGGATTTCATTTAATAGCAATATCTTCTTTTTATATACTATTCACAATTTGTCATATTAGTAAGTTGCAACAATAACAATATCACTTTCATACTTAAGCCAAAACCCTTGTTGAGGATAGACCCGTAAATGCAGCCAACAATCATAACACAAGCATTACTGATTTGAGTATTCAACCACTGCCACTCAAATGGTCATCCCCATCCATGTTTCTGTTCTTATGTATTATCGGTAATTTTTTTTTCTATAATGTAGATCATTTAATAGGCTAAGAATCTCCTATATGATAGAAAATTGAGTGGAAAATGAATGAGTTTACTGATGATACAACCTATAGACAAATGTCCTTTTAGTACAAATAGACGCTAAAAATACAAAAGAATAATAATAATAATGTTTTTTTTTTTACTATTTACAATACTTGTTTGGCACTTATTGATTACAAGAGTCAGCCCACCATGTACAGTTGTTCCTTTACTGTTTATAAAGGGGTCAAATACTTATTTACACTAGAAAAATAAGGGCATCATCTCAAATTGATATTATTTACCATCAAATATACCAAATTTGCAATAGTAAGAAAGAAATTGTGCAATTTTGTGTGAACTAATTTTATTGTAGATGTTATTTTTCTTTCCCCAAATAATTGAGTTGTTTTTTTTAAGGGAATGATAATGGTTCAGATTTGGAAGAAATCAAGTTCTTCCATCCCAAATCCTTTAACTATTTTACATACAAAACCCTAGTAAATTCTAGGAATTGCATCATAAACTCATCCCATTTATATTTAAAAATGTCAAACCAAAGCTTGCCTATTCCTCTTAGAAATTAAATTTTGTAAGGACGTGATGTAAAACTCATATTTTACCTCTCCAATTCTAACATGCTACATCATCTTATTATATATTTAAGAATAAGCACAATTATACCCAATCAATTCTAATACTCATATATAAATTCAATCAAATTGGAAATTTATTGAGATGTTGTTAGGTGTGGTAGGATATATTGAATTTTAAGTAAAATGCTAATGTGGCAATCATTATTGGATGGTGTAAAATAGAAATTTTCCATCCCATCCTTACTCAATTCAGAGTCTTTATCTTATCATGTGTTTGCTCAAATGTCTATTGAGTTAATGGAATTGGAGGGGCTCAGATTGAGTAAGCCCATAGTTGGGGCTTAGGCCTTTTTTTCCTAAGTTTGGGCTCCTAGGCTATAATCAAGGGGGGACAACTCTAGGCATACAAAAACCTTGAATTCAAGGCATAATTTACGTTAAAAAAAAAAAAATGACTCTTCCTTTAAAAAAGCCAGTCATTCCCTTTGGCCAAATTACAGTCATCCCCCTAAAAAACCGATGTGTTACTTTGAAGATTTCCCCACATAAAATTTCACTGATCTTAGTCATTTTACCATTTGAGAGCATCTTCGGCCAACCCAAGGTACGTTGAGGAATTTTCCTTTGTTTTGTAAAGTACACTATAAAGTTAGGTCAAGGGGATCTTATTCGTTTATCCCGGGCTGTTTCCTTTTGTGGCTTTATTTGTTATTTCTACTTTCACCTATAGGACTAAAGTAATGAGTAAGGATCGGTTCGGTGTCCAATTATATGTGTTCTAATTGGATCTAGTGCAATTGAACACTGAACCTAAGTCAAGTTCTAAAGTAATTGCAGAACTCTATTATTTTCCTTCCTCTAATAGAATTTTAACCCAAGAAAAAAAAAGCTAAACGGAATAAAATAATTGCTTCTTTTATTTGTTAGGTGATGATCAAGACTCTTGACAAAAATTTTTTTTTTTCCCTAAATAACTTTAACAACTATTTGTTGTCCCATGTTGTCTACTTTCTCTCCAACTTATTAAGTACTCTTCCTTTCTTCATCATTTTCCACTTCTCATCTCAAATGATTCGTTTTTGCTTTTTTCTTTTTTTCTTTTTTCCCCCGGGGGTGCAGAGACAGCTTGGTTGATTTTTTTTTTTTTTAAATCAAAATATATATGAATCTAAAATTTTATAATCTTACATGACTTATTTATTTCTCTTTGTTTTTAAAAATATTTTATTAATTTTTTTAATTTAAGTTTGTGGTATATTTTTGTGTTAATACTGCATCTATATATATATATATATATATATATATATATATAAACTATGATTGCAAATCACTTGTTAAACCAAAAAAAAAAAACAATGACTTGTATGCGGGCCTATTTGATTCGAAATCACCAAACACATATGACGATTAACACATGGAATGATTGGATAAAGCTTACACGACAAACTAAGGGAGCTGAATCATGAATAGGTCATGGCCCCATTATTAATAATTTAACTGAATAGTTCCTCCATTTCTTTACAAGTATGAGGATGGGACTATGCAAATTTCAATGTAATGCATAGGCTGAATCCCAAAAGAAATTGTACCTCGGACCTACCAAATATGGAAGAATTGGTATAAGCCATATGGGGTCATTGCACTGTTAAAAAAAGAAAAGAAAAATGGGTCCTTACTTTTTATGGACATGCTGAGTCCTACATTCTAAGATATGTATAATATGACCATTTGATTTTGACTAAGAGAATCGCATGCAATTATTAAAATATTCAAACCAGTTATAATAAGATTATATGTTGCAGTAAGTGATGAAGCCAGGAATTCAATTTAGGGAGGGCAATGTTGAAAGCAAAATTAATCTAAAAAAATTAATTGATATTATTAGCAAACTAAATACACAAATATATATTAATGTAATTTGGAGATTAATCTAAATAAATAGAGTTTAAACTATCAATTTTATTTCTTAAAATAAATTACTGTAAAAGTGTTAAGAGTATAACAATGTACTAGTAAGTTTGTATCCTCACTACCTTGAATGCTATTAAAAAATAATGTTGAATTCAACATTTTTTCTCTATTCTTTTAAGCAATTAAAATTTGGATTATAGCAAAAACAAGATTGAAAAAAAATTAAAAAATAAGAAAAAGAGTGGAGACTATGGTTTTAGTGGTATATATGAATATAGTAGGCCATTTTTTTTTATAAAAAAAATAATGATTATGTAGAACCCACCAAGAGGAGAGTTGGTATTTTCACAAGTTGACACTGGGAATTATACAACTAATAGACAATAAAATAGTGTAAGTGGTGGACATAAATAAAAATTAAATGTTCAATAACTGTGAAATTTATTGTGAGAAATACTGTATATACTATATAGTATTGCTCTGACAATTATGAAATTTTTTATGAAAAAAATTGAGTAAATTTATTATTTACTATTAGTAGTTTGGAAACTTGTTATAAGGACAATACTTTTAGTCTTATGTGGGGCCATTGAACTTTGTTTTCATTGGAAAAAGATGAAAATGTGCTATGTACTTATACAAAACATTAGATTGCTTTCTTTTAGAAGTAGAGAAGTCTTCTTATTTATGATAAGGGCAAAGTTGAGATAGGAAAATTTTGTCAGGGGCAAGTAGCTTTATAGGTATACGTGCGTACCCGAAATGGCTTTAACAAGATGGGCTAATATTTGGGCTCACAACTTATTTGTATAGTGGGCTTAGAGTTTTCTACTATAGGTAGTCCTTTGCCGAGCAACCCAATTGTATTCCCCAGTTTTTATGAACTCTCTTTTCCCTCCCCAAGTTGCTCTCCTCCCTACTGATACTATCACTCTTTTCTTTATGTTTTCTCTCTAGGGTTGCCAACCCCTACTTCTTACTTTATTCTTTTATTTATAACTTGAGATGAGTGGAGGTGTTATGGTTATTCCTGATTTCATTCGTGTGAAGGGGGTCCAACCTCATCACTTTTGATAAACTTCTGCTCTGTTGGGAACAGTGGTAATGGCTTTGGAACTGGTTCCAACCTCCAAAAGACTATTCGGGCAGAGATATTCCCAAAGGCAATACCGAGCTGCCGAGAACATGGCTTGTTCTCGGCTAGCATACTCCTAATCAAACTACAATTGATCGGCACGGGCTTGCTTTTGATATGTTTAAGACAAGACAGACCTATTTTGGTATTCGAGCTCAAATTGAGCTCTAAAATGTGTTCGAACCACAGCCGAAGGTCCAATGGGATCATGTACTATACCATAAGGCCAAGGCCCAAGGTCCAGTGGGCCTGGGATTATACCCCACACAATAGCCTCCCCCTTGATTCGTGTCCGGCTACCTGGAACGAATCAAGGACAATCTAACTGGCGCTAGTGAATTCTTAGGAAGTCTAATCGTCAACTGCTGAACAAACAGGATGACCATTAATACTTTCTCAAAATGAGCGTTATGCCAAATTGTCTCGTTTAACCGTAATCATGGCCTGATGGTTCGTGAATCGAGGCCACGCGTGTAGGGGTTACAAAAATAATTCGGAAAGGTTTTCCCACCCTCTTTTCATTAAATGCCTTGGCTCTTATAAATAGTCTCTTCTAAGTACTCACTCCACTTTTTACTTCCTTTCTCATCCAACTTCCTCTCTGCTGAGCATCCTTCTCCCGTGCATAAATTCTTCAACCAAGATCACCCATTCCTAGAGCCCACAATAAGTTTCTCTACTCCTTCCTCTTCTTTCAATTTTTTTTTCCTTCACTTTAGAGTTTAAGAATGGGATTTTCTCATCTTTTGTCCGCTGAGGCGTCTTTGGCTAACTTTAGAGTGGTTTTCAACATCCCTGGGGATGTGATGTGGCTTATTGTCACGAGGCCGACATCGCTCTTCATCCACGTTCTGGGTCCAACACAGTGTTTTTTTCTTTGATGGCTATTTTAGAGGGAGGGGTTAGGTTTCCCGTGGACCCTCTTTTACTTAGTACCCTTAGGTTTTATGGTTTAAGTCTTGATCAACTTCCTCCCAATTTTTATCAAGTCATAAGTTGCGTCAGTAGATTAAATCAGATATACATGCTACAGTTAAACCACCATGACATAAATTTTATGTGTAGTTTGTGTGGCAATCTTAAGTCTAACTATTATTTAAAGGCTAGGGATGTACGGGTACGGCTCATATCATGCTTTCCCGATTCTAACAGAAAGTCAGCGGGGGAATACGTTCGGGTGAGCGGCAATTGGCTTGCCAACGAGCTCACCTGCCCACTTTCGCCGCGTGAAGTTGGTCGGTACTGAGCACCTTTAATTCTTTTAATCGTGTTTTTCCTGTGATTGTTTCGCTTAAACAAGCACTAACCAATTTTTGTATTATTTTAATGCAGACAACAAAAGGTTTAGGCCAGACATTAGAGTAGTGCACATGAGAGACTTGAATTTCTGCTCCGGTCTGAAATATTTGTGAATTCCAACAGGCAACTCCGAGCGTTGCACCTTATACTCGATTGCACTCCCATTTACACAACTTGGCAGCCTTTCGGGCAAGCTTTGCTAGTGGACAGCCCTTTGTTGTCGTATATAGACGTGCGACACTCCAATCTTCTTCCTCCCCAGTTAACTGTTGGTGAAGCTCAGGACTTCGGCCCCCAGTTTACTAGCGCGAAGTCTCTTGTTCCCGTAAGGGATGCCTCGGCAGATCTTGTATCTCAAAGCTGTAGAGTCCACGTACCCATTGAAAAGCTTGAAGCTCCAGCTCAGGCAGCCGAGCCAGCAGCGGCCAAATCAGTAAATTCAGAGTCTGATCTCGATAAGGACGAAATGGTGACGAGACGAGGAATGACTATTGACCGCTTTTTGCCCGACGCTCGTCCAGCAGTGCAACAACAAGAACCCCAATGAAGAAACCCAACTCCCCCTCCTCCTCCTACTGGCCGCTCTCGGAAGAGACAGCGCATCGCCGAGCAACCTTCTGCAGGCCCGGGGAATGCACCTTCAAGAACCCCCCCCCCGAGTGTCTGGGGGAATCACCATCCGAGAGCCCCCTGGCGATGTTCGGCCTACTGCACAGGTTGGGTCTCATGCCGCGTCTTCTTTTCGGCCGGAGGTGGGCTAGCAGACCACTTTCAGGCTCGACAGTGACCCCCTTCCTGTGACAGCCAACGTCAAAACTTGGGCGCATGGTGAGGGTGGAAAAGTTGCACAGAGTTTGGTGCAGGCCCTTATCTTGCTCGAGGATATGCACTTCTTTTCAGGTAGCACTGATGAGTCACTAGCTACTCGGCTATAATGGCACACTATTACGGTAACGCACTTTATTCCCATTTCCATGTATTAATGTACTCACATTTTTTTTTTTTACATATATCACTATTATGTTGTTAGCCACCCAACTGGCTTATGTGATGAATGATCTGCTAAAGGAAGCTACTGAAGATGCTAATCGAGAGAAAGCCCTCAAAGACGTCGCTGTGGCTACTGTGAAAGAGAAGGGCAAAGCTGCCAAGGCTGCAAAAAAGAAGGCTCATGCGTCCGAGAAAGCTAGAGCGTTAGCAAAGAAGAGGTTGACGGAGATGGAGGTGAAGCTGGGTGGGACTGAGCTCAAACTGGCAGAGGCGGAGAGCTTGAACCTCGTATAAGCCGATGAAATTGCTGACCTAAAGGCGGCTTTGGAAGCTTGTGAAGAAAAATGGTATAACGAAGGTTTCACGGATGCCGAAAACTTCGTGGAGCCTATCGTTTACCAAGCATGGAAGCATGGGTTCGGGGAGGGGTGGATGGCCGCCTTGCAAGCCATGAGGGTTCCTGACGATTCTCCTTTAAGGAATCCTGGCCAGGTTCCCCTCCCGGACTTCCCTTCCCCCGTCTAGAATCCCTCCAATGCTGCCGATAAAAAGAAGGCCCCCAGCATGAGGGAGTTGGTGCAGGCAATTGACTCCAACGTGGAGTTAGTTGATTTGGAAGTTACTAGCAACCTTTGCATTGGTGTCCAGTCTGCCGAGGACATCCAAACTCAGCCACCTCCAACCGCTCAACCAGCCGAAGATGCACCAGAATAGCTCGTTGAGGATGCAGCCCAACTTCAGCCCACTGATCTTGCAGTTTGATATTCGGAGTTTAACTTGCCTTAGCCCCTTTACATTTCTTTTGTTTGCTTTTTACTTTTTATTTGCTTGGTTTGCCTATGGTCACCAGGTTATGGTGACAGAACAAAGGTTTGAATTTTAATTCTGTTTGGTTAGTCATCTTAAGATGGTGACTGGACATCTATTTCAACCTCATTTATAAATAATTGCCAAATTTATAAATGATTGTTGTTTTCAAATTACTCATCATACCTTACTTTCTCATTTATAATGATCGGGTATCCAAATCAAAGTTTTCCTCAGATTGGTAATAAAAGGTTACTCTTTCACTTGTGCTTGAAAAGGATAGACTACGTCTTTACCCATTTAGTGACCGGGAACGGACTGAAGATGGGTTTCTATACTTAGGAATAAATTTTAGGTTCGCACCTCCTCGATAACCGGAATTGAACCGAGCACTCGATTATGTTCCTGATGAATTGTTCCTAACAAAAATAAATGCCCGGGATCCACCTATTCGGTGATTAGGGTCAAACCGGGAACTGGCTTCTATTAGAAAAACTAAGGTTTCCACCTGTTTGGTGATTAGGATTAAACTGGGAACAGGCTTCTGTCCGTAAAAAGATTTGATGTAAGATTTCCACATGTTCGGTGATTAGGATCGAACCGGGAACATGCTTCTATCCTTAGAAAGATTTGATGTAAGGTTTCCACCTGCTCGGTGATTAGGATCAAACTGGGAATAGGTTTCTGTCCTTAGAATAGTTAGAGATTTAGTTTCCTTCGCGTTTGTTGACCGAGGTTGATAAAATAACAACAACGGAACCAAAAGTATGAATACACCTGCATGGATAAACATTGCCCTCATATTACTTAATATTATACACATATTACATTGTACTCAACCCATAATCTTGCGCACCGATGGTCAGCGGTAAAACTTCTTCAAATTGTGAACATTCCATAGTCGGAGAAGTGGCTTTTCATCCAAGTCTTCTAGATGATATGCTCCCACGCCAGTAATGGCGGTAATTCTATAAGGCCCTTCCCAAGTCGAGGCTAACATTCTTGCATTGACGTCCCGCATGTTTCCTACTACCTTTCGTAGTACCAAGTGTCCAGCACCAAACTCCCTCCTCCTCACGTCCCTGTTGTGCCTCCGGGCAAGTTTTTGTTGATATTCCGCCAGCCATATGGTCACTGATTCCCGATGTTCCTCCAACAAGTTCAGCTATCTCACCATTAATTCAGCATTCTCGATAAGGACGAATCCTAAAACCCGAGCACAGCACAAATTTATCACGACTGGTATGACCGCTTCTGTTCCATATGTTAAAGAAAATGTAGTTTCTCCTGTGGACCTCCTAGGAGTTGCCCGATATGCCCACAGAACGTTGGGCAATTCCTCGAACCACCTACCCTTAGCGCCCTCTAATCTTTTCTTCAACCTGCTCATAATGGCTTTATTGGTGGCCTCAGCTTGACCATTACTTTACGGATATGCTGGGGTAGAATATCTGTTCTTGATGCCAAGACCGTAACAAAACTCGTGGAAAGCTTTGCTATCAAATTGCAACCCATTATCCAATATTAGAGACTCTGGTACCCCGAACCTTGTTATTATGTTCCTCTATACAAACTTCTTAACATCCATATCCCAAATATTTGCCAACGCCTCCGCCTCCACCCACTTGGTGAAATAGTCCACGGTTACTAAAACGAACCTTCGGTTTCCTGTAGCCTGAGGGAAGGGACCAACAATGTCCAGCCCCCACTGCGCAAAGGGCCATGGATTACTAATAGGATTTAGGCTCCCAGCTAGCTGGTGGATCGTCGGGGCGTGCTTTTAGCATTGCTCACACTTCCGCGCATACTCAGTAGCATCCTTTTGCATTCACGGCCACCAAAATCCCTGAGTCATTGCTCGGTGAGCTAATGAACATCCCCCTACATGACTACCGCATATCCCTTCATGAAATTCGATCAGGAGCTCTTCAATCTTGCTAGGGCATAAACACTATAGGTAAGGCCCCTCGAAGGACCTCCGGTACAGCTTTCGGTCAGCTGACAACCAATACCAAACGACTGCTCGACGTACTTTTTTAGCTTCTTTTTCATCGGCTGGCACTCGATCCTCGGCCAAAAAGTCGATGATCGGATCCATCCAACATGGCTCAGCTGTTGTTACCAATGAAACACCTACCCCTGCATTAATGCTCGGTTTTATCACAAGCTCCACTTTGATTAATCGAGGTATTTCTTCGGTCAATGATGACGCCAATGTGGCCAAAGAGTTAGCGTGCCGATTCTGTCCCCTGGTTACTTAAACCACCCTCACATAGTCTACTTTACCAACCGTAAGTACTCCATCATCCGGGGATCCTTGGCCTTAAAGCTTCCCTGCACTTGATTAACCATCAATCGAGAATCTGAGTAGACCTCTACCTCTTTAGCACCTAGGTCTAAAATAGCTCTTAACCCGGCAAGCAGGGCTTCATATTCGGCTTCGTTGTTAGAAGCCCTAAAGCCTAACCTAAAAGAATGATCTAGTTTTATCCCTTTTGGGGTGATGATTACGATTCCAGCCCCGGCTCCCAGTGTGCTGGACGCACCATCCACAAATACCTTCCACGAGTGGGCTTCTACATGACAAACAATCTCCAACTCCTTCCTTGGGAAAAACTTTGCAACAAAATCAGCAAGAACCTGTCCTTTCACCAAAGTTCTAGGTTGGTTCCTAATGTCAAAAGAGTCTAGCTAATTCCCCCACTTAGCTATTATGCCTGTAAAATCAGATCTCTTCAACAACAACTGTAAAGGGTATTCGGTTAACACATAGACGGTATGAGCCTGGAAATAATGGGGCAACTTCCCTGTAGCATGTACTAGTGCTAGTATCAACTTCTCCAGGGGAAAATACCTCGTCTCGACATCGACCAAAGTTTTGCTGACATAATATATTGGCTGTTGCACTCTTTGATTCCTCAGCAACATAGCACTTACAGCATGCTTGGACACCGAGAGATACATGAATAAATCCTCACCGGGTTTTGGAGCTATCAACATAGGTGTCTGTACTAAATATTTCTTCAAATCCTGAAAAGCCATTTCGCGCTCCTCGTTCCACTAGAATCCCTTCCACTTCTTCAAAAGCTGGTAAAATGGAAGGCATCGGTCGGCAAATTTGGAAATAAACCGATTGAGGGCAGCTAACATGCTAGTCAGTACTTGGACTTCCTTTAGATTACTCGATGGCTTGAGGCACTTTACAGCTTCTATCTTATTGGGGTTGACCACTATTCCTCTATTAGTGATCATAAACCTTAGGAACTTGCCAGCCCCCACTCTGAAAAGCACACTTGTCAGCATTGAGGCGCAGCTTGTGTTGCCGAAGCACTTTGAACACCTCTTTAAGATCTTCAATATGCTGCGCTTCCCGTTTGCTTTTAACCACCATATTGACAATGTATACCTCCACCTTACGCCTAATCTTATTTTTGAACAATCTTGTCATCATCCGCTGATAAGTAGCTCTAGCATTCTTAAACCCAAACGACATTATGGTATAGTAGCAAGTGGCATCAGGAGAGATGAACGCCGTCTTTTCCTGATCCTTAGCGGCCAAGGCAATTTGATGATATCCCTGGAAAGCATCCAGAAAGCTCATCCTCGAGTGCTCGTAAGTGGCATCTCCCAGTTGATCGATCTTCGGCATGGGGAATGGGTCTTTTGGGCATGCTCGATTTAAATCGGTAAAATCAACGCAAACCCTCTATTTGCCATTCTTCTTTTTTACCACCACGGTATTTGCAAGCCACTCTAGAAAGAAAGCCTCCTTTATTGCCCCAGCCTCCTTCAACCTCTTGACCTCTTGCCTGATGGCTTCGATGTGCTCCTTAGCTGATCTCTTTAGTTTCTGCTTCTTGGGAGGGAACAATGGGTCCATATTAAGCTTGTAAACTATGAACCCAGGGTCCACCCCAGGTACCTCGTATAGGCTTCAAGCAAATACGTCCACATTCTATACAAGAAACAGCAGCATTTCCACCTTATCTTCATCCTTCATACTTGCTCCTATCTGGAAACTCTTATCTTTGTCCGACAGTACCTTATTTTTATCAAGTCCTCGGCACAGCTAGCCCCCATTTCGCCCTGGGGTTCCTATAAATGCTATAAGGGAACCTCTTAAGCCGGTTTCTTCTGTTTGATCTCCCGATTAACAACAGCCACCAAGCACTATCTGGCCACTCGCTAGTTTCCCTTTACTAAAGCAACACCTTGCTCAGTGCGGAATTTGACCTTCATATGCAAGGTAGACGGAACTGCCCCCATTGCATAAATTCATGACCTTCCAAGGACTGCCATATACAGATAAAACGAAGCGACCACTAAAAATTTCATCGTTACTTCTTTACCTTCCATATTCACAGGAAGTGAAATCTGCCCCTCCGGGATCACCATTCGGCCATTAAACCCCACCAGGGGCGTATCATACTTGGAGAGATCTTCATTCTTTAGGCCAAGCCCCCTGAACAGGTCGGGGTACATAGGTCGGGGTACATTGCTTCAGCACCACTCCCCTAATCTATCAATACCCTCTTCACTATAAAACCATTTATCCGGGTTGTAACCACTAAAGCATCGTCGTGCGGCTGAATCGTTCCTTCTAAATTTTCGTCACTAAAGGATATGGGCTCTCGGGTGAGCTTCAATTTCTTTTCGGAAGGTTGCTCGCTCAACCTTCTGCCGGCACCACGGCCAGTATCCCTCTCCTCTTGGACACCAGGGTACCCCTCGAAACTGCATGGATGACCTCTATCACTCCCAATGAGGGTGGGAGGGGATTCCCCGGGGGTCAAGTACCCTGCCCGGCTTCCCGATTTCTCGTGTCCACCACAAACTCCTTCAAATACCCCATCTTTACTAGCTACTCCAAATGATCTTTTAACACTCTTCATTGTTCGGTGGTATGCCACTTATCTCTATGATGAGTACAATACAAGTTTTTATTTCTCCTTGACGAGTCACTCCCCATCTTATTTGGCCACCAAAAGTATGGCTCATTTTTTATTCAACCCATGATTCTATACACTGGCTCCTTGAACGCCATTTTCACTTCCCCCACCTGTGCGCCTGACTCCTGAATCCTCAAATCCTTTCGGGGCCTTGATTGAAAACCCCCCTGCTGAGGCTGACTCATGATCGAAGCCTTGCCCTTGTTCTGCTACCGGTCATCCTCTAACCTTTTATATTCTTTAATACACCTCATCAACTGCCTCATATCCTCGGGAGAACTTATTGTCAACGAGTCTCGCAGTTCGGAGTCCTCGGGTAATCCCAATCAAATAGTACTTGCGGCGATTTTTTCGTTGCCCCCACTAATCTCGTTACACAGCTCCCAATACTGACTAGTGTAACTGCAAAGGGTTTCCCCGACTCCCACTTTCATAGATAGCAGCGTGTCCACTAGCTGCGGCACCCGACTGTAGGTCATAAACCAGACACCGAATTCTTGAATAAGCTCAACAAAACTATGAATCAAGTCTTTCCTCAATCCATTGAACCACCTCAAAGCGGTGGGCTCAAAACTCGAAGGAAATACCTTACACATTAACGCATCGTTATGAGTATGCAAAGACATCATCTAGATATAATGGCTTACGTGTTCTACCGGGTCTGTTTTCCTATCATAAGAATTGAATGGAGGCCGTGTAAATCTGCTTGGCATAGGAGCCCGTTCGATATCCCCCGAGAATGGTGATCGAGCAAATTTACATGGCCTCCATTCAACTCTTATGATGGGAAAACAAACCCAGTAGAACACGTAAGCCATTATATCCAAATGATATCTTTGCACACTCATAACGATGCGCTAATGTGTAAGGTATTTCCTTGAGTAGCCTTGCATAATGCTTGGCTCATAACGTCCATGGCGGCATTGCAGGATCGTCGCTCTTCTGGGGAAACCGAGTCCCAGTCTGTGTACTCCCATGAACGATCCTGGTCTCGATAGGAACCAGATTAATGGGACCCCTATCCATAGCGACCTCCCACACTAGCCGACCCTTCTCCGCACTCCTTGCGGTCCCTTCTCTGACGCCTACCTCTTGCTTCCAACTCTAAATCCTTTACCAACCTACGCAAGCATTCAAGTTCCTTATCCCTCCTGTCAAAATGCTCATGCCTCGAAGCGCCTAACAGTGTTCGGTGCGTTTGAAACGATCTTTCTTCAAGGCCAGACTGTTCTTCCTCCTATTCATACTCCCTATCTTCGCGCCTCTTTTGCCTTCCTTCTCACCAAGTAGATCCCTGAGAAGATCTCCTAGAACCACTTTCAGCATAACTCCCTGATTGACCTTCGAAAATTTTCCCTGCGTGATTCTCGGCAGAACCACAGCTACGTAGGAGATTCCCATAGATGGCGCCAATTGTGCATACCCGAAATGGCTTTAACAAGATGGGCCGATATTTGGGCTCACAACTTATTTGTATAGTGGGCTTAGAGTTTCCTACTATGGGTAGTCCTTTGCTGGGCGACCCAATTGCATTCCCCGGTTTTTATGAACTCTCTTTTCCCTCCCCAGGTTGCTCCCCTCTCTACTGATACTATCACTCTTTTCTTTCTGTTTTCTCTCCAGGGTTGCCAACCTCTACTTCTTACTCTATTCTCCTATTTATAGCTTAAGATGAGTGGAGGTGTTATAATTATTCCTGATTTCACTCGTGTGAAGGGGGTCCAACCTCATCACTTTTGATAAACTTCTGCTCTGTTGGGAACGGTGGTAATGGCTTTGGAACTAGTTCCAACCTCCAAAAGACTACTCGGCAAAGATATTCCCAAAGGCAATACCGGGCTGCCGAGAACATGGGTTGTTCTTGGCTAGCATACTCCCGATCAAACTACAATTGAGCGGCATGAGCTTGCTTTTGATACGTTTAAGACAAGACAGACCTATTATGGTATTCGGGCTCAGATTGGGCTCTAAAGTGTGTTCGAACCATGGCCAAAGGTCCAATGGGATCATGTACTATACCATAAGGCCAAGGCCCAAGGTCCAGTGGGCCTGGGATTATACCCCTACAGTATATTATACATGAGTTTTTTGGGAGGCTGCCGGGGAGGGGGGGGAGAGGCACTTGGTCCTTCTCACCCTCCCCTAGCTTCGCACGTGGTTGTAGTTGTCCTTTGAGCTTACACTAAGGTTATGGTCTTTTGGATGCAAACTTAATTATAAGCAATGACTATAATTCTACCAAATTTTTTTTTTTTTTTTTTTTTGGTTATGAATTTTGACAAATTCATAATTAGATAACATTTTCTTCTTATATTAATTATGGTTGCAAAATTTCTAGAAGGTCAAAAATCAATAACTATGTTATCAATCAAATGTTTAAATTTCAAATTTTTGTAGTTTAAGTTTATGCTTAAAAATAAGTTTATTAATCGAATAGTAAATAACATCTAATTGACATAAAATTTGACATGTATGTTAAGAATATATATATACAATCCAAATGTTAGATTTTTAAAATATATGGTCATGTTAATATTTTTAGTGGGGATTGTAGTCTACAACTAAGTTTGTATTATAATATTATATGTTGCAGCTGTCCTTTGAGCTTACACTAGGGTTATGGGAGCATGATCGCGTGCTTTGTCGTTTGAATTATTCTTTATAAAAATTTATTGACAAAGTTTGGATACAAACTTGATTATAGCCGATAACTATAATTCTACTAAAAATATTTTTATTGGATATAAATTTTGACAAATTCATAATTAGATAACATTTTCTTCTTATATTAATCATGGTTACAAAATTTCTAAAAGATCAAAGATTAATAACTATGTTATCGATAAATGTTTAAATTTCAAATTTTTGTAGTCTAAATTTATGCTTAAAAAATAAGTTTATAAACTGAATAGTAAATAACATCTAATTGACATGAAATTTGACATGTGTGTTAAGAATATATATACAATCCAAATGTTAGATTTTTAAAATATATAGTCATATTAATATTTTTAATGGGGGTTGTAGTCACTCGCTACAATTAAGTTTGTATCTAACCTTTGTTTAAAATTATTTTCTTATTTATTTATATACAATTTTTTAAAACTTCATTTTCTCCTAGTTATAATTATATTCTTACCCATTTTTGATTAATTCAACAAATTAACAAAAAAAATCAATCCAAACAGACACGTAGAGATCTCCCTTCATATATTGGCTCTTAATTGTTTATATTTTTATTATAATAGAACATTATACACGAGGATTCCATCGTGTTATTTGTCCTTGTACATAAGGTTGGGGGATAAATCTTGTCATTTAGTGATTAGTGAGTTGAGCCATGAATGCAGCAAGTAAAACAGGTATTTTTAATTATCTATTTGTTGAAGCAATAATTAAATGTTTTGAAAAGAAATTATTAATCATGAAATGGAGTTTGGGTGAAAGAAAAGTGAGGATGCTGACTGACTTTTGAACATGATAGTCCACTTTGAAGTTGCCTGTACATTTTCCTCCGAAAGAAAGAAGAAAAAAAGGAAAAAGAAAAAAGAAGACATTTGATTAATGAAATATATAATTATTGGTCTTTGATTTGATCTACTGAAATTTTGCAATCACTAAGGATATTAAAAAAAAATGTAATCCAATGAAGAATTTATCAAAATTCGTATCCAGTAAATCGATATCAAGTGAAATTGTAGCCAAATTTTGTCCAATTGAAATGGCATTTGTGTTATCAATCATCAAACAAAATTTCCCATTACCAAACAGCCAGCAAGAAGGCACTTAGTATGGTTGCAATGTCAATATCATTTGGAAAATTTGAGAAAACGTTAAGAACTTAACTTTTAGTTTCAGAAATGACATTCTGTCCTTAAAGAAATATATAGAATCTTAATAGTTCATCTATTATTATAAAAATATTATAAATAAAGCAATACTTTTTTTTTTTATAACAAATAAAGCAATCCTTTATATTAACATTTAAGATTAGATGTATATGGTGGATATAAAAAATTGTGTGTCATCATATCTTTCAATAAAATACGGCTACTTTTCAAATTAATTTATCATGTAAATCAAGATTATCCAAGGATTAGACGATAAATAAAACAAGAATTAAACATAAATATAAAAAAGTATTTTTTTAGTACTACTATTATTTTTTAAAATAGAATATAAGTCCATAATATTTTCTCTACCTTCATGGAAGACAACTGTAATAACTTATTCATTTTCTTCCGTTGTATCATTGTGTTAACACAAAAAATAATTAGGTACTAAAAGAGGTTTGGATATCAACATTAGCAAAAAAATAATTATCTTATCCATTAAATATATGCATTCTTACTTGTAAAAACCTACCCAGACATTGTGAGAGAAATAACCACATTAGTTTAAGAATGAAGACACATTTGTTACACACACACATATATTAATACATGAGAGATTGATACCTCATGCATCCATTATATTTTGTTTCCCAAAAAAAAAAGTAGTCTCCATCTCTTTCAATCCAAGAGACATTCTTAATAGTTAATACTATATGAACTGATAATGTGATATATTGAATCTAAATTCTACAACCTCCAAGTACACGTTACGCTTGACCAATAAACTCATCGCCTAAATAGTCGCATGTGATGATGTGTGTATATGAGATAATCCATGATGACTCATAAGTCTTGAATTAGTTGATTTTCCATCATGAGTCCACATGGAAGTTGTTTTGCTTGTACATTTTCTCTCCACAGAGAGAGAGAGAGAGAGAGAGAGAGAGAGATTCATTCCTCATACATCATGCCAAACTCCCCAAAGAAAATAAATGTTAAAATAGAAGATCTTCTAAACTTGTTATGGTAGTATGTATATTAGTGATTAGATTTATGTAGTTCAATTTAATTAATTGTCAATTATTGGTTAAACCAAAGGAAACTATGACTTTTTACGTGGATTGATCAGATTTAGCTTACACAACAAACTCAGCAAGGCGAATGAGTCAAGCCCCCATTATTTAGTAATAGTTCCCCCTTTTCTTGACAAGTATGAGGATGGAATACAGGAATAGACCCAATATAGTCTCCATTCTAACAGTATCCAAATTCAATGTTCTGTGGATTGCTGAGAAATTGCCCCTCTTGGGCCTACCAAAAATTAATGGATGAAGTTGTATAGTTGGAGCTACCAAAAATGGAAGTAATTGTGTCTAGTCATTGGTCATTGCACTTTAATTCTTTTAAAAAAAATATAATGAATGTGTTGTTACACTCTCAAATAAATAATATAAAAAACCCCCTTTTTCTACTACAATTGTGTGTGTGTATATATATATATATATATATATATATCGTCAAATTAGTTATAATATCATATGTTGCAACTCTCCATTGAGCTTACACTGCCACTGGCATGTTAGTCTAAGGGGGGTTGCATTGTAGAGTAGTGATTTTTAACCATTTCAAAAATAGATAAAATTATGGATTGCAGTGATTTTTAACCATGTCAAAAAATAAATAAAATTATGGACCCCGTGAGTTTGAAATATTTTTCTTTTTAATTATCTTATTTACTTATATATATTTTTAAAACCATAATTTATCTTCTTAATACAATTGTATTATTTCTCACTTTTAATAAATTAAGAATTTAATAAAATAAAGGAAATCAATCCAAACACACACACGCGTATTATTGGAGCAATAATCAATTCTATTTTGTTACACTTTTATTGAAACAAATATTTTGTTACACTTTGTAAAAGGATTTACCTCAACCAAAAAAAAAAAAAAAAAGGTAAAAGGGTTTTTTAATTATATATCTGTTGGAGCAATAATAAAATGTTTTGAAAAGGGATAATTAATTCATGAGATGGAGTGTGGGTGAAAGAAAAGTGGGAAAGATGATCCTTCATTTGTTTTTGAATTGACTGACTTCATTTAATGATAAAAAAAATTGATAATTAGCAAATCTAAAAATAAATATAGTGTTGTTTTGATAATAGAATAAATTTTAAATTACATAACTATCAAACAAAGACATCTAAGGTTTAAATGCCCCATCTTCCAACTATCAAATTAATATATATATTTTTAAATTTGTATAATAAAATATATCATCTCAAGGGAAAGGAGAGAATAGATGATGAAATTGATCATTTCAAGTTGTTGGGACCTTGGGGGTGAGGAGGGGAGAAAAAAAATTCAAGAAGACAATGATAATGATGTGCAAATGAAGCATGAAACTAAATTAGTTCAAGTTAACAGGTGGTCTAAGAAAAATTAGTTCAAGTTAACAGGTGGTCTAAGAAATCAGGTTAAATAATATTACATGTTCAGTTATGAGTTTTTTTTTCTTGAGAAGGAGTTCAATTATGAGTTAAAATTGACATATTTTAAAAGAGAAAAAATATATATAACGTTTCAATAATTTATTGATTGTTATGCTGTTATTCAAAATTCAAAGCGGTTTTATATAATTTTCTTGATATTCGTACAATAAACCCTTAAGTGGAAGTAAGCTATATTTTACTTAAAATTAACAAAAAGGCATTAAAAAAAAGTACAGAAAGATATAATGCTGTAGAGTTTGAAGTTTCAATAAAATATGACATTTTCTTTTAAACTGTTTGGGTGGAAGTAAGGGCTAACTGTCCAATTATTCCAAAGTCTTTGATTATATAGCTGAAAATGGCTCCAATGTTTCTAAGTCTTTAACAATGATTCCTTGAATTGAAATGAACAATGGAGTCAATAGAAAACTGCTGGAAAGTAATTTACATAGGAATTTATTTCCCAATTGCCAGCTTGCAACATTAATCTCTCCGTTATTTTCTCAAATGCTTTCTTCTTCTTTTTTTCGCTGAATAGAAATGGATAGGGAGGGGGACTAGAGTTTTTTCCGAATGCTTTCATCATTCTCGCAATCAAGAAAAAATGTATTTGACTCTTTGCAATAAAAATTAATACATTTCATGGCAAATAAGTTTGATATTAGCAGTATTATTATCCACACACACACAAAAAAAAAAAAAAAAATCGTTTAACAGTGAAATTGGGATAGCATTTGCCTTATATCATTCAGCACACGAAATTTCCCATTATCGAATAGCCAGCAAGAAAGGTACTTAGCATGGTTGTAACTTGTAATGTCATTTACCAAAAAAAAAAGAGAAGTATGGTTGAAATATCAAAATCATTTGCAGATTTGACAAAAAGTTAGGAATTAAATTTTTATTTTCAGTAATGCCATTTTACCCTTAAAATTTGTGATTCATAAACACACTGTAACATATTTATATTTTATACAATCTTTATTCTTAAAAGTTTATCTATTATTCACTGCAAAGAAAAGAAAAGAAAATTTATTTATTATTACAAAAAAATATATATATTACATAAGGTAATTCCCTATATTAATGATTCAGATTAAATAAATTTGGTACATACACACAAAAAAAAAATGTGTACCCTATATTTTAACAAAATACTAGAATTTTCAAATAAAATTCTGATGTAAACTAAGGTAATCAAAGGATAAATAGAAGATAATCCCATAATTATGAACCAATACTTATGTTCCATTTTAATGTTTTCTAGAATAAGTCATTTTTCCTAACATTATTTTTTTGGAATATTATCTTATTTTCTTATATTTGGTAGTGGCCTCAAAATGAGATAAAGTTATTTTCAATAGTTTTCATATTGCCTCTTAATTTCCTTTATTTAGTTTGATGTGAAAAATAATCTCTAAAATATAAGTAATATTTTAATAGAATTTTTGTTGACTAAAAAAAGTTTTTCTTTGAATTATTTTTTTTAATACTACCAAACACAAGAAAACACCAAAAATTATTTTCACAAGTGGTTTCCATCTAAACAAACAGATTAGGCCAATCTAATCCTAGCTAAAAATATTGAAGGTTTGTACTTTTCAGAGAGGAAGACTTCTTGTTACAGCATCTTTCTTTATTATTTTATTATTATTATTATTTTTGGTAAAATACAGGTAACACCTTGGGACTAATGCCAGCTAAATTCGATTTTTTTTTTTAAATAGACTAATTTAGTCCTTAAATCCATCTTGGACCCTAAACCGTTACTAATTTTTCTCCTCTCTTATAGAGATTAAGGACCAAGTTGGTCAATTTTAAAAAGTTTTAGACATAACTAATATTAGCTCAAACCTTAGAAGTATTAATTGTATTTTATCTTCTTCTTTTTTCAAGGCTAGAATCATATGTTCGCATATGACGTGTAAGTATGTGACGCAACATTATACATAGAGGTTCTTTATACATTTTCCCACAATAAAATGAAAAATTTTAGGACCACAACTTTTGCTATAATTTGTTCGCGTAGTAAGTTGTGAGTGATGGAGTAAAATTGGTCGGTCTATATGGGTTCGCAATTTCATTACTCACAACTTGCCGCATAAATAAGTCATGACAAAGTTACGATAAAAGTTATGGTCTTAACATTACTCAAACAAAATTCCTTCCTCATGTTTTAGGCGAAATTATTAACCTAAAAAAAAAAAAAACAAATGTTTAGACCCAAAAGATGAAATTATAAAAAATAAAAAAACCTATCAATACCAAAAAAACTTCTATCGCATTCTGTACGCCAAAAAGAAAAGAAAACGAAACCTGCTTGACCGCATGGATTCAAATAAAATGAGACTCGTAACTCCACAGCCTCCTCAAGGCGGTGGCGGTGGTTTCTCTGCTATTCCTCAGTCTTCTTATCCTTCATCGCCATCTTCGCCATGGTATTATATATCAAACTATCACTCTTAATATATAAATATTCCACCACCACCGCTTTGTTCATCATTGTACCCTCACCAATCACCAATCCATTACATTCTCTCTCTCATTGATTTAAATAGTGTTTGCTTTAGCATCTGATCCCTCATATCATCTGTTTTATCATCTTTTATCCCTTGATTTTCAGTTCTTAAAACTACGTTGATTTCGGCATTTTCTTTTTGCAATGCGCATTATTGTTTTGTGTGAATTGTGATTCTGTTTCAATATCGATTTGACATTTGGCAATACTTTTAATAATAATATCTATAATAAATAAAAAATTAATGGAGAACTTTGTGTTTTTTTTTTTTTTTTTGTAATTATTAGAACACACATAAAAATAGTAATATTAGTGTTTGAAATTGAGTTTATAATACATTATTTAACCAGAGTACAACTACAAAGTAGTTGTAGACTGAACTTATAAATAGCGGACACTAGACACACACAACCAATGTGAGATAAACATCCCATTTTTTTTTAGTAAATAGTAATACTTATTAGAACACACACGAAAATTGTAATATTAGTGTTTTAAACCGGGTTTATAATACATTATTTAACCAAAGTACAATTACAAAAAAGCCTAGCTTTTATAGTTATAGACTGAACTTATAAACAGCGAACACTAGATACACATAACCAATGTGGGATAAACATCCTTTTTTTTCTTGTCTTTTTTTGAGTAAATAGTAATACTACTTTAATTTGGTCTCATTGGTCTATGTTTTATTTTTATTTTTATTTTATAAGAAAACTATAACTTTATTAAAAAGAAAATAAATTCAATACATCCTGAGCTAAAACGAACTTAACCATACTGGAATTTTCCTCTATTCATGTTACATAATTGTTAATGGTTTTGGCACATTAAACCAAGATATGTACTAGGTGATTGCTTTAACATTGGAAATAAGTATGTGTTTGAACTCTAACAACTTGCTCCATGTCCCTTAATGACATTTTCAATAAACACCGCACTGGTGCTGTGCCACCACCCTTAAAGCGTCAATAACAATATGTGAGTCACTCTCTACCACCAAATCTCTAATGCTGATGTCCCAAGCAAAACTTACCCCTTCCTCTAACGCCTTTGCTTCAATCTCTAGAGGGCCTAAATGGGCATATAGTTTCTTACTCAAAGCAGCCTCCGCCTTCCTTGTGTAATCACATATAACAGCTCCTATTCCAACAAACTCGTGAGTGGCAAAAGTCACCCCATCTACGTCAAGCTTGAACCAAGGCTCAACCAGAAGTGACCAATGCACTATGTCCTCGCCCGAATATTCTTAAGTTGGCGGTACTTGATTTGATGTTAAATATGACTTATTAACGAAGCATGCTTTTTGTTTTTTTTTAAGAAGGAGCATGCTTTTATGCTTGTTGTTTGATAATTGAATTGATTTTTCATCATTTATACTTCTAAAAATATCTGGTCCATGTTAGACCGATAATTATTTATGAATAGGATAAAGGGATCTATAATATTGTGAGAGCGTAGATACGTATATTCGATTCATAAGATACCTTATTGTGTTGGATACATGTCAAACATGGAAATGCTAAGAAAACTCCTACATTGGTCTTAGGAGGAAAAATAATATAATTTCGTATTAAATTTTTTTTTTGATTTTAGACATGCTTTTAAAATTTTTGGTAGTTGTTATTTATTTTGAAAACTAGAATTAAACATAAAATAAGTCTAAAAGATACCTAGAGATATTAATTAAATATTGTATTCCTAGTATTGTATGTATCGATCATATCCTAATATTTCAAGAATTGTGACCCAACCAACCCTCCCAATCACCATCCTTACTTTTGATCAATGAGACATTCTTAATAGACTATTAAATATATGGATAAAGTTTAACTACAAAATTAGTTGCAATCTAAAGTTATAACCTTACCTAATAAAAAAAATATTACTACATATTTTAAAAATCTAACCGTTAAATTTCATGTTTTTTACGCTCTTAATATATATGTTAAATTTTGTGTCAATCAAATGTTATTTACTATATGAACTATAAGTTTATATTTTATGCATAATTTTAAATTATATTACAAAAATTTGCAATTTAAACAATTTATTGATAACATAGCTATTAATCTTTAATTTTTAGAAATTTTGCAAGCTAAAGAATATAAAAATAAGATGTAATCTAATGATAAATTTGTCAAAATTCATCTCCATTAAAAAGATATTAAATAGAGTCGTTGTTTAAAGTTACAACTAGTTTTGTATCTAAATTTTATTATAAATATATTAGATCTAAAGAAATTATATGTCTACAATATCTTTACAACATTTTTACAGCAAATCCTAAAGGCAGGTCGTTACGGGTTGTTATTATTGGGGCAAAAAAGTAATCTTAATGTTAGTTTCAAATTTGAATTAATAACAACTAACCACTTGTAATTTGTTGTAAAAATATTGTAAAATTGTTGTAGACGCAGCTTCTCTCTTATATCTAAATTCTAAAACCTACACGTACCTACACACATTTATGACGTGTGTACGCTGGGAATATGAGATAATCCATGATGACGCAAAAACCTTGTAATGGTTAATTTTCTGTCAAGTCATGAGTCCACGTGGAGGTTGCCTGTACATTTTCCCTCAAAAAAACAAAATAAACTTCCTTGGCCATACATCACGCGAAAATAAAAGCTATAAAATAAGCACCAAGTTCCTTTGGCATTCTCCACGGCAGACTTGACTGACACAGGCCAATAGCCAATAACCAGCAGCCGCCATTATGGATTCAAATCAACCGAGACCTGTAACTCCACAGCCTCCTCAAGGCGGCGGCGGCAGCGGTATCTCTGCAATTCTCACAGTCTTCTTATGCTTCATCGCCATCTTTGCCATGGTACGTACGTATTACATATCAAACTATATCAACTGATCTTAACACAATGTATAAATATTCCACCGCCACCGCTTTGTTCTTCATCGTCATCTTCCTTATTATCATCACATTCTTTCTCATTGATTTAATTTATTTCAAAAGCGTTTGCTATAGCATCTGATCCCTCACATTTTCTGCATTATCGTTCGTTTTCTCCAGTAATCACATTCGGCAGTGTTTGGTTAAAATTCAATTCCTCGTACTTTTAACAATAATATATATATATATATATATATATATATATATATATATATAATGAATCAAATTAGTGGACGACTTTGTGCTTTTAGTCTGCTTTAATTAGTTTGGCCTCATTGGATCTATGTTTTGCTTGATTTGATGTTAAATATGACTTGTTAGCAAAGCTTGCTTTATGCTTATCGTTTAATTATTTAATAATTGAATTGGTGATTCATCTTGTATACTTCTAAGCAAAGAAACGCATTATTCAAAATCTCTAGTTATGTTCATGTCAGAACAATAATTGTTTTAGTTATGTTCGTGGCAGAACAATAATTATTTTATGCATAAGATAAAGGGATCATAGAGTATTTTATGCATAAGATAAAGGAATCTAACTCTGTGAAAATGTAGATACATATATTTGATTCATAAAATAATTTCTTGTGTTGGACACTTGTCAAGTACGAACATGCCAATAAAAATAAAAACAATTTTGTATTAAAAAATTGTTCTTATTTTAGATATGTTTTTAAATATTTTGATACTCGTTAATTGTTTTGAAAACTAGAATTAAACATAAACTATGGGTCTATTTAGATACCGTTTATTTTGCTGAAAATTGAAAAATTATTGCTGAAAACACTGTAGCAAAATAATTTTTAAAAGTGTGAATAGTATCGTGGGACCCAAAAATGCATAGTTATGCGCGTTTTTAGCTGGGTTGTAAACAGTGTCGTGGGACCCAGCCAAAAACGCAAACGCTGAATAATTTGCACGCAAACGCACGCTGTCTAAAATATACCTAGAGATATTAATTAATTACTGTATTCCCAATTTCCCAACCGTTCTAATTTTTCAAGAATTGTTGTGTTGTTGTGTCCCATGTTATGTCAGAATCCATACTTCTTAGCTTCTTAGATTAATTTCAATCATAGTTTGAATAATAGTTACAGGAAAGAACATTAAGAGTATTGTGTGATTGTAGAATACTTATTAAGTCAAGAAAAAAAAAATTATAAGATTGATGTAGTGCTACTAGTTATGTTCAATTATAATACCTAATAAAAATATATTGAGCAGAATTATAGCCTTAAGTTACAACCAAGTTTGTTATCAAACTTTGTTCAAAAAATTATATTGGAATTTTTTTTCCAATTGCAAACTTGCAAATTAGAGTGCCTTTGCCAAGCTTATTTATTTTTTGTGTCTTGCCCTATGTTTTGGATTATTATTGTTTTTTTTTTTTTCAAATAATCTAACTTTAACATTTTTACAAAAAATTATCGTTAAATTTTTGTAGAACATTTAACATAAATATTACTAAAAATGAAACATTTTAGTAAATATTATGTAAATAAGTTGTTTTCAAATGTACTCTTGGTCTCTTGTACCTCTCCAAATTCTTTTCATGATTTCATCTTCACAATCAGGAAAAAAATTTTGTTCGATACCAAGTTCAGGAAGATTTTTCCCCAAAAAAAAAAGGTTGGCTCTTTCCAATAAGATTAATACATTTCATAGCAAATATTACTGTAAGTTTGTTTGGAAGTATTATCGGGTAATCAAAAAAAAGAAAAGAAAAATGTTTCATTTGGCAGTGAAATTGGAAATAGCACTTGCGTTATCAATCATAAAATTAAATGAAATTTCCCGTTATCAAATAGCCAGCAAGGAAATTTTTTTTTTTTAATAGGTAGCAAGAAGGATTTAGTATGGTTGTTATGTGAATATCATTTGGAAATTTTGAGAAAACGTACTAAGAATTTAAATTTTTATTTTCAGAAATGACATTTTAACCTTAAAATTCTTGATCCATAAGCACAATTTAACATACGTATATAATCTTAACATTTGACTTGTTATTATAAAATAAATTAAAGTAATATCTTATTTTAATAATCAAATCAAAATTCTTGTAACTTAACTGGATAGTATTTTTAATATTTTTATCGAAGACATTCAAGATTCAAATACTCCGATCCATCTCTTATTGTAACTATTAAATTATAATATATAAAAAAATTAATAGTTAAAATTATATAGATATGGTACAAATAAAATAATTTGTATCATATATTTTTATAAAATACGTTTCCTTTTGAAGTTAATTTCTCATTTAGATCATGTGTTTTTGAGAATCTCATGTAAGTCAAGGTTATCAAAGGATTAGAAGATTAAAAAAATGAATTAAACATAAATACCTACAAATATTTTTGTAGGATTATCTTTTTGAAAGTAGAAGATTAAAAGTCCATGATATTTTCTCAACCTCACAAGAAGAAGGTAACTTATTCGGTTTCTTCCGTTATAACACTGCTATTGAACTATCAAAAAAAAAAAAAAAATAGCTACTGAAAGTTCTTTTGATTTCAACATTAGCAAAAAAATAAATTTCTCATCTATTAAATATTTGCAATCTTACTCTTATAGTATGTAAAAATTTACAATCATACAGTTTCAACATGTGTATAAGAATGAAAACATGTAATTGTCGTATGCATTATATGTGTTGCCAATGCCAAGGAAGCCCCGCTTAGGCATACTACAAAGCCATAACAGCCCCATACAATGGCAAAGTCAGAATTTTGGTCTAGAGAGGGAAAAATAAAAAGATAATATTAATAATAATAGCTAGATATTATTAATTTATATTAACTACAAAATAAATGAACAATTGTAAACAACTGTAAATGTCATATAAAAACTAATATAAACATAAACTATTGTTAGACATCTAAGTTATGTCTAAAATAAATTGAAAAAATAAATCAATTTGAAAATATTAGGAATATAAAATTTACTTGTAAAATTGTATATAAGTCTCGCTGTTTTGATTGCTTTTAAAAATATAAGTTAAGTCCAACTTTTTATCTATTTTTTAAAGTGTTTAAAATTTGTGTTCATAATAAAAAACCGCAGTTTGAAACTAAAATGTCAAGAAATTTAAAAAGAAAAAGTGTAAAATATAGGACTATCAATTGAAGTGCAATAAAAAAAATTATTAAAAAAAACCCAAAATGCAGTGATTACTATTATTATTATTATCAATTTAAGTGCTAGCTTACAGGTAAGACAAGTCAGAGTAGTGCGTGTCAGGAAGTAATTTCCTTTTTTTTTTCTTTTTTTTTTTTCTCTGCTTTGTGTGTCAGGTAAGCATTAAGCTTTGTCATTTTCACTTTATTTAAGCAGGGACAGGAACTTTTGTTTCCTGTTTTATTTATTTTCTGCTTAGCATTTAAGAAATTACTAACAATAATACATATGAGATATTTTAGATGGATAATACATATGAGATATTTTAGGAGTCAAGGGTGTAGAGGTATTTTTGAATCAACAAAATTTTTATTTTAAGAAAAGTCATTTAAATAGTAGTATATAACTTCTCAACAAAAAAGAAAAAAAAGAAAAAGAAAAAAAAGTATATATAGCCATGGCAGCCCAATACATACACATATATATCTTATGCCCAATACATACTCACATGTTATGAGGGGATTGAATAGATACATAGGTTTAAGAATGAAGACAATATGTCTTATGCCTTATATATATATATATATATATATATATATATATATATATATATATATCAAAGAAATTGGTGTCTCTTCCATAAAAAAGAAAAAGAAAACAAAAGTGGAGTCTTAGTGTCTTTCAATCCAATCCAAGAGACATTCTTAATGCCCTATGAACCGATAATGTGCGATTAGAGATGGCAATGGAGCGGGCAGGGCCAAAGTAGGGATGACAAATATAACCCAACCTATAGGTACCCGATCCGACTCGACCCTAATGAGTCAGGTTTTACCCAACCTGTTGAACAATCGGGTTGGGTTTGGATTTTAAAAATCAAACCCGTAACAAGTTCGGGTCAGGTTCGGGTTTTATGTATACCCGACCCAAACCCAACCCGTATACACATATAATATTAAAAAAAATTTAAAACCCTAGTATAAATACTCTATTTCCTTTTCAAATTTCATTTTCTAAACTTAACCCTCACCTCTTAACCGCCCCCCTCTCTCTTTCTCAAGCTCTCATCGCCGGCCACCCTCTCTGGCCCTTAAACGCTCCCCTCATGGCCTCACTCTCCCTCACGGCCTCACTCCGCCTCACCGCCCCTTACCTCTCTCACTCTCATTTTCTCTTAGTTGCCCCTCACCTAGTCACCCTCACTCACATTCACTCACTGACCCAGCCACACCCTCACTCTCATCACATAATGGTTGTTGTTTGACACGGAGGAGCATGGATCTCGTAGTGGTTGCTGTTTGTCACGGAGGAGCATGGGATTGTTAGATCGGAGAGAGATCAGATGATCGGAGGACGAGGTTGTGTTTCTGTTTGTGATTTGTGTGTGTGTGTGTGTGTGATTTTTTTTTTTTTTAATGAGTGAAAAATTTGTATTAACAAAGAAGAGCAAAAAAAAAAAGCTAATTTGTGTTTCTGTTTATGTTTGGGTTTGTGATTTGTGTTTTTGTTTCTGTGGTTGTGATTTCTAGATGTAAAATCGATTTTTTATTTTTTTTTATTTTTATGATTGGGTCAGATTGGACCACGGCTTTAGATTAGGCCCAGAAGTGGCTGGACGGGGCCCGTGGAGCCCGACAGAGTGGGTTTGGGGTTAAAATAAAAAAAAAAAACTCATTTATTAAACGAGTTAGGTTTGAGTAACAGGAGAGGACTCACAGGTCGAGTTCGGGCATCAAAAAACCCGCTCTGAACCCAACCTGTTGTCATTCCTAGGCCAAAGGATGAGGTCTTTGCCCCCGTCTCACATAGTTTTGTCTTACCTCATTTTTGTCTCACCTCACATGACAAGGAAAATTTTCTTGCCCCATCTCCACCCCTTGAGGTCCTGTGAAACCTCGTCTCATCCCGTAAAACTCTAATTCTTGTTAATTTGCCCCATAACTATTACAATTTTTTTAATAAAACATATTTCAATAATAAAAATATCAGAAATGATATGTCCACAACATTTTTACAACAAATTCTAAGTGAAAAGTTGTTACTGATTATTATTGTTGAGGCAAAAAAGTAACTAGATAAAATATATTTGAAATTATAACTAAATTTATCATATTAAATCAAAATAATTTTTAACAAAAATTAAATAATATTATCTAAATATTTAACTAGACAAAATTACAACAAAAACAAAAATAAAGAGACTAAATAATAGAGTTTTAGAATATAAAAATTTATAATTATAACTCTTACCAACATAGAGGGAAGTAAATGTAAAAAGTCTATTCTCATGTCCTTCCCATCCCCATGACCTTTACAGGACAGAGAAATATAATATCTATAATAAGCCCATGACCAATGGTCCCATACAGGTACCACCACGTGGTCTCCTGACTGATACGAATCGTATCAGTCACGAGAAAGGAACTCTGCCTTCCTGACACATCACGTGAAGCTCCCCGAAGCTACAAAGCACCAAATTCCTTTGGCCGGCACTCTCGTCCGTAGATAGAAAAACGGAAGTTGCGTAGGCCTTTCGTACTGACTGACTGACACTGTAGTAACCGACCGCCACTATGGATACACATCAACCGAGACCCGCAACTCCACAGCCTCCTCAAGGCGGCAGCGGTGGCGGTGGCGGTTTCTCTGCGATTCTCACAGTCTTCCTATCCTTCATCGCAATCTTCGCCATGGTATTATATATCAAACTATATGTATCAACTGCCGCCGCTTTGTTTTTCATCGCCATCTTCAATATTATCACATTCGCTCACTGATTTCAATAGCGTTTGCTTTAGCACCTGATCGCTCACATTATCTGTTTTATTCTATGACCCTTATTTCAATCCTCATTTATTTTAAAGCTACATTGATTTCGGCATTTTCTTTAATTCTGCAATACGCATTATTGTTTTGTGTGATTTGTGGTTCTGTTTCAATGTCGATTCGTTTTCTTCAGTAATCACATTCGGCAGTGTTTGGTTAATTTCAATGTTCGTCAGAATTTTAATAATAAATATAATATCTATAATGAATCAAATTGCTGGAGCACTTTGTGCTTTTTAGTCTGCTTTAATTGATTCGTTGTAAAATATGACTTGCTAGCAAAGCATTCTTGTTGTTTAATAATTGATTTGATGCTTCGTCATGTATCCTTCTAAGTGAAGAAACATATATGCTCCAAAATCTCTGACTGTGTACATGTTAGACTAATAATTATTTTATGCACAAGATAAAAAGGGATCTACACGCTGTGAGAGTATAGATGCATGTATTCGATACATAAGATACATTTTTGTTTTGGACACATGTCAAATACGGACATAGCCAGAAAACTCCTACATTGGTGTTAGGAGGAAAAAAAAAATTCGTATTAAAAAAATTATTTTGATTTAGATATGTTTTTAAAGATTTTGACAGCTGTTATTTGTCTATGTCTAAAATATACCTAAAGATATTAATTAATTACCATATTTCTACATGTTCTAATTTTTCTAGAATTGTTGTGTTGTTGTGTCCCATGTTAGTTATGTCAGTATCCACGCTTCTTAGCTTCCTAGATTAGTGTCTATCTTAGTTTAAATAATAGTTATATGGATGTGCGTGGGGATTATTGTGTGATTGTAGAATACCTATTAAGATAGAAAAAAAAACTATAAGATTGCTATACTACTAGTTATGTTTTATGGTACCAAATGTTGGTCTATTAATAAGCATATATTTATAAAATGAGTGTAGTTAAAATGAGAATATTAAAATGGATAAGTGGAAATACATGGAAAGATGGGATCTAAAATGAAGAAATCTGCATAAAGATAGGGGTAGCCCCTATTGATGAAAATATGAGTAAGAGTCGATTAAGATGGTTTGATCATGTTTAGAGAAGGGCGATTAATGCACTGGTAAGAAAGTGAGTTGATCTAAGTTGTGGGGAAAAAAAAGTAGAAGAAGACATAAAATTACATTAATAGAAATAATAAAAAAATGAATTATTAATTAAAGAAATAACAGAGAGTATGACTTCAAATAGAATAGAATGGAAGAAAATCTGTAGCCAACTCCAAAAATTTGAGATTAAGGCTGGTTTTTGTTGTTAGTTTAAATCACAGTTCAATGAATCTTTTATTATTTTTCATAAAATATGTGTCGCTATTATAATCAATGTCTTGGCATTGTAAATTTCTTCAATAACATTTTAGGATCTGTAATATGTAATTTAAAACTCATCAAATTGTTTTGGTATAAAAATGTGACTCAAGATTATTTCTAGTATTTTTTTCCCTTTATGGTGATGGTAGTTGTTGTTCTGTGTGGGCTTGCATTGTTTCAAGTCAGGTTCAACATGCATCAATATTCTTATTGAAAGATTACAACAGAGGTGCATCATAGTGAATAATAGCCTATAGCTTCCAGTAGAAATGCTTCAATGGTGTTCCATTACAAATAAAAATGCTCTATCCCATTCATAGTCTTCCACCTTATGCTCCACTAACTGCAATATGTCACACGTATGATTTTTTTTTCTTTCCCCATTTTAAAAGTGGATTACTTTATAAGAAGAAAAAGGGACATGTGGTTGATTACGAATGGTGGAGTATAAAATAGAACATAGTAATAGTAAGACAGAGGACTTTTATTTTGTCCATTTCACCTTGCATTACAAACTGTGGTTCTAATGCCTATTGTCATTTAATTATTAACATTTTTTGAAAAATTTTAAAAGGAATTTACATTGTGGCATCGAGTATGCACTAGGGATGGTAGAGTTATTTCTAAATTACTCTATTTGTATTTGTGTTGCCTGAATGTTTTTGGGCATGTTTGCAAACCACAAAGCTGGTTTAGTTTGATACAAGCTGAACCAAAAATGAGAGTAGTTCAAGTGAAGTTGTTTTATTCATCCAGTTTGTCTAGATTCAAAGCCAGTTTTAGTTAACATACAGCTTATGAAAATGTCAAATTTGCGTGCATGTGAAAACACCAAAATTTAAAAATTTGATTTGGAGGGCATGTTTTTGAAAGAACCACTTTGAAGATATGGGAATGTATTGAGTTCCCACTTTGAATTAGTCTTTTGATCAAAGAGTTACCAAACTAAAAACAATCAAAACTTGTCATGTTGTTCTTGGCAGGCTGGCTTGGTTTTGTGATTTGCTACACTCCTTTACTTATTAGTAACTGCAGCTGCCAAGGAGGCATACCTGAAAAAAGAAAATAGTGGATTAGTGTTTTTTTATTTACTATTATATATATATATATATATTTTATGGAGTGACTATATAATTTTCTAATTAAATGCTAGTTTGTTTAAAATTTCAGATTTATTCTGAATTTCAGACACTGGAATAAGTGTTCATATCATTTTATTTGAGTTTGAAAATATCTGACAAGAATATAAATTTTACAGATAGTGATTCCTTCATCATCAACTATTAGGAATGGTTTTTCCATTTTGCACCAAGTCCCAGAAGGCCATGTAGGGGTTTACTGGAGAGGAGGTGCCCTTCTAAAGACGATTACCAATCCAGGTTTGACTGTGGTCCTTTCTTTATGATTTTCATTCAATAGTTGCTTTCTTAGAACTTATGAAATTTCTGCATGCACTTAATTTTCAGGTTTTCATCTGAAGCTGCCTTTTATAACCCATTATGAGCCTGTTCAAGTAACCCTTCAGACAGATCAGGTAAAATTTGATGTTATGAAAATTGAGGAATTTCATCTTGTCAGTCTAATGCTCAAATCCTTCTTGTGAGTATAATTGTAGGTGAGGGATATTCCTTGTGGTACCCAAGGAGGTGTAATGATTAACTTTGAGAAGATAGAGGTACAACTACCAGATGTTGCTTTTTATTAACATTATGGTTTACAAGTGGTCAAAGGTTTGAAATGCTTAGCTTATATGCATTGATTATAATACCTTTTTAGGTTGTTAACCGGCTTCACAAGGACTATGTGCATGACACTCTGCTGAACTATGGGGTGCAGTATGACAATACATGGATATATGACAAAATTCATCACAAGATCAATCAGTTTTGTAGCTCTCACTCTCTTCAGCAAGTCTACATTGATGTTTTTGATCAAGTATGGATGCTAAAGAAAACATACCCTTTAAAGCCATAAATGAAAATATTTTGGGAGCTTCCAATTTAGCTTTACAGTATAAGAAGTTTTCCAAGTGTTGTTTAAAGTAACGTGCTTTTCTTCTTCTGCTTTAGTAGTTTAATCTGACAAATTGTTTAAGCATATTGAAAACTTAACTTAAAAGTTGAACAATTTGATCCCTCCTCAAGAAAATCCCAGCAAGTAGTGTTGTGTTGACTTCCAAGGATTATTTGTCTTTGGGAATCTATGTTGGTGTTAAGTTGCCAGCATTATTTATTTCATGTTATATTCACAAAGCATTTAACTCTCACAGATTGATGAAAAGATGAAAGATGCTCTCCAGGGTGACTGCACACGTTATGCTCCAGGAATTGAAATCATTAGTGTTCGCGTTACAAAGCCAAAAATCCCAGAAAGCATAAGACGCAATTTTGAACAGATGGAAGAGGAACGCACTAAGGTTCAGTTTCTTTTTCCTGAATATGAGAGGAGGTCCTTTTACTTTCTTTTATTTTCCTTTGTTAGTCAAGCAAAGCAAATAGACACACACACACACACACACTCGCACACAATATGAATATATGATTCTCGATATGCAGATTCTTTCCGAATTAAATGTGCTTTTAATGTATGTTTATTATTTCAAATTATGGCTGAACATTGAGTTTACCCTTTAAACTAGTTACCCTTGGTCGTTTGAGCTTTTTTCACTTATATCCAAACTTTGTACATGCATGTGTTTGCACCCACACCCAGTCAATGAAAAACATATTGGATAATTTATTATATAGTAAGCCTTTGAAGTTAATAGAGTGCATCATTCTATGTTTTATGTTGATGTTACTTTGTTAGGTCTTAATTGCTATTGAGAAACAGAGAGTTGTTGAGAAAGAGGCAGAGACAAATAAGAAAATAGCTATCAGTGAAGCTGAGAAGGTTGCAAATGTGAGCAAGATCCTTATGGAACAAAAGTTGATGGAAAAGGATAGTGTTAGGAAGCAACAAGAAATTGAGAACCAGATATACATGGCTCGGCAAAAGAGTTTGGCCGATGCAGATTTCTACCGGTGAAAGCTTCATTCACTTTTCAGTTTAAAAGATATGAATACAGTATTATAGAAATGACTAATAATATTGCTCTCTCTACATTTCTAGTTTACTGAAGGAAGCTGAAGCAAACAAGTTGAAGCTGACACCGCAATTTCTTGAGCTTAAATTCATCGAGGCCATAGCTAATAATACAAAAATTTTCTTTGGGGAAAAGGTCTTTCCCTCTCTCTTTTGTGTGTGTGTGTGTGTGTGTGTGTGTGTGTTGTTTGTGCAGGCTTTACTTAATAGTTCTTTCTTGCAGATACCTAATATGTTTTTGGATCAGAGGCTGCTTGGGAACTTCTTACAACAGTTATCTAGGAATGTGTTTGAAGAGGAGAAATCAACAGCTTAATTTTTTTTTTTTTTTTTTTATCAACATGTTGTAATACCTAGGTGATATAGAAAGTAAATGTTGGTTGAGGCCTTCAGAAGGTGTTTGTTTCATTTAACACCTTTATAGTTTTTTTTTTTAGAAGGGAATGTAAATGTTGGTTGAGGCTTTCAGAAGGTGTTTCATTTAAACAAAAATTTTGTGAAGTCTGCCAATTTTTTGGCTCTTATAGGTGTTTCATTCAATGAGTTATATACAACAACAACAACAAAGCTATAATTCCAAAATTCTAGAGTTGGCTATGAATCCTCAACATATTTGTTAGGGTTGGCTACTTGTATTCTTTTCCTCCATTCTACTTTATCAAAAGTCATACTCTTTGCTACTTTTGGGATTGACATATCTTTTGTTTTTATTTTTTAATACTTTTACTAATGAATTTTGGCTTTCCTCTATTTTTTTTTTTTTTTTTTTGGTTCCCTACTTGGAACAACTCACTCTTTTTTACCAGGGCATTAGTCATGCTCCTTTGAACATGACCAAACCATTTTAAGCAACTCTCCTTGTATATAAAAGCTTGAAACATTTTACAGGTTGATGCATAACCTTTTACCTCCAGATTCAATTAACAATATCTTTGGTCTCTACTGTCGATATGAATGTTATTCACATCTGCTATGGGTAGAATTTGGATTTACAATAGATTGTTTATTTGATTTTAATAAACCTATGGAAGATTAAGAATTTGGTAAAGAGTACACAATTTGTTTTACAATGAACATAGTGACTTTTTCGTTGCTTTTGGGGATTGTGTAAAACTGTGTAAAACAATTTGTTTGCAACAAGTTCAACCATTTGGTAAATTTGCACCTTAAAACAAAAGGAGAGCTGTTGAATTTTGGTTTGATTTTGATATAACACGCTGCAATATTATATTCATGACATTGCTGGATCCGCTGCAATATTGGAAAACAGTCCAATGAAATGATGGAATGTTTATTTATGATTACAACTAAAATGATCTTGCTTCAGCATACTAACCTCACAAGTAATGGAATTATGGCAAATATTTTATGTTGGCATATCTATATAAAGTCGTTGCTATTGTGGCATTTGATTGGGTTTTACTCTACACCAATCAATGCTAGTCAGTAGTCACTCATTACTTAGGGTCTGTTTGGATACCGTTTATTGCTGAAAACTTAAAACTGAAAACACTATAACAAAATAATTTTTAAATGTGTGAATAGTACCGTAAAACTCATTTTTAATGAAAATTTTGCTGAAAAAAAAGGTTTGCCTGTCACGGAGATTTGTGGGTCCCGTGACAGACGCCAAACGCAAACGTTGACGGAAATCATCTGTATCCAAATGCTCATTTAATATAAAAATGGATTTGGCTTACCTCTCGTACTTTTTTAACTAGACATGTCTTTTCTTTTTCTTTTTCTTTTCAAATATACAATAACAAGTGGTAGTTGGTTTTAATCTTTACATTTTATTTAGTTAATAGATGATATGACAATTTTTCATTAAAACAAAAAGAGATTCCAATTAAAAAAAACATTAAAGGTATGCCAAACCCTATAAAAATATAAAATGAACTTAAAAAAAGTAGTATGAATGTGTATATGGGGATTTCCTAATGTTATCATCAGATCTACTAAATTCACATATGATATATTTAATAATTTCATTATTTTATTCTTGGATAATTTTTATTATAACTTTTTACTTCTCAAAAAGAAAAGAAGAAAAGAGTGGTGTATATGGGGATGTAAATAGAGACAGCAAATGGAACCACAAAAAGAGATGGCCTCACTTAATTGAACAAGTTCCCCTTTGCCTATTTGTCCTGTTACTACAAAAGAAAGAAAAACCCCTTAGCAGTATAACTTAGGCTGGACTCAGGGCTGGGCTGGCCAAGGGTACTCTGGTGATTAAGTCAATGACAACAGATTTTTCTTTGTTGGGTAATAAAAAACAATATCTAAGATAACGTTCTATTCTTGGGGGATGAGTTCCATACCCTGGTAAGTAGGAGTAATAGGTTTTTATATAGGGTTTTGACTTAAGTCTAGTGCATCAAACCCGTTGAGATGATGACACATGATTAAAATTGGACACATGTCACCATCCTAATGGTTTAGTGTAACTGGACTTGGACCCAAGTTTCTTCATGCAGAAAGTGTGACAATATTTTTTTAGATGTAAATCACTCCTTAAAATTGGGATTTTAAATATGCTTAGAGGCTAGAGCTACATCCTTTGGTCAATTGATGTGATGTGCCTGAAGATGGTGTGTCTTGGGCTGCAAACGAGAGATAGGTTCAATTATATTTGATGTGATTGAAGGCAGGGATTGAGGCAGAACTTTGAGTTAAAGAGGGCAGTTTTATTGTTGACTGTATACGGTGATTTCAACTTTTGACTCTTTATTACTTAGCTGCTAAGATTTATTTTATTTTATTTATTTTTGTTTGGGTAAGGACAAAATTATTTTTGTTTAGAATTTTTTAAAGGGCAAGGTTGTTTATTTTGGATAAAATTGGTTAATTGAGCTTAATTGTTTTTAGTTTTACTATTGGTAATTTTTGTTGTTAAGCTTTTTTTTTTTTTGAGCTTGTATATTTTGTTTTAGATTTTAGATTTAATTTTTTTATGATCACTAAAATGAGGAAAATGCTAGAGTTACAAGCTTTTTTTAATAAAATGCAGATGTGATAAGTGATTATTGATAAGTAAAAAAAATTATGTGAGTGGTGGGCCTATATGCGAACCAATAAAAATTTGCTTCCAAAATAGTTTGTAAAAATATATTGTAAAAAAGTTTGTGAATATAGCATTACTCTTAAAAGAATTAATGATATTGTTTAAGAGAAACAAAATGTAATTTTATAAAACAAAATTGCTAAAATTAGTACACACATATAATAATATTTTTTTAAAAAAAATTGGAGGGGCGATTTCCCCTTGTCTAAGAGTGGCTCCATCCTTGATTGAAGGTGAGTGCGGTACAATTAATGTTGAGGGGAGAAGAGGTTGTTGGTGCTCAAAGGACTATTACTTTTGAGGAGATTTGTTTGTTTTCATTGTGGGTGAGATTGCTTGATATTGGACTTAACCTCTAGGGGAGTTAAGTTTGCTTTTGAAAATGACAAGGTTTAGCAAATATTTGACCATCGGATCTATTCAATTTTATTGATATATATATATATATTTTTTAAATTTAAAACTTGTTAGTTGAGTTCCATTTTTAAAAAAAACAAAACCTGGTTAGTACCATTGCGTACCCTTAGAATGATGGTTATTCTACAAGTATAAGTTCTTGTAGGGTGTGAAAGATAAGAGTTTGGGTTCAAGTCTTCCAAAGGGAGCTTCACACACATGCACATAGATTATGCTAGAGTAGAATTCTATCTCAAATAAAAAATAAAAAATAAAAAATTTGGTCAGTTGTTACCTTCTTACATTTTACCTTATGAATTTAAACATACAAATAATACTCACAAACTATTTTTCAATATTTTTACAAACTATATGGAGATAGTCCACACTCCACAGAGCCAGGAGTCATTTTCAATCTTTCAAATATCATCAATTTTCTTTGATTATGGTGGGTGAGTTTGAAAAAATAAAATAAAAGAAATATGTGGGGATAAGGGCCCAAGATTATATATTGGGCCTTGGGCCTTGGCTGAGGACGTTAGTTGGTCCGAGGACGGATAAACAATAGTGAGGGTGTTAAGTTCAGAGTCCCATAAGTAACATACAAGTGGAAAAGTTGGGAAAGGTGGTCCGAGGAGGATTGTCTCCTCAGATAAATGAAGCACAAATCAAATGTTTATTGTATCACTCAAAGTGACCTTCCAAAAAATTTCACTGAGAGGGACATGTATTATGAATGTACTGGAAGAATGGGAGTTAGGAAATATCTAATGAAAAGCTGCTGTCACCGCATTGAATGCTCTACAGCTAACTTTTTGATTGCATTTATGTGAAGAAAACCCCTGAATAGTGCTGCCTTGGCTACCCCAATTCACAGAGGGCCAGAGGGGATGTTCGATGGAACAAGCACTCAAGGAATAGCCTGGATGATCAACAAATGGAGGGTTAAGATCGTGGGAAGGGAGATATATAATATAAGAAACCCCTGAGGAAAAGAGGACAGAGAAATTAAGAGAAAAATATTGTAGCATCAAGAACTAACTTTGCCATCATACCCAAAAGAAATATAAGGACTGATCTTCTTAGATTGTGCTGAGGACGATTTTCTTAAGTATAAACTCGTTTATTTTCATTCTCTTATGATTTGGATCTACTTTAGTATTTGTCTGATTCATTAAAGCTCAGTTTTCTAACTCACTCTCTACAAATTCATTATTTTGGGTTTTTTGGGCCTGAGTCCATCAACCTTTGAGTTAGGAACTCAAATCTGGTCCTTACAAAATCTATTTCATATTTTACATTAAATATTACAAATTTAAAAGTGAGGTAGTATTATGTTATTTAAAATTTTAATAACATGACATCATATAACCTAATAGATATAAAAAGTTAAAATATTCACGGGGATATAGACTCTAATCAAATATCTTAATTTGTGTCCACACTTATATCATCTTAATAATTTGTGCGCGTAATGTCTCCTCTCACACATTTTGCTATCAAGTATCAGCTTTATTGCACTCTCACCAATCCATCACCTAGAGTGTCATAAGGCTAACTTAAAAAAAAATGAACAAATTAAGATGGGAGAAATTTGTGAAATGAGAGACTTAAAGATACAATCTCCACTTTTACGAATGCACTAAAACAATTAGAGAAAGAGAAACATAGAGAAAGACAAAGGGAAAGAGAAAGCAATATAATAAAATTTATTAAAAAATAAATGGTATGTTCATACTTTCTTAATTGAGTTTTGAGTGATTGTCTTCATTTGAAATTAGTGGGAACGTGAGAATAGATGTGCAAGATTGAATTTATTTTTTAGAATTTGAAGATGAAAGAGAAAAGATGATAAAGATAGAGAAACATGTAGAGTGAAGTAACTGCTTCTTATGGGGAGTATAAAATTGGTGGGAGTGTGGGAGTAGATATGTTCAACAATTCAAGACTCAAGAGAACAAAGGAAAAAAAAAATTGAATGTAACTATTTTTAAAAAAGAAAAAAGAAAAAACGTTTGTTGCTAAATTGCATTTTTAAATATATCTAAAATTTAGATTTAGTAATTTTACATATTTAACCCTATTGTTGAAACTTTCTAAATAGGTCAATTTGAGAATATTTTGGATTATCAAAAAGTAAGAATCCAGACAAGGGAAATCTCTTAAATAATAGTATATAGAAGCATGCTTGTTGTTTAATAATTGAATGGATAATTCATCATCATGTTTTCTTCTAAGCTTTTCTCAAAAAAAAAAAAAAAAATGTTCTTCTATGCTAAGAAATACATATTGTCCAAAATTCTTGACTATGTTCATGTCAGATTAATAATTATTTTATGCATAAGATAAATCTTCCATCTCACCCTATATGGTGAGATCTACATGTGAGAGTGTAGAGATATATATATTCGATTAATAAGATACATTTTTGTGTTGCACACATGTCAAACACGGACATGCCAAGAAAACTCCAACATTCATGTTAGGAGGAAAAAAATATATACAATTTCGTATTAAAAAATATATATTTTGATTTTAGATATTTTTTGAAAGATTTGAAAGATTTTATTTAATAGTTCCCCCTTTTCTTTACAAGTACGAGGATGGAATACAGGAATAGACCCATATAGTCTCTATTCCACCATTATCCAAATTCAATGTGCTGAACCCAAAGAAATTGTCCCTTGGGCCTACCAAAAATGGAAGTTGTTTCGGGTCATTGATCATTGCACTTTTATTTATTTATTTATTTTTTACACTAAAAAAAAAAAGCCCCTCCTAAATATACAGGCTAATTAAGTTCTACTACAATAATATATATCTAATATATATCACAATTGGATTTTAACTAAGAGATTCCTATGCTCTTAAAATCTTTATATTAGTTATAATATCATATGTTGGATCTCTCCTTTAAGCTTACACTGACATGTTAGTCCAGGCTGTACTGCATGGGCTCTAAGTGGGGTTGCAATATTGTAGCGTAGTGATTTTTAACCATTTCAAAAATAAATAAAATTATGGACCCCGTGCGATTGAAGTAGTTTTCTTTTAGTTATCTTTATTTGCTAATATATAATATTATATATATATATATATATATAACTATAATTTTTCTAGATATAATTGCATTGTTTCTCACTTTTAATAAATGAAGAAACTTATAAAAAAAATCAATCCAACCACACACAAACAGATATTCCTTCATAGCTTTTCCCTTAATTAATTATTTATATTTTTATTATAATAGAAAATTATACATGAAGATTCCATCATGTTAATTGCCGTTTTACAGAAGGAAAGGGTCTTTTTAATTATCTATCTATTGGAACAGTATTGAAATGTTTTGAAAAGTAATAATTAATTCATGAGATGGAGTGTGGTTGAAAAAAACGTGGGGAAGATGATCCTTCATTTTTTTTGGATTTGATTTAGTTAAAAGATCCCAAGGTAGTGTTCTTGATGGAAACAAAAAGAACAGTGGAAGAAATGCGGTGGATATAGGCAGACTTACCTTACCGATGTATGCTAGTAGTACCAAGCATAGAAAGGAGAGGTGGTCTGGCACTAATGTGGAAAGAGGAGGTGGATCTTCCAATTCAAACCTTCTCACCAAATCATGTGGACGCCCTCATCTTTAATGAATCCAACCCCCAATGGAGATTAACTGGCTTTTATGGATGGCCAGAGGAACAGAGAGAAAAGGAATCTTGGCAACTTCTTAAACATCTTCATACATGAAGCACACTTCAATGGTTATGCTACGATGACTTCAATGAGATCCTACACTCCTCCGAGAAGCAAGGCTGCTTGCCGAAACGACATCAACCTATGATGGAATTTCGGTTAGTTCTCCTCCATTGTGGTTTGGTAGATTTGGGCTTTCAGGGCAACATTTTTACATGGAACAATGGCTGGGGGATGCTTTTGTTCAAGAACGATTGGATAGGACTTGTGCAACATCTGAATGGTCAGAACTTTTCCCACACACAAAGGTCACACATATATCCAATCTTCATACTTAGACCACAATCCGATCTTCATCACTTTGTCTCAACCAAATCAGATTGGTAGAAAGAAGAAAACACCTACAAGGTTTGAAGAGAAATGGGCATCTCATCCTAATTGTGAGGGGTTGATCAGAGGAGCATGGTGCAATGGAGTCGAAATATTTTTGGGGATTTTAAGACACAATTATAGGCAAGGCAGTCGGCATTGGAGGACTTGTCCATGCAAAATAATCCATAAAATTTGCAAGCAATCAGAACACTAAAACGTGAGATTAATAATTTGCTCAACCAAGATGAAATTTTCTGGCGGCAGAGATCTCAGTCCATATGGTTACAGGCGGGTGATAAAAATACGAAGTTCTTCCATCAAAGAGCCAGCCACCATCGTAGGAAAAATCACATCCCCGGTATCACGTCCCAATCCGGAGAATGGTGCACATCTGATGATCAAATAGCAGAAATTGCAAAGCAATACTTTCAAGATATGTTCACAACATCCAACCCTACAGACTATGATGGTGTTTTGAACTCTGTAGATCACCTTGTCACCCTAGAAATGAACAATACCTTACTCCAAAGGTATAGCCCAGCTGAAGTGAAGCAAGCCCTATTCCAGATGCACCTATCAAAATCTCCTAGACCGAATGGTATGTCCCTTTATTTTTTTTCAAAAATATTGGCACATAGTCGGTCATGAAGTCACAAATGCAGTCCTTTCAGTTTTAAATTCTGGTCATATGTTGCACAAAATGAATTATAATCCTATTGTATTAATCCCAAAAAATAATGAGCCAAAATACATGTCTGATTTTAAGCCAATAAATTTGGCGAATGTGATCTCTAGAGTGGTGTCGAAAGTTCTAGCCAATAGATTGAAACATGTACTCCCCCTTGTGATATCTAATGCCCAAAGTGCTTTTGTACCTAACCGGCTCATTACTAACAATACTTCTGTAGCATATGAGTTGTTACACAGGATGAGAAACAATAGAAAAGGCAAAACCGGTCAAATGGCTGTCAAGCTCGACCTCAGCAAAGCATATGACAGGGTGAAATAGGGCTTCTTACGACAAATGATGCTTAAACTAGGCTTTGACACTAGGTGGGTTGAGTTGGCAATGGAGACAGTTACTACTGCAGCATATTCAGTCCTAATCAATGGGGAATCATGTGGCTTCATCTCACCATCTAGGGGTCTTAGACAAGGGGACCCACTCTCTCCATATTTGTTCCTGCTGTATGCTGAAGGTCTATCTGCCATGATCAGAAAAGCTAAAGAGGGACACTCACTAAGGGGCTTAAAATCTAGCCAGCATGGGGTATGTATCTCCCACCTCTTGTTCGCTGATGATAGCCTTTTATTCTGCCGAACAACTATTGAGGAATGCCAAAGATTACTTCATATTTTGGAAACTTATGAAGCAGCTTCAGGCCAAGCAATTAATAAACAAAAAACATCCTTGTTCTTTAGCACAAATACCAAACCTGAGGTGAGAAGATCTATCCAACAAATGATGGGTGCTAGAATTATGTCCAATGGGGAGAAATACCTTGGGTTACCGATGGCTAGCGGAAAATCCAAGGTAAACACTTTTAAGGAGCTTCGAGAAAAAATAACCAAAAGGGTAATGAGGTGGAAAGAGAAGCTTATTTCAAAGGTAGGGAGAGAGATTTTGATAAGACCGTGGCCCAAGCCATTCTAACCTACTCCATGTGTCTATTCAAACTACCAAAAGCCATATATGACAAGATCAACTCGCTTTTGGCCAATTATTGGTGGGGTCAAACGAAGGATGAGAGGAAGATCCATTGGATAAATTGGCAAAAAATGTGTACACAAAAGAAAAGGGGTGGAATGGGCTTTAGAGACATTTCAACTTTCAATTTGGCAATGCTAGCCAAGCAAGCATAGAGACTCATCCACCAAGATCACTCACTATTCTATAGGGTGTACAAGGCATGGTATTTCCCAAACTATAGCTTCTTGATGGCAGAATTGGGGTCAAATCCATCTTATGTCTGGCTGTTTCTACTGGCAGCAAGGGATGTAATATGGGAAGGCTCATCTTGAAGGGTGGGAGATGGCCAACAGATTACGGTAGTGTCACACAAATGGTTACCAAACACACCAATCTTCCTACATGAGCCCATGGGAGATTTGAAGGTGTGTGACTTGATAGATCGGAGTACAAGACAATGGGACTGAGGTAAAATAGCTGCTAACTTCACCCCAAGAACTTGTGCAGAAATCCTAGCCACCCCCCTCAATCAGCTAGACTCACAAGACTCCTTGATATGGACTGCAAATAAGACCTATAGTTTCACTGTGAAATCAGCCTATCAGTTAGCCTTGCAACTGAAGACATTGGATAGGCCAAAGCGCTCATTGGCATGAGCCCATAGTGCAAATTGGGGGAAAATATGGAAGCTCAAAGTCCCACCAAAGATTCGGGCTTTTCTATGGAGAGCATGCAGTAATTGTCTACCAACAAGGGACAACCTATGTAGGAAGAAGATACAAATCGAATCAACTTGTGAGTTCTGTAGAAGTGAAATTGAAACAGTGGCGCATATACTCTGGACGTGCCCTTTTGCAAGAAATGTTTGGGCATTGGTCAAGGGTCGCATCCAGAAGTGTAGCAATGACACTGAGGATTTCTTCCTCCTTTTTAAACACTTACAGTACGTGTTGGAAGGTGAAGACTTGGACAGGTGGGCAGCCACGGCATGGGCTATTGGAACTCAAGAAACAAGTTTTACTTTGACCACATTCAACTTGAGCCACGGTCTATACTGGAGAGAGCCACGAATCTGTTAACGGGGTACCAAGCTATCATGGCAGTAGGGACGAGGTAAAATATATGTAACACCACTCAAGGAATTGAGCTGGTTTTCTGTTTTAAAAGTCAATAGGGATATGTCTGGGATGTTGACAGTACCGCCCAAGCCCAAACAAGTCAGTTTGGCATTACTTGTATAAGAGCAGTTTTGTTAATAAAATTTCCTACCATTCGTTTCAAAAAAAAAAAAAAAAAAAAACGATTAGAAGATTAAAAAAATGAATTAAACATAAATACCTACAAGTATTTTTGTAGGATTGTCATTTTGAAATTAGAAGATTATAAGTCCTTGATATTTTCTCAACCTCGCAAGAAGAAGGTAACTTATTCATTTTCTTCCGTTGTAACATTTCTATTGAACTATCAAAAAAAAATAATTAGTTACTGAAAGTTCTTTGGATTTCAACATTAACAAAAAATAAATTTCTCATCTATTAAATATTTGCAATCTTACTCTTATAGTATGTAAAAATCTACAATCATACAGTTCCCACACATTGTGAGGAGAATAACCACACAACTATAAGAATGAAGACATGTAATTGTGGTATGCATTATATGTGTATATGCATGTTGCCAATGCCATGGAAGCCCCCCGTGGGCATGCTACAAAGCCATGACAGCCCCATACAATGGTAAAGTCAGGATTTCAATCTAGAGGGGGCAAAATTAAAAGATAATATTAATAATAATAGCAAAAAATTATTAATTTATATTAACTACAAAACAAATCAACAATTGTATTTTTTGAAAAGAAATAGATGAACAATTGTAAACAACTGTAAATGTCATACAAAAACTAATATAAACGTAAACCATCGTTAGACATCTAAGTTAACTCTAAAATAAATTGAAATAAAATATACCAATTTGAAAATATTAGGACTATAAAAGTTTACTTATAAAGTTGTATATATGTCTTGCTGGCTTGATTGCTTTTAAAAATATAATTTAAATTCAACTTTTTATCTATTTTTCAAAGTGTTTAAAATTTGTGTTCATAATAAAAAACCACATTTTGAAATTAAAATGTCAAGAATTTTTTTTTTTTAAAGTGTAAAATATAGGACTATCAATTGAAGTACAATAAAAAAATTATTTATAAAAACCGAAAATGCAGTAATTATTATTATTATTATTATTTCTAAATTTAAGTGCTAGCTGACAGGCAAGACAAGTCAGAGTGGTGTGTGTCAGGAAGTAATTTCCTGTTTTTTTTTTTTTTTAAAATAAATTTTCTGCTTTGTGCATCATGTAAGCATTAAGCTTTGTCATTTTCCCTTTATTTAAGCTGGGACAGGAACTTTTGTCTCCTGTTTTGTTTATTTTCTGCTTAGCATTTAAGAGATTACTAACAATAATACATATGAGATATTTTAGAAGGAGTTAGGGGTGTAGATGTATTTTTGAACTAACAAAATTTTCATCTTAGGAGAAGTCTCTTAAATAATATATAACTCCTTAAAGAAAAAAAAAGTAGTGTATATATATATATATATATATCAATCAGGCATAAGACATATTGTATTCATTCTTAAACCTATGTGTCTATTCAACCCCTCATAACATGTGGGTATGTATTGGGCATAAGATATATATGTGTGTGTGTACGGGCTGCCATGGCCTTTGGCAGTATAACCACATGGGGCTTTTATATTCTATTATATTTTATATGTATATATATATATATATATATTTCCATAAAAAGAAAAAGAATACAAAAGTGGAGTCTCAGCGTGTTTCGATCCAAGAGACATTCATAATACCCTATGAACTGATAATGTGCAATTAGAGATGGCAATGGAGCAGGGCAGGGCCAAAGGATGGGGTCTTTGCCCCCATCCTGCAAAGTTTTCTCTTGCCTCATTTTTACCTTGTCCTGCATGATGGGAAAATTTTTATTACCTCATCCCCACCCCTTAGGGCTTCGCGAAGCCCCACCGCGTAAAACTCTGCTTTTTGTTAATTTGCCCCACAACAATTACAATCATTTTAATAAAACATATTTCATTAATAAAAATATACTTAAAATTACAACTAAATTTATCTTGTTAAATTAACATAATTTCTAGCAAAAATTGAATAATATTATCCAAGTGTTTAAACAAGACAATATCATAACAAAAACAAAAATATCATAGTATAACACATAACAAAATAGAGGTAAGGAGCCTAAGGGTCTGTTTGGATATAGCTGAAAACTGAAAACTGAAAACTGAAAAACACTGTAGCAAATAATTTTTAAATGTGTAAATAGTACCGTGGGACCCATTTTTAATGAAAAAGTTGCTGAAAAATGAAATTTGTGAGTCCATAAACAGTAAAATTTATGAGAAAAGTCAAATATTGCGGGCTACTGTTCATGAACAGTAGCCGCAACAGTACATGTACAGTAAATAAATGGATTGAAACACGTGAAAAAAAAAAAAAAAAAAAAAAAAAAGAGCTGAAATGCAAACATGCGTTCAGCTATCCGCCCAATCCAAACGAGCACTAAATAGTAGAGTTCTAGGATATAAAAATTTACAATTATAACCCTTTTCAACATAGGGCGAGGTGGGTCTAAAAAGTCTAGACCCTTCCCGACCCCATCACCTTTACAGGATGGAGAAAACTTGCATAAGGTGAAGCGGAGAAAGGCAGGTCGGTGGGGCAAAATTGTTATCCCTATATGCAACATTGAATCTAAGGGGGTGTTTGGTAAGGTATTTTAAACAACGGTTTTCAGTATTTAAACAACATTACACGTATTTTCACACAATTTATCGCCTAATACTCTATCAAAGAAAACGTTCTATCCGAAGATGGCAGAAAAGGGGTTATTTACGCCACCAATCAAGAGCTGCCACGTCATATTTTCAATGAGGCCTCAGTACACTCTATCACACAGGATAGGAACTCAAAATAAAACCAAAATCACCAAACATAACGTGTTCAGAAGCCCCTACTTGGAGAAAACAACACTAGCACCAATGCCTCCTCTCCTCTAACCAACAGAGCTCTTCCCCGCCTCCACCGAACTCTGTGTTGGAACTTGGAAAATGCACCGAAGCTGCCGTGATCGTGGTGTCGCAACCTCAAGGTTTGTCTTTTCGTGATTTGTTCTTTTACCCAATCTGGATTTTGAAATATTGATGGTTTTGGGTTAGGTTTTTTGGACGTTAATCACTTGCTTTGGTACGGGTTTTGTTGTATTTTGGTACCTTGGTACGTTTTGATTGGATTCCAAAGTGGTTAAGTTCAACCCTAAACAAATCTAATTTGTCTATTATGAGAATCTTGTTAGTATTTCAAGTTCTTACCTGAATAAATTATATATTATGAATAAACAAATTGATGAATTTTTGAATCTGGAGATGTATTCTTGTTCTTTAGTTCACTACTTGAAATCAGTCTAATTCACATAATATGATTTTTTTGATAAATTATTATTTATCATTTTATAAAGTCTGTTATACACCATTTAGTGCTTGTAGTTTCCAACCTATCACTTTTGAAAGCAGAGTTAGAGGGACTCTTATGGCTCATGCCTGTGACGATGTTGTTTGAGTTGTGTCAGAAGCAAGTTGACATTAAGTATTGGAAGAATGGGGAAAAGAATGTTGCAACTGTATATGTCGATGCTAAGTTTATCGCCTCAGGTTCTTCTGAGAAGAAGGAAACTGCAAAGCTTAATGCAGCAAAGCAAGCTTTGCTCAAGTTATCGGAATCTATGCCCACTAATGTTGGGAGGTTAGATTTTTCTTTTGGACTCAATAAGTCATTTGAGATTGATGGGGCAAAGCAGAAGTTACATGAGCTTTGTGGCAAGAAAAAATGGCCTAAGTCTATTTACAGGTACGAGCTTCTTTATTATGAGAAGTGAAGCAATAGAGAGAGAGTGTGTGTGTGTGTGTGTTTTCTAAATTATTTGATGATGAGCTTGTTAGTTTTGTGAGTTGAACCACAATCAAGCCTTCTGTATTCTCTCTCCCCCTCCCTCCCTCCCTTCTCTCTCTCCCATAGGCCATAGTTTATGATTTAGAATTTCATAAGGATGGCATGGAATGTTTTGAAGAGCTTGATTACTGGGTTAACAATGACTGGAACCAAGAATACTGATCTCTATGGCATGTCAAATGAACATAAACTAGTAGGCTTTGTAGTTTGTTCTATTGGCTTGTGGGAACTCACACGTTCATTGCAGTTTTTAATCTTGCAATGAGAAGCTTTTTTTAATCTCCTCCATATGTGTACCGTTAAACCACCACCTATGTTGGATATAAAATTTTCATGCTTTTCTTCTTCTCAAGTATTCACTGTTTTTTCAAATTCTCACTTCTGTATCTATATTGTAAGATATTGAATCTGAATGTACTTTTGCTATAACTTGCAGCCTTGAGAAGGATGAGGGTCCACCACACGACAAGAAATATGTTTCATCAGTTCAAATACCAACAGTAGATGGTATTTTATATATAGAGGGAGATGAAAAGTCAAGAGTAAAGGAAGCACAAAATTCTGCAGCTTCCTTGATTATTCATGCCTTACAAGAATCTAATTATCTATGATGCTGCTCCTTTTTTAGAAGAATATCAGTGAAGAACTGTTAGAATGGTTAGGTTTAGTTTAGAAGAATATCAGTCAAGAACAATAAGAATGACTTGGTTAATGGCTACAGCTAAAATACATGGAATACTTTATGGAATTGCAAGTAGACCCATGTGATATAGGGGTTAAATGAATTATGTTCACTTGATTGCTTGGGCATGATTAGTTTATGCCACTATATTTTTAACTAAAATGTACCTATTTAATAGTTTAAAAATGAACATTAACACTACAGTATAAAGTGAAAGTTCCATAGGTATCAACCACTATAAAGTGAAAGTTCCATAGGTATCAACCACTCTCATTGTTGTATGCAACCCAATTGATTGCTTGCTCTGTCTTTTATTGCTAAAGCTACTTATATTCTTTATGTATCACCCACTCTCATTGTTCCCTATACTGATTAAGGAAGGTACTTTATATGCATCATATGAGCTTTGTATGCTTAAAACACAATAATATTGAAAAGGTTAATCATTCTTTTGCATAGCTGCACACAGTTTTGCATCTTTAGCTAGAGCTAAGAGCTAAATTTGTTGGTATTACCGTGGTTCCATAATATCTACGTCTGATAAGATCAGTACTTAAATGGTATTAATGTATGACGTTGTTCAAGCAATGGAATAAATGCATTATGTTTTATTTTGTAAGTTTTAAAGCATTAAAAATAATCTTTCATGGATACCCTTGTTTCTCAAACAATATGTAAAAAACATGATTGAATGAATCTATACAAGACCAAAAAAAAAAAAAAATTCTATATGCATTTTTTTGCTCTAACTTCACAGGATAATGACATATACCCCCCAATATATATATATTTTTTTGAAAGCAGAGTTCTAATTGAAAATAAAACCTGTCACAATTTGCAATAAAAGTTTCTAATTGACAATACATTCACCTAAAATAAAACCTATCATGATTCAGAAAACAAAAAGAGAATCATAAGATTACAAATATATTGAAATAAAATCTGTCACATTTTTTTTTTAAAAGTTTCTAATTGACAATATATTCACCTGAAATAAAACCTATCATGATTCAGAATACAAAAAGAGAATCATAAGATTACAAATACATTTGAAATAAAACCTGTCACAATTTTTTTAAAAAAGTTTCTAATTGACAATACATTCACTTGAAATAAAACATGTCATAATTCAGAATACAAAAAGAGAATCATATAACTTAAGATACATCTTAAAATAAAACTTGTCTCAATTCAAACTACAAGAAGATGGTTCTATCCACCACAATTAAAATATTGTATAGCAAAAAATATTTTCTTCCCAATGCATTCTCTTGGTAACAAAATTTTGTTTGAACATCAGCTTTTTTGGAATTGTTGTAATAGATACTACATAAAAGAACGTACCAAAAAAAAAAAAAATTAGAATGAGCACAGTTAAAAAAAAAAATTCAATATATTCTAATTAAACAGTAAATGGTCATACCGTAAATGATGATTGGTTAGGATGCATATGCATAGTTGATTATGATGATGTAGAAGGATATGTCGCAACTGGCAAAGAATCCTAAAGATGATTGACAAATACAAATTAGAATAAATAACAAAATCATCCATTACAGAACAAATAAATGATACTGGCTTTGTCCCAGAGGCCTAAGTTCACGATGGAGAATTCAACAACCACAGTAAAAAAAACTTGTCGAAAAGGCACTTGTAACAAAAAAACAAGATTCCCATTCAATTAAATTCATTTTAGTGTTGAATTCCTAATTGAACAAGCTCCCAAGAAAAGCAAATCCAAAAAATTTAAGTCAAGGTTTAAAAAAAAAAAAAAAAAAAACACAAACTAAAAAATAAATAAGGGATAATTACAGTAAACCCACCTGGGGTTAGGCCCGTTTTCACTTTGCCTACCCGTGGTTCAAAACTTAACACTTTGCCCACCTGAGGTGCCTTCCGTTAAGGATCTGTTACCCACCTCTCCGTTTGCCGTTTGAAAAACACATTTTTAGAGAAAAACAAACATAACAAAGATCAAAAAGTTAGGGCTTTTTATTTCTTATGAACTTCTAAAAACACAAATCAACAGTATTTCTATTCTCCTCATGAACATAAGAACACAACATTTGTAAACCACGGCTTCACTCAAAATCCCAAGCCATTAGTGCAAGCTCATCTCCAGGCTCCGGCGACCAAGACCGAAACCCCACAAACTACTAAAGCCATAAAATAAAAAACCAAAGCATGGAAAACGAGTCAATCAGTTCTAGTTTTACTGGGTTCAAATTGTATTTCTTGTTCATTTTGATTTTGGAAATCTGGATTTTTATGGAGGCCATGGGAGAGAGAGAAAAAAAGAGAGTTTTTTTTTTTTTTTAATAATTGTTTTATAGCATTAATACAATTTTAAAGAAAAAAAAAAACAAAAAACAAAAAATCTAAAGATCTAGAAATCAGCCTCCAACTGCCCAGAAAACTGAACTCCAAGAGAGGAAACCACTCCAAATCTTTAGATCTAGAAAAATTCTGTAACTTAGCCCAGAAAACGAGTCAATCACTGTTGCTATGACTTCACAAGAAGTCATTTGCTTTTGGAAGACGCCAAACCTGGGTAAGAAATTGTCATAGATGACAGAAGATTTTTTTTCCACCACCACTATCAGAACCCATAACTTAGCACCACCACCTGCCCACAATCCATAACCACCACAAGCCACAACCCATAACCCCACCATAATCAGATCATTATCAAACCCACAACCCAAAAGCAAAAAGAAAAGAAAAAAAGAAAACCCATGAAGCAAAGATAGTGGTTGATCTGAGTTTGGTGACCGAGTCGAAGCGAGCGAAGATAGAAGGAATCGAAGAGAGCAAATCAGCTCGAGTGTTGAGAGAGAGATGGTGACGGCTTTGACCGTCAACGCTGAGCCACCTACGACAAACAAGCGAGCACCTTTTCCGGTCTCCGGAGCCGAGGAAATGGAAAACGCTAGCTAAGCACTCGTCAGGAAGATCGGCTGTGTAGTCACGGCCAATGCTAGCTAAGCATTGAGGGAGTACTTGAGAAACAGGGTTAAATATAATATGAGAGGAAGTGAAGGTGAATTGAATAAGAGAGGTGTGGGGTTGAGTTTTTGAGTTTGAACTTTTACAGGTGCGAGGAAGTGAACCACGTTTCAATGGGTTTTCCAAATGTGGACCGTGGAGCATGTAATTGGATTGTTAGGATCTGTTTGATGAAGTCTTTATCGAAGGAACTGTCCTATACTCCCACCTCTGCATCATCCTCCTGATTAAAAGTGATTTCATTGAGCATTTGATCTGTGCTATTGATTTGTGTTTTGTTCTTATAGAAGTTCTTAAGAAAAAAAAAGCCCTAACTTTTTGATCTTTGTTATGTTTGTTTTTCTCTAAAAATGTGTTTTTCAAACGGCAAACGGAGAGGTGGGTAACAGATCCCTAACGAAAGGCACCTCAGGTGGGCAAAGTGTTAAGTTTTGAACCACGGGTAGGCAAAGTGAAAATGGGCCTAACCTCAGGTGGGTTTACTGTAATTATCCCAATAAATAAATATGACTGTATAATCACGATGGGGCAACCTAGAAATAGTTATTTTTTCCTGCACTTAATACCTGTTTTACAAAAAGATGGAGCACAGTGACTTTCAGAACATAACATAATTCAAAATTTTAAAATTTGACCAGCAAGCAATAATAAAAAAATTATTAACAACACAACTTTGTCAATTTGCGCATACCTAATGTGGCAACCTCAACTAGATAAAATGAAATTTGCTGGGGAGATGAGTCAATGACATAAATTAGAGTTGAGTATGCAATCAATAACACATCGATAATAAAAATAAAAGGTGAGAGAAAAAAGAAAGTAAAGTTCTCTATAGTCAAAACAGGGGACTGGGTTCTATTCATGAGGGACTCCATCTGCCCAAAAACTTCTGCCTTGTAAATAATGATTCTCCCTAGCAACTGAAATAGTACCAGATTTAACAAAAAGATTCCTCATACATTCATCATTGCTGCCTTATTCCACTCATTCAATCTTCTCAACCACAAACCACCTTCTGTACAGATATACATTTAGCCAAGTTCATGATGTTATGCTGTTTGAAATTCTGATTACATTCTCCTATTCATTGCTTTCTGTTTTACAAGAATTCTTGTTGGCTGCTAGGAGTTTTCGTGAGAGGCAAAGTATGGTTTCAGTGTTAAGGGTGATTGTTAGTTTAAGAAGGTTGTTTCAGTGTGCTTATTCTATTGACAACACGTAAAATATCCTACTTATCTGATCCTATCCTTCTTCCTGGCATAGATTTTCATACTTCCAATGATACTTTGGTCATCACAAGAATACTTAGTGTATGCCTTGCATGGTTGCGAGAATGACTAACAAGACCATTTACACCTCTTTTTCTTTTCTTTTGGCTTAATGGAATGAAAAATATTATCTTTTATGAAGGTGAATTTCATTATATGATTCATTTTAATGCAGAAAGTCATCAAGGAAAATTAACTAATATTTTGATAAAGAGTTGTGTTGCTAGCTATCAATTGTATGGAGCGAAACAGGGGAATGGGTCTTGTCTAGAGTTTCAGCACCTATCAAAACTTCATTATTGATTCTTATGCAGGGGTTGAAAGCCATCTTGTGACAATTTCCCCTTCTTTTGAAATTGTTTCTTCAGAAAAAAGACTACTATAAATCATAGATAAAAAAGAGAGGTGGATGGCCTATCACTTAAGAATCTAATCAAAACCCATGAAAATACCCAAAGAAAAAAAAGAAGCAAAATCCATATAAAATCAACAAAACCTATACCAAATGAACAGATTGATATCCAAAAAATAACCCAAACCCATCAAAATTTCGAAACTTAAATTTTGGGGAAATAACTAATCAAACAATAATGGGGAAATCGGAACAAACCGTAGTATTTGGGTGCGTGGGTGCCGACTTAGAACAACGCTGCGGCGTCTCCAGCGGCGGGGAGGAGCTCCGTTGGTCAGAGGAGAGGAGGCGTTGGTGCTGGTGCTGGTGCTGTTTTCTCCAGGTAAGGGCTTCTGAACACATTTTGTTTGGTGATTTTGATTTTATTTTGGGCTACAATCCTGTGTGATAGAGTGTACTGAGGTCTCCTTGAAAATATGACGTGGCAGCTCCTGATTGGTTGGGTAAATAGTCCCTTTTCTGCCAGCTCCGGACTGAACGTTTCACCTTCAAGTGTACTCTAAGCATCGTACCTTTCTCACAAATCACGCCAACCTCCCCGAAGCTACCAAGCACCAAATTCCTCTGGCACTTTCCTTGGTAGATAGAAAAACGGAAGTTGCGTGAGGCCTTTCATACTGACTGACTGACACTGTGCATTATGGATACACATCAACCGAGACCCGCAACTCCACAGCCTCCTCACGGCGGCGGCGGTGGCGGTGGCGGTTTCTCTGCGATTCTCACAGTCTTCCTATCCTTCATCGCAATCTTTGCCATGGTATTATATATCAAACTATAAATATCAACTCTTAACACAATATATCAATATTCCACCGCCGCCGCTTAATTTGTTCTTCATCGCCTTCTTCAATAGTATCACATTCTCTCATTGATTTTAATAGCGTTTGCTTTAGCATCTGATCGCTCACATTATCCGTTTTATTATGTGTTTGAGATTTACTTCTCTATGATTTATCTTCTGCGCCTTGATTTCCAGATTCTAAAGCTACATTGGTTACCGCATTTTCTTTAATTCTGCAATGCGCATTATCGTTTTGTGTGAATTTTGATTCTGTTTCAACATGCATTGTTCAATAATCAATGTCTTGGCATTGCTATTTATAATCAATGTCTTGGCATTGTAAATTTCTTCAATAACATTTCAGGATCTGTAATATGTGATTTATAACTCATCAAATTGTCTTGATATAAAAATGTGACTCAAGATTATTTCTAGTATTTGTTGCCCTTTATGGTGATGGTAGTAGTTGTTCTGTGTGGACTTGCATTGTTGCAAGTCAGGTTCAACATGCATCAATATTCTCATTGCTCTGATTTTTTTTTTCTTTCCCCATTTTAAAAGTGGATTACTTTATAAGAAGAAAAAGGGACATGTGGTTGATTACGAATGGTGGATTATAAAATAGAACATAGTAAGAGTAAGACAGAGGACTTTTATTCTATTCATTTCACATTGCATTACAAACTGTGGTTCTAATGCCTATTGTCATTTAATTATTAACATTTTTTTGAAAAAAATTTATAAGGAATTTACATTGTGGCATTGAGTATGCACTAGGGATATAGAGTTATTTCTAAATTACTCTATTTGTAATTGTGTTGCCTGAATGTTTTTGGGGATGTTTGCAAACCACAAAGCTGGTTTAGTTTGATACAAGCTGAACCAAAAATGAGAGTAGTTCAAGTGAAGTTGTTTTATTCATCCAGTTTGTCTAGATTCAAAACCAGTTTTAGTTAACATACAACTTATGAAAATGTCAAATTTGCATGCATGTGAAAACACCAAAATTTAAAATTTTGATTTGGAGGGCATGTTTTTGAAAGAACCACTTTGAAGATATGGGAATGTATTTAGTTCCCACTTTGAATTAGTCTTTTGATCAAAAGTGTTACCAAACTAAAAACAATCAAAACTTGTCATGTTGTTCTTGGCAGGCTGGCCTGGTTTTGTGATTTGCTACACTCCTTTACTTATTAGTAATTGCAGTTGCCAGGGAGGCATACCTGAAAAGAGAAAATAGTGGATTAGTGTTTTTTTTTTTTTTTTTTAATGGAGTGACTATATAATTTTCTTATTAAATGCTAGTTTGTTTAAAATTTTAGATTTATTTTGAATCTCAGTCACTGGAATAAGTGTTCATATCATTTTATTTGAGTTTGAAAATATCTGACATGAACATAAATTTTACAGATAGTGATTCCTTCGTCATCAACTTTTAGGAATGGTTTTTCCATTCTGCACCAAGTCCCAGAAGGCCATGTTGGGGTTTACTGGAGAGGAGGTGCCCTTCTAAAGACGATTACAGATCCAGGTTTGACTATGGTCCTTTCTTTATGATTTTCATTCAGTAGTTGTTTTCCTAGAACTTATGAAATTTCTGCATGCACTTAATTTTCAGGTTTTCATCTGAAGTTACCTTTTATAACCCATTATGAGCCTGTCCAAGTAACCCTTCAGACAGATCAGGTAAAATTCGATGCTATGAAAATTGAGGAATTTCATCTTGTCAGTCTAATGCTCAAATCTTTTCTGTGAGTATAATTGTAGGTGAGGGATATTCCTTGTGGTACAAAAGGAGGTGTCATGATCAACTTTGAGAAGATAGAGGTACAGCTACTAGCAGATGTTGCTCTTTATCAACATTATGGTTTACAAGTGGTCTAAAGTTTAAAATGCCCAGCTTCTATGCACTGATTATAATGCCTTTTCAGGTTGTTAACCGGCTTCACAAGGACTATGTGCATGACACTCTGCTGAACTATGGGGTGCAGTATGACAATACATGGATATATGACAAAATTCATCACGAGATCAATCAGTTTTGCAGCTCTCACTCTCTTCAGCAAGTCTACATTGATGTTTTTGATCAAGTATGGATGCTAAAGAAAACATACCTTTTAAAGCCATAAATGAAAATATTTTGGGAGCTTCCAATTTAGCTTTACAGCATAATAAGTCTTCCAAGTGCTGTTTAAAGTAGTGTGCTTTTCTTCTTCTGCTTTAGTAGTTGAATCTGACAGATTGTTTAAGCATATTGAAATCTTAACTTAAAAGTTGAACAATTTGATCCCTCCTCAAGAAATCCCAGCAATTAGTGTTGTGTTGACTTCCAAAGATTATTTCTCTTCAGGAATCTATGTTAATGTTAAGTTACTAGCATCATTAAGAAGCTCCTTAAAACTATACTTCATATAGTTGTGTAACATCATGGCACCATGTGCTAGTGTAGGGGTAATCAAATCCTTTTCTATTTATTTATTTCATGTTATATTGACAAAGCATTTAACTCTCACAGATTGATGAAAAGATGAAAGATGCTCTCCAGGGTGACTGCACACGTTATGCTCCAGGTATTGAAATCATCAGTGTTCGTGTTACAAAGCCAAAAATCCCGGAAAGCATAAGACGCAATTTTGAACAGATGGAAGAGGAACGCACTAAGGTTCAGTTTCTTTTTCCTAATATGAGAGAAGGTCCTTTTACTTTCTTTTATTTTCCTCTATTAGTCAAGCAAACCAATAGACACACACACACTTGCACACAATATGATTCTTGATATGCATATTCTTTCTGAATTAAATGTGCTTTTAATGTATGTTTATTTTTTCAAATTATGGCTAAACATTGAGTTTACCCTTTCAAATTAGCCTTGGTCCTTTGAGCTTTTTCACTAATATCCAAACTTTGTACATGCATGTGTTTGCACCCACACCCAGTCAATGAAAAACATATTGGATAATTTATTATATAGTAAGCCTTTGAAGTTAATAGAGTGCATCATTCTATGTTTTATGTTGATGTTACTTTGTTAGGTCTTAATTGCTATTGAGAAACAGAGAGTGGTTGAGAAAGAGGCAGAGACAAATAAGAAAATGGCTATCAGTGAAGCTGAAAAGGTTGCAAATGTGAGCAAGATCCTTATGGAACAGAAGTTGATGGAAAAGGATAGTGTCAGGAAGCAGCAAGAAATTGAGAACCAGATATACTTGGCTCGGCAAAAAAGTTTGGCTGATGCAAATTTCTACCGGTGAAAGCTTCATATACTTTTCAGTTTAAAATATATGAATACAGTATTATAGAAATGACTAATAATATTGCTCTATCTACATTTCTAGTTTACTAAAGGAAGCTGAAGCAAACAAGTTGAAGCTAACACCGCAATTTCTTGAGCTTAAATTCATCGAGGCCATAGCTGATAATACAAAAATTTTCTTTGGGGAAAAGGTCTTTTCCTCTCTCTTGTGTGTGTGTGTGTGTGTGTTGGGGGGGGGGGGGGGGGCGTGTGGTGTTGTGTGTGCAGGCTTTACTTAACAGTTCTTTCTTGCAGATACCTAATATGTTTTTGGATCAGAGGCTGCTTGGTAACTTCCTACAACAGTTATCTAGGAATGTGTCTGAAGAGGAGAAATCAACAGCTTAATTTTCTTTTCTTTATCCTTCATTTCTTTTTTTGATCTAGAAAGTAAATGTTGGTTGAGGCTTTTAGAAGGTGTTTCATTTAAAAGCTTTATTATTATTATTATTATTTTTTTGTGGGGGGAAGGGGGGGTAGTTAGAATCGGCCACCTGTATTCTTTTTCTCAATTCTACTCTATCAAAAAGTCTATAGCCATGTTTAAAAACGTGGCTATAGGTCTTCCTTAAAAACAAATAAATGAGGACCCTATAACCACGTATAAAAAAAAAAAAAAAATGCAACTATAGACCTAATCTATAGCCATGTTTTTAAAACGTAGCTATAGGTTAAGTCTATAGCTACATTTATAAAATGTGGTTATAGTTAACCTATAACTGCTTATTGAAAACAATGTCTGCGTTTGGATACTAATGAAAAATGAAAATTATTTCATTATTCAACCTATTTTTGCTACTATTTATGGGCCTCACTGCACTTTTTGATATTATTTATGGACCTCACTGTACTATTTCAGCTAATTTTTATTTTTATCTACAGTATTTTCAACAATATGTTTTTAGTTTTAGCAAAAAAAGCGATATCCAAACAGACTCAATATCCGTATTTAGGAACGCAACTATAGATTTATCTGATTTTTTTTTAAACAAATCGATATTTATTAAATATTATTATGTAAGACACGCGTGGGGGAATATGTTGCCCACATTCGAACCCTACTAAAATCATTTAACTTTTTCTCTCTCCTTATAACATAAAACTACATTGTTTTATACATTAACTTAAAAATAAATAAATAAATAAATAAAAAACAAAAAAAAGGCATAAATGCTTTTTTAGTCCTTACATTTTGAGGACATTTCTATTTTGGTCCTTACATTTTCATTTTACCACTTTTAGTCCCTAAACCAATTAACGCTTAACATTTAAGTCTTTACTGTCACCCAACTAACAAAAAAAGTTGACATAGCTGACGACACATTAAAATAATAATTAAAAAATTTATTTTGGCATTAAAAAATGCCACATTAGCATCTAAATTAAAAAAATTAATTTATTAATTTTAACTAAATAAAAAAATTAAAAACAAAAATGTGTAAATGCAGATTAAAAATCCAGCAATAAGAATAATGAGATTGGCTTAAATAAGATCTGCAGGCGTAAAGAACGAGGGGCGGAACTTATTTGGAAATGGACTCAGAATGCAGGCGTAAATGGACTCGGAATAAGAACAATAAGATCTGCAAGCATAAATGCATATTAAAAGGCGTAAATGCTCCAAAGAAGATTTGCTCCTCTGTTGCATTTTTCGAGTCCTTTATTTGACATTTTCTCTTTTTTTTTCTTAGAAAACAAACACAAGATTAAGCAAGAACACAAACACAAATCCAGTAAGAACATGAACACAAACACAAATACAAATACAAATGCTGACAAATCTAACAAGAACACAAACACAAATCCAGCAAAAATACAAACACAAACCCATCAATCCATCTTCAGCAAAACTAGCAACAACCCAAAAAACACAATCACAAATCCAAAGAGGAAGCAACGCCGTCGATCGGATTCTCAGAGCTCATCGATTGGAGTAGATCTTCTTTGGAAATGGACTCGGAAAATGCAGCAGAGGAAACAACGTCGTCGTCGCTGTCGAGCCTCATCTCTCTCGCCTTCGCTTTCGCCTCCTCCTCCTCCGCTCAACAACCTTACTTCTCCGAGCTCCTCTCCTTCAATCTCGATTGTCTCTAAAAGGTTTTGGTTTTCTCTCTCTCTCTGTGCTTTTGTTTTGTTGTGTGAGAAAATTTTGATGCAAAAACTTGTAGGAGCCGGATCTTCTTCGAGTTGATGCGGAGCAGATCTGGAGGCAAATGCAAGAGGAGGCTTCTGGGATTTGATGATTTTCTGGTTTTGAACTTTCTAGGCTTATGACTTGGGGATTTGATGATTTTGCTGGGGTTGAAAATGAGGGCTTTGAGATTTATGATTTCATTTTTGAGCTGAATTTTTTGGGTTTTTGTGCGTTTGTTTCTCAAGAAAATTTTTGGGATGAACAAGGAACTTGAACATGTTCTTCAAAAAAAGAATAATGAAAGAAATAAATTAATTTAATTTAATTATCTTATTTTATTTTAATAGAATTAAAAAAAAAAAACATGAAAATGTCTTTTTTATTATTATTTTATGCTGATTTGTCATTTATTAACTAATAAATAATTTTTTTATTATTATTTTATTCACCACGTTAATATTTACTATGTCAATAGTGCACTCCGTTTGCCACGTCAGTTTTTTCTGTTAATTGGGTACAGTGCAGTCCGTTTGCCGCATTAGCTTTTTCTGTTAATTGATTGATGGTAAGGACTTAAATGTTAAGCGTTAATTGGTTTATGAACTAAAAATGGTAAAATGAAAATGTATAGACCAAAATAAAAATTTCCTCAAAATGTAGAGATTTACGCAAAAAAAAAAAAAAAAAAAAAAAAATCTCTACATTTCTCACTTCAGCCGTCTCACCTTCATTCCTTTCTTTTCTTCTCTCTAAGTTCCATGCCTCTCTCTTCCCTCTTCATCACCCCCATTCTCTCTCTAGTTTCTTATTTTGATTTTTTCAAATCTTCAGGGATGGAAGGATACAAGTTCGATTTTTGATGAAGTATTTTAAATCATTACTAAAGAATTCGGATCGGACCTGCACTGGTGTGCTCTGCTCGCATCCTCTCTCCTGAGATATCCGAGTAAGTCTCTCTCTCCGTTTCCGATCGATGAGCTCATGCCTGTCGATTGATGAAATTGCATCTGAAATACTTTGCTTGTTGAAAATCTAGGGGTTTGTTGATACTGTTTTCTATGATTTGATGTGTGAACGAAATTTTGTTGTTTTAAGCTAGAAAAAATGGGTTGTCTTTAAACAAACATTGGCCTTTTACCTCATACTTTGCATCTGCATTGGTTTTCAAGTTTTGTGCAGTAAGAGTGCTTCCTAGTTTCTGAGAAGTATGAGGTAAAAGTAATGGAAATAACTAAAACTCACTTCCACTCGTAAGCAGTTTTGAACGAATAAAAGCATGTTCTTTTGCACTTTCATTATCTAAAATTGCTAGCTTTTTAACTTAAATGTTATTTTGTTTATATGATTAATATTCACAAAGATGGAGCATCACATCGATTTTATTTTTCCCTCAAAATATACATGTATGGAGCATGATTGTACTCAAATAATTGCAAGAAAAGAAAAATGAAAAAGAGGAAGAACGTTGAGAAAGCCTTCTAGAATTGAAAAGCACTTTAGAATGTAGGCTGTACTATTCTGTTGATCCTTTTGGATGGGAGTTCATATTTTCTTTTTTCTTTTTTTTTCTTTCCTTTTGTCACTAAGCACATGTCATCCACTCATCCTAGCATAAACAGTACTAAGCAGCCTTTGAGAGCCACTATAGAAATGTAATATTAATTTCATGATCTTAAGAATTTAACGAAAGTGAGGTTCTTACTTCAGGTTTGCATCTGGGTATACCTTTGGATTGATGACAACAGCGTTGTAGAATTCACTGGGAAAATATTTATTGCACAATTACACTCAATCAGTTCCAAAACCCATATATAAATCCAACTAAATTGAGAATTTATTAAGATGCTATTAAGTGTGGTAAGATATATTGAATTTTAAATAAAATGCTAATGTGTCAATCATTATTGAAATGTGTATAACATAAATTTTCTACCCCATCCTTACTAAATTAGAGTCTTTATCTTACCATGTGTTTGTTCAAATGTCTATTGAATCTTGTTAATGGAATTGGAGGGGCTCAAATTGAGTAAGCCCATAGTTGGGGCTTAGGCCATTTTTCCTAAGTTTGGGCTCCTGAACTATATAATCAAGAGGGACAACTGTAGGCATACCAAATGGCAAAAACCTTGAATTCAAGGCATAAAAAATTAAAAAATAAAAAGAGGGGGGGGGGGGGGGGGGGGGGATGGGGGGAAGAAAAAAGACTCTTGCTTTAGAAAAAGCCAGTTATTCCATTTGGCCAAATTAAATACTCCTCCCCCTAAAAAACCGATGGGTAACTTTGAAGATTTCCCACATAAACTTCCACTGATTTTAGTCATTTTACCATTTGAGAGCATCTTCAACCAACCCAAGGTACGTTGAGGAATTTTACTTTGTCAAGGGGATCCTATTCCTTTAACCCTCGTTGTCTCTTTTTGTGGCTTTATTTGTTATTCCTACTTCCATCTATAGGACTAAAGTAATGAGTAAGCATTGGGTTAATTGTCTAGTTATATGTGTTCTAAATGGATCCAGTGCAATTGGACATTGAACCTAAGTCAAGTCCTAAAGTAATTGCAGAACTCTATTATTTTCCTTCATCTAATAGAGTTTTAACCAAAAAAAAAAAAAAAAGCTAAACGGAATAAAATAATTGCTTCTTATATTTGTAAGGTGATGATCAAGACTCTTGACAACTTTTTTTTTTCCCCTAAATAACTTTAACAACTATTTGTTGTCCCATGTTGTCTACTTTTTCTTCAACTTATTTAGCACTCTTCCTTTCTTCATGATTTTCCACTTCTCATCTCAAGTGATTCATTTTTGCTTTTTTCTTCTTCTTCTTCTTTTTGGGTGGGGTTGGCCAATATGTTAATTGCTATATAATTTTTCGAATACAGTAAGCTTTTTGATTTTTTAATGAAAAATATTATAGTAGTTTAATGTTTAGTGATAAAGGAGTTAGGGGTGCAGAGACAACTGGTTATGCGAATCTAAAATTTTATAATCTTATATGGCTGATTTATTTCTCTTTTGTTTTTAAAAATATTTTATGAATTTTTTATTTAAGTTTGTGGTATGTTTTTGTGTTAAAATCGCATCTCTCTCTTTCTATATACATACATACGTACATACATATATATATATATATATATGTATATATATAACTATGACTGTAAATCACTTGTTAAACCAAAAAAGAAAAAGAAAAGAAAACTGACTATTCAGCAAAAAAGAAAAAGAAAACAATGATTCGTATACGGTTAGAGCATTTCCATATGATAATTCCATCCTATTCTATTTTACCATTTCAAAAAACTATTTTATCAATTATGCGATATCATTTTACAATACACTCAATATTCCAACTTTTATTTACCACACTATACATTAAAATAATATATCTACAAAATAAAATAATATATCTACATAATAAAATAATATATTCTAAAGAGAAAGAGAGAGAAAATGAGACAATGGAGAGATGAGGCAGATTTTTGTAGGTAGAATAAAATAATAATTTTTGGATTTAGAATGTTGCTACAGTACCATCGCAAATTTGCGATGGTACTGTAGTAGTATTGCAAATTTTTTTAACTTTAGCATACTAGTTGTTGACTTTTTTTTTTTTTTGTGCTGAAATGGTAAATCTTGACAAAATATAGCATATACAATGCCAGCTGCTTACGAGCCTATTTGATTAGAAATCACCAAACATATATGACTCATAACACATGGAATGATTCGATAAAGCTTACACAACACATTGAGTGAGTTGAATCATGAATGGGTCAAGGCCCCATTATTAATACTTTAATTGAATAGTTCCCTTTTTTCTTTACAAGTATGAGGATGAAACTATCCAAATTTCAATGTAAATGTACCTAGGACCTACCAAATATGGAAGAATTGGTATAAGCCATATGGGGTTATTGCGCTGTTAAAAAAAAAAGAAAAGAAAAATATTGGTCCTTACTTTTCATGTGCATGCTGAGTCCTACGTGCTACGATAATGTAAAAGAGGACCACTGGATTTTGACTAAGAGAATCACATGCACTTATTAAAATCGGGGCTGGCTCCCCTCCCGTTCTCTCCCATTTTAAAATAAATTAATGACGTGTAGCACACAAATGATCTAAAGGTAGGAAAACGGGCACGTCAAACCCCATTTATTTCTCAACTTATCATTTCTTCTTTGCCCCTCTCTTCCCTCTGCAACATCACCTCTGTGCCGACCCATTGCCAGTGAATTGGGTATGCAAAGTAACACAACACAGAAATTCAAAGAGTTTTTAACAAATTCATCATTGTTTCAAACTACTTGAGCTCTTCAAAGGAATCAATAAAAAGATCATTTTTTTTTTTATATATATTACATGAGTGCAAATATAATACTTTCAAAAACCGAAACTTGTGTAATAATCACAGCTAGAAACTTGTATATAAATTCAACTCATTTTGTGACCTTTACAATCAAAATTAGGAAATGAGTAATGAAATCAGTAACCCATCCCCACTGGAAAACCCATACCAAAAAAAAAAAAAAAAAAACCAATGAATATTCTTCCGCGTTGTGTTCTTATTATACCCACTAAAAAACCCATAGAAAAATCTAAATCATAGTATCACCATAATTCCATAATCAAAACAACTGTAATATCTTGTTGTCACCATCAATACCCAAAGACCCACATCGGAGACCCATCCCACCACCACCGAATCAAGCCACCAAAAATCAAAGAAAAGAAATCTTGCCACCGTCGGCGAAGAACCCAGATTCATCAAACTCTTACCCTTTATCCAGTCAGGCCACTACACAAAGTATCGCTCTGCCAACAAGATCCTCCTGAAAGCTTTCCTCCTCACTTAGGTCAGGCAGTTTGCAATGTGCTCAGTGTGAGAGAAGGTAGTTTGAATGAAGGTGATGTTGCAGAGGGAAGAGAGAGGGGCAGAGAAGAGAAGAAAGAAGATAGCTTGAGAAATAAATGGGGTTTGACGTGTCCTTTTTCTTACCTTTAGATCATCTATGTGCCACGTGTCATTCATCTATTTTAAAATGGGAGAGAATGGGAGATAGTTGAATGGGAGAGGAGCCGGACCCATTAAAATCTTCAAGCTAGTTATATATAATATTATATGTTGCAACCGTCCTTTGAGCTTACACTAGGGTTGGCCTTTTGGGATTGTGATCTCGTGGTTTGTCGTTTGAATTATTTTTTTAAAAAAAATTATGGACAAAATTTGGATGCAAACTTAATTATAGTCAATGACTATAATTCTACCAAAAATATTTTTATTGGATATGAATTTTGATAAAGTCATAATTAGATAACATTTTCTTCTAATATTAATTATGGTTGCAAAATTTCTAGAAGATCAAAATTCAATCAAATATTTAAATTTCAAATTTTTGTGGTTTAAATTTATGCTTAAAAAATAAGTTTATTAATCGAATAGTAAATAACATCTAATTTAAGAATATATATACAATCCAAATGTTAGATTTTTAAAATATATAGTCATGTTAATATTTTTAGTGGGGGTTGTAGTCTACAACTCAGTTTGTATTATAATATTATATGTTGCAACTGTCCTTTGAGCTTACACTAGGGTTATGGGAGTGCGATCGCATGCTTTTTCGTTTGAATTATTCTTTAAAAAAATTTGTAAACAATGTTTGAATACAAACTTGATTATAGCCAATAACTATAATTCTACTAAAAATATTTTTATTGGATATGAATTTTGACAAATTCATAATTAGATAATATTTGCTTCTTATATTAGTCATGGTTGCAAAATTTCTAAAAGATCAAAAATTAATAATTATGTTATCAATAAATGTTTAAATTTTAAATTTTTGTAGTCTAAATTTATGCTTAAAAAATAAGTTTATGGATCAAATAGTAAATAGCATCTAATTTGTATGAAATTTGACATATGTGTTAAGAATATATATACAATCCAAATGTTAGATTTTTAATATATATAGTCATATTAATATTTTTAGTGGGGATTGTAGTCACTGGCTACAATTAAGTTTGTATCTAAACTTTGTTTAAATTTTTTTTTTTTTTTATATATATACAATTTTTTAAAACCTCATTTTCTCTTAGTTATAATTATATTCTTATCCATTTTTAATATATTAAACAAATTAACAAAAAAATCAATCCAAACAGACACGTAGAGATCTCCCTTCATATATTGGCCCTTAATTGTTTATATTTTTATTATAATAGAACATTATACACGAGGATTCCATTGTGTTATTTGTCCTTGTACAAAAGGTTAGGGGATAAATGTTGTCATGTAGTGATTAGTGAAGTTGAGACTTGAGTCATGAATGCAGCAAGCAAAACAGGTTTTTTTTTTTAATTATCTATTTGTTGAAGCAATAATTATATGTTTTGAAAAGAAATTATTAATCATGAAACGGAGTTTGGGTGAAAGAAAAGTGAGGATACTGACTGACTTGTGTACATGAGAGTCCACTTTGAAGTTGCCTGTACAATTTCCTCCGATAGAAAGAAGAAAAAAAATTTTTTTTTTTGATTAATGACATATATAATTATTGGTCTTCATTTTTTAAAATTTTGCAATCACTAAGGATTTTTTTTTAAAAAAAAAATGTAATCTAACAATGAATTTATCAAAATTCTTATCCAATAAATTGATATCGAGTAAAATTGTAGCCAAATTTTGTCCAATTGAAATGGCATTTGTGTTATCAATCATCAAACAAAATTTCCCTTTACCAAACAGCAAGCAAGAAGGCACTTAGTATGGTTGCAATGTCAATATCATTTGGAAAATTTGAGAAAACGTGAAGAACTTAACTTTTAGTTTCAGAAATGACATTTTCTCCTTATAATTTGTGGTCCATAAACACAATTTAAATATCTATTGCGGGGTCGTAGAGCTCAATAATATGCATCCACCTTTTGTACTGAACCTGAAGCCCACGGTGAGACCCATAATCGCATATGAAGAAAGCAATGGGAATCATGGTAGCTCAAGAAACTGTGCCGAGGACAATTCTGTCCTCGGCTGGCAAGGTTGAGGACAATATAAAGAGACTTACCGACAAAAATCACCTTCCAAAGTACCCCAGGGAGAATATAAGTACAATAAACAGGCACTATGGAGCATAGCAGCAGAGCAATTCCAGGAAAAGTCACAGCCTCCACATTAAATGTTCCACAACTAACACTCTGGCCGCATTAAATATGGAAGTGATACATGAGCAGTGGCTTTTTAGACTTACAACTACTACCTAAGAGCTTTAGGAAGATGGCTGATGTGACAAAGATCAACAACAGTAAGTCTGTGATGCACGTGTATGGTGGAGATAAAGGAGGAGAGTAGTATATAAGGAGGAAGAAGCTCTGAGAATGGGATCGAAAAACTTTTCCAGAGAGAAAACACTGTAGCAATCTGTATTAGTTTTGTAGTCATTGATATTATAACTTAAGAAATACCAAGTGGAAGCTCTTCGGACTTGTGCCGAGGACTGAATTGCTTGCCCCAGTCCAGATTTATTTTACTTAATCATTTTCCAAACCATCTTCAATTGTTGCTATGCTTACCAAAACTTAATTCTTCAGCCCATTCTCTATAAATTTATTGTATTGGGCCTATTGGGCTCAGGTTCACTTATTCCTTAGGAAAAGTGCTCAAACCCAGCCCCTACAATTGGCGCCGTCTGTGGGAAGAATTTGTGCGTTCGTGAGTGCAACAGTTAGAGATGGTAAGATCAGGTCCACACCAGGCTAACCCACGCCAAGGAGTTCCCCAACGGACAGAACCTATAGGATCTCAGCTGCAGGGTAATTTTCCTGGTCCTGAACATGAACAAAATCAGGAGAACGAAAGGAATTGAGAGGGAAGTGTGCATACTACCTAGACGAGCAAAAGCCACTCCCAAGTGGGCAGTCGCGTTACCCAAAGACTAAACAATAATCAAGTAATGCAGCAAGAGATAAATGACTTGAAAATGAGACTACATCATGCACAGCAGAGGCGGTCCCCTTCAAGTTCTGGCGTATCCTCTAACGATGAAAAAGACAACAATTACAGGCAAAGATCAAAAACTTCCCCAAGCGAGACCTTCTCTTATGAAAACGAACACCACCATAGATGAAAACACAAGGGCCCGTCTTATAGGGGCCTGGGAAATGATGTCATGAGCAAAGTTCTGGATCAGATCTCTAAGTCACCCTTCACACACAAGATAGAAGGGGTTAGGTTACCTTGGCGTTTCCATCAACCTATATTCACCATTTATAATGGTCGAATGGACCCTATGGAGCATGTGAGCCAGTTTAATCAAAGGATGGCCGTCCACTCTAAGAACGAAGTTTTGATGTGCAAGGTATTCCCGTCCAGCCTAGGACTCATAGCAATGAGATGGTTCAACGGCTTGAAAAAAAACTCCATATATTCCTACAAGCAACTCACCGAAGCTTTTGGCTCTCACTTCATTACGAACAACAAGGTTCCACGACCTCTGAGTTCGTTATTGTCATTATCCATGCACAAGGGAGAAACTTTGAAGGCGTACTCGGACAAATATTGGAAAATGTATAATGAGATGGACGGCAACTTTGATGACGTCGCTATCAGCACTTTCAAAAGCGGTCTCTTGACCGAGCACGGCTTGAGGAAATCCTTGACCGGCAAGCCTGTTACCAGTGTACATCAACTTATGGACTGGATTGATAAATACAAAAGAGTAGAAGAAGACCAGCTGCAAGGGAAGGGGAAATAGAAGGTTATCCCTTAAAAGAATAGGGATTTCAGGTCGAACCGATACAATAATGATCATCCGAGCAGAGATTTCGCGGGGCAATCTGGAACAGCCAACGCACGGACAGTCAGTGCCATATTCAGAGAACCAGTACATCAAGTTTTGGAGAAAATAAAGAACGAGCCATTCTTCAAGTGGCCTAAAAAGATGGCTGGAGACTTAATAAAACGTAATCAGAACTTGTATTGTCGGTACTACCAGGACCACAGACATACCACAAAAGACTGCAGGAACCTTTGGAGCCACTTGGACCAGTTGGTCCGAGAAGGGAAACTAAAGCACCTTTTACATCCTTCTAGTGGCCATCAAGGCTAGGCAAACCAGGAGTCCAAGAGAGATACTCCCTTAAGACCACTCACAGGAACAATCAATGTAATCTTCGTTGCTCCAGGGAGGACGGGTTCTTGCCCTTCTAGGGTGATGTCTGTAGCTCGCCTTCCCGCCGATGACTTTGGCCCGAAGCTGAAAAGACCTAAAATGCATCCTTATCTGGTCTTGAGTTTCTCTGAGGAAGACAAAATTGGTACCATCCAACCCCATGGTGACGCGCTAGTAATCACTCTTCGAATTGGGGGCTACAATGTGAAAAAGGTAATGGTAGATGACGGTAGTGGAGTCGAGATCATGTACCTCGATCTCTATGAGGGGCTGGGGCTGGGGCTAAAAGATTTGACGCCCTACAATTCCCCCTTGGTGAGCTTTGATGGGAAGGTTGTCACGCCAAAGGGCCAGATTAGACTACTTGTGCAAACCGGCCCCAAGATAGTGGAGGTCGACTTCATTGTGATGGATACTTACTCCCCTTACACTACCATCGTGGCCAAACCTTGGTTTCACACTTTAGGGGTCGTTGCCTTTACCTTGCATCAAAAGGTAAAGTTCCCATCCGAGGGCCGGGTTCTAGAAATCCGAGGGTGCCAGGCTATAGTAAGAGAATGCCTGGTAGCTACTATTTCACATTGACCAAGTGCAGAGTCCTCGGCCCCAATTCAAGAAAACTCATAGCAATCAAAGAACCCAGCGTTGCCTATTAATGCACCGTCCGAGGAGGCAGAATGCGAGTGTTTCGAGAAAGTGGCCATTGGCGACAACCCGTAGAGGTTCTTTCAAGTGGGATCTCAACTGGCCCCATTGGAAAAAGAAGGACTGATATCTTTCCTTAGAAAAAACTTTGACGTATTTGTGTGGGACGCATATGATGCTGTAGGAGTCCATCCGAATTTCATATGTCACCACTTAAATGTAAATCTCTTATTGTAACTATTAAATTATAATATTAAAAAAATTAATAGTTTAAATTATATAGATATGGTACAAATAAAATAATTTGTATCATATATTTTTATAAAATACAGTTCCTTTTGAAGTTAATTTCTCATTTAGATCATGTGTTTTTGAGAATCTCATGTAAGTCAAGGTTATCAAAGGATTAGAAGATTAAAAAAATGAATTAAACATAAATACCTACAAATATTTTTGTAGGATTATCTTTTTGAAAGTAGAAGATTAAAAGTCCATGATATTTTCTCAACCTCGCAAGAAGAAGGTAACTTATTCGTTTTCTTCCGTTGTAACACTGCTATTGAGCTATCAAAAAAAAAATTAGCTACTGAAAGTTCTTTGGATTTCAACATTAACAAAAAATAAATTTCTCATCTATTAAATATTTGCAATCTTACTCTTATAGTATGTAAAAATTTACAATCATATAGTTGCCACACATGTATAAGAATGAAAACATGTAATTGTCATATGCATTATATATATATATATATATATATATGCATGTTGCCAATGCCATGGAAGCCCCTCTTGGGCATACTACAAAGCCATGACAGCCCCATATAGTGGCAAAGTCAGGATTTCGGTTTAGAGAGGGAAAAATTAAAAGATAATATTAATAATAATAGCTATAAATTATTAATTTATATTAACTAAAAAATAAATGAACAATTGTATACAACTGTAAATGTCATATAAAAACTAATATAAACATAAACTATTGTTAGACATCTAAGTTATCTCTAAAATAAATTGAAAAAACAAATCAATTTGAAAATATTAGGAGTATAAAATTTACTTGTAAAGTTGTATATATGTCTCGCTGTTTTGATTGCTTTTAAAAATATAAGTTCAACTTTTTATCTATTTTTTAAAGTATTTAAAATTTGTGTTCATAATAAAAAACCGTAGTTTGAAACTAAAATGTCAAGAAATTTAAAAAGAAAAAGTGTAAAATATAGGACTATAAATTGAAGTGCAATAAAAAAATTTATTAAAAAACCCAAAATGCAGTGATTATTATTATTACTATTATTATTATTATTATTATTATCAATTTATAAGTGCTGCAGGCAAGACAAGTCAGAGTGGTGCGTGTCAGGAAGGGTTTTTTTTTTTTTTTTTTTTTTTTGTGCGTCAGGTAAGCGTTAAGAGCTTGTTTGGATGACTTTTTTTTATCACTCAATTTCTGTCACTCAATTTCCATCACTCATCACTCTAAAATACTAGGTTGTTTGGCACCATCACTCAATTTCCATCACTTAATATTTTTCACACAATTTATAGGCCCCATACTTGTCATTGGTGCAGCTTTTTTTTTTTTTTTTTTTTTTTTTTCTAGTACCCACCGAACCCAATGATAAAAAAAAAAAAAAAAAAAAAAAAAAAGAACAAGACGGAGACCAAACCCAGAGAAGAAAGGAAAAAAAAAAAAAGGAAGAACACGGAGACCGAACCCAGAGAAGAAAGGAAAAAAAGAAAAAGAAAAAAAGAGGAAGAACACAAAACCCAGAGAAGAAAGGAAAAAAAAAAAAGAAAAAAAGAGGAAGAACACAGAACCCAGAGAAGAAAGGAAAAAAAAGAAAAAAAAAAAAGAGGAAGAACACGGAACCCAGAGAAGAAAGGAAAAATGAAAAAGACAAAAAAGGAATAATTGTTTTGGTCAAAAGATGCGGCTGATTTATGATTAGTGGGTCCCTCATGTGTGTTTAATTACAAAAATGCCATTGAAAATAGAGAATTGAAAACTGAAAACAGCCAAAAGTTGTTTTCAGTTTCTACAACTCATAACTCAAAAAGTAGAGAATTGAGTGATGGAAATAGAGTTATGGAAACAGAGTTATCGTTTACCAAACAACCTTTTTGCTATGGATCCCACTAGTTTTGAGAATTGAATTATGGAAACAGAGAATTGAGTTACAGAAACAGGCCTACCAAATAGCCTCTAAGCTTTGTCATTTTCACTTTATTTAAGCAAGGACAGGAACTTTTGTTTCCTGTTTTATTTATTTTCTGCTTAGCATTTAAGAGATTACTAACAATAATACATATGAGATGCTTTAGATGGATAATACATACGAGATATTTTAGAAGGAGTCAAGGGTGTAGAGCTATTTTTGAATCAATAAATTTTTTATCTTAAGAAAAGTCATTTAAATAGTAGTATATAACCTCTCAACAAAAAAAGAAAAAGAAAAAAAAGTATATATAGCCATGGCAGCCCAATACATACACATATATATCTTATGCCCAATACATACTCACATGTTATGCGGGGATTGAATAGACACATAGGTTTAAGAATGAAGACAATATGTCTTATGCCTTTTATATATATATACTAGCCTCATCACACGCGCTTCACGTGTGCAATGAGGCTTTTTTTAATTTTATTTTAGTGGTCCTATTTAGTATTTTGTAGCAAAATAAAAATTTTTATTTTTATTTTATATATATAATTTTTATTTTGATAATCTAATTTATAAGTGGATAAAACAATTTGAAAATTAATAAGAGAATTTTCAAAAAAAAAAAAAAAAAAAAACAGAAGAGTGAACCTATTTTTTAGGCAATGTTTTAGTGGGAGTTAGAGTTGCATTTTTATCGAATTATCCTTTAGTTTTGTCTCTATTTAAACATAGGAGTGTAGGGGTATTTTTGAACCAAAAAAATGAGGAATCCAAACAGAGGAAGCCCCTTAAATAATATTATAAATATATCAAAGAAATTTGTGTCTCCTCCATAAAAAAGAAAAAGAAAACAAAAGTGGAGTCTCAGTGTCTTTCAATCCAATCCAAGAGACATTCTTAATGCCCTATGAACCGATAATATGCGATTAGAGATGACAATGGAGCGGGGTAGGGCCAAAGTAGGGATGACAAATATAACCCAACCTGCAGGTACCCGATTCAACCCGACCCTAATGGGTCAGGTTTTACCCGGCCTGTTAAACAATAGGGTCGGGTTTGGATTTTAAAAATCAAACCTGAAACAGGTTCGGGTCAGGTTCAGGTTTTATGCATACTTGGCCCAAACCCAACCTGTATAAATATATAATATTAAAAAAAAAATTAAAACCCTAGTATAAATACTCTATTTCCTTTTTAGATTTCATTTTCTAAACCTAACCCTCACCTCTCAACCGCCTCTCTCTCTCTCTTTCTCTCTCTCTCTCTCTCTCTCTCGCTCTCACCGTCGGCCACCCTCTTTCGCCCTCAAATGCTCCCCTCATGGCCTCATGCTCCCTCACGGCCTCACTCCGCCTCACCACCCCTTACCTCTCTCACTCTCACTCTTGTTTTCTCTTAGTTGCCCCTCACCCAGTCACCCTCACTCACATTTACTCATTAACCCAGCCTCACCCTCATTCTCATCACGTGGTGGTTGTTGTTTGTCACAGAGGAGTACAGATCTCGTAATGGTTGTTGTTTGTCATGGAGGAGCATGAAATTTTTAGATTGAAGAGAGATCAAATGATCAGAGGATGGGATTGTGTTTCTGTTTATGATTTTTGTGTGTGTGTGTGTGTGTTTTGTTTTTTTTTTTTTTTTTTTAATTTTTTTTTTATGAGTGAAAAATCTATATTAACAAAGAAGAGCCAAGAAAACAAGCTAATTTGTGTTTCTATTTATGTTTGGGTTTGTGATTTGTGTTTCTGTTTCTATGGTTGTGATTTCTAGATGTAAAATCGATTTTTATTTTATTTTTTATTTTTATGATTGGGTTAGATTGGGCCACGGCTTTAGATTAGACCTAGAAGTGGCGGGATGGGGCCCGTGAGGCCCGACAGAGTGGGTTTGGGGTTAAAAAAAAAACTTATTTATTAAACGAGCTGGGTTCGGGTAATGGGAGAGGACTCACGGGTCGGGTTTAGGCATCAAAAAACACGCTTTGAACCCAACCCGTTGCCATTCCTAGGCCAAAGGACGAGGTCTTTGCCCCCATCCCATATAGTTTTGTCTTGCCTCATTTTTGCCTCACCCTACATGACAAGGAAAATTTTCTTGCTCCATCTCCACCCCTCGGGGCCTTGCGAAACTCCGTCTCCTCCCGTAAAACTCTAATTCTTGTTAATTTGCCCCATAACTATTACAATTTTTTTTAATAAAGCATATTTCATTAATAAAAATATCAAAAATGATATGTCCACAACATTTTCACAAACATTTTTACAACAAATTCTAAGTAACAGGTTGTTACTGGTTATTATTATTGGGGCAAAAAAGTAATCTTAGTGCTAGGTTCAAATTTGAATCAATAATAACTAATCATCTATGATTTGTTGTAAAAATATTGTGAATGTAGCACATCTCTAAAAATATATTTGAAATTATAACTAAATTTATCTTGTTAAACCAAAATAATTTTTAGCAAAAATTAAATAATATCATCCAAGTGTTTAACTAGACAAAATCACAACAAAAACAAAAATATCATAATATAATAAGTAACAAAATACTCCGTAACAAAATAGAGGTGAAGACCGAGAAAACTCTTATCAACGTGCGGTGGAAGCAACGTAAAACGTTTAAACACATGTCCTTGCCACCCCCACTACCTTTACAAGACCGAGAAAACTCTAACCGACTAATGGTCCCGTACAGGTTCCACCACGTGGTTTCTCACGTGGAGGTTGCTCGTAAAACTTCCGTCCATGTGTCCAACATGAGAAAGGAACTCTGCCTAGCTGTCACAGCACGCGAAACTCCCCGAAGCTACAAAGCACTCTCGTCCGTAGATGGAAAAAACGGAAGTTGCGTGAGGTTTTCGTACTGACTGACTGACACTGTAGCAACCGACCGCCACTATGGATACACATCAACCGAGACCCGTAACTCCACAGCCTCCTCAAGGCGGCCGCGGTGGCGGTGGCGGTTTCCCTGCGATTCTCACAGTCTTCCTATCCTTCATCGCAATCTTCGCCATGGTATCGCCGCCGCTTTGTTTTTCATCACCGTCTTCAATATTATCGCATTCGCTCACTGATTTCAATAGCGTTTGCTTTAGCACCTGATCGCTCACATTATCTGTTTTATTCTATGGTCCTTAGGAGGAAAAAAAGAATTCGCATTAAAAAAATTATTTTGATTTAGATATGTTTTAAAAGATTTTGATAGCTGTTATTTGTTTTGAAAACTAGTATTAATCATAGACTATTTCTAAAATACACCTAGAGATATTAATTAATTACTGTATTTCTACATGTTCTAATTTTTCAAGAATTGTTGTGTTGTTGTGTCCCATGTTATATATGTCAGTATCCATGCTTCTTAGCTTCCTAGATTAATTTCTATCTTAGTTTAAATAATAGTTATATGGATGTGCGTGGGGAGTATTGTGTAATTGTAGAATACCTATTAAGTTAGAAAGAAAACTATAAGATTGCTATACTACTAGTTATGTTCTATGGTACCAAATGTTGGTCTAGTAATAAGCATATATTTATAAAATGAGTGTAGCTAAAATGAGAATGTCAAGATGGATAAGTGGAAATACATGGAAAGATGGGATCTGAAAGAAAGAAATCTGCATAAAGATAGGGGTAGCTCCTATTGATGAAAATATGAGGAAGAGTCAATTAAGATGGTTTGATCATGTTCAAAGAAGAGCGATTAATGCACTGGTAAGAAAGTGAGTTGATCTAAGTTGAGGGGGAAAAAAAAAAGAGTAGAAGAAGACATAAAATTACATTAGTAGAAATAATAAAAAATGAATTATTAATTAAAGAAATAACAGAGAGTATGACTTCATATAGAATAGAATGGAGGAAAATTTGTAGCCAACTCCAAAAATTTGGGATTAAGGCTGGTTGTTGTTGTTAGTTTAAATCATAGTTCAATGAATCTTTTATTATTTTTCATAAAATCTGTGTCGCTATTATAATCAATGTCTTGGCATTGTAAATTTCTTCAATAACATTTCAGTATCTGTAATATGTGATTTAAAATTCATCAAATTGTTTTGGTATAAAAATGTGACTCAAGATTATTTCTAGTATTTGTTTCCCTTTATGGTGATGGTGGTAGTTGTTCTGTGTGGGCTTGCATTGTTTCAAGTCAGGTTCAACATGCATCAATATTCTTATTGAACGATTACAACAGAGGTGCATCATAGTGAATAATAGCCTATAGCTTCTAGTAGAAATGCTTCAATGGTGTTCCATTACAAATAAAAATGCTCTATCCCATTCATAGTCTTCCACTTTATGCTCCACTAACTGCATTATGTCACACGTCTGATTTTTTTTCTTTCCCTATTTTAAAAGTGGATTACTTTACAAGAAGAAAAATGGACATGTGGTTGATTACGAATGGTGGAGTATAAAATAGAACATAGTAAGAGTAAGATAGAGGACTTTTATTCTGTCCATTTCACCTTGCATTACAAACTGTGGTTCTAATGCCTATTGGCTATTGTCATTTAATTATTAACATTTTTTGAAAAAAATTTAAAACGAATTTACATTGTGGCATCGAGTATGCACTAGGGATGGTAGAGTTATTTCTAAATTACTGTATTTGTAATTGTGTTGCCTGAATGTTTTTGGGCATGTTTGCAAACCACAAAGCTCGTTTAGTTTGATACAAGCTGAACCAAAAATGAGAGTAGTTCAAGTAAAGTTGTTTTATTCATCCAGTTTGTCTAGATTCAAAACCAGTTTTAGTTAACATGCAGCTTATGAAAATGTCAAATTTGCATGCATGTGAAAACACGAAAATTTAAAAATTTGATTTGGAGGGCATGTTTTTGAAAGAACCACTTTGAAGATATGGGAATGTACTTAGTTCCCACTTTGAATTAGTCTTTTGATCAAAAGAGTTACCAAACTAAAAACAATCAAAACTTATCATGTTGTTCTTGGCAGGCTGGCCTGTTTTTGTGATTTGCTACACTCCTTTACTTATTAGTAATTGCAACTACCAGGGAGGCATACCTGAAAAAAGAAAATAATGGATTAGTGTTTTTATTTTTATTTTTATTTTTATTATGGAGTGACTATATAATTTTCTTAGTAAATGTTAGTTTGAATAAGTGTTCATACCTGGAATAAGTGTTCATATCATTTTATTTGAGTTTGAAAATATCTGACATGAATATAAATTTTACAGATAGTAATTCCTTCATCATCAACTATTAGGAATGGTTTTTCCATTCTACACCAAGTCCCAGAAGGCCATGTTGGGGTTTACTGGAGAGGAGGTGCCCTTCTAAAGATGATTACCGATCCAGGTTTGACTATGGTCCTTTCTTTATGATTTTCATTCAGTAGCTGCTTTCCTAGAACTTATGAAATTTTTGCATGCACTTAATTTTCAGGTTTTCATCTGAAGCTGCCTTTAATAACCCATTATGAGCCTGTTCAAGTAACCCTTCAGACAGATCAGGTAAAATTTGATGTTATGAAAATTGAGGAATTTCATCTTGTTATTCTAATGCTCAAATCCTTCCTGTGAGTATAATTGCAGGTGAGGGATATTCCTTGTGGTACCAAAGGAGGTGTAATGATTAACTTTGAGAAGATAGAGGTACAGCTACGAGATGTTGCTTTTTATTAACATTATGGTTTACAAGTGGGCAAAGGTTTGAAATGCTCAGCTTATATGCACTGATTATAATGCCTTTTCAGGTTGTTAACCGGCTTCACAGGGACTATGTGCATGACACTCTGCTGAACTATGGGGTGCAGTATGACAATACATGGATATATGACAAAATTCATCATGAGATCAATCAGTTTTGCAGCTCTCACTCTCTTCAGCAAGTCTACATTGATGTTTTTGATCAAGTATGGATGCTAAAGAAAACATATCCTTTAAAGCCATAAATGAAAATATTTTGGGAGCTTCCAATTTAGCTTTACAGTATAAGAAGTTTTCCAAGTGCTGTTTAAAGTAGTGTGCTTTTCTTCTTCTGCTTTAGTAGTTTAATCTGACAGATTGTTTAAGCATATTGAAATCTTAACTTAAAAGTTGAACAATTTGATCCCTCCTCAAGGAAATCCCAGCAAGTAGTGCTGTGTTGACTTCCAAGGATTATTTGTCTTCGGGAATCTATGTTGGTGTTAAGTTGCCAGCATTATTACGAAGCTCCTTATAAAACTATACTTCATATAGTTGTGTATCATCATGTCACTGTGTGCTAGTGTAGGGGTAATCAAATCCTTTTCTATTTATTTATTTCATGTTATATTGACAAAGCATTTAACTCTCACAGATTGATGAAAAGATGAAAGATGCTCTCCAGGTTGATTGCACACGTTATGCTCCAGGAATTGAAATCATCAGTGTTCGCGTTACAAAGCCAAAAATTCCAGAAAGCATAAGACGCAATTTTGAACAGATGGAAGAGGAACGCACTAAGGTTCAGTTTCTTTTTCCTGAATATGAGAGACGGTCCTTTTACTTTCTTTTATTTTCCTCTGTTAGTCAAGCAAAGCAAATAGACACACACACAATATGATTCTTGATATGCAGATTCTTTCCGAATTAAATGTGCTTTTAATGTATGTTTATTATTTCAAATTATGGCTGAACATTGAGTTTACCTTTTAAACCAGTTAACCCTTGGTCCTTTGTGCTTTTTTCACTTAAATCCAAACTTTGTACATGCATGTGTTTGCACCCACACCCAGTCAATGAAAAACATATTGGATAATTTATTATATAGTAAGCCTTTGAAGTTAATAGAGTGCATCATTTTATGTTTTATGTTGATGTTACTTTGTTAGGTCTTAATTGCTATTGAGAAACAGAGAGTTGTTGAGAAAGAGGCAGAGACAAATAAGAAAATGGCTATCAGTGAAGCTGAGAAGGTTGCAAATGTGAGCAAGATCCTTATGGAACAGAAGTTGATGGAAAAGGATAGTGTCAGGAAGCAGCAAGAAATTGAGAACCAGATATACATGGCTCGCCAAAAGAGTTTGGCCGATGCAGATTTATACCGGTGAAAGCTTCATTCACTTTTCAGTTTAAAAGATATGAATATGGTATTATAGAAATGACTAATAATATTTCTCTCTCTACATTTCTAGTTTACTGAAGGAAGCTGAAGCAAACAAGTTGAAGCTGACACCGCAATTTCTTGAGCTTAAATTCATCGAGGCCATAGCTGATAATACAAAAATTTTCTTTGGGGAAAAGGTCTTTCCCTATCTCTTGTGTGTATGTGTGTGTTGTGTGTGCAGGCTTTACTTAATAGTTCTTTCTTGCAGATACCTAATATGTTTTTGGATCAGAGGTTGCTTGGGAACTTCCTGCAACAGTTATCTAGGAAAGTGTCTAAAGAGGAGAAATCAACAGCTTAATTTTTTTTATCAACATGTTGTAATACCTAGGTGATATAGAAAGTAAATGTTGGTTGAGGCCTTCAAAAGGTGTTTTTAACAGCTTTATAGTTTTTTTTTTTTTGGAAGGGAATGTAAATATTGGTTGAGGCTTTCAAAAGTTGTTTCATTTAAACAAAAATTTTGTGAAGTCTGCCAATTTTTTGGCTCTTATAGGTGTTTCATTCAATGAGTTATATACAACAACAACAAAGCCTTAATTTCAAAATTCTAGAGTTGGCTACAAATCTTCAACAGATTTGTGTTGAAGATTTGTTAGGGCCAGCCACCTGTATTCTTTTCCTCCATTCTACTCTATCAAAAGTCATACTCTTTGCTACTTTTGGGATTGACATGTCTTTTGTATTTATTTTTTAATACTTTTACTAATGAATTTTGGCTTTCCTCTATATTTTTTTTTTTGGGTTCTCTCAACTTGGATCAACTCACTCTTTTTTACCCAGGCATTAGTCACACTCCTCTGAACATGACCAAACCATCTTAAGCAACTCTCCCAAACCATCTTAAGCAACTCTCCTTGTATATAAAAGCTTGAAACATTTTACAGGTTGATGCACAATCTTTTACTTCCAGATTCAATTAACAATATCTTTTGTCACTGCTGTCAATATGAATGTTATTCACATCTGTTATGGGTAGAGTTTGGATTTACAATAGATTGTTTGTTTGCTTTTAATAAACCTGTGGAAGATAAAGAATTTGGTAGAGTACACAATTTGTTTTACAATGAACATCGTGACTTTTTAGTTGCTTTTGGGGATTGTGTAAAACAATTTGTTTGCAACAAGATTACCCATTTGGTAAATTTGCACCTTAAAACAAAAGGAGAGCTGTTGAATTTTGGTTCGATATTGATATAACACGCTGTAATATTATATTCTTGACATTGCTGGATCACTACGCATGGAAAACAGTCCAATGAAATGATGGAATGTTTATTTATGATTACAACTAAAATGATCTTGCTCCAGCATACTAACCTCACATGTAATGGAATTATGGCAAATATTTTATGCTGGAATATCTATATAAAGTCGTTGCTACTCTAGCATTTGATTGAGTTTTACTCTACACCAATCAATGCTAGTCAGTAGTCACTAATTACTTAAGGTCTGTTTAGATACCGTTTATTGTTAAAAACTGAAAACACTATAGCAAAATAATTTTTAAATGTGTGAATACTGCCATGAGACCTATCTTTAATGAAATTTTTGCTGAAAAAAGATGTTTGTAGGTCTCATGAACAATGCACAAGACCCACTGACAGATGCCAGACGCAAACGTTGAGAGAAATCATCTGTATCCAAACGCTCACTTAATATAAAAATGAGTTTGACTTACCTCCCGTACTTTTTTAACTAGACATGTCTTTTTTTTTTTTTTTTGAAATATACAATGACAAGTGGTAGTGGGTTTTAATCTCTATCATTTATGTTAGTGGATGATATGACAGATTCTCATTAAAACAAAAAGAGATTCCAATTAAAAAAATACTAAAGATAAGCTAAACCCTATAAAAATATAAAATGACTTAAAAAGTAGTACCTATAAAAATATAAAATGACTTAAAAAGTAGTATGAATGTGTATATGGGGATTTCCTAATGTCATCATCAGATCTAATAAATTCACATCTGATATATTTAATAATTTCATTATTTTATTCTTGGAGAATTTTATTATAATTTTTTACTTCTCAAAAAGAAAAGAAGAAAAGAGCGGCGTATATGGGGATGTAAATAGAGACAGCAAATGGAACCACAAAAAGAGATGGCCTCACTTAATTGAACAAGTTCCCTTCTGCCTATTTGTCCTGTTACTACAAAAGAAAGAAAAACCCCTTAGCAGTATAACTTAGGCTGGACTCAGGGCTGGGCTGGCCAAGGGTACTCTGGTGATTAAGTCAATGACAACAGATTTTCCTTTGTTGGGTAATAAATAAATAAAAATATCTAAGATAACGTTCTTTTCTTGGGGGATGAGTTCCATGCCCTTGGCAAGTGGGACTAATAGGTTTTTATATAGGGATTTGGCTTGAGCCTAGTGCATTAGACCCGTTGAGATAATAATACATGATTAAAATTGGACACATGTCCCCATCCTGATGGTTCAGTGTAACTAAACTCTGGACTCAAGTTTTGCGCTTCATACAGAAAGTGTGACAATATTTTTTTAGATGTAAATCCCTCTTTAAAATTGGGATTTTAAATATGCTTAGAGGCTAGAGCTACATCCTTTGGTTGATTGATGGGATGTGCCTCAAGATGGTGTGTCTTGGGCTGCAAATGAGAGATAGGTTCAATTATATTTGATGTGATTGAAGACAGGGACAGAGGAAAAACTTTGAGTTAAGGAGGATGGTTTTATTGTTGGCTGTATGTGGTGATTTCAACCTTTGACTCTGTTACTACTTAGCTGCTGAGATTTATTTTATTTTACTTTATTTTATTTATTTTTGTTTGGGTAAGGACAAAATTATTTTTGTTTAGAATTTTTTAAAGGGCAAGGTTGTTTATTTTGGATAAAATTGGTTAATTGAGCTTAATTGATTTTAGTTTTACTATTGGTAATTTTTGTTGTTAAGCTTTTTTTTTTTTTTTTTTTTGAGCTTGTATATTTTGTTTTAGATTTTAAATTTAATTTTTTTTTATGATAACTAAAATGAGGAAAATGCTAAAGCTACAAGCTTTTTTTTTTATATATAAAATACAGATGTGATAAGTGGTTATTGATAAGTAAAAAAATTATGTGAGTGGTGGGCCCATATGCGAACCAATAAAAATTTGCTTCCAAAATAATTTGTAAAAATATATTGTAAAAAAGTTTGTGAATATAGTATTACTCTTAAAAGAATTAATGATATTGTTTAAGAGAAACAAAATGTAATTTTATAGAATAAAATTATGAAAATTAATACACATAATAATATATTTTTTAAATAATTGGAGGGGCCATTCCCCCCTTTCCAATGGTGGCTCCATCCCTGATTGAAGTTGAGTGCGGTACAATTAATGTTGAGGGGAGGAGAGGTTGTTAGTGCTCAAAGGACTATTACTCTTGAGGAGATTTGTTTGTTTTCATTGTGGGTGAGATTGCTTGATATTGGACTTAACCTCTAGGGGAGTTAAGTTTGCTTCTGAAGATGACAAGGTTAAGTAAATATTTGACCGTCGGATCTATTCAATTTTATTGATATATATTTTTTTTTAATTTAAACCTTGTTAGTTGAGTTCCATTTAAAAAAAAACAAAACAAAACCTGGTTAGTACCATTGCGTATCCTTAGAATGATAGTTATTTTACAAATATAAGTTCCTGTAGGGTACGAGGGATAAGAGTTGGAGTTCAAGTTTCCTGAAGGGAGCTTCACACACATGCACATAGATTATACTAGAGTAAAATTGTATCTCAAATCCAAACAAAAAACCTGGTCGGTTGTTACCTTCTTACATTTTACCTTATGAATTTAAACATACAAATAATGCTACAATCACAAACTATTTTTCAACATTTTTACAAACTATATGGAGATAGTCCACACTCCACAGAGCCAGGAGTCCTTTTCAATCTTTCAAATATCATCAATTTTCTTTCATTATGGTGGGTGAGTTTGAAAAAATAAAATAAAAGAAATCTATTTTATATTTTACATTAAATATTACAAATTTAAAAGTGAGTTAGTATTATGTTATTTAAAATTTTAATAACATGACATCATATAACCTAATATATATAAAAAGTTAAAATATTTACGGGGATATAGACTCTAATCAAATATCTTAATTTGTGTCCACACTTATATATCATCTTAATAATTTGTGCATGTAATGTCTCCTCTCACACATTTTGCTATCAAGTATCAACTCTAACTCAATATAAATATTCCATCGCCACTGCTTTGTTCTTTATTGCACTCTCACCAATCCATCACCTAGAGTGTTATAATAAGGCTAACTTAATAAAAATGAACAAATTAAGATGAGAGAAATTTGTGATATGAGAGATTTAAAGATACAATCTCCACTTTTACAAATGCACTGAAGCAATTAGAGAAAGACAAAGGGAAAGAGAAAGCAATATAATAAAATTTATTAAAAAATAAATGGTATGTTCATACTTTCTTAATTGAGCTTTGAGTGATTGTCTTCATTTGAAATTAGTGGAAACGTGGGAATAGATGTGCAGGATTGAATTTATTTTTTTGAATTTGAAGAAGAAAGAGAAAAGATGATAAAGATAGAGAAACACGTAGAGTGAAGTAACTGTTTGTTATGGGGAGTATAAAATTGGCGGGAGTGTGGGAGTAGATATGTTCAACAATTCAAGACTCAAGAGAACAAAGGGAAAAAAAATTGTACATAACTTAAAAAAAAAAAAAAAAAAAAAAAAAAAAAAAAAAAAAAAAAAAAAAACATTTGTTGGTAAATTGCATTTTTAAATTTATCTAAAATTTGGAAGTTTTAGAATTAGTAATTTTACATGTTTAACCCTATTATTGAAACTTTCTACATAGGTCAATTTGAGAATATTTTGGATTATCTAAAAGTAAGAATCTAGAGAAGGGAAGTCTCTTAAATAATAGTATATAGAAGCATGCTTGTTGTTTAATAATTGAATGTATGCTTCATCATCATGTTTTCCTCTAAGTGTTTCTCCAAAAAAAAAAAAAAGTATTCTTCTAAGCTAAGATAAATCTTCCATCTCACCCTATATGGTGAGATCTACATGTCAGAGTGTAGAGATAGATATATATATATATATATATATATATTCAATCAATAAAATACATTTTTGTGTTGCACATATGTCAAACACGGACATGCCAAGAAAACTCCAACATTCATGTTAGGAGGAAAAAATATATATACAATTTCATATTAAAAAAATTATTTTGATTTTAGATATTTTTTTAAAGATTTTGAAAGTTTTGAAAGATTTTATTTAATAGTTCCCCTTTTCTTTACAAGTACGAGGATAGAATACAGGAATAGACCCATATAGTCTCTATTCCACCATTATCCAAATTCAATGTGCTGAACCCAAAGAAATTGTCCCTTGGGCCTACCAAAAATGGAAGTTGTTTCGGGTCATTGATCATTGCACTTTTATTTATTTATTTATTTATTTTAAACTCTCTCTCTCTCTCTCTCTCAAAAAGAAAAAAAAAAAGAAAAAAGCCCCTCCTAAATATACAGGCTAAGTTCTACTACAATAATATATAATAATATATATCTAATATATTTTTTTGATGAACAATATATATCTAATATATATCACAATTGGATTTTAACTAAGAGATTCCTATGCTCTTAAAATCTTTATATTAGTTATAATCTATATATATATATATATATATATATATATATATATATATATAAAACCGAAACTTTTGAAACTCTCACAATTTTCCACATCATCACTATTTTCTTTTTCTTTTTATTTTTGATTCTTTTTATTTTAGGTTTTATATCTTATAACAATAATATTGAAAAACGTATACAAACTTGGAGGCTTATTTAAGGGCTCCATAAAACTTGATGGACAAGAAAATATATTCTAAAATAAGCCCTAATTAATACCTAACCATAATAGGAACCAAATTTGACCTAAAAAAACATTAAAAGAGCCTAAAAACAAGGAAATAAATCACCTAGACCTAAAATAACGTTTTTTGCATAAAAATACCAAAATCTCTTCTCTCCTTAAAACTCTAGCAATTACCATCTCAAAACCCTAAACTCAAAACGTAGGTTTTGTCTTTTTTTATTTGCTTTCATATGTGCTTGAAATTTTCATTCTATCTTATTATTTTATTATGTTTAGAATTGATTTTCTTATAAGTATTTGGGTTAATCTCTATATTTTGATAGTGTTTTTATGGGTTTGGTTTTTGAGTTGAAATTCTAATAATTATTTTATATTGTATATGGCAGATGAAGAATCTCTATTTTTTGGAGAAAAATCAAAACTGCAACCTATGTCTTCCAGCCCAAGGTGTGGAAGCATAAAACCCAACAAAAACTTGGTACTCTCTCTTCTCTGTTTGCAATCTCTACTACTTTTTATTTTTATTTTTTATTTTTAACTTTTGCATTGCTACAAGTGTTGTAGAGGATCCTAAAGAAGTATATGTGAATGATTATCTGTTGTTAGTGCTTAAGACATGATATCTTTCCGGTAAATTGCATATAGGATCTTAGTAAAAACCTATTAATATGCAAAAAGAGAATGAAGATCAAAACTGACATGATATCTTTCTGGTAAATTGCATATAGGATCTTAGTAATAACCAGATTCCACCTTGATGAGTTGTTTGGACATGAAATTTTTCTTTATATCATTTTGATGGTAATTTTATTCTCAAATAACATTTTGCGATGAATATTGTATATTTTATGTTTATTTTGATAAGTTATGATGTTTTTTCATTTTAAATTTTATTTTAAGCAAAGTGAATTATATTCCGTGCATCGCACGAGTTAGCGACTAGTATCATATATGTTGGAGCTCTCCTTTGAGCTTACACTGACATGTTAGTCCAGGCTGTACTGCATGGTGTCTAAGTGGGGTTGCAATATTGTAGAGTAGTGATTTTTAACCATTTCAAAAATAAATAAATTATGGACGCCGTGCATTTGAAATAGTTTTCTTTTTAATTATCTTTTTTTGCTAATATATATATATATATATATATATATATATATATATATATTTTTAAACTATAATTTATCTAGATATAATTGTATTGTTTCTCACTTTTAATAAATGAAGAAATTTATAAAAAAATCAATCCAACCACACACAAACAGATATTCCTTCATAACTTTTCCCTTAATTATTTATATTTTTGTTATAATAGAAAATTATACATTAAAGATTCCATCATGTTAATTGCCCTTTTACAGAAGGAAAGGGTCTTTTTAATTATCTATCTGTTGGAACAGTAATGAAATGTTTTGAAAATTAATAATTAATTCATGGGATGGAGTGTGGTTGAAAGAAAAGTGGGGAAGATGATCCTTCATTTTTTTTTTGGATTTGATTTAGTTCATTTTATGATATAAAATAGTAAGGGCCAGATTTGAGTTCCTTAGCCCAAAAGGTGGATGGACCTAGGTTCAAAAAGCCCAAAACAATGAATTTGTAGAGAGTGAGTTTGGAAAACTGGGTTTTAGTTAGTCAAATAACAAGTAAAATAGGTCTTGATGACAAAAGATTGAAGCTGACAAGTTTAAACTGAATAAAAACATCTTCAGCAGAGTTCGAGGAGACTAATTCTTATATACTACTTTTAAGTTTGATTACAAGTTTGGTTCCTGATTGCTACAGTGTTCTTTCTTGATTTTTTCGATCCCCCTTCCCTCTAGGGGTCTCTTATATTATATATCTCCCTCTTAATGATCTTGGCCCTCCATTTATTGATCATCCAAGTTACTACTTGAGTACTTGTCCCATCGGACACCCTCTCTAACTCTCTATGAGTTGGGATAGTTAAAACAGCACTGTTCAAGGGTCTTCTCCACATTAATGCGGTCATAAAGTTAGCTGCAGAACATTTAATGCGGTGACAATAACTTTTCCTTAGATATTTCTGAGCTTCCATCCCTCTTGTACGTTCACAATACACGTCCCTGTTAGTAGAACATCCTAGAAGGTCACCTTGAATGATAGAACATGTATTTGATCTGTGCTTTGCTCATCCGAGGAGGTGAGCCTCCTCAGACTACCTTTCCCATTCTCTCCGTTTGCATCTTACTTAGGGGATTTTGAACTTGACATTGTCACTACTGTTTATCGATCCTTGGACCAATCAACCTCCTCGAATAAAGCCCAAGACCCAATATACAATTTTATCCTTGTAAACAACTATTTTATCCTTGAGTATCCGATTTAATCTTTTAATTATTCACATTTATTGAAGTCCAATTTCAACAAATATAAGTTTTAGTAACACCTTACTAAAGTGGGAGAAATTATAATTAAGGTCCACATGGTGAACAAGTGACGTGGTCCACCATTCTACTAAAAAACTCACACCTGTTTAAAATTATTGAGTTAGAAAATTTTTTAAAATAGAAACTGATTATCGACTCAGCAATTTTAAACAAGTGGAAGTCTTTTAGTGAAATGGTGGACAAGTGACGTGGTCCACCAAAGTACTGTATAATTTCTCCTAAAGTGGATGCCCTGAATAACTAGTTCTTATTAAACTTATCTCAAGGGAATATTTCGTGTCTCTATAAAAAGAGACTATGGATTCCATCTTGAGAATTTGTGGTCCTTTAACATTACGTGTGATTAGCCAATATACTGAGGTTTTGGCCGTGAATATTATATCTCACTTTGATATATTAAAGTAACTTACATTTCATGATTGGGTACACTATCCTCTCAAGATTAAGAGTCTATGAAATTAGAAGTCGTGAGATTAATTATTCAGGTGACAGTTGTTGATTGAATAATTAATCTCACAGCAGTCCAATTCAATATGTCTTAACTCTTAAGACACATCAACACATCAACTAAAAGTCTTCACTTCCATGATCAAGACAAACCATCTTAGTTGATGTATTATAGTCTTCGCAGATTAAACGCCTAATTTCATCACCATCTACGAACTATATTTTGAGTTTACAAAGAACTTGTGATTTATATTTTCTGTGACTAAATCACATCCAATGCATCTCAAGGACTATAATAATGTCTCATTAATTCATTTGCAAATAATTTCATATAATTAAATAATTTAATTATTTATGACATATTAATAAATTAAATTTTAGAGCATAAATCCCAACAGGTGTATATAGAGTCTTTAGATTTGGCGATATTATCTAAGTTTACTGACTTATAGTGTTAAGTTTTACCTTTGTAGTTTCCGAATTTTTTTTTATTATTAAAAGCTGTAAGTGGGTTACAACTAGTTTGCACTGAGCATTTTTTTTCCATTGACTTGTTTTCTGGTTAGGTTTAACACATTTGACCTTTTTCTTTTTCTATGAAGCACTGAAGTAAGTTCATTGCCTTCACAAAAAACAAGTGATTATATTTTATTTATATTCCAAATTTGATTGTATTGATTGGCTTATATTATTATAATCGAATACTAGCCTGTATTTCAAATGTTGAAATTTCAGATGTTGAAACCCCTAAAATGACTCAAAGTTATAGAGAGCTATTTAGTTCTACAATTTCTTTTAAGACTATATAACTAGATTATAAAATTTTATTTAGATTTTATAATTGGAGTAGACATATTGATATATGAAGAGAAAATGTGTTCAAGATTTGAAGGTTATCACTCATTCATATATTTCAAATGTTGAAACTTCGGATGTTGAAACCCCTAAAATGACTCAAAGTTGTGAACCTAAAGAAATAGATATTGTTTTCTTAATATGTGATCTTGGATTACAACTACTAATATCTCCATTGATCGACTTGTTGAACATTTCAAAGTTGAGCCATATTAAAATAGAAGTTAGGATTAAAAACAATCCAAGCCTAAAAATCAAATATTAATGATTTCAGTAGCAAAAAAGAATATAAAGTAACTTTGTTGAGTTAAAGTTAATTTATGAAATAAAACACTGATTTCACTTTTTAGTCATGAATTTTTTTTTCCAACTTAAGAACTTTATTCCCCCTCAAAAAAAACTTAAGAACTTTATTATAATTAGCTTGGCCCCCTAAAGAAAAATTTCTGACTCCACCCCTCCAGATAACTGAAAGCTAGTTGAAAACAAAAACGTGAGATCCCCAAACAGTGTTATGGTAACCACAAACAGTAAAGACAAGAATCACTTTCCTCAAATCGTATTTTCAAGCATTTAATTATTGACATCTACATGGTAAATCTGTACAAGGTTTTGCTTGATTTAGCAATGGTAGCTAGTATTAGACTAACTTTTTCAAGGTGGATTACATAATTTTCTGGGAAGTGACTCAGAAAAGTAGATCTAGCGCCTCACAACTTCATATCTTTACATTGATATCATTAAAATCCTGACCATGTTTTTGTATCACCGTTAATTCTAGCTACTCACACTACAAAATCCCTTCCATTAACTAAAGTTGTATAGACTGCTTTTCCAGGTACAGCTTCTATTGTTGATCCGCATTGCATTCTTATTCATCTGCTCATAAAAGGAAAAGAAAAGCATTTGTATGTGTTTTGGTCTCATTTGTTCCTGTGAAAAGAGAAATTTTTGTTTGACAAGAGTTTTGGTTCCAAGCTTCATCATCAGCATTTCTAGCAAGAAATTTTGCTAAGCATATCACATTCAAACACTAGTAGATGTTTGAATACAATCTTGCCATTCCTTTCAATGAAAATGATTCCTGGTCAGCTGCAGCCCCAGGAATTCGAAAGGCCCTACTTTTATAGATAACATGCAATATCGTACGCATAAAGTTTCAATTCCACAACAATTTTAGGGTCGGATTCAACAGACTATTGATAAAAGTTGCCACATAAATAAAGTGTAAACTAGTTTTTGGGAAAACTCTTTACAAGATATGGTTATTGTGCTAATAATTCTCATCAAAACTAATACTTTGATTACTAAGACTGGATACATAACAATGATAACGGGAGTCCTCTGAATCTTGAAAAGCACTAAACCATTTCGATACTGAAGCATGCAGTATTGTTCTTCTATCCAACTTCCTCATCAATTTGTAGAAAAAAGCAAGAAATTTACAACAGGATGCAGATTCCATTTTGGTAAGCAAACAATCGGATGCAAATATAGGAAATTAAGCAATTCCTGAATGGGTAATTGCATCGCATGGATGTGAAATTGATTATAATAGTTTTCTACACAGGACGTTGTTAATAAGTACAAATTTAATTCAGTTTTAATGCATACAATGGTACAAATAAAATGACTGGCAGCATTTATGTCAATTACAAATAAGTTTCTTGCCTAACAAATAATAAAAAGATGGCTTGTCATCTTCAAGCAAAATGGAATGCAAATTGTGATAGTCTTTTACATTTACAAAAATTACCTTGAACTAGTGGAAAGTAGACTTCAATATTGGGAAACACATTCAGCCTCTTCATAACAATCTTCATGAACAAAATCCACAATCAATTTGGCAACTGAGTTTGGCCTCTCAACATGAGGAAGATGACCACAATCTGGTATTTGACGTATAGTTGCATTTGGTAGTTCACAGTGCAGTTTCTGCGTAATGCACCAAAGAATTAAGCAAATCTGTTATTCCAACTAAATCCTGAGCATGTTTTCCATTACTTATCTGTTGCATTCTATCTATGCTTTATATCCATAAAATAAACTAACCACTGCAAGCTTGTTACTAATGATCTGGTCATCCTCACCCCATATGATAAGTGTCTTCTGCTTTACCTGGTAAACAAAATTGAAAACAGAATTTTCAGAGACAGTAAAATTTTGTGGCATTCAATTGAGATATGAAATTTTCATTAGAAGGGGATAGAGAGGTGGGGGGTGAAGAGGTAAAAACACGAACACAACTAAGTATATGCCAATAAACCTTCTTCTGGAACTAAAGGCAGATTCATTCCCACACAAAATTTAAGGAACACTCTTATCAGGATCCTCTCTCTCTCTCTCTCTCTCTCTTCTCTCTCTCATATACACACGAATAGTACATCTTCAATTATTCTTGTCATGGATAATTTATATAACAACTTTGAGCTCAAAATGGCAACTCCAATGATATGTGAGGAAGACAAGCGACTTGTAGTAAATTTCATGCTTAGATCCACCAAACTTATGACATGGACACCTGCCACGTGTTCTACACCAGCAAAAGAGGGGGAGAGAGAGGGGGGGGGGGGGGGGGGGGAAGGGGTTTAGAAAACTTCCTCTAATAAAAATTATTATTGTTGTTATTTAAAAAAAAAAATCTCAAAGAACTTAAGGATCCAGAAAAGAGATTGGGAAGAGCAGCACAAATTAATGAACATGATAAAAAACCGAGGCAGTTGCATCTGCCAATTAAATTTCCCATGTTGGAGATCATTCAGAAGTTGCTGCAGGGATTTATTGACCATCTTTTGGGGCACCAGAAAGTTAAAAAGATCAAGCAATAAGAGAAATGAAATGCCTGAAAATGAATGAGGATCTATGACCTCTTGGACACAATGTCCTTTTCCATGAACCATCAAATGTTCTCCTTGACACGCACCATAGTCCATAGATATCTGTTATATGCAAACTTAAGTTTCCCCTTCTCTAAGCATTGTTCCCACTCCATTTGTTTTATAACAAGGGTCCTCTTTTGTATATACAGGACAAAACGACACAATAACATTTGTTGATTTAAATGGCAAAGCAATTTGGCATATACCTGTTGTATCTGTGCACTAATATTATAACCCCCACTAATCATAAAATCCACAGTTGCATCTTCCCACCAAGGATATGGACAATGCAAGCGGCCCACCTACATTAGATAACAGGAAAAAAATATCATTAGATCCAAGATCACCAATGCAGCACCTCATATTTTTAAAGATATTATGATACAGTAAGACTAATGACATAAAAACTAGAACTTTTTCTGAGTATACATTCACATTAGTCCAATCCAAGCTGGTACCAAATGAGATGCCAGTGAAGGACAAAACATTTACATATAAGCGCAGCAAGATGCTCTTCAATAAATAAACCTGATCCAAAAAGAGTGCCCACAGTCATTGTAAATTAATGTATAACACAACCTCCCCACCCCCCCCACCACCCCCCACAAAAAAAAAAAAAAAAAAGTGGTTAGGCATAACTAAAGAAGGCTTATTTTGCTTTGCTTTTAAATTTTAACATCTAACTTCCTTTTTTTTTTTTTTAAAAGACAACTATGATCATATTATCTACTTTGCATTTGTATAAGTGACTTACTAGAATCCATTATTGCAAATTACTTAGTCATGATAGGTGCTGTTAGAGAAAACACAATCAACAGTTTTTATAATGTCAGGTGATGAATAAAAGGATAGCATACCAAAACCAGAACATATCATCTGCATTAGTTGATCTTTAATGGTTAATTCTGAGACACTTTCACATGTAATTAAAATGTTAAAATTACAGATTGTACGAGGTGAACCATGTATAAAAAATGCAAAATGCAAAATGCAAGGTGCTGAGGCAATTATAACGCTTGCTTCTCCTCTCTCACATTTTTGCAGGCAAGTCCAAAGAGCAAGAGGCAACAGTTGTTCATTTAGTTGGAAAACCTGTAAATATCCTTGAATTGAAGGTAACAACTCACTACATATATTATCCAATTTTTGGTAATTTTCCTTCAGGTAAATTAATAAGAATAGCATGATGCGAAGCTTATATCTGATCAAAATTATTTGAGAATTATCCTGTTTCTGAAGCCTCTCATAGAAAAGCTTGAAGCATTACTACGTATCGACATTTGAGAATCAAGCATACAAGCTTTATACATGACCATATTAACATCTAAACACAAGCATCATAATCAATGATTAACTAAAGGGATCATGGGTGGATAAGCACTCACGCAGAGGGTGTTGAGTTGGATAGTGGCAATATGAGGGAAAGTATTCAGGTGGTTTGTATAAAGAATAATATAATTCATTTGAAGAAGAAGAAGCCATGATCTCACCTCCAGCTTATTCCTATAAGGAGGAGAGATGCCATTTGAGCAGTGCACATGTGTACTTAACAATAAAAATAGATAAACTGACTGAAGAAATCACTAACAGAAAGGAAGCCTCTAAATAAAACAATATTAACATAAGTTAAGGCTCAAGCAATGAGCAAAAAAAAACATGACTTTTATGACGTGATGGCCTTAAATAAATTTTGATAGCAGAAATAATTTAAAATTGTTAGTAGTCTGGACTAATAGATTTGTGGAAAGACTCACCCCAGCATATGTTGCGATTCTGGGTAAAGTTGCTAGATTTCCTGTGCCTTCTGCATACACACTTGCATCAATTAAAACCAGCTTTTCAACCTGAAAAACGTGAACTAAAAACAATGACGTTTCATAGAACGTTAGAGGGTGGATAGAGGTTCATAATCATAAGTTCAATTATTCAATATACTCACGCCTTTTGATGTGTGATTTCCAAAGTTGTTGCTGAGATGAGACAAGTCCATTTAAGGATATAACACGATGAATGTGAACAAGGTGCTATCATTATGTACTGGAGATAGGTTCTTCTGCCAATGATATGCCCACAAAACTCAAACATGCAATGGATTCTCGATTTCATTTAAATTGATTAATAGAATATATTGAATTAAAGCTTCATAACAATGCCAGCAAAACTTAGCCACATCACTAACTTATAAAGGACATGCAAATAAGCTGTCAAAGTGTCATATGTCATAATTGGCCTTTTGATGTGTGATTTCCAAAGCTGTTGTCGAGATAAGATGAGATAAATCCAATTAAGGATAAAACATGATGTATGTAAACAAGGTGCTATCATTATGTACTGGAGATAGGTTCTTCTGCCAATGACATGATGATATGCCCATAAAATGCAAACATGCAATTGACTGTCAATTTTATTTAAACTAACACAAAGAACATATTGACTCAAAGCTTCATAATGATGCCAAAAAAACTTAGCCATATCACTTATAAAGGACATGCAAATAAGCTATCAAAGTGTCATATGTATGTTTTAGGCTTCCTATTATATTTAAAGCTTCCATCACAATACAAATTTGGTGATAAGATTTCCTTCATATATGCAAGAATAAAAGACATCCATGAACCAATAAGAAGTACCTGATAAAAGTGTTCACGCTTAGATTTCATGTTATATGGTGGAAGCCTTTCTGACACGTAAAACAAGAAACAAAGCATTTTTTCTTAAAAAAGAGTAAACACGCAACAACAACAAAGCTTTAGTCCGAGAAAGGATATGCCTAGTATGTTTAGAGCCCAAGTAAATGCTAATTTGCTAATAGGCCAAACAACCCATATATACACACACAAACACAAGCAGATAAAACAAACCTAAATCAGAGAAACCCCAACCAAGTATGTCCACAGCCCAAGTCTCTAAACCAGCCTCCTCAAGCAACGGATATGTGTACCTCCATTCTAAACAGGAGCTGAATAATAAGTTCTAGTGGTGAACTACAAAGACAAATTAAGCAAATGAATTCTTTCAAAACAGTAATGCTAAAGACCTGTCAAAACCATGGAGAAGAACCACTGGACTTGTCTTGCTCTGTATTAATGGTCTCACACAACTACTCATGATGCTATTATCCGAGAAGCTGACCTGCAATTTTTGGCGTGCACATTGTATTAAAAAGGATATATGCAGTCACAAATAGGAAATATTATATCTTGGGAGTCAAGTAGGCTCAAGTAGAAATTACGGGAAGTATGTTACAATTGAAAAAAAATCCTCTATCCTGCTAAGAGTTTCCCACTTTATACTCTACCAACTATAGTATGACATGTGTCAGATATATTTTTTTTAAGTTTAAACTTCAATTAATTTATAAAGAAAAACCAAGAGAAGTGGCGGGCTGTGATTGGTGGAGTATAAAATGGAACACCCACGTTGGGACAAAGGATGTTTATTCATTATGTATTATTATTCCACCTAATGCATAATTTATAGCCAATAGAATATATATATATATATACACACATATGTATATAACTACTGTACTTCTAGAGTTTAGTTGCTAACATACCTTAAGATTAGATGGACAATCAGTCTCCTAAAAATCAAAAATAAATAGAAAATGTCTAGGAAATAAGTCAATGCATGAATAGTTTTGGGAAAAAGGGGAATTCAAGGCTTGGCCGATGTAATATTCTCTTAATTTCATTCATCCCATCTATTTTGTTACTTCTCTATTTTATTTTGGAATGTCCCAAATGAACGCACCCAATAATGGGTAGTATGATCTTCTTTGAAGGACGAATTTACACATAATATTGATAATTTTCCTAACTTATCTTTTAGATTATTTGAAGAGAAATGTTATGTCTACAATATTTTCAAAATACTTTCACAACAAATAATAAGCGGCAGGTTGTTAAAAGTTGTTATTGGTAGGCAAAAAAACAATTTCAGTAATAAATTTAAATTATAAAAAAAAATAAAAAAAAAATAAAAAAAAACTTACTACCTATAATTTGTTGTGAAAGTGTTTGAGAAATCTTATTTGATAGATTAATAGTATCTTTTTTTGACTACCCTTATTTCAATTTAAGTTAAGAAAAGAAATTTTGAAAAACTCTACTCCTATTCCATTTTTGTATGCCCCAAAGCACTTGTCCATTTTCAACTATTATTTAAAGTGCAATGCATGTTATTGTTAGGTCTCTCTTTTATTTAAACTCTACACATATTTTCCTATTTGTTTTGTTTGTCCATCATTCCATTTTTTATGCCCCCAAAGCACTTGTCCAGTTTCAACTTTTATTTTTAAAGTGCAATTCATTTGGCAAAAATTATTTTTGTCAACTTATTTTACAATTCAGTTTATTTTTATTATTATTCATGAATCTGATCACACTTTTTATACTATTCATAAATTATTATACTATTTAACTTTTAGCTTTATCTCCGTTACTTTTTAGCAAAAAATTTTCCGATTGAGCAAAATAAACAGATCCAAACAGCCGGTCTCTCCTTTATTTAAAAACCTTAACCATGAAATGGACAAAATGAATCAAACACACGCACACATATGCACAACGTATAAAATAATGTTCTAGGTAGTAATATATAGTATCATACTTTAGCATTGTTTTACACAGACAGAACACTAAAATATTAAACAACGCTACAAAATTCTAAGGGCAAATAAGAAGAGTGAGAGGGTTTACGTACAGGTACAGGAAGTCTGTCAATCCAGTGGCGAGCTTACGAACGAAAGTGTCTTTGATATTCTCCACTTGTTTTGGGAGAAACGAAGGGAACGACAACTCAGCGTAACACACTGCCCCACCACTGCGTTTCTTCGCCATCGCCATTGTTATTGTTGCTGCTGATGGTGCTGCTGCGAAGCTCGCTGTGAGGGCCACCATGTTTTCGTTTGCTCACCCGCCGACTTCACGAACTCCAACTCCAACGCACTCTGCTCTCTCTTCTTCTCTATCTGTAGATAAAATATGCGGCGGTGGAGTGCTTCTAAAAAATGAGAAAAAAAAAAAACAAAAAAAAAAAAAATCTAAATGTAGTGATGTATTGGGCCAGCCGAACAGGCCCAGAAACACTGAGAGGCCTTTTAAGAAGATCTCTGTGTCCATAGTTTTTTTAATATCTCTTTACCTATGGATTGTCTAATATGTACCATGTTTCCGATGCATGTAACTACCTTTCTCAATGAATCGGCTTGTGGGGGTCCATTCAATGTGGGCCGATGATTTTATGAGGTAATTATTAAGTATTTTTTAAGTACGGTAACATGATGTTCTCTCCTCTCACATTCATGATAGATTCCATTAATTAAATTTATAGTAGAATTCATTATAAATGTGAGAAGATAAAGTACCACAACTTGTATCATTTTCCAATGATATGTATTAGATAGTATCATCTTTCCATGGCTACTAGTCGTGTAAGTTAGCAAACTCATAGTAATTTTTGTGATAACTCAGATGTTATGCTTATAATAATGCTAAAGGTGTAAGTTTTTTCACCACTTGTTAATATGGTAAAATTATAATTGAAATAACGTTACTTTTACATGTATTTATTACTAACACTATTATACTAAGGGAGGGGGAAGTGGGGATTTAAATCACTAATAACTAATAAGGGCATAATAAAAAATATCATTATAACTGAACTTTCATTTGAATCCTAACATGTTAGTTTTGTTGAGGATTTCATTTAATAGCAATGTCTTCTTTTTATATACTATTCACAATTTGTCATATTAGTAAGTTGCAACAATAACAATATCACTTTTATTATATACTTAAGCCAAAACGCTTGTTGAGGATAGACCCGTAAATGCAGCCAACAATCAAAACACAAGCATTACTGATCTGAGTATTCAACCACTGCCACTCAAATGGTCATCCCATCCATGTTTATGTTCTTATGTATTATCAGTAATTTTTTTTTTTTTTTCTATTATGTAGATCATTCAATAGGCTAAGAATCTCCTATATGATAGACAATTGAGTGGAAAATGAATGAGTTTACTGATGACACAACCTATAGACAAATGTCCTTGTAGTACAAATAGATGCTAAAAATACAAAAGAATAATAATAAATTTTTTTTTTTTACTATTTACAATACTTGTTTGGCACTTGTTGATTACAAGAGTCAGCTCACCATGTACAGTTGTTCCTTTACTGTTTATAAAGGGGTCAAATACTTATTTACACTAGAAAAATAAGGGTATTATCTCAAATTGATATTATTTACCATCAAATATACCAAATTTGCAATAGCAAGAAAGAAATTGTGCAATTTTGTGTGAACTAATTTTATTGTAGATGTTATTTTTCTTTCCCCAAATAATTGAGTTGTTTTTTTTTTAAGGGAATGATAATGGTTCAGATTTGGAAGAAATCAAGTTCTTCCATCGCAAATCCTTTAACTATTTTACATACAAAACCCTAGTAAATTCTAGGAATTGCATCATAAACTCATCCCATTTATATTTAAAAATGCCAAACCAAAGCTTGCCTATTCCTCTTAGAAATTAAATTTTGTAAGAACAAGATATAAAACTCATGTTCTACCTCTCTAATTCTAACATGCTACATTATCTTATTGCATATTTAAAAATAAGCACAATTACACTCAATCAATTCTAATACTCATATATAAATTCAATCAAATTGGAAATTTATTGAGATGTTGTTAGGTGTGATAAGATGTATTGAATTTTAAGTAAAATGCTAATGTGGCAATCATTATTGGATAACGTAAAGTATAAATTTTCCATCCCATCCTTATTAAATTCAAAATCTTTATCTTATCATGTGTTTGTTGAAATGTCTATTGAATCTTGTTAATGGAATTGGAGGGGCTCAGATTTAGTAAGCCCATAGTTGAAATTAGGCCTTTTTTCCCTAAGTTTGGGGTCCTGGACTATAATCAAGGGGGGACAACTCTAGGCATACAAAAACCTTGAATTCAAGGCATAATTTACGTAAAAAAAAAAAAATGACTCTTCCTTAAAAAAAAAGCCAGTCATTCCCTTTGGCCAAATTACACAGTCCTCCCCCTAAAAAATCGATGGGTTACTTTGAAGATTTCCCCACATAAAATTTCACTGATCTTAGTCATTTTACCATTTGAGAGCATCTTCGGCCAACCAAGGCACGTTGAGGAATTTTCCTTTGTTTTGTAAAGTACACTATAAAGTTAGGTCAAGGGGATCTAATTCGTTTAACCTAGGTTGTCTCTTTTTGTGGCTTTATTTTTTATTCCTACTTTCACCTATAGGACTAAAGTAATGAGTAAGAATCAGGTTCAGTGTCCAGTTATACGTGTTTTGAATGGATCCAGTGCAATTGGATACTGAACCTAAGTCAAGTCCTAAAATTAGTGCAGAACTCTATTATTTTCCTTCCTCTAATAAAATTTTAACAAAAAAAAAAAGAAGAAGAAGCTAAACATAATAAAATAATTGCTTCTTATATTTGTAAGGTGATGATCAAGACTCTTGACAACTTTTTTTTTTTCCTAAATAACTTTAACAACTATTTGTTGTCCCATGTTGTCTACTTTTTCTTCAACTTATTTAGCACTCTCCCTTTCTTCATCATTTTCCACTTCTCATCTCAAGTGATTCTTTTTTGCCTTTTTCTTCTTTTATTTATTTATTTATTATTTTTTTTTTTTGGGTGGGGGTGGGGGGGTGTGGGGGGTTAGGCCAATATGTTAATTGCTATATAATTTTTCGAATACAGTAAGCTTTTTAATTTTTTAATGGAAAATATTCTAGTAGTTTAATGTTTAGTGATAAAGGAGGTAGAGGTGCAGAGACCACTGGTTATATGAATCTAAAATTTTATAATCTTACATGACTTATTTATTTCTCTTTGTTTTTAAAAATATTTTATGATTTTTTTTTTTAAATTTGTGGTACGTTTTTGTGTTAAAATCGCATCTCTCTCTCTTTCTCTTTATATATATATATATAACTGTGACTGTAAATCACTTGTTAAACCAAAAAAGAAAAAGAAAAGAAAACTGATTATTCAGCAAAAAAGAAAAAGAAAACAATGACTTGTATACGGTTAGAGCATTCCCATCCGATAATTCTATTCTATTCTATTTTGCCATTTCAAAAAACTACTTTATCAATTATGCAATAACATTTTACAATATACTCAACATCCCAACTTTTATTTTACCATACTACACATTAAAATAATATATATACACAATAAAATAATATATCTACATAATAAAATAATATATTTTGAAGAGAGAGAGAGAATGAGACAGTGGAGAGAGGAGGCTGATTTTTGTAGGTAGAATAAAATAATAATTTTTGGATTTAGAATGTTGGTATAGTACCATTGCAAATTTACGATGGTACTGTAACAGTATTGGAAATTTTCTTAGCTTTAGCATACCGGTTGTTAACATTTTTTTGTACTGAAATGGTAAATCTTGACAAAATATGGCATATACCATGCTAACTGCGAATGCTCTTACAAGCCTATATGATTAGAAATCACCAAACATATATGACTCATAACACATGGAATGATTCGATGAAACATATATGACTCATAACACATGGAATGATTCGATGAAGCTTACACGACACACTGACACACTGAGTGAGCTGAATCATGAATGGGTCAAGGCCCCATTATTAATACTTTAATTGAATAGTTCCCTCTTTTCGTTACAAGTATGAGGATGAAACTATCCAAATTTCAATGTAATGTACCTAGGACCTACCAAATATGGAAAAATTGGTATAAGCCATGTGGGGTTATTGCACTGTTGAAAAAAGAAAAGAAAAATATGGGTCCTTACTTTTTATGTGCATGCTGAGTCCTACGTGCTACGATAATGTAAAATATGACCATTGAATTTTGACTAAGAGAATCGCATGCACTTATGAAAATCTTCAAACTAGTTATATATATATAATATTATATGTTGCAGCTGTCCTTTGAGCTTACACTAGGGTTGGCCTTTTGGGATCGTGATCTCGTGGTTTGTCATTTGAATTATTTTTAAAAAAAATTTATAGACAAAATTTGAATGCAAACTTAATTACAGCCAATAACTATAATTCTACCAAAAATATTTTTATTGGATATGAATTTTGACAAATTCATAATTAGATAATATTTTCTTTTTATATTAATTATGGTTGCAAAATTTCTAGAAAATCAAAATTCAATCAAATGTTTAAATTTTAAATTTTTGTAGTTTAAATTTATGCTTAAAAAATAAGTTTATTGATCAAATAGTAAATAACATCTAATTAACGTGAAATTTGACATGTACATTATACAATCCAAATATCATATTTTTAAAATATATAGTCATATTAATATTTTTAGTGGGGGTTGTAGTCGACAACTAAGTTTGTACTATAATATTATATGTTATAGTTGTCCTTTGAGCTTACACTAGGGTTGTGGGAGCACAATTGCATGCTTCGTCGTTTGAATTATTCTTTAAAAAAAATTATAGACAAAGTTTGGATACAAACTTGATTATAGCCAATAACTATAATTCTACTAAAAATATTTTTATTGGATATGAATTTTGACAAATTCATAATTAAATAACATTTTCTTCTTATATTAATCATGGTTGCAAAATTTCTAAAAGATCAAAGATTAATAATTATGTTATCAACCAAATGTATAAATTTCAAATTTTTGTAGTCTAAATTTATGCTTAGAAAATAAGTTTATAGATCGAATAATAAATAACATCTAATTGACATAAAATTTGACATATAGGTTAAGAATATATATACAATCCAAATGTTATATTTTTAAAATATATAGTCATGTTAATATTTTTAGTGGAGGTTGTAGTCACTGGCTACAATTAAGTTTGTATCTAAGTTTTGTTTAAAATTATTTTCTTAATTATTTATATACAATTTTTTAAACCTCATTTTCTCCTAGTTATAATTATATTCTTACCCATTTTTAATAAATTAAACAAATTAACAAAAAAATCAATCCAAACAGACATGTAGAGATCTCCCTTCATATATTGGCCCTTAATTGTTTATATTTTTATTATAATAAAACATTATACACGAGGATTCCATCGTGTTATTTGTCCTTGTACAAAAGGTTAGGGGATAAATGTTGTCATGTAGTGATTAGTGAAGTTGAGTCACGAATGCAGCAAGCAAAACAGGTATTTTAAATTATCTATTTGTTGAAGCAATAATTAAATGTTTTGAAAAGAAATTATAAATCATGAAATGGAGTTTGGGTGAAAGAAAAGTGAGGATGCTGACTGACTTGTGTACATGAGAGTCCACTTTGAAGTTGCCTGTACATTTTCCTCCGACAGAAAGAAGAAAAAAAAGAAGGCATTTGATTAGTGAAATATATAATTATTGGTCTTTGATCTTCTGAAATTTTGCAACCACTAAGAATATTAAAAAAAATGTAATCCAATAATGAATTTATCAAAATTCTTATCTAGTAAATCGATGTCGAGTGAAATTGTAGCCAAATTTTGTCCAATTAAAATGGCATTTGTGTTATCAATCATCAAACAAAATTTCCCATTACCAAACAGCCAGCAGCCAGCAAGAAGGCACTTAGTATGGTTGCAATGTCAATATCATTTGGAAAATTTGAGAAAACGTTAAGAACTTAACTTTTAGTTTCAGAAATGACATTTTCTCCTTATAATTTGCGGGTCATAAACACAATTTAAATATCTATGTAATTTCATAAAAATAATCTATGTAATCCTTTTTTTTTAAGAAATATATAGAATCTTAATAGTTCATCTATTATTATAAAAATATTAAATAAAGCAATACTTTATATTAATATTTAAGATTAGATGTATATGGTGGATATAAAAAATTGTGTATCATCATATATTTCAATAAAATACGACTACTTTTCAAATTAATTTATCATGTAAATCAAGATTATCAAAGGATTAGACGATAAATAAAACAAGAATTAAAGATAAATATAAAAAAGTATTTTTTTTAGTACTACTATTATTTTTGAAAAAAGAATATAAGTCCATAATATTTTCTCCACCTTCATGGAAGACAGTTTTAATAACTTATTCATTTTCTTCCATTCTATCATTGTGTTAACACAAAAAATAATTAGGTACTAAAAGAGGTTTGGATATTAACATTAGCAAAAAAAAATAATTATCTTATCCATTAAATATATGCATTCTTACTTGTAAAAACCTACCTAGACGTTGTGAGAGAAATAACCACATAAGTTTAAGAATGAAGACACATTTGTTACACACACACACACACACACACACACATATTAATATATGAGAGATTGGTGTCTCATCCATTATATTTTGTTTCAAAAAAAAAAAATGTAGTCTCGGTCTCAATCCACGAGACATTCTTAATAGTTAATACCCTATGAACTGATAATGTGATAAATTGAATTTAAATTCTACAACCTCCACGTACACATTACGCTTGACCAATAAATTCATTGCCCAGATAGTCGCATGTGATGTGTGTATATGAGATAATCCATGATGACTCATAAGTCTCAAATATCATGAGTCCACATGGAAGTTGCTTTGCTTGTACATTTTCTCTCCGAGAGAGAGAGAGAGAGAGAGAGCGCGCAATAGAAAAATTCATTCCTCATACATCATGCCAAACCTCCCCCAAAGAAAATAAAAGTTATAAGCATCAAATTATTAAATTTTTAAAAAATAGATCTATATTCGACTTATGTAGTTCAATTTAATTAATTGTCAATTACTAGTTAAACCAAAGGAAACTGTGACATTTTATGTGGAATGATCAAATCAAACTTACACAACAAACTCAGCGAGGCGAATGAGTCAAGCCTCCATTATTTAGTAATAGCTCCCCCTTTTCTTGACAAGTATGAGGATGGAATACAGGAATACACCCAATATAGTCTCCATTCCAACATTATCCAAATTCAATGTTTAGTGGATTGCTGAGAAATTGCCCGTTGGACCTACCAAAAATTAATGGATGAAGTTGTATAGTTGGAGCTACCAAAAATGGACGTAATTGTGTTTGGTCATTGGTCATTGCACTTTAATTTTTTTCAAAAAATATAATGAATGTGTTGTTACACTCTCAAATAAATAATATATATATAAAAAAAAAAAAAAGCCTCCTTTTTAATATACAGGTTAAGTTCTACTACAATTGTGTGTGTGTCTATATATATATATATATATATATATATATATATATCAATTGGATATTAACTAAGAGATTCCTATGCTCTTATAATCATCAAATTAGTTATAATATCATATGTTGTAGCTCTCCTTTGAGCTTACACTGCCACTGGCTTGTTAGTCTAAGGGGGGCTACATTGTAGAGAAGTGATTTTTAACCATTTCAAAAATAATTAAAATTATGTATTGCAGTGATTTTTAACCATGTCAAAAAATAATTAAAATTATGGACCCCGTGAGTTTGAAATATTTTTCTTTTTAATTATCTTATTTACTTATATATAATTTTAAAACCATATATAATTTATCTTCTTAATACAATTGTATTGTTTCTCACTTTTAATAAATTAAGAATTTAATAAAATAAAAGAAATCAATCCAAAAACACACACACACGTATTATTGGAGAAATAATCAATTCTATTTTGTTACACTTTTATTGAAACACATATTTTGTTACACTTTTATTGTATTATTGCACACACACACATATCCCTTCCTAACTTTGCCCTTAATCATTTATATTTCTATTATAATAGAAAATTGTACATGAAGATTACATCATGTTATTTTCCTTTTAACAAAAAGTAAAAGGGTTTTCCTCAAGTAAAAGGGTCTTTTTAAGTATATATCTGTTGGAGCAATAATAAAATGTTTTGAAAAGGGATAATTAATTCATGAAATGGAGTGTGGGTGAAAGAAAAGTGGGAAAGATGATCCTTCATTTGTTTTCGAATTGACTGACTTCATTTAATGATAAAAAAATTGATAATTAGCAAATCTAAAAATAAATATAGTGTTATGTTTTGATAATAGAATAAATTTTAAATTACATAACTATCAAATAAAGACATCTAAGATTCAAATGCTCCATCTTCCAACCATCAAATTAATATATATTTTTAAAATTAGTATAATAAAATATATCATCTCAAGGGAAAGGAGAGAACAGACAATGAAATTGATCATTTCAAGTTGTTGGGACCTTGAGCGTGAGGAGGGGAGAGAATTCAAGAAGACAATGATAATGATGTGCAAATGAAGCATGAAACTAAATTAGTTCACGTTAACTGGTGGTCTAAGAATCAGGTTAAATAATATTACATGTTCAATTATGAGGGTTTTTTTTTTTTTTTTTTTTTTTGAGGAGTTCAATTATGAGTTAAAAACTTAAAATGGACATATTTTAAAAGAGAAAAAAATATATATATATAACGTTTCAATAATTTATTGATTGTTATGCTGTTGTGAAAAATTCAAAGTTGTTTCATATAATTTTCTTGATATTTGTACAGTAAACCCTTAAGTGGAAGTAAGCTATATTTTACTTAAAATTAACAAAAAGGCATTAAAAAAATTACAGAAAGATATAACGCTGTAAATTTTGAAGTTTCAATAAAATATGCCATTTTCTTTTAAACTCTTTGGGTGGAAGTAAGGGCTAACTGTCCAATTATTCCAAAGTCTTGGATTATATAGCTGAAAATGGCTCCAATTGCTCTAAAAGTCTGTTTGGATACCGCTTATTGTTGAAAACTGAAAATTGAAAATATTGTAATAAAATAATTTTTAAATATGTGAATAATGTCGTAGGACCTATTTTTAATGAAAATTTTGCTGAAAAAAGAGGTTTGTGAGTCTTATGAATAGTGCACAAGACCCACTGACAGACGCATTTTTCAATCTTGGGCATGATATTTTAGCTACTATAGTTGTGGGTCCCAAGGACTACAAACGCTAGACGCAAAACGTTCGATATTTCAGCAGTATCCAAATGCTCACTAAGTCTTTAACAATGATCCTTGAATTGAAATGAACAATGGAGTCACCACCGCACACCCTTGGTGCGATAGCCACTCCACAAATATAAGTGCTTATGAGATGTGGGGGTAAGGGCCAGGGTTCAAGTCTTCAGGAGGGAGCTTCACACACATATACACTTAGATTAGGTTAGAGTAAAATTTCTATCTTATAAAAAATTAAAAAAAAAAAAAAAAAAAAAAGAAGAATGGAGTCAATAGGAAACTGCTGGAAAGTAATTTACATAGGAACTTATTTCCCAATTGCTAGCTTGCAACATTAATCTCTCCTTTATTTTCTCGAATGCTTTCTTCTTCTTTTTTTCGCTGAATAGAAATGAATAGGGAGGGCGACTTGAGTTTTTTCCAAATGCTTTCATCATCCTCGCAATCAAGTAAAAATGTATTTGACTCTTTGAAATAAAAATTAATACATTTCATGGCAAATAATTATTATCCACACACACACAAAAAAGAAAAGGTTCGTTTAACAATGAAAATGGGATAGCACTTGCCTTATCATTCATCACACAAAATTTCCCATTGTCAAGAAAGGTGCATAGTATGGTTGTAACTTGTAAATTTAGTGGTGGAGCCAGGATTTCAATTCAAGGGGGGGGCAAAATTATAGGGAACTTTGGAAGCACAATCGTTCATCTATTGATCTCCCATTCAATTTTTTAATTAATTTTGAACACTCCATTGCTAAAAAGCCTCAAAATTCATTACCAAAACATAGAATTTGAAACAATGAAAGAGTCAAAGAAATTGAGGGGAAAAAAAAAGATTAGTGGAAAGATGTAAGCGTTAGAGATTTAGTGTCATGAAAAAATAAGACATAATTTGAAAGTATGGATCCGTTACTTAGAGTTGGAACCATGAAATATTTTAAACTCAATTTAGTAGACGATTTTTATTTAAACTTAAAAACTGTGATGAAAATTAAATTTCAAATGATGTAAAAGATTAAGTGCTGTGTATCTCCCATTAAAAAAAAAAAAATTAGTAAGTGTCAATGTGTCCAATTTAATATTATCTCTTTGTATCTTTTTTCTCTAGTATGATATTTAGTAAAACATTGTTGATAAAGGTACAAGTGTGTAGCACATCTCATGACAGCAAAGCAAGTTCTTGCATGTGCTGCCAGAGAATGACAAGCCACCTCATAAGGCACTATCTCTCACAAACATACATGATATTCGATCAATAGAATGTAAAATCTCAATTACTTGAACTCCAAGTATTTGAAAGAAGCATATTAAGCAGCTCTTTGTATCAGAACACTATGGTAACCAATTCTAATTCTGCAGGTGTCTTGAAAGCTGTTAAGTAGCTCTTTGTTTTCGTTTTAAGATATATAACATATTGTATACTCTTCTCTTTATAGGGGGGGAATTAATTTCGGCATCAAACTATCAAATTTGTATCATTTGCATATTTAACTGAAATTATGAGTTAGAATTTGATGTTAATTGGTTGTTTTTGAAATTTGTCCAAAAATTCTTTGGGGGGGGGGGGGGGGGGGAGGGGGGGCAAAGTAATCCAGAAATCCTATACTAAAGGGGTTTAGGAGGAAGGTCAGGGGGGGCAGTTGCAACCCCCCCCCCCCCCCCCCCCCCCCCCCCCCCCCTCTGCTTGTAATGTCATTTACCAAAAAAAAAAAAAAAAAAAGAGAAGTATGGTTGAAATATCAAAATGATTTTCAGATTTGACAAAAAGTTATGAATCTAATTTTATTTTCAGTAATGCCATTTTACCCTTAAAATTTGTGATTCATAAACACAGTGTAACATATTTATGTTTTATACAATCTTTATTCTTAAAAGTTTATCTATTATTCACTGCAAAGAAAAGAAAAAAAGTTTATTTATTATTACAAAAAATATTTAATAAGGCAATTCCCTATATTAATGTTTAAGATTAAATAAATTTTTTACATACACAAAAAATAAAATAAATTTTGTGTACCATATATTTTAACAAAATACTAGAATTTTCAAATAAAATTCTGATGTAAATTAAGGTAATCTAAGGATAAATAGAAGATTATCCCATAATTATGAACCAATACTTACGCTCCATTTTAATGTTTTCTAGAATAAGTCATTTTTCCTAAAATTATATTTTTAGAATACTATCTCATTTTCTTATATTTGGTAGTGGTCTCAAAATGAGATAAAGTTATTTTTCAATAGTTTTCATATTACCTCTTAACTTTTTTTTTATTTAGTTTGATGTGAAAAATAATCTCTAAAATATAAGTAATATTTTTAATAGAATTTTTTGTTGACTAAAAAAAGTTTTTCTTTGAATTATTTTTTTAATACTACCAAACACAAGAAAACATAGAAAATTATCTTCACAAGAGGTTTCCATCTAAACAAACAGATTAGGTCAATCTAATCCTAGCTAAAAATATTGAAGGTTTGTACTTTCCATAGAGGAAGACTTCTTGTTACATCATCTTTCTTTCTTATTTTATTATTATTATTATTATTTTTTTTTTGGGTAAAATACAGTTGACACCCCTTGGGACCAATGCCAGCTAAGTCCAAATTTTTTTAAAATAGACTAACTTGGTCCTTAAATCCAACTTGGACCTTAAAAGTTACTAATTTTTCTCCTCTCTCATGGAGATTAAGGACCAAGTTGGTCAATTTTGAAAAGTTTTGAACATGATTGATATTAGCTCAAAACTTAGAAGTATTAATATTTTTTCTTTTTTCTTTTTTCAAGGCTAGAATCATATGTTAGCATATGACGTGTAAGTATGTGATGTAACATTGTACATAGAGGTTCTTTATACATTTTCCCTCAACAAAATGAAAAATGCTAAGACCACAACTTTTGCTACAACTTGTTCACGTGGTAAGTTGTGAGTGATGGAGTAAAAAGAGTGGGTTCATGTGAGTCCACAATTCCATCGCTCACAACTTGCCACATAAATAAGTTGTAACAAAGTTATGGTAAAAGTTGTAGTCCTAACATTACTCAAACAAAATTCCTCCCTCATGTTATAGGCTAAATCATTAACCTCAAAAAAAAAAAAAAAAAAAAAAAGTTTAGACCCAAAAGATGAAATTATTAAAAAAAAAAGAATTTTTATCGCATTCTATATGCCAAAGAGAAAAGAAAATGGAACCTGCTTGACCACATGGATTCAAATCAAATGAGACCCGTAACTCCACAGCCTCCTCAAGGCGGCGGCGGTGGTTTCATTGCTATTCTCAGTCTTCTTATCCTTCATCACCATCTTCGCCATGATATTATATATCAAACTATCACTCTTAAGTCTTAACACAACAAATATTCCACTGCCACTGCTTTGTTCATCACTGTACCCTTACCAGTCACCAATCCATTACATTCTCTCTCTCATTGATTTAAATAGCGTTTGCTTTAGCATCTAATCCCCAATATTTTCTGTTTTATCATCTTCTACGCCCTAATTTTTAGTTCTTAAACTACATTGATTTCGGCATTTTCTTTCTGCAAAGCGCATTATCGTTTTGTGTGAATTGTGATTCTATTTCAATATTGATTCGACATTCGGCAATACTTTTAATAATAATATCTATAATAAATCAAAAATTAGTGGAGGACTTTGTGATTTTTAGTCTGCTTTAATTAGTTTGGTCTCATTGGTCTATGTTTTACTTCTTCTTCTTTCTTTTTTTTTTTTTTTAAAGAAAACTGTAACTTTATTAAAAAGAAAAAAAAATTCAATACATCCTCAATCAAAACGAACTCAACCATACTGGAATTTTCCTCTATTCATATTATATAATTGCCAACGTTTTTGGCATGTTAAACCAAGATATGTACGGGGTGATTGCTTTAACGCTGGAAATAAGTATGCGTTTGAGCTCTAATAGCTTGCTCCATGTCCCTCAATGACATTTTCAATAAACACTGCGCTAGTGCTGTGCCACCACCCTTAAAGCGTCAATAATAATATGTGAGTCGCTCTCTACCACCAATTCTCTAATGCTGATGTCCAAAGTAAAACTTACCCCCTTTGTCTAATGCCTTTGCTTCAATCTCCAAAGGGCCTAAATGGGCATACGGTTTCTTACTCAAAGCAACCTCCATCCTCCCTGTGTAATCACATATAACAGCTCCTATTTCAACAAACTTGTGAGTGGCAAAAGTTGCCCCATCTATGTTAAGCTTGAACCAAGGCTCAACCAGAAGTGACTAGTGCACTACGTCCTCGCCTGGATATCCTTAAGTTGGCGGTCCTTGATTTGATGTTAAATATGACTTATTAACGAAGCATGCTTTATTTTATTTTTATTTTTTTTTAGAAGGAGCATGCTTTATGCTTGTTGTTTAATAATTGAATTGATACTTCACCATTTATTCTTTTAAAAATTTCTGGCTGTATCTATGTCGGACCAATAATTATTTTATGTATAGGATAAAGGGATCTACAATACTGTGAGAGCATAGATACGTATGTTCGATGTATAAGATATCTTATTGAGTTGGATACATGTCAAACACGGAAATGCTAAGAAAACTCCTACATTGGTCTTAGGAGGAAAAATAATATAATTTTGTATTAATTTTTTTTTTTAAATTTTAGACATGCTTTTAAAATTTTTGATAGTTGTTATTTATTTTGAAAACTAGAATTAAACATAAAATAAGTCTAGAAGATACCTAGAGATATTAATTAAATATTGTATTCCTAGTATTGTACGTATCAATCGTATCCTAATATTTCAAGAATTGTGACCCAAACCACCCTCCCAATCACCATCCTTACTTTTGATCAATGAGACATTCTTAATACACTATTAAGTATGTGGACAAAGTTTAGCTATAAAATTGGTTGTAACTTAAAGTTATAACCTTAACTAATAAAATAAATATTACTACATATTTTAAAAACCTAACCATTCAATTTCATGTTCTTTACGCTCTTAATACATATGTTAAATTTTGGGTCAATCAGATGTTATTTACTATATGACCTATAAATTTATATTTTATGCATAATTTTACATTAAACTATAAAAACTTGCAATTTAAATAATTTATTGATGACATAGTTATTGATCTTTAATTTTTAGAAATTTAATAAGTTAGAGAATATAAAAATAAGATGTCATCTAATGGTAAATTTGTCAAAATTTACTCATAATAAAAAGATATTAAATAAGATCATAATTTAAAGTTACAACTAATTTTATAATTAAATTTTATTCTAAATATATTAGATCTAAATTCTAAAACCTACACGTACGCACATGTATGACGTGTGTATGCATGAGAACATGAGATAATCATGATAACGCAAAAACCTCGTATTGGTTGATTTCTGTCAAGTCATGAGTCCACGTGGAGATTGCCTGTACATTTTCCCTCAAAAAAATAAAATAAACTTCCTTGGTCATACATCACGCCAAAATAAAAGCTATAAAATAAGCACCAAGGTCCTTTGGCATTCTCCACGGCAGACTTGACTGACACAGGCCAATAGCCAATAGCCAATAGCCAATAACCAGCCGCCATTATGGACACAAATCAACCGAGACCTGTAACTCCACGGCCTCCTCAAGGTGGCGGCGGCGGCAGAAGCGGCGGCAGCGGTTTCTCTGCAATTCTCACAGTCTTCTTATCCTTCATCGCCATCTTTGCCATGGTACGTTCGTATTATATATCAAACTATATCAACTGTTAACACAATGTATAAATATTCCACCGCCACCGCTTTGTTCTTCATCATCATCTTCCTTATTATCATCACATTCTTTCTCATTGATTTAATTTATTTGAATAGCGTTTGCTTGAGCATCTGATCCCTCACATTTTCTGCCTTATCGATTCGTTTTCTCCAGTAACCACATTCGGCAGTGTTTGGTTAAAATTCAATTCCTCGTACTTTTAACAATAATATATATATATATATATATATATATATATATATATATATATAATGAATCAAATTACGGGAGGACTTTGTCCTTTTAGTCTGCTTTAATTAGTTTGGCCTCGTTGGATCTATGTTTTGTTTGATTTGATGTTAAACCTTACTTGTTAGCAAAGTTTCCTTTATGCTTGTTGTTTAATAATTTAATAACTCCTATCAAAAAAAAAAAAATTTAATAACTGAATTGATTATTCATTATTGTATACTTCTAAGCAAAGAAACACATACTCCAAAATCTCTAATTGTGTTCGTGTCAGAACAATAATTATTTTATATATAAGATAAAGGAATCTACACTCTATGAGATTATAGATACATATATTTTATTCATAAAATACCTTCTTGTGTTCGACACTTGTCAAATACGAACATGTCAATAAAAATAAAAACAATTTTGTATTAAAAAATTGTTCTTATTTTATATATGTTTTTAAAGATTTTGATACTTTTTTTTTTTTTTTGAGAAACAAGATTTTGATACTTGTTATTTGTTTTGAAAACTATAATTAAACATAAACTATGAGTCTGTTTGGATACCGTTTATTTTGGTGAAAACTAAAAACTTATTGCTGAAAATAATGTAGCAAAATAATTTTTAAGGGTATAAATAGTGCCATGGAATCCAAAAATGCATAGTTATATACGTTTTTGCGTTTTTGGCTGGGTTGTGAACAGTGCTGTGGGACCCAGCCAAAAACGCAAATGCTGAATGATTTGCACACAAATGCACGCTATGTCTAAAATATACCTAGATATATTAATTAATTACTGTATTCCCAATTTCCCACACGTTCTAATTTTCCAAGAATTGTTGTGTTGTTATGTCCCATGTTATGTTAGAATCCATACTTCTTAGCTTTTTAGATTAATTTCCATCTTAGTTTGAATAATAGTTATAGGAAAGTACGTTAAGAGTATTGTGTGATTGTAGAATACTTATTAAGTCAAGAAAGAAATTATAAGATTGCTATAGTGCTACTAGTTATGTTCAATTATAATATCTAATAAAATGATATTGAGCAGAATTATAGTCTTAAGTTACAACCAAATTTGTTACCAAACTTTATTCAAAAAATTATATAGGAATTTATTTTCCAATTGCAAACTTGCAAATTAGAGTGCCTTTGCCAAGCTTATTTATTTTTTGTGTCTTGCCTTATGTTTTGGATTATTATTGTTATTTTTTTTTTCAAATAATCTACCTTTAACATTTTTACAACAAATTAGCGTTAAATTTTTGTAAAACATTTAACATAAATATTACTAAAAATGAAACATTTTAGTAAATATTATGTAAATAAGCTGTTTTCAAATGTACTCTTAGTCTCTTGTACCTCTCCAAATTCTTTTCATGATTTCATCCTCACAATCAGGAAAAAAAAATTTGTTCGATACCAAGTTCAGGAAGATTTTTCTCAAAAAAAAAAAAAAAAAAGGTTTGGCTCTCTCTTTCCAATAAGATTAATACATTTCATAGCAAATATTACTGTAAGTTCGTTTGGAAGTATTATCGGATAATCAAAAAAAAAAAATTTGTTTCGTTTGGCAGGGAAATTGGAAATAACACTTGCGTTATCAATCTTAAAATTAAACGAAATTTCCCGTTATCAAATAGCTAGCAAGGAATTTTTTTTTTTTTTTAATAGGTAGCAAGAAGGATTTAGTATGGTTGTAATTTGAATATCATTTGGAAATTTTGAGAAAACGTACTAAGAATTTAAATTTTTATTTTCAGAAATGAGATTTTAACCTTAAAATTCTTGATCCATAAACACAATTTAACATACCTATATAATCTTAACATTTAACTTGTTATTATAAAATAAATTAAAGAAAGTAATATCTTATTTTAGTAATCAAATCAAAAGTCTTGTATAACTTAACTGGATAGTATTTTTGATATTTCTATCGGAGACATTCGAGATTCAAATACTCCGATCTATCTCTTATTGTAACTATTAAATTATAATATAAAAAAATTAGTAATTAAAATTATATAGATATGGTACAAATAAAATAATTTGTATCATATCTTTTATAAAATACGGTTCCTAAGTTAATTTCTCATTTAAATCATGTGTTTTTGAGAATCTCATGTAACTCAAGGTTATCAAAGGATTAAAAGATTAAAAAAATGAATTAAACATAAATACCTACAAATATTTTTGTAGGGTTATCTTTTTGAAAGTCGAAGATTAAAATTCCATAATATTTTCTCAACCTCGCTAGAAGAAGGTAACTTATTCATTTTCTTCAGTTGTAACACTGCTATTGAACTATCAAAAAAAAAAAAAAAAAAAAAAAATAGCTACTGAAAGTTCTTTGGATTTCAACATTAACAAAAAATAAATTTCTCATCTATTAAATATTTGCAATCTTACTCTTAGAGTATGTAAAAATCTACAATCATATAGTTCCCACACGCGTATAAGAATGAAAACATGTAATTGTTGTATGCATTATATATGTATATGCATGTTGCCAATGCCATGGTAGCCCTGCTTGAGCATACTACAAAGCCATGACAGGCCCATACAATGGCAAAGTCAGGATTTTGGTTTAGAGAGGACAAAAATTAAAAGATAATATTAATAATAATAGCTAGAAATTATTAATTTATATTAACTACAAAATAAATGAACAATTGTGAACAACTATAAATGTCATATAAAAACTAATATAAACGTAAACTATTGTTAGACATCTAAGTTATCTAAAAAATAAATCAATTTGAAAATATTAGGAGTATAAAATTTACTTGTAAAGTTGTATATATGTCTCGCTGTTTTGATTGCTTTTAAAAATATAAGTTAAGTTCAACTTTTTAGCTATTTTTTAAAGTATTTAAAATTTGTGTTCATATTAAAAAATAGCAATTTGAAACTAAAATGTCAAGAAATTTAAAAAGAAAAAGTGTAAAATATAGGACAATCAATTGAAGTGCAATAAATAAATTATTAAAAAAAACCCAAAATGCAGTGATTATTATTATTATTGTTATAAATTTAAGTGCTAGCTTACGGGCAAGACAAGTCAGAGTGGTGCGTGTCAGGAAGTAATTTCCTATGTCTTTTTTTTTCTTTTTCCATCCTTTATTATTATTTTTTTTCTGCTTTGTGCGTCAGGTAAGCATTAGGCTTTGTCATTTTCACTTTATTTAAGCAGGGGTCCTGTTTTATTTATTTTCTGCTTAGCATTTAAGAGATTACTAACAATAACACATATGAGATACTCTCTACGTCCCACTTTATTTGTTATGTTTGAAAAATCAAACTTTTTAAGAGAATATAATTTATTGTACGTCTTGTCTACCTTTTAAAAATGTATAAGTTTCCAAAACTACCATTAAATAAATTTATCAAAAAAATTAAATTAGTAAATTAATAAGGATATAATAGGAATATTAATAAATTAATGACTTTTATTTTTAGAAACAGGACAATATTTTGGGATATCCCAAAATGAAATAGAGGACAAACAAAGTGGAACGGAGGGAGTATTTTAGAAAGAGTCAAGGGTGTAGAGGTATTTTTAAATCAACAAAATTTTTATCTTAAGAAAAGTCATTTAAATAGTAGTATATAACTTCTCAACAAAAAAAAGAAAAAAAAGTATATATATAACCATGGCAGCCCAATACGTACAAACACACACACACACACACACACACACACACACACACACATATCTTATGCCCAATACATAATTACATGTTATGAGGGGATTGAATAGACACATAGGTTTAAAAATGAAGACAATATGTCTTATGCCTTTTATATATATATCAAAGAAATTGGTGTCTCTTCCATAAAAAGAAAAACAAAACAAAAGTGAAGTCTCAGTGTCTTTCAATCCAATCCAAGAGACATTCTTAATGCCTTATGAATTGATAATGTGTGATTAGGGATGGCAATAGAGCGGGGCAAGTCCAAAGTAGGGATGACAAATATAACCCAACCTGTGAGTACTCGATCCTACCCGACCCTAATGAGTCAGGTTTTACTTGACCTGTTAAACAATAGGGTCAGGTTTGGGTCAGGTTCAGGTTTTATGTATACTCGGCCCAAACCCAACCCGTATACATATATAATATTAAATTTTTTTTAAAACCCTAGTATAAATACTCTATTTCCTTTCCAGAATTCATTTTCTAAACCTAACCCTCACCTCTCAACTGCCTCTCTCTCTCTCTCTCTCTCAAGCTCTCACCACTAGCCACCTTGTCTCACCCTTAAACGCTCCCCTCATGACCCCATGGCCTCATTCAGCCTCACGCTCCCTCACGGCCTCACTCCGCCTCACCGTCCCTTACCTCTCTCACTCTCACTCTCGTTTTCTCTCAGCTGCCCCTCACCCAGTCACCCTCACTAACATTCACTCACTGACCCAGCCTCACCCTCACTCTCATCACGTGGTGGTTGTTGTTTGTCACAGAGGAGCACGGATCTCGTAATGGTTGCTGATGATGTGTTAAATCAGTTGGTTGAACATCTCGGCTTCGGTGGGCTACGGCGGTAGCGAAGGCCTAAAAAGAGGAAACAATTAAGGGGTGACCGGGGTGGACCGGCCAAATACCTTCCGATGATAAAGTTAGTTTTCTAACAAGGAAAATGTAGTTCCAACTTTTTGGGAGCAATATCTCAGAATTTCATCATACCTTTGCATGGTTCAGACCGGTCCTTATATAGGGTACTTCGAGGCGGTTATTGGTGCGGATAACTTCCCCCAGATTCTTGGAATCCAAACCTCAACTGCTATTGAAACCATAACCATTGCTGGAAGTTACATACTTGGGAGGAATTGGCAGCGATGAACGCGGGTTGGTTACCCACTCCAGATTTGGCTAAGTGTCGTGTGGTCGTCCATGTGCAATGCTCATGGACGACTCTTTGTATATAAACTGATGTTGTGTGGTCGTCCATGAGCTTTCCATGTGGACGATCCTTTCATCCTGAACGCCCGGGCTTCATTCAATTGACAAAAAGTCATGAACGATCATACTGGACGAATTGTAGACTTTTGGTCATTTAGTTGACCGGAGCTCCTGGACGACTTCCTTGGACGAAGCACAGTTGGTATTTTTTTTATACCCCACCAGTTGCTATTTGTCACGGAGGAGCATGGGATTGTTAAATCGGAGAGAGATCAGATGATCAGAGGATGAGATTGTGTTTCTTTTTGTGATTTGTGTGTGTGTGTGTGGTTTTTTTTTTTTTTTTTTTTTTTTTATGAGTGAAAAATCTGTATTAACAAAGAAGAGCAAAAAAAAACAAGCTAATTTGTGTTTCTATTTATGTTTGGGTTTGTGATTTATGTTTATGTTTTTGTGGTTGTGATTTCTAGATGTAAAATTGATTTTTTTAAAATTTTTTTATTTTTTATTTATTTTTTTATGATTGGGAAACGGCTTTAGATTAGGCCTAGAAGTGGTTGGATGGGGCCTGTGGGGCCAAACGGAGTGGGTTTGGGGTTAAAAAAAAACTCGTTTATTAAACAAGCTGGGTTCGAGTAACAGGAGAGGACTCGCAGGTCGGGTTTGGGTATTAAAAAACCCGTTTTGAACCCAACCCATTGCCATTCCTACGCCAAAGGATGGGTATTAAAAAACCCGTTTTGAACCCAACCCGTCTTACATAGTTTTGTCTTGCCTCATTTTTGCCTCGCCCCACATGACAAGGAAAATTTTCTTGCCCTATCTTTATCCCTTGGGGCCCTGCGAAGCCCCTTCCTATCCGGTAAAATTCTAATTCTTGTTAATTTGCCCCATAACTATTACAATTTTTTTAATAAAACATATTTCATTAATAAAAATATGAGAAATGATATATCCACAGCATTTTCATAAATACTTTTACAACAAATCTTAAGTGGTAGGTTGTTACTGATTATTATTGTTGGAGCAAAAAAGTAATCTTAGTATGTATTTGGATTGCGTTTCATCAACTGTGTTTACGTTTGCGCTTTCCTTTTTTTTTTTTTTTGATGCACGCGTTTCAGAAGACACTATGCACTGTTCAGTGGGTCCCGTGCACTGTTCACAGGACCCACAAATACTTTATTAAAAAAAATCATTAAAAATGGGTCCCACGATACTATTTACACATTTAAAAATTATTTTACGACAATGTTTTCAGTAAAATAAACGGTATCCAAACAAACTCTTAGTGTTAGGTTCAAATTTGAACCAATAACAACTAACCATCTACGATTTGTTGTAAAAATATTATCAAAAACAAAAATATCATAATATAACACATAACAAAAGAACCTAAATAATAGAGTTTTAAAATATAAAAATTTATAGTTATAGCCCTTATCAACAGTAAAAATTGATATAAAAAGTCTAAATCCTTGTCCTTCCGTACCCCACCAAGCCACCGCCCTTACAAGACTGAGAAAACCCTTAAGTACACGTTTGGTCTAACCGACTAACTGATAAGCCCATGACCAATGGTCCCGTATAGGTAAGCAACGTATCAGTCACGACCCACGAGACCACGTGTAGGTTGCCTTGTAAAACTTACCTCCAACGTAAGAAAGAAAGTATGCCTTCCCTCCCCGAAGCTACAAAGCACCAAATTCCTTTTGGCAGTCTCGTCTGTAGATAGAAAAACGGAAGTTGCGTGAGGCCTTTCGTACTGACCGACTGACACCGTAGTAACCTACCGCCATTATGGATACACATCAACCGAGACCCGTAACTCCACAGCCTCCTCAAGGCGGCGGCGGTGGCGGTGGTGGTGGCGGTTTCTCTGCGATTCTCACAGTGTTCCTATCCTTCATCGCAATCTTCGCCATGGTATTATATATCAAACCATATATATCAACTGCCGCCGCTTTGTTTTTCATCGCCATCTTCAATGTTATCGCATTCGCTCACTGATTTCAATAGCGTTTGCTCTAGCACCTGATCGCTCACATTATCTGTTTTATTCTATGATCCTTATTTCAATCCTCATTTATTTTAAAGCTACATTGATTTTGGCATTTTCTTTTGATTCTGCAATACGCATTGTTGTTTTGTGTGATTTGTGGTTCTGTTTCAATGTTGATTCGTTTTTTTCAGTAATTTTCAATGTTCGTCCGAATTTAATTTAATAATAAATATAATATCTATAATGAATCAAATTGCTGGAGCACTTTTGTGCTTTTTAGTCTGCTTTAATTGATTTGTTGTAAAATATGACTTGCTAGCAAAGCATGCTTGCTTGTTGTTTAATAATTGAATTGATGCTTTATCATGTATACTTCTGAGTGAAGAAACATATATGCTCCAAAATCTCTTACTGTGTACATGTCAGACCAATAATTATCTTATGCATAAGAAAAAAAGGGATCTACACTGTGAGAGTGTAGATATACATATATTCGATTCATAAGATACCTTTTTGTTCTGGACGTATGTCAAATAAGGACATGGCAAGAAAACTCCTGCATTGGTGTTAGGAGGGGAAAAAAAATTCATATTAAAAAAATTATTTTGATTTTAGATATGTTTTTAAAGATTTTGATAGCTGTTATTTGTTTTGAAAACTAGAATTAATCATAGACTATGTCTAAAATATACCTAGAGATATTAATTAATTACTGTATTCCTACATGTTCTAATTTTTCAAGAATTGTTGTATTGTTGTGTACCATGTTATGTCAGTATCCATGCTTCTTAGCTTCTTAGATTAATTTCCTTCTTAATTTAAATAATAGTTATAGGGAAGTGTACTGGGAGTGTTGAGTGATTGTAGAATACCTATTAAGTTAGGAAAATTTATAAGATCGCTATACTACTAGTTAAGCTCTATGGTACCGAATGTTGGTTTGTTAATAAGCTACATATTTATAAAATGAGTGTAGCTGAAGTGAGAATGTTGATGGATAAGTGGAAATACATGGAAATATAGGATTTAAAATGAGGAAATTTGCTTAAAGATAGGGGTAGCCCCTATTGATGAAAATATGAGGAAGTAGTTTGAGATGGTATGATCATATCTAGAGAAGAGCAGTTAATGCACCGGTAAGAAAGTGAGTTGATCTAAGTTGAGGGAACCAAAAAAAGAAAAAAAAGTAGAAGAAGACCCAAAATAACATTAGTAGAAATAATAAAAAAAATGAATTATTAATTAAGGAAATAACAGAGAATATGAATTCATATAGAATAGAATAGAGGAAAATTTGTAGTCAACCCCAAAAATTTGGAATTAAGGCTGGTTGTTGTTAGTTTAAATCATAGTTCAATGAATCTTTTATTATTTTTCATAAAATTTGTGTCACTATTGCTATTTATAATCAGTGTCTTGGCATTGTAAATTTCTTCAATAACATTTCAGGATCTGTAATATGTGATTTATAACTCATCAAATTTTTTTGGTATAAAAATGTGACTCAAGATTATTTCTAGTATTTGTTTCCCTTTATGGTGATGGTAGTTGTGTGGGCTTGCATTGTTGCAAGTCAGGTTCAACAGGCATCAATATTCTCATTGAAAGATTACTACAGAGGTGCATCATAGTGAATAATAGCCTATAGCTTCTAGTAGAAATGCTTCAACGGTGTTCCATTACAAATGAAAATGCTCTATCCCATTCTTAGTCGTCCACTTTATGCTCCACTAACTGTAGTATGTCACACGTCTGATTTTTTTTTTTTTTTTTCTTTTCCCTTTTTAAAAGTGGATTACTTTATAAGGAGAAAAAGGGACATGTGATTGATTACGAATGATGGAGCATAAAATAGAACATAGTAAGACTAAGACAGAGTACTTTTATTCTGTCCATTTCACCTTGCATTACAAACTGTGGTTCTAATGCCTATTGTCATTTAATTATTAACATTTAAAAAAAAAAAAAATTGAAAGGAATTTACATTGTGGCATTGAGTATGCACTGGGATTGTAGAGTTATTTCTAAATTACTCTATTTGTAATTGTGTTGCCTGGATGTTTTTGGGGATGTTTGCAAACCACAAAGTTGGTTTAGTTTGATACAAGCTGAACCAAAAATAAGAGTAGTACAAGTGAAGTTGTTTTATTCATCCAGTTTGTCTAGATTCAAAAACAGTTTTAGTTAACATTCAGCTTATGAAAATGTCAAATTTGCATGCATGTGAAAACGCCAAAATTTAAAATTTTGATTTGGAGGGCATGTTTTTGGAAGAACCACTTTGAAGATATGGGAATGTATTTAGTTCCCACTTTGAATTAGTCTTTTGATCAAAAGAATTACCAAACTAAAAACAATCAAAACTTGTCATATTGTTCTTGGCAGGCCTGGTTTTGTGATTTGCTACACTCCTTTACTTATTTGTAGTTGCAGCTGCCAGGGAGGCATACCTGAAAAGAGAAAATAGTGGATTAGTGTTTTTTTTTTATTTTTTATTTTATTTTTATTTTTTATGGAGTGACTATATAATTTTCTTATTAAGTGCTAGTTTGTTTAAAATTTAGATTTATTTTGAATCTCAGTCACTGGAATAAATGTTCATATCATTTTATTTGAGTTTGAAAATATTTGACATGAATATAAATTTTACAGATTGTGATTCCTTCATCATCAACTTTTAGGAATGGTTTTTCCATTCTGCACCAAGTCCCAGAAGGCCATGTAGGGGTTTACTGGAGAGGAGGTGCCCTTCTAAAGATTATTACAGATCCAGGTTTGATTATGGTCCTTTCTTTATGATTTTCATTTAGTGGTTGCTTTCCTAGAACTTATGAAATTTCTGCATGCACTTAATTTTCAGGTTTTCATCTGAAGTTGCCTTTTATAACCCATTATGAGCCTGTTCAAGTAACCCTTCAGACAGATCAGGTAAAATTCAATGTTATGAAAATTGAGTAATTTCATCTTGTCAGTCTAATGCTCAAATCCTTCCTGTGAGTATAATTGTAGGTGAGGGATATTCCTTGTGGTACCAAAGGAGGTGTAATGATTAACTTTGAGAAGATAGAGGTACAGCTACTAGATGTTGCTCTTTATTAACATTATGGTTGACAAGTGGTCTAAGGTTTGAAATGCTCATATTACATGCACTGATTATAATGCCTTTTCAGGTTGTTAACCGGCTTCACAAGGACTATGTGCATGACACTCTGCTGAATTATGGGGTGCAGTATGACAATACATGGATATATGACAAAATTCATCACGAGATCAATCAGTTTTGCAGCTCTCACTCTCTTCAGCAAGTCTACATTGATGTTTTTGATCAAGTATGAATGCTAAAGAAAACATACCCTTTAAAGCCATAAATGAAAATATTTTGGGAGCTTCCAATTTCGCTTTACAGTATAAGAAGTCTTCCAAGTGCTGTTTAAAGTAGTGTACTTTTCTTCTTCTACTTTAGTAGTTTAATCTGACAGATTGTTTAGCATATGGAAATCTTAACTTAAAAGTTGAACAATTTGATCCCTCCTCAAGAAAATCCAAGCAAGTAGTGCTGTGTTGACTTTCAAGGATTATTTCTCTTCAGGAATCTATGTTGGTGTTAAGTTGCCAGCACTATTAAGAAGCTCCTTATAACTATACTTCATATAGTTGTGTAACATCATGGCACCGTGTGCTAGTGTAGGGGTAATCAAATCCTTTTCTATTTATTTATTTCATGTTATATTGACAAAGCGTTTAACTCTCACAGATTGATGAAAAAATGAAAGATGCTCTCCAGGGTGACTGCACACGTTATGCTCCAGGAATTGAAATCATTAGTGTTCGCGTTACAAAGCCAAAAATTCCAGAAAGCATAAGACGCAATTTTGAACAGATGGAAGAGGAACGCACAAAGGTTCAGTTTCTTTTTCCTGAATATGAGAGAAAGTCCTTTTACTTTCCTTTATTTTCCTCTGTTAGTCAAGCAAAGCAAATAGACACACACACTTGCACACAATATGATTCTTGATATGCAGATTCTTTCCAAATTAAATGTGCTTTTAATGTATGTTTATTATTTCAAATTATGGCTGAACAATGAGTTTACCCTTTAAACCAGTTACCCTTGGTCCTTTGAGCTTTTTTCACTTATATCCAAACTTTGTACATGCATGTGTTTGCACCCACACCCAGTCAATAAAATACATATTGGATAATTTATTATATAGTAAGCCTTTGAAGTTAATAGAGTGCATCATTCTATGTTTTATGTTGATGTTACTTTGTTAGGTCTTAATTGCTATTGAGAAGCAGAGAGTGGTTGAGAAAGAGGCAGAGACAAATAAGAAAATGGCTATCAGTGAAGCTGAGAAGGTTGCAAATGTGAGCAAGATCCTTATGGAACAGAAGTTGATGGAAAAGGATAGTGTCAGGAAGCAGCAAGAAATTGAGAACCGGATATACATGGCTCGGGAAAAGAGTTTAGCCGATGCAGACTTCTACCGGTGAAAGCTTCATACACTTTTCAGTTTAAAAGATATGAACATGGTATTATAGAAATGACTAATAATATTGCTCTCTCTACATTTCTAGTTTACTGAAGGAAGCTGAAGCAAACAAGTTGAAGCTGACACCGCAATTTCTTGAGCTTAAATTCATCGAGGCCATAGCTGATAATACAAAAATTTTCTTTGGGGAAAAGGTCTTTCCCTCTCTCTTGAGTGCATGTGTGTGGGTGTGTGGTGTTGTGTGTGCAGGCTTTACTTAATTGGTCTTTCTTGCAGATACCAACTATGTTTTTGGATCAAAGGCTGCTTGGTAACTTCCTGCAACAGTTATCTAGGAATGTGTCTGAAGAGGAGAAATCAACAAGTTAATTTTTTTAATCCTTCATTTCTTTTTTTGATCTGTCGGCTCTATCAACATATTGTAATACCTAGGTGATATAGAAAGTAAATGTTGGTTGAGGCTTTCAGAAGGTGTTTCATTTAACAGTTTTTTTTTTTTTTTTGGGGGAAGGGAATGTAAATGTTAGTTGAGGCTTTCGGAAGGTGTTTCATTTAAACAAAATTTTTGGGAAGTCTGCCAATTTTTTGTGTTTCATGCAATGAGTTATATACAACAACAACAAAGTTTTAATCCCAAAATTCTAGAGTTGGTTATAAATCCTTAATAGATTAGTTATGGTCGGTCACCTATATTCTTTTCCTCTGTTCTACTCTATCAAAAGTCACCTATATTCTTTTCCTCTGTTCTACTCTATCAAAAGTCGTACTCTTTGCTACTTTTGGGATTGACATGTCTTTTGTATTTATTTTTTAATACTTTTACCAATGAATTTTGGCCTTCCTCTTTTTTTTTTGGTTTCCTCAACTTGGATCAACTCACTCTTTTTTACCAAGGCATTAGTCACGCTCTCCTGAACATGACCAAACCATCTTAACTCTTCTTGTCTTCTTGTATATAAAAGCTTGAAACATGTTACAGGTTGATGCACAATCTTTTACTTCCAGATTCAAATAACAATATCTTTGGTCACAGCTGTCAATATGAATGTTATTCACATCTGTTATGGGTAGAGTTTGGATTTACAATAGATTGTCTGTTTGATTTTAATATACCTGTGGAAGAGAAAGAATTTGGTAAGAGTGCACAATTCGTTTACAATGAACATCGTGACTTTTTAGTTACTTTTGGGGTGTGTAAAATTGTGTAAAACAATTTGCTTGCAACAAATTTAGCCATTTGGTAAATTTGCACCTTAAAACAAAAGGAGGGCTGTTGAATTTTGTTTCGATTTTGATATAACACGTTACAATATTATATTCTTGACATTGCTGGATGACTACGCATGGAAAACAGAACAATGAAATGATGGAATGTTTATTTATGATTATAACTAAAATGATCTTGCTCTAGCATTCTAAGCATTCGCATCAAGAAATGTTATCTCATCTTATTTTATCATCTCAAAAAGTTACTTTATCAGTTATACTATTCCATTTTACAACACTCTTAACATTCCAATTTTTATTTTACAATACAACATATTGCAATAATATAAATTATACAATAAAATATATTTCATTCTCTCTCTCTAATTTCTATCTCCCTTCCTCTCTCTCTCTCTCTCTCTCTCTCAACCAATGGTCAAGTACCATAGAGAAAACTCAATACACCCATCTACACAGCAACCACCCTCTCAACCACATCACCTCCACATAGCAACCTAATCACCACCACACAACAACCACCATGATACCAAAACCTGTTAACCAACAAAACCCTTCTTCTTCTTCTTCATCCTTGGGATTCGTCACCGTCTTCATCGAGATCAGTCACTTCAACCCAAAACCCCAACTGCAAGAACAAGCCTTTCCCACCACCACCGAGATCTTCCTCTTCCGTGACTCGATCATTGACCCAGACCCACACCGCCACCACGATCTCCAATCTCTGCCGATCCACGCTGATCCCAAATCCAAAATCAACACCCAAATCCAAAATCTCCAATCCACGCCGATCCACACCCAAATCAACCTAGATTAACACCCAGCTCCGTCACGCCCAGACTAACCCAAATCCAAAACCCATACCCATAACCCACGGCCCACCACACCGATCCACCACAATCCTCATCCCTAGACCCACCAAGCAAACCCACCAAAATTTAATTAGCAATCCTCAACCACTTGACTATGATGATCTCGCCTAGAAAAGGTCATTGGCAGTGCCATCAGAGAGAAAGGGTCATCGGCAGTGAGAGGTAGGGGTGTGCAGAAAACCCACTGACTCGCCCAACCCAACCCGACCCGTCGGATTGGGTCGGTTTTTAGGGTTTGGTGGGTTGGGTTGGGTTACAAAAATTATTTTTATATTGGGACGGGTTGGGTTTGGGTTATAAAATTACAAACCCGCTAAACCCGACCTGACCCACCCATATTTAATATATATTTAAAATATATTATATATTTAATAATTTTTAAAAAAAAAAAACTAGTTGTAGGGCACTTTTATATATATATATATATATATATTATATATTTAATAATTTTTTTTTTAAAATCAACTGTAGAGTAGCACTTCTTCAGTTCCTCCTACTAATACTAATTTAATATATATATATATATATATATATATATATAATATTGTATAATTGATAAAATTTTTAAAATAACCAACTCTTTCTATCCCATATAAAAGTCAATTACTTCACACAAACTCTAGTAAATTACTATTGTTGTTTAGTTATTAGTATTGTTTGTCTTTAAGGAGTTATATTGATACTAATATTTGGGTTTTTTTTAATATGTTAATATTTATATTTTTTTTCTAATCAATTTAATAATAATAATAAAAAAAATTTGTCAAACCCATGGGTTCAACCCGACCCAACCTAACCCATGTGGGTTGGGTTGGACTTATGTGATGGGTTGGGTTGGGTTAAATTTTTTTTGATCCATCATGGTGGGTTGGGTCAAAAAATTTCCTAAACTCGACCCATGCACACCCCTAGTAAGAGGCACGGGGAGAGAAAGGCTCAACGGAGAGAGAGGGGAGATGAGCTATATGACTGTGAGAGAGAAAAAAGACTGAAAGGAGAGAGAAAATGATTTAAATAATATATTTGGTTTTACAATAGTGCTGCAGTGCTTAGAACCGCACTGTAACACTATTGCAATTTTTTTTACAATAGTTACTTTTACAAGTCTGAATGGAAGGGGTTTTTTGTGCTTAAATGGTAAAATAGACTAACATATGGCATATGGCATGCCAGATGCGAATGCTGTAACCTCACATGTAGTAGAATTGTGGCAAATAGTTTTTGCTGGAATATCTATATAAAGTCGTTGCTACTCTGGCATTTGATTGAGTTGCACTCTACACCAATCAATGCTAGTCACTCATGACTCAATATAAAAATATGAAATGAAATTAAAAAGTAGTATGAATGTGTATATGGGGATTTCCTAATGTCATCATCTGATCTAATAAATTCACATTTGATATATTTAATAATTTCATTAGTTTATTCTTGGAGAATTTTTATTATAATTTTTTACTTCTCAAAAAGAAGAAGAAAGGGTGGTGAATATGATATGGGGATGTAAATATGGACAGCAAATGAAACCACAAAAAGAGATGGCCTCACTTAATTGAACAAGTTCCCCTTTGCCTATTTGTCCTATTACTGCAAAATAAAGAAAAACCCCTTAGCAGTATAACTTAGGTTTGACTCAGGGCTGGGCTGGCCAAGGGTACTCTGGTGATTGTCAATGACAACAGATTTTCTTTTGTTGGGTAATTAAAAAAAAAAAAAAAATCTAAGATAACGTTCTATTCTTGGGGGATGAGTTCCATACCGTGGCCACTAGGACTAATAGGTTTTTATATAGAAATTTATCTTGGGTCTAGTGCATTAGACCCATTGAGGTGATGACGCATGATCAAAATTGGATACGTGTCACCATCGTAATGGTTCAGTGTAATTAGATTCTGGACCCAAGTTTTGCACTTCATGCAAAAAGTGTGACAATATTTTTTTTAAATGTAAATCACTCATTAAAATTGGGATTTTAAATATGTTTAGAGGCTAGTGCTACATCCTTTGGTCAATTGATGGGATGTGCCTCAAGACGGTGTGTCTTAGGCTGCAAACGAGAGATAGGTTCACTCATATTTGATGTGATAGAAGGTAGGGACAAAGACAGAACTTTGAGTTAAGGGAGACGGTTTTACTGTTGGCTATATGCAGCGATTTCAACCTTTGACTCTGCTACTACTTAATTGCTGAGATTTGTTTATTTTATTTTATTTTATTTTTGTTTGGGTAAGAACAAAATTATTTTTGTATAGAATTTTTTAAAGGGCAGGATTGTTTATTTTGGATAAAATTGGTTAATTGAGCTTAGTTGTTTTTAGTTTTTCTATTGGTAATTTTTGTTGTTGAGCTATATATATATATATATATATATATTTTTGGGCTTGTATATTTTGTTTTAGATTTTAAATTTATTCTTTTTTTATGATCACTAAAATGAGGAAAATACTAGAACTACAAGCTTTTTTTTTAATAAATTACAGATGTAATAAGTGGTTACTAGTAAGTAAAAAAAATGATGTGAGTATAGCATTACTCTTAAAATAATTAATGATATTGTTTAAGAGAAACAAAATGTAATTTTATAGAAAAAAATTGCTAAACTTAGTACACACATGTAATAATATTTATATAAAAAAAAAAATTTGAAGGAGCCATTCCCTCCTGTCCAATGGTGGCTCCATCCCTGATTGAAGGTGAGTGCGGTACATTAATTAATGTTGAGGGGAGGAGAGGTTGTTAGTGCTCAAAGGACTATTACTTCTTAGGAGATTTGTTTGTTTTCATTGTGGGTGAGATTGCTTGATATTTGACTTAATTAACCTCTAGGGGAGTTAAGTTTGCTTCTGAAGATGACAAGGTTAAGTAAATATTTGACCATCGGATCTATTCAATTTTATTGATACTTTTTCAAATTTAAAACTTGTTAGTTGAGTACCATTTTTAAAAAACAAAACCTAGTTAATACCATTGCGTACCCTTAATATGATGGTTATTTTACAAGTATGGTAGACTGTAACAGTAATTAGATAGAAAGAGGATTAGATATTACAAGAAATACAAAATGCTGTAATGTAATGTTTATTACTATTCATTTATTTGGTAATAACACAATAATAGAACCCTAAAGACAATGGAATGAAATCATTTCAAATCAAACTTAAGATATATTTTAGGAAATATCTTACTCATATAATTATATTTCCAATTTTTTTTTTTTTTAAATTTGAAAGAGAGATTAGTTTTTTTTTTTTTTTTATGATTTTTCATTTTCATAATTGTTATATGCATATGGAAAGTTTGTTTATTCAGAAATATATTAATTGTAAAAATTAATACACCTATTAAGGAATAGCTATTACATCACTTTTAAAGATGAATAATAATTCATCATTTTAAAGAATAGCTATTTATAAGGAATGCCTATTCTCTATAATAAAAATATAATCAAACTACTGAATAATTAAACCATAGGAATAACTATTACATTATAGTGCCTATTACAGTCTATCAAACGTACTCTAAGTTTTTGTAGAGTGTGAGGGGTAAGACTTGGGGTCAAGTCTCCCGAAGGGAGCTTCATAAACATGCACATAGACTATGCTAAAGTAGAATTCTATCTCAGATAAAAAAAAAAAAAAAAAACAACCTGGTCAGTCGTTACCTTCTTACATTTTACCTTACGAATTTAAACATACAAATAATGCTACAGTCACAAATTATTTTTCAACATTTTTACAAACTATACGGAGATAGTCCTCACTCCACAGAGCCAGGAGTCCTTTTCAATCTTTCAAATATCATCAATTTTCTTTGATTATGGTGGGTGAGTTTGAAAAAATAAAATAAAAGAAATCTATTTCATATTTTATATTAAATATCACAAATTTAAAAGTAAGTTCAGTATTATGTTATTTAAAATTTTAATAATGTGACATCATATAACCTTGTATATATAAAAAAAGTTAAAATATTTACTGGGATATGGACTCTAATCGAATATCTTAATTTGTGTCCACACTTATATATCATCTTAATAATTTGTGCGCATAATGTCTCCTCTCACACATTTTTCTATCAAGTATCAACTCTAACACAATATAAATATTCCATCGCCACCGCTTTGTTCTTTATTGCACTCTCACCAATCCATCACTAGGAGTGTCATAAGACTAACTTAAAAAAAATGAACAAATTAAGATGAGAGAAATTTGTAATATGAGAGATTTAAAGATTCAATCTCCACTTTCACGAATGCAGTGGAGCAATTAGAGAAAGAGAAACATAGAGAAAGACAAATGGAAAGAGAAAGCAATATAAAAAAATTTATTAAAAAAAAATGGTATGTTCATACTTTCTTAATTGAGTTTTGAGTGATTTTTTTCATTTGAAATTAGTGGGAACGTGGGAATAGATGTGCAGGATTGAATTTATTTTTTAGATTTTGAACAAGAAAGAGAAAAGATGATAAAGATAGAGAAACATGTAAAATGAAATAACTGCTTGTTATGGGGAGTATAAAATTGGTGGGAGTGTGGGAGTAGATATGTTCAACAATTCAAGGCTCAAGAGAACAAAGGGAAAAAAAATTGTACGTAACTTTTATTTTTTTAAAAAGAAAAAACGTTTGTTGGTAAATTGCATTTTTAAATTTATCTAAAATTTAGAAGTTTTAGAATTAGTAATTTTACATGTTTAACCCTATTATTGAAACTTTCTAAATAGGTCAATTTGAGAATATTTTGGATATCAAAAAGTAAGAATCCAGACAAGAGAAGCATGTTAAATAATAGTATATGAAAGCATGCTTGTTGTTTAATGGATGCTTCGTCATCATGTTTTCTTCTAAGCGTTTCTCAAAAAAAAAAAAAAAAAAAACAAAACAAACAAACAGTATTCTTCTAAGCTAAGAAATACATATAGTCCAAAATTCCTGATCATGTCCATGTCAGACTAATAATTCTTTTATGCATAAGATAAATCTTCCATCTCACCCTATATTTTGAGATCTACTTGTGACTTGTGAGAGTGTAGAAATATATATATTTGATTAATATGATATCTTTTTGTGTTGCACACATGTCAAACACGGACATGCCAAGAAAACTCCAACATTCATGTTAGGAGGAAAAAATATATATACAATTTCGTATTAAAAAAAATTATTTTGATTTTAGATATTTTTTGAAAGATTTTGAAAGATTTTATTTAATAGTTCCCCCTTTTCTTTACAAGTACGAGGATGGAATACAGGAATAGACCCATATAGTCTCTATTACACCATTATCCAAATTCAATGTGCTGAACCCAAAGAAATTGTCCCTTGGACCTACCAAAAATGGAAGTTGTTTCGGGTCGTTGATCGTTGCACTTTTATTTATTTATTTATCTTAACAACTTCCTAATTAAATAACTTTAACAGCTATTTGTTTGTCCCATGTTGTCTACTTTCTCTTCAACTTATTAAGTACTCTTCCTTTCTTCATCATTTTCCACTTTTCATCTCAAGTGATTCGTTTTTGCTTTTTTCTTCTTCTTTTTTTCCCCGGGGGTGGGGGGTGCTTTAAAATCGAAATATATGAATCTAAAATTTTATAATCTTACATGACTTATTTATTTCTCTTTGTTTTTTAAAATATTTTATGATTTTTTTTTATTTTTTAGTTTTTTGGTATGTTTTTGTGTTAAAACTGTATTTTATATATATAATCTATGACTGTAAATCACTGGTTAAACCAAAAAAAAAGAAAAAAAAGAAAAGAAAGCAATGACTTGTGTACGGGCCTATTTCATTCAAAATCACCAAACACATATGACACAGAACACATGGAATTTAATGATTGGATAAAGCTTACACGACAAACTAAGGGAGCTGAATCATGAATAGGTCATGGCCCCATTATTAATAATTTAACTGAATAATTCCTTCTTTTTCTTTACTAGGCTGAATACCAAAAGAAATTGTACCTCGGACCTACCAAATATGGAAGAATTGGTATAAGCCATATGGGGTCATTGCACTGTTAATAAAAGAAAAGAAAAATGGGTCCTTACTTTTTAAGTACTCGCTGAGTCCTACGTGCTACGATAATGTATAATATGACGATTGGATTTTGACTAGGAGAATCGCATGCACTTATGCAAATTTTATTGTAGGCGCCAATGACTATAATTCTACTAAAAATATTTTTTTTTGGATATAAATTTTAACCAATTCATAATTAGATAACATTTAATCTTATATTAATCATAGTTGCAAGAATCTTAGAAGATTAAAGATCAATAACTATATTATCAATCAAATATTTAAACTTTAAATTTTTGTAGTTTAAATTTATGCTTAATTAATAAGTTTATTGATCGAATAGTAAATAATATCTAATTGGCATGAAATTTTACATGTGTGTTAAGAATATATATACAATCAAAATGCTAGATTTTTAAAACATATAGTCATATTTATATTTTTAGTGGGGGTTGTAGTCTATAACTAAGTTTGTATTATAATATTATATGTTGCAACTGTCCTTTGAGCTTACACTAGGGTTATGGAAGCGCGATCACGTGCTTTGTTTTTTGGATTATTCTTTAAAAATATTTATAGACAAAGTTTGGATATAAACTTGATTATAGCCAATAACTATAATTTTATTAAAAATATTTTTATTGGATATGAATTTTGACAAATTCATAATTAGATAACATTTTCTTATATTAATCATAATTGCAAATTTTCTAAAAGATCAAAGATTAATAATTATGTTATCAATCAAATGTTTAAATTTCAAATTTTTGTAGTCTAAATTTATGCTTAAAAAATAAGTTTATGAATCGAATAATAAATAACATCTAATTGACATAAAATTTAACATGTGTGTTAAGAATATATATACAATTCAAATGTTAGATTTTTAAAATATATAGTCATATTAATATTTTTAGTGGGGGTTGTAGTCATTGACTACAATTAAGTTTGTATCTAAACTTTGTTTAAAATTATTTTCTTAATTATTTATATACAATTTTTTAAACCTCATTTTCTCCTAGTTATAATTATATTCTTACACATTTTTAATAAATTAAACAAATTAACAAAAAAAATCAATCCAAACAGACACGTAGAGATCTCCCTTCATATATTGGCCTTTAATTGTTTATATTTTTATTATAATAAATCATTATACACGAGGATTCCACGTGTTATTTGTCCTTGTACAAAACGTTAGGGGATAAATGTTGTCATGTAGTGATTAGTGAAGTTGAGTCATGAATGCAGCAATCAAAACAGGTATTTTTAATTATCTATTTGTTGAAGCAATAATTAAATGTTTTGAAAAGAAATTATTAATCATGAAATGGAGTTTGGGTGAAAGAAAAGTGAGGATGCTGACTGACTTGTGTACATGAGAGTCCACTTTGAAGTTGCCTGTACATTTTCCTCCGACAGAAAGAAGAAGAATAAAAAGAAAAAAGAAAAAAAAGAAAGACATTTGATTAATGAAATATATAATTATTGGTCTTTGATCTTCTGAAGTTTTGCAACTACTAAGGATATTAAAAAAAAAATAATCCAATTATCAAATTCTTATCCAGTAAATCAATATTGAATGAAATTGTAGCCAAATTTTGTCCAATTGAAATGGCATTTGTGTTATCAATCGTCAAACAAAATTTCCCATTACCAAACAGCCAGCAAGAAGGCACTTAGTATGGTTGCAATGTCAATATCATTTGGAAAATTTGAGAAAACGTTAAGAACTTAACTTTTAGTTTCAGAAATGACATTTTCTCCTTATAATTTGTGGTCCATAAACACAATTTAAATATCTATGTAATTTCATAAAAATAATCTATGTAATCCTTTTTTTAAAGAAATATATAGAATCTTAATAGTTCATCTATTATTATAAAAATATTAAATAAAGCAATATTTTTTTTATAACAAATAAAGCAATACTTTATATTAATATTTAAGATTAGATGTATATGGTGGATAAAAAAGTTGTGTATCATCATATATTTCAATAAAATACGGCTACTTTTCAAATTAATTTATCATGTAAATCAACATTATCAAAGGATTAGACGATGAATAAAAAAAGAATTAAACATAAATAAAAAAAAGTATTTTTTTAGTACTACTATTATTTTTGAAAATAGAATATAAGTCCATAATATTTTCTCTACCTTCATGGAAGACAGTTGTAATAACTTATTCATTTTCTTCTGTTGTATCATTATTAACATAAAAAATAATTAGGTACTAAAAGAGGTTTGGATATTAACATTAGCAAAAAAAATAATTATCTTATCCATTAAATATATGCATTCTTACTTGTAAAAACCTACCCAGACATTGTGAGAGAAATAACCACATAAGTTTAAGAATGAAGACACATTTGTTACACACGCACACATATTAATATATGAGAGATTGGTGTCTCATCCATTATATTTTGTTTCCAAAAAAAAAAAATGTAGTCTCAGTCTCAGTCCACGAGACATTCTTAATAGTTAATACCCTATGAACTGACAATGTGATATATTGAATTTAAATCCTACAACCTCCAAGTACACGTTACGCTTGACCAATAAACTCATTGCCCAGATAGTCGCATGTGATGTGTGTATATGAGATAATCCATGATGACTCATAAGTCTCGAATTAGTTGATGATTTTCAAATTAATTTATCATGTAAATCAAGATTATCAAAGGATTAGATGATAAATAAAACAAGAATTAAACATAAATATAAAAAAGTATTTTTTTAGTACTACTATTATTTTTGAAAATAGAATATAAGTCCATAATATTTTCTCTACCTTCATGGAAGACAGTTGTAATAACTTATTCATTTTGTTCCGTTGTATCATTGTGTTAACACAAAAAATAATTAGGTACTAAAAGAGGTTTGGATATTAACATTAGCAAAAAAATAATTATCTTATCCATTGAATATATGCATTCTTACTTGTAAAAACCTACCTAGACGTTGTGAGAGAAATAACCACATAAGTTTAAGAATGAAGACACATTTGTTACACACACACACACACACACACACATATTAATATATGAGAGATTGGTGTCTCATCCATTATATTTTGTTTCAAAAAAAAAAAAAAATGTAGTCTCAGTTTCAGTCCACGAGACATTCTTAATAGTTAATACCCTATGAACTGACAATGTGATATATTGAATTTAAATTCTACAACCTCCAAGTACACGTTACGCTTGACCAATAAACTCATCGCCTAGATAGTCGCATGTGATGTGTGGATATGAGATAATCCATGATGACTCATAAGTCTCGAATTAGTTGATGATTTTCCATCATGAGTCCACATGGAAGTTGCTTTGCTTGTACATTTTCTCTCCAAAAAAAGAAAAAGAAAAAAGAGTGCAATAGAAAAATTCATTCCTCATACATCATGCCAAACCTCCCCAATGAAATAAATGTTATAAACATAAAATTATTAAATTAAAAAAAAAATAGAAGATCTTCTAAAAATGTTATGGTAGTATGTATATTCGACTGTTGTAGTTCAATTTAATTAATTGTTAATCACTGGTTAAACCAAAGGAAACTGTGACATTTTACGTGGAATGATCTGATCAAGCTTACACAACAAACTCAGCAAGGCAAACGGGTCAAGTCCCCATTATTTAGTAATATTTGCCCCTTTAATTTCTTGACAAGTATGAGGATGGAACATAGGAATTAATAGACCCAATATAGTCTCCATTCCAACATTATCCAAATTCAATGTTCTGTGGATTGCTGAGAAATTGCCCCTTGGACCTACCAAAAATTAATGGATGAAGTTGTATAGTTGGAGCTACCAAAAATGGAAGTAATGTGTCTGGTCATTGGTCATTGCACTTTAAAATTTTTTTTTTTTTTTTTTTATAAATATAATGAATGTGTTGTTACACTCTCAAATAAATGATAATAAGTCAAAGGTCTTGTAACTGAATTGACACTTCTCTATGCACAAAGTTCTTGGGGGCCTGGGGGGTGGAAAGAGCTCGAGCTGCGAGGTTAGCAGCATGTTGTAATTATTTCTAAAAAAAAAAAAGAAAAAAAAAAAAAACTCATTTTTAATCTACAGGCTAAGTTCTACTACAATTGTGTGTGTGTCTATATACATATCAATTGGATTTTAACTAAGAGATTCCTATGCTCTTATAATCGTCAAATTTGTTATAATATCATATGTTGCAGCTCTCCTTTGAGCTTACGTACACAGCCACTGGCATGTTAGTCTAAGGGGGGCTGCATTGTAGGGTAGTGATTTTTAACCATTTCAGAAATAAATAAAATTATGGATTGCAGTGATTTTTAACCATGTCAAAAATTAAATAAAATTATGGACCCCGTGAGTTTGAAATATTTTTCTTTTTAATTATCTTATTTAATTTACTTATATATAATTTTAAAACCCTAATTTATCTTCTAGATATTATTGTATTTTTTCTCATTTTTAATAAATTAAGAATTTAGTAATAAAAAAAAAAAAAATCAATCCAAACACACACACACACACAGATATCCCTTCATAACTTTGCCCTTAATTATTTATATTTCTATTATAACAGAAAATTATACAAGAAGATTCCATGATGTTATTTTCCTTTATACAAAGAGTAAAAGGTTCTTTTTAATTATCTATTTGTTGGAGCAATAATAAAATGTTTTGAAAAGGAATAATTAATTCATGAGATGGAGTGTGGGTGAAAGAAAAGTGGGAAAGATGATCCTTCATTTGTTTTTGAATTGATTGACTTCATTTGATGATAATTTTTTTTTTTTTTTGATAATTAGCACATCTAATAAAAAACATAGTGTTATGTTTTGATAATAGAATAAATTTTAAATTACATAACTATCAAATAAAGACATCTAAGGTTGAAATGCCCCATCTTCCAACCATCAAATTAATATATATTTTTAAAATTTGTATAATAAAATATATCATCTTAAGGGAAAGTAGAGAATAGACAGTGAAATTGATCATTTCAAGTTGTTATTGGGACCTTGGGAGTGAGGAGGGGAGAGAAAAATTCAAGAAGACAATGATAATGATGTGCAAATGAAGCATGAAACTAAATTAGTTCACGTTAACAGGTGGTCTAAGGAATCAGGTTAAATAATATTATATCTTCAATTATGAGTTTTTTTTTTTTTTTTTTTTTTTTTTTTTTTTTTGAGAAGGAGTTCAATTGTGAGTTAAAAACTTAAAATGGACATATTTTAAAAGAGAAAGAAAAATATAACGTTTCAATAATTTATTGATTGTTATGCTGTTATGAAAAATTCAAAGCGGTTTTATATAATTTTCTTGATATTTGTACTGTAAACCCTTAAGTGGAAGTAAGCTATATTTTACTTAAAATTAACAAAAAGGCATTAAAAAAAGTACAGAAAGATATAATGCTGTAAACCATTAAGTGGAAGTAAGCTATATTTTACTTAAAATTAACAAAAAGGCTTTAAAAAAAGTACAGAAAGATATAATGCTGTAAAGTTTGAAGTTTCAATAAAATATGCCATTTTCTTTTAAACTCTTTGGGTGGAAGTAAGGGCTAACTGTCCAATTATTCCAAAGTCTTTGATTATATAGCTGAAAATGGCTCCAGTGGCTCTAAGTCTTTAACAATGATTCCTTGAATTGAAATGAACAATGGAGTCAATAGAAAACTGCTGGAAAATAATTTACATAGGAATTTATTTCCCAATTGCCAGCTTGCAACATTAATCTCTCCATTATTTTCTTGAATGCTTTCTTCTTCTTTTTTTGGCTGAATAGAAATGGATAGGGAGGGTGACTTGAGTTTTTTCCGAATGCTTTCATCATCCTCACAATCAAGAAAAAATGTATTTGACTCTTTGAAATAAAAATTAATACATTTCATGGCAAATAAGTTTTATATTAGCAGTATTATTATCCACATAAAAAATAAATAAAAAATAAAAAGGTTCGTTTAACAGTGAAATTGGGATAGAACTTGCCTTATCATTCATCGCACGAAATTTCCCATTGTCTAACAGCTAGCAAGAAAGTTACTTAGTATGGTTGTAACTTGTAATGTCATTTACCAAAAAAAAAAAAGAGAAGTATGGTTGAAATATCAAAGTCATTTGCAGATTTGACAAAAAGTTAGGAATTTAATTTTTATTTTCAATAATGCCATTTTGCCCTTAAAATTTGTGATTCATAAACACAGTGTAACATATTTATATTTTATACAATCTTGATTCTTAAATGTTTATCTATTATTCACTGCAAATAAAAGAAAAGAAAAGTTTATTTGTTATTTTCAATAGTTTTCATACTGCCTCTTAATATCTTTTATTTAGTTTGATGAGAAAAATAATCTCCAAAATATAAGTAATATTTTAATAGAATTTTTTGTTGACTTAAAAATGTTTTTCTTTGAAATATTTTTTTTTAATACTACCAAACCCAAGAAAACACAAAAAATTATCTTCACAAGAGGTTTCATCTAAACAAACAGATTAGGTCAATTTAATCCTAGTTAAAAATATTGAAGGTTTGTACTTTTCAATTCATAGAGGAAGACTTCTTGTTACAACATCTTTCTTTCTTCTTCTTCTTCTTCTTCTTCTTCTTATTATTATTGTTATTATTGGTATAATATAGTTAACATCTCTGGGACTAATGCCAGCTAAGTCCAATTTTTTTTTTCAAGGTTAGAATCATATGTTAACATATGACGTGTAAGTATGTGATGCAACATTGTACATAGAGGTTCTTAATACATTTTTCCTCAACAAAATGAAAAATATTAGGATCACAACTTTTGCTACAATTTGTTCATGTGGTAAGTTGTGAGTGATGGAGTAAAATTGATGGGTCCACTGGGGTCCACAGTTTCACTACTCACAACTTGCCACATAAATAAGTTGTGACAAAGTTATGTTAAAAATTGTAGTCCTAACATTATTCAAACAAAATTCCTCCCGTGTTTTAGGCTAAATTATTAACCTCAAAAAAAAAAATGTTTAGACCCAAAATTGAAATTATTAAAAAAAAAAAAAAAAAACCCTATCAATACCAAAAAAAAAAAATTCTATCGCATTCTGTACGCCAAAGAGAAAAGAAAACGAAACCTGCTTGACCGCATGGACTCAAATCAAATGAGACTCGTAACTCCACAGCCTCCTCAAGGCGGCGACGGTGGTTTCTTTGCTATTCTTAGTCTTCTTATATATCAAACTATATCAACTCTTAACACAATATATAAATATTCCACCGCCACCACTTTGTTCATCATTGCACCCTCACGGGTAACCAATCCATCACATTCTCTCTCACATTGATTTAAATAGCATTTGCTTTAGCATCTGATCCTTCATATCATCTGTTTTATCATCTTCTACGCCTTGATTTTCAGTTCTTAAAACTACGTTGATTTCAACATTTTTTTTTTTGGCAATGCGCGTTATCGTTTTGTGTGAATTGTGATTCTATTTCAATATCGATTCGACATTCGACAATATTTTTAATAATAATATCTATAATATATCAAAAATTAGCGGAGGACTCTGTGCTTTTTAGTCTGCTATAATTAGTTTGGTCTCATTGTTCTATGTTTTACTTAAAAAAAAAAAAAAAAAATGAAAACTGTAATTTTATTAAAAATAAAATAAATTTAATATATCCTGAGCCAAAATAGATTCAACCATACTGGAATTTTCCTCTATTCATGTTACATAATTGTCAATATTTTTGACATATCAAGTCAAGATATGCATTGGGTTATTGCTTTGTCGTTTAACATGGGAAATTATTATGCGTTTGAACTCTAACAACTTGCTCCGTGTCCCTCAATGACATTTTCAATAACCACTACCCTTAAAGCATCAATAACAATTTGTGAGTTACTCTCCACCACCAAATCTCTAATGCTAATGTCCCAAGCAAAACTTACCCCTTCCTCTAACACCTTTGCTTCAATCTCTAGAGGGCCTAAGTGGGCATACAATTTTTTACTCAAAGCAGCCTCTCTGTGTAATCACGTAGAACAGCTCCTATTCCAACAGACTCGTGAGTGGCAAAAGTCACCCCATCTACGTTAAGCTTGAACTAAGGCTCAACCGGAAGTGACCGGTGGACTACGTCCTCGCCCACCTAATGGGATATTCTTAAGTTGGTGGTACTTGATTTGATGTTAAATATGACTTATTAACGAAGCACGCTTCATTATTATTTTTTTAGAAGGAGCATGCTTTATGCTTCTTGTTTAATAATTGAATTGATATTTGTTTCTCAAAAAAAAAAAAAAAAAATTGATATTTCATGCATAATAATTATTTTATGCATAGGATAAAGGGATCTACAATACTGTAAGAGTGTAGATACGTATATTTGATTCATAAGATACCTTATTGTATTGGATACATGTCAAACACAAAAATGCTAAGAAAACTCCTACATTGGTGTTTGAAGGAAAAATAATATAATTTCGTATTAAATTTATTTATTTATTTTAGACATGTTTTAAAAATTTTTGATAGTTGTTATTTATTTTGAAAACTAGAATTAAACATAAAATAAGTCTAGAATATACCTAGAGATATTAATTAAATGTTGTATTCCTAATATTATACGTATCGATTTTATCTTAATTTTTCAAGAATTGTGACCCAGCCAACCCTCCTAATTTCCACCCTTACTTTTGATCAATGAGGCATTCTTAATATATTATTAAATGAGAAATGATATATCCGCAATATTTTCAATAATTAAATGAGAAATAATATGTTAACAAAGTATGATTTGATATTAAATTGCTTTATACTTGTTTAATAATTCAATAATTGAATTGATGATTCATCATTGTATATTTCTAAGCAAAGAAACCCATTGTCCAAAATCTTTAACTGTGTTCATATTAGACCAGTAATTATTTTATGCATAAAATAAAGGGATTTACACGCTGTGAGAGTGTAGATACATATATTTGATTCATAAAATACCTTTTTATGTTGGACACTTGTCAAATACGAACATGTCAATAAAAATAAAACAATTTTGTATTAAAAATTATTCTTATTTTGGATATGTTTTTAAAGATTTTGATACTTGTTATTTGTTTTGAAAACTAGAATTAAACATAGACTATGTCTAAAATATATGTAGAGATATTAATTAATTGTTGAATTCCCACGTGTACTAATTTTTCAAGAGTTATTGTGTTGTTGTGTCCTATCCCATGTTATGTCAATATCCACGCCTCTTAGCTTATTAGATTAACTTCCATCATAGTTTGAATAACAGTTATAGGGAAGTACGTCAAGAGTATTGTGTGATTGTAGAATACCTATTAAGTTAGGAAAAAAAATTATAAGATTGATATACTACTAGTTATGTTCTATTGTAGAATACCTAATAAAAAGATATTAAGCAAAATTGTAGCCTTAAACTACAACCAAGTTTGTAATTATATAGGAATTTATTTTCTAATGGATAAAGTTTAGCTACAAAATTGGTTGTAGCCTAAGTTTACAATATTACTCAATATCTTTTTATTGCAGGTGAATTTTGACAAATCCACTATTGGATTACATCTTATTCTAGAAAATTAAAAATTAATAGTAATATCATCAATAAATTTTTTAAATTGCAAGTTTTTATAATTTAAAATTATACATAAAATATAAGCTTATAAATCATATATTAAATAATATTCGATTGTCACAAAATTTGACAAGTGTATTAAGAATGTAAAGAACATACAATTCAACGGATAGATTTTCAAAATATGTAATAATGTTTAATTTATTGAGAAAAGTTGTAACCTTAAACTATAACCAATTTTATAGCTAAACTTTGTCATTTTCCAATTGCAAACTTGCAAATTAGAGTGTCTTTGCCAAGCTTATTTATTTTTTGTGTTTTGCCTTTTGTTTTGGATTATTATTGTTATTTTTTTTCAAATAATCTAACCTTAACATTTTTACAATAAATTAGCTTTAAATTTTTGTTACACATTTAACATAAATATTACTAAAAATTAAATTTTTTTTAGTAGATATTATGTAGATAAACTGTTTCCAAACATATTCTTGGTGTCCTATCTCTCCAAATTCTTTTCATGATTTCATCTTCACAATCAGGAAAAAATTTCGTTCGATACCAAGTTCAGGAAGATTTTTCCAAAAAAAATAAAGGTTTGGCAATAAGACTAATACATTTCAGAGCAAATACTATTAGTTCGTTTGTAAGCATTATCGGGTAACCAAAAAAAAAAAAAAAAGAGTTTCGTTTGGCAGTGAATTTGGAAATAGTAAACGATATTTCCCGTTATCAAATAGCTAGCAAGGAACCTTTTTTTTTTAGGAAGCAAGAAGGATTTAGTATACGGTTTTAAGGTGATCATTTGGAAATTTTGAGAACGTACTAAGAATTTAATTTTTTATTTTCAGAAATGACATTTTAACCTTGAAATTCGTGATCCCTAAACACAATGACATGCCTATATAATCTTAACATTTCACTTCTTATTATAAAAAAAAACAAATAAAGAAAATAATAACTTATTTAAATAGTCAAATCAAAAGTCTTGTAACTCAACTGGATGGTACTTTTAATATTTCTGACAGAGACATTCAAAATTCAAATACTTCATCTCTTGTTGTAACAATTAAATTATAATATAAAAAATTAATAGTTAAAATTATATAGATATGGCACATATAAAACAATTGGTATCATATATTTTTATAAAATACGGTTCCTTTTGAAGTTAATTTCTCATTTAGATCAAGTGTTTTTGAGAATCTCATGTAAGTCAAGGTTATCAAAGGATTAGAAGATTAAAAAAATGAATTAAACATAAATACCTACAAGTATTTTTGTAGGATTATCTTTTTGAAAGTAGAAGATTATAATTCCTTGATATTTTCTCAACCTCGCAAGAAGAAGGTAACTTATTCGTTTTCTTCCGTTGTAACATTGCTATTGAACTTTAAAAAAATAATAATAATAATAATTAAAAAAAAAAAAAAACTAGCTACTGAAAGTTCTTTGGATTTCAACATTAACAAAAAATAAATTTCTCATATATTAAATATTTGCAATCTTACTCTTATAATATGTAAAAATCTACAATTATACAGTTCCCACACATTGTGAGGAGAATAATCACACAACTATAAGAATGAAGACACGTAATTGTGGTATGCATTATATGTGCATATGCTCTTGCCAATGCCATGGAAGCCCCCGATGGGCATACTACAAAGCCATGACAGCCCCATACAATGGTAAATTTAGGATTTCAATCTAGAGGGAGCAAAATTAAAAGATAATATTAATAATAATAGCAAAAAATTATTAATTTATATTAACTACAAAATAAATGAACAATTGTTTTTTTTTTTTTTTTTTGAGAAGAAATAAATGAACAATTGTAAACAACTGTAAATGTCATACAAAAACTAATATAAATGTAAACTACTGTTAGACATCTGAGTTAACTCTAAAATAAATTGAAATAAAATATATCAATTTGAAAATATTAGGACTATAAAAATTTACTTATAAAGTTGTATATATGTCTCGCTAGCTTGATTGCTTTTAAAAATATAATTTAAATTCAACTTTTTATCTATTTTTCAAAGTATTTAAAATTTGTGTTCATAATAAAAAACCACATTTTGAAATTAAAATGTCAAGAAATTTTTTTTTAAAAAAAGTGTAAAATATAGGACTATCAATTGAAGTACAATAAAAACATTATTTATAAAAACCCAAAATGCAGTGATTAATATTATTATTATTTCTAAATTTAAGTGCTAGCTGACAGGCAAGACAAGTCAGAGTGGTGTGTGTCAGGAAGTAATTTCCTGTTTGTTTGTTTTTGTTTTTGTTTTTTTTTTCTGCTTTGTGCGTCAGGCAAGCATTAAGCTTTGTCATTTTCCCTTTATTTAAGCTGGGACAGGAACTTTTGTTTCCTGTTTTGTGTGTGTGTATATATATATATATATATATATATATCAATCGGGCATAAGACATATTGTCTTCATTCTTAAACCTATGTGTCTATTCAATCCCCTCATAACATGCAGGTATGTATTGGACATAAGATATATATGTGTGTGTATGGGCTGCCATGGCCTTTGGCAGCAAAACCATATGGGGCTTTTATATATATAGAGCCTGTTTGGATACAGCTTATTGTTGCTGAAAGTTGCTGAAAACTGATTGTTGTTGAAAACACTATAGCAAAATAATTTTTAAATGTATAAATAGTACCGTAGGACCCATTTTTAATATTTTTAATGTATGGACAGTGCATGAACAGTGCCGCACTATTCATGGACAGTAATTTTTGTCCCAAAAAGTCAAAAAATTCGGCAAAAAAAAAAAAGGGGAGAAAACACAACAAGTGAAATGCAACGCAACTTTACCCTCTATCCAAACCGGCACATATATATATATATATATATATATATATATATATATAAGTGTGTTTCAATCCAAGAGATATGTATAATACCCTATGAACCGATAATGCACTGTTAAGGATGACAATGGAATTGAGTAGGGCCAAAGGATGGGGTCTTTACCCCCCTCTCGCAGAGTTTTGTCTTGCCTCATTTTTACCCTGTCTTGCATGATGGGAAAAATTTTCTTACCTCATCCCCACCCTTTGGGGTTTCGCAAAGCCCCACCCCACCCGTAAAACTCTACTTCTTGTTAATTTACCCCACAACAATTACAATTTTTTTTATAAAACATATTTCATTAATAAAAATATACTTAAAACTAGTTGCTAATCCGTGCAATGCACTAGAAAGCTATTGATAACTTCACTAATATGAAAAAAAAAAAAAAAAAAAATTCAATATCTTGGTATAAATTATATACCAAACTAATAAACGCTATCACTTACAAAGTAATAAAATCTATCATATACAATGAGATATCGTGACAACTAAGAGCTTGAAATCATATTTAGAAAATATATAACTGATTCAATACAATTAATTACACAAATATAGTTAATTCCATACTCATTCAATCAAATATCTTTCATAAATTACATTAATCAATTTTGATGTCCAAGATGTATCTAAATTCTAACATTACTAGTAAACAAAGATGCTAGACCTCAATGGGATTGAAAAGGCAACATAATGCCAATTTACACAATTGCTTAAATCATCACTTTCCACCATTGAGAGAGAGAGAGAGAGAGAGAGAGAGAGAGAGAGATGTGGCTATTGTGTTGCATCTCTTAAGAAGAATCTACCTTGTACATTTTTTTTTTGATATGTAATCAACCCATAACAAAATAGATGTACTACATTCAAAGTATGCACATTTTGGAGAATAAAAGAAAAGAAAAATGACAAAATGAACCCACCTAAAGTTTTTTGCTCTGCCTCTTGATGTTGACTTTTCTGGCATCATTCACAATCAAATTTATGTACTCCTCAAATTCCTGTAAGGAATAAAAATTAGCATTTGAACAAATTTACATGTATTCACTTAAATCGTGAAAGATGCTAAAAATTAGGTTTATATCAACCTTTTAACCAAAATTCAACATTTTAATGATTGCACATAAATCAACAATTTTGCCATTGTTAGTTGCAACATATATCGTTTTTATTTGTAACAAATATGGTGGAATTTTGACAATCAAATTTTAATTAAAAGCCAAGATTAGACAACCTCAATCCTGAATTGCTCTAAGAAATCTATAGAATCCTTATCCTGAAATAAAAAAGAACATGCCACAACCATAGATAGGAGGCAGAACAATAAAATTACTTGTTCACAAACATTTCAAAGTTCTCAAGATGTAAATTTGACAATATCACCCCTAAGCTTGCTTAACATACATAACATATAGCAAAAATATTCATCATAAATGTGATTAAAAAACTCAAGCACTAAATTACAACCCTTTGCATAATATATATATATATATATATATATATATATATAAACTATCCTTAACATTTTATCTTCAAAACATTATAATAGGGAATGCTGCAAAAATTTGGAATGATTTACCTATATTTAGCTTAACTATACTTGCTACTCCATATAATTCAAATCAAGACGTTTGATTTTTCCCCTCATTGCTCTAACAAATATTCAACTAAAATTTTAAAAATAGCATTACATGCAAAACCTAGAAAAGCCCAACATTGAAAAGAACGAAATCAAAATTAAAAGTCTCTAAAAAACATTACCACTATCATACAATATCCAATACTGCCACTTGTAATAAGCACTATGAGAAGCAAATATACAACAAAATACCATTAAATAGAATAACACATCATCAAGAATATACCTTCTTTTCTTTTTAAAACTGCATCATCTAGCATCAGTGTGGATGCAAGAACTTCTTTGTACACAAATGCAAACGCAAATGCAAGTTATAAGTTGAAGGAGACAAAATGGTTAATAACTATTTAGGTTGTCAAACATGATCAATTGAAAGCATTAGAATTTGTGTTTTAAGTGTAACAATTACTCAAATTCAAATTGTTCAAGGAACCTATAGAATCAAAGACCAGTCCTACAAATTATAAAGAAAATTAAAATAAAAGACGTTGCGATGGCAAGTTATGTTCGCCTCAAGCAATGTATTCCAAGTTTGAGTCTTAAAATCAGCCTAACTCACCTCTCCCAAACTTTTTTTTAATTTAAATAGTAAATATCTACCACATCAGTAACATTAATCATATATAAAAATATGGAATGATATTCTTACCCAATGAGTTAATATCTCCATGACGGAATTCGGCTTTGACCCTATTCTTCCTCAACCTCTCAGATATTACATTTTCTCCGCAGTAAAAAATATACAGTGTAAACAGAAGTTAAAGAGAGACAAAAGCATTAAGAGAACAGAATAAATAACCTTGTATCATTGAGGAAGACCAAAATATCTTGCAATGAAAAGCAAGCATACCTATACCAAAACCACCACAATGGTGGAAGCTGTGACTTTTGTGTGTACCAGTAAACAACAGCATCTTGCTACAAAGAGTTTAAACGGTCTGTTAGGAGGATATTCTTCTTAGTAATATCAGGCTCACTTACCAATCAACAGCTTTTGAGTGTGACTTTTTCCAAAAAAAAGAAGTGATATATAGGGGAAAAAATTAGAACCCAAATGCGGCACTGATTTGAATAGAAAAAAAAAAATCCCAAAATCAAAGCTAATCTACAAAAATCTGTAAAACCAAACATCAAGATCCTTTTGAAAACCAATTCTAAATAGAGCAAGGCTTCCAAAATTTGAGACTTTCAAGTTTCTTCTAGATTAGATAACTCTTAAGTTGGGCCAATTATACTCTTTTAGTAGTATTGTTTGGCATATCTACTGTTCAAACATTACAATGGTTCCAAATCAACCCTTCAATATTCTACCATCAACGTGGAATTCGGCCGGTAGCTTCGAAAAGAATTTGATTTGCAAAGGAAGCTTATAAAGGTCTTAATATCATCCAACCATATTCCCCAACTATCTTTCTTCACTAAGACGCCAATACCAATATTAATAGTTTAATACAAACTTGGAGTCTCCTTCCACAATTCTCGGGTTATAGTAATTCCTTTACTTGTTGGATTACCCAAAGAAGTGATCTAGTCGGCCCAGACTTTATTTGCTTTTTGCTCCAATCCATCTTTCGTCAAACACAATTCTCGGGTTATAGTGTTTTTAATTTTATTTGCTTTGTGCTTCCATGTAACACCTAAGCAGTAAAAACCTAACATTTGCAAATCAAATGGCAAACATCCAAAGTCTGATGAGTCTGATTTATGGATTCAAGAACACATCAAACCATAACAAAACCAAATACAACAAAACTTAAATCTCACCATAAAACCATAACAGAACCAACAAAAAAAAAAAAAAAACCGAAAAACCATAACAGAATGAGCGACACATATTCATTACAGAGCAAACAAAAAATCAAAATTAAATTGCTGAAAAACCATAACAGAACAAAAGGGCCTAAAACAAAATTGGAATAGAAAATTAATAATTCCGTAAGACACAAAACTGTAAGCAATCTTTTTTGTAATTTTCGTAATCTATAAAATAGCTTGACTTGACTATGAAAAGAGAGAAACAAAAAATCATATGAAATCAACATGTTCTCCAAAACCAAATAGGATTACAAAAACGTACCAAGCTTTAGAGGCCAAGACTTGAGCCAGCAAAGGCTACGAACAGAGAGAGCGAGACTGAGAGAAGAGGTATGCTCTGCGTTTAAGCCAATGAGAAAGGGATGAGGGGCAGCGTGAACAGACAAGAGTAAACCTGTGTGCTGAGTTTGTGTTTGTGTCAATCCGGTTTTGTTTATTTTTAAACATAAGTATCGGGTTAAAAAAAAAAAAATTTAAAAATAAGAGAGATAAGTATCGTGTTTTGTTTTGGAGAGATAAATAATTTTTTAAAAAAATATTGTGCTGACCTGGGAGCTTTTTTTTTTTTAACCTGTGTGCTGAGTTTGTGTTTGTGTCAATCCGGTTTTGTTTTTTTAAAGATAAGTATCGGGTTAAAAAAGAAAAGAAAAGATAGAGATAAGTATCATGTTTTGTTTTGGAGAGAAAAATAATTTTTTTTAAAAATATTGTGCTGACCTGGAAGCTTTTTTTTTTAACCTGTGTGCTGAGTTTGTGTTTGTGTCAATCCAGTTTTGTTTATTTTTAAAGATAAGTATCGGGTTAAAAAGAATAATAAAAAAATAAGAGAGATAAGTATAGTGTTTTGTTTTGGAGAGAAAAATAAATTTTTTTTTTAAAATATTGTGCTGACCTGGGAGCTTTTTTTTTTTAACCTGTGTGCTGAGTTTGTGTTTGTGTCAATCCGGTTTTGTTTATTTTTAAAGATAAGTGTCGGGTTAAAAAAATAATATTAAATCAAAATAATTTTTAGCAAAAGTTGAATAATATTATTTAAGTGTTTTTTTTTTGAAACAATATTATCCAAGTGTTTAAACAAGACAATGTCACAATAAAAACAAAAAAAAATTTATAATATAACACATTACAAAATAGCAATAAAGAGTCTAAATAGTAGAGTTTTAGTATATAAAAATTTATAATTATAACCCTTATAAACATAGGGCAGTGTGAGACTAAAAAGTCTAAACCTTTTTCCACTCCATCACGTTTACTGGATGGAAAAAACTCGCATAAGTTGAAGCAAAGAAAGGCGGGTCTTTGGGGCAAAATTGTCATCCCAATATGTGACATTGAATCTAAAGAAGTGTTTGATAATATATTTTAAACAACAATTTTTAGTATTTAAACAATATTATACATATTTTCACATAATTTTTTACCTGCAAGTATTTTCAAAGAATTCATACCAACGTTGCTAGGACACCGAAACCAATCAACCCCTAGATTCTAAAAGCATCGTATCTGTCACGAGTCCACGAGGAGTTGCCTTGTATAGCTTCCGTCCAACATAAGAAAGAAGATATACCTTCCTCACATATCACGCCAACCTCCCCGAAGCTACAAAGCACCAAAATCCTCTGGCACTCTCCTCGGTAGATAGAAAAACGGAAGTTGCGTGAGGCCTTTCATACTGACTGACTGACACTGTGCATTATGGATACACATCAACCGAGACCCGCAACTCCACAGCCTCCTCAAGCCGGCGGCGGCGGTGGAGGTGGCGGTTTCTCTGCGATTCTCACAATCTTCCTATCCTTCATCGCAATCTTTGCCATGGTATTATATATCAAACTATATCTATCAACTCTTTAACACAATATATCAATATTCCACCGCCGCCGCTTTGTTCTTCATCGCCTTCTTCACTATTATCGCATTCTCTCATTGATTTTAATAGCGTTTGCTTTAGCATCTGATCGCTCACATTATCCGTTTTATTATGTGTTTGAGATTTACTTCTCTATGATCCTTATTTCAGTCTTAATTTATCTTCTGCGCCTTGATTTCCAGATTCTAAAGCTACATTGATTACCGCATTTTCTTTAATTCTGCAATACGCATTATCGTTTTGTGTGAATTTTGATTCTGTTTCAATATCGATTCTTTTTCTCCAGTAATCACATTCGGCAGTGTTTGGTTAATTTCAATGTTCGTTCGAATTTTAACAATAAATATAATATCTATAATGAATCAAATTGCTGAAGCACTGTGCTTTTTAGTCTGTTTTAATTGATTCGTTGTAAAATATGACTTGCTAGCAAAGCATTCTTGTTGTTTAATAATTGAATTGATGCTTCATCATGTATACTTCTAAGTAAAGAAACATATATGCTCCAAAATCTTTGATTGTGTCCATGTCGGACTAATAATTATTTTATGCATAAGATACAAAGGGATCTACACGCTCTGAGTGTGTAGATACACATATTCGATTCATAAGATACCTTTTTGTTTTGGACGCATGTCAAATATGGACATGGCAAGAAAACTCCTACATTGATGTTAGGAGGGAAAAAAAAATATTTTGATTTTAGATATGTTTCTAAAGATTTTGATATGTTCTTAGCTTCTTAGATTAATTTCCATCTTAGTTTAACTAATAGTTATAGGGAAGTGCACCGGAAGTATTGTGCGATTGTAGAATACCTATTAAGTTAGGAAAAAATTTATAAGATCACTATACTACTAGTTAAGCCCTATGGTACCGAATGTTGGTTTGTTAATAAGCAACATCATAAAATGAGTGTAGCTGAAGTGAGAATGTTAAGATGGATAAGTGGAAATACATGGAGAGATAGAATTTAAAATGAGGAAATTTGCTTAAAGATAGGGGTAGCCCCTATTGATGAAATATGAGGAAGAGTCGTTTGAGATGGTATGATCATATCTAGAGAAGAGCAATTAATGCTCCGATAAGAAAGTGAGTTGATCTAAGTTGAAGGAACAAAAAAAAAAAAAAAAAAAGTAGAAAAAGACCCAAAATAACATTAGTAGAAATAATAAAAAAATGAATTATTAATTAAGGAAATAACAGAGAGTATGAATTCATATAGAATAGAATGGAAAAATCTATAGCCAACCCCAAAAATTCGGGATTAAGGCTAGTTGTTGTTGTTAGTTTAAATCATAGTTCAATGTATTTACATTGTGGCATTGAGTATGCACTAGGGATATAGAGTTATTTCTAAATTACTTTATTTGTAATTGTGTTGCCTGAATGTTTTTGGGGATGTTTGCAAACCACAAAGCTGGTTTAGTTTGATACAAGTTGAACCAAAAATGAGAGTAGTTCAAGTGAAGTTGTTTTATTCATCCAGTTTGTCTAGATTCAAAACCAGTTTTAGTAAACATACAGCTTATGAAAATGTCAAATTCGCATGCATGTGAAAACACCAAAATTTAAAAATTTGATTTGGAGGGCATGTTTTTGAAAGAACCACTTTGAAGATATGGGAATGTATTTAGTTCCCACTTTGAAGGATCAAAAGTGTTACCAAACTAAAAACAATCAAAACTTGTCATGTTGTTCTTGGCAGGCTGGCCTGGTTTTGTGATTTACTACACTCCTTTACTTATTAGTAATTGTAGCTGCCAAGGAGGCATACCTAAAAAGAGAAAATAGTGGATTAGTGTGTTTTTTTTTTTTTTTTTTTTTTTTTTTTATGGAGTGACTATATAATTTTCTTATTAAATGCTAGTTTGTTTAAAATTTTAGATTCATTTTGAATCTCAGTCACTGGAATAAGTGTTCATATTATTTTATTTGAGTTTGAAAATATCTGACATGAATATAAATTTCACAGATAGTGATTCCTTCATCATCAACTTTTAGGAATGGTTTTTCCGTTCTACACCAAGTCCCAGAAGGCCATGTTGGGGTTTACTGGAGAGGAGGTGCCCTTCTAAAGACGATTACAGATCCAGGTTTGACTATGGTCCTTTCTTTATGATTTTCATTCAGCAGTTGCTTTCCTAGAACTTATGAAATTTCTGCATGCCCTTAATTTTCAGGTTTTCATCTAAAATTGCCTTTTATAACCCATTATGAGCCTGTTCAAGTAACCCTTCAGACAGATCAAGTAAAATTCGATGCTATGAAAATTGAGGAATTTCATCTTGTCAGTCTAATGCTCAAATCTTTCATGTGAGTATAATTGCAGGTGAGGGATATTCCTTGTGGTACAAAAGGAGGTGTCATGATCAACTTTGAGAAGATAGAGGTACAGCTACTAGCAGATGTTGCTCTTTATCAACATTATGGTTTACAAGTGGTCTAAAGTTTGAAATGCTTAGCTTCTATGCACTGATTATAAAATAATGCCTTTTCAGGTTGTTAACCGGCTTCACAAGGACTATGTGTATGACACTCTGCTAAACTATGGAGTGCAGTATGACAATACATGGATATATGACAAAATTCATCACGAGATCAATCAGTTTTGCAGCTCTCACTCTCTTCAGCAAGTCTACATTGATGTTTTTGATCAAGTATGGATGCTAAAGAAAACATACCCTTTAAAGCCATAAATGAAAATATTTTGGGAGCTTCCAATTTAGCTTTACAGTATAATAAGTCTTCCAAGTGCTGTTTAAAGTAGTGTGCTTTTCTTCTTCTGCTTTAGTAGTTTAATCTAACAGATTGTTTAAGCATATTGAAATCTTAACTAAAAGTTGAACAATTTGAGCCCTCCTCAAGAAAATCCCAGCAATTAGTGCTGTGATGACTTCCAAGGATTATTTCTCTTCAGGAATCTATGTTAATGTTAAGTTGCCAGTATCATTAAGAAGCTCCTTATAACTTTACTTCGAATAGTTGTGTAACATCATGACACCATGTGCTAGTGTAGGGGCAATCAAATCCTTTTCTATTTATTTATTTCATGTTATATTGACAAAGCATTTAACTCTCACAGATTGATGAAAAGATGAAAGATGCTCTCCAGGGTGACTGCACACGTTATGCTCCAGGTATTGAAATCATTAGTGTTCGCATTACGAAGCCAAAAATCCCAGAAAGCATAAGACGCAATTTTGAACAGATGGAAGAGGAACGCACTAAGGTTCAGTTTCTTTTTCCTGAATATGAGAGAAGGTCCTTTTACTTTCTTTTATTTTCCTCTGTTAGTCAAGCAAAGCAAATAGACACACACACACTTGCACACAATATGATTCTTGATATGCAAATTCTTTTTGAATTAAATGTGCTTTTAATGTATGTTTATTATTTCAAATTTTGACTAAACATTGAGTTTACCCTTACAAATTAGCCTTGGTCCTTTGAGCTTTTTTCACTTATATCCAAACTTTGTACATGCATGTGTTTTGTTTGCACCCACACCCAGTCAATGAAAAACATATTGGATAATTTATTACATAGTAAGCCTTTGAAGTTAATAGAGTGCATCATTCTATGTTTTATGTTGATGTTACTTTGTTAGGTCTTAATTGCTATTGAGAAACAGAGAGTGGTTGAGAAAGAGGCAGAGACAAATAAGAAAATGGCTATAAGTGAAGCTGAAAAGGTTGCAAATGTGAGCAAGATCCTTATGGAACAGAAGTTGATGGAAAAGGATAGTGTCAGGAAGCAGCAAGAAATTGAGAACCAGATATACATGGCTCGGCAAAAAAGTTTGGCTGATGCAGATTTCTACCGGTGAAAGCTTCATATACTTTTCAGTTTAAAAGATATGAATATGGTATTGTAGAAATGACTAATAATATTGCTCTATCTACATTTCTAGTTTACTGAAGGAAGCGGAAGCAAACAAGTTAAAGTTGACACCGCAATTTCTTGAGCTTAAATTCATCGAGGCCATAGCTGATAATACCAAGATTTTCTTTGGGGAAAAGGTCTTTCCCTTTCTCTTTTGTGTGTGTGGGCGTGTGGTGTTGTGTGTGCAGGCTTTACTTAATAGTTCTTTCTTGCAGATACCTAATATGTTTTTTGATCAGAGGCTGCTTGGTAACTTCCTACAACAGTTATCTAGGAATGTGTTTGAAGAGGAACTTATCAAAAAAAAGGAATGTGTCTAAAGAGGAAAAATCAACAGCTTATTCTCTTTTTTTTATCCTTCATTTCTTTTTTTGATCTAGAAAGTGAATGTTGGTTGAGGCTTTCAAAAGGTGTTTCATTTAAAAGCTTTATAGATTTTTTTTTTTTGGGGGGGGGGGGGGGGGGGGGGAGGGGTGTTGGGGGGGAAGGGAATGTAAATGTTGGTTAAGGCTTTCAGAAGGTGCTTCATTTATACAAAATTTTTGGGAAGTCTGCCAATTTTTTGGCTCTCATAGGTGTTTCATGCAATGAGTTATATACTACAACAGCAACAAAGCCTTAATCTTAAAATTCTAAAATTGGCTATGAATCCTCAACAAATTAGTTAGGATCGACCACCTGTATTCTTTTTCTCCATTCTATTCTATCAAAAGTCTATAGCCGTGTTTAAAAACGTGGATATAGGTCCCCCTTTGAAAAAAAAAAAAAAATTAAAGGAGGATTCTATAGCCATGTATACAAAAATGCGGTTATAGACTTAATATATAGCCATGTTTTTAAAATGCAGACATAGGTTAAGTCTATAGCTACGTTTATAAAACAAGCTATAGTTAACGCATAGCTGCGTTTTGAAAACAATAGAAACACAACTATAGGTTTATCTGAATTTTTTTTGGAAACAAACCGATATTTATTAAATACTATTATGTGAAAATTATTTAAGGAAGAGTATTACTAGTTTAGTGGTAAGATACGCGTGGGGGAATATGTTACCCAAGTTCGAACCCTCTAAGGTCCAGGCCTCTCTTCCCTCTTCATCACCCCCATTCTTTTCAGGGATGGAAGGATACAAGTTCGATTTTTGATGAAGTATTTTAAATCATTACTAAAGGATTCGGATCGGACTTGCACTGGTGTGCTCTGCTCGCATCCTCTCTCCCGAGATATCCGTGTAAGTCTCTCTCTCCGTTTCCGATCGATGAGCTCATGCCTGTTGATTGATGGAATTGCATCTGAAATACTTTGCTTGTTGAAATTCTAGGGGTTTGTTGATACTGTTTTCTGTGATTTGATGTGTGAACGAAATTTTGTGTGATGTTATGCTTGGAAAGTAGTAGTTATTGAAATGCATTCATGAGAGAAAAAAAAAATCGAATTTTGGCGGGTGGGTTTTTGCATTGATAAGTAAAAAGCTTGCATTAGTTGTTCATATCTGATTAATTATGGGGAAATTGCTCTTCATCACTAAAGAGTGTTGTTTTAAGCTAGAAAAAATGGGTTGCCTTTAAACAAACATTGGCCTTTTACCTCATACTTTGCATCTGCATTGGTTTTCAAGTTTTGTGCAGTAACAGTGCTTCCTAGTTTCTGAGAAGTATGAGGTAAAAGTAATGGAAATAACTAACACTCACTTCCACTCATAAGCAGTTTTGAACGAATAAAAGCATGTTCTTTTGCACTTTCATTATCTAAAATTGCTAGCTTTTTAACTTAAGTGTTCTTTTGTTTGTATGATTAATATTCACAAAGATGGAGCATCACATCGATTCTTTTTTTCCTCAAAATATACATGTATGGAGCATGATTGTACTCAAATAATTGCAAGAAAAGAAAAATGAAAAAGAGGAAGAACGTTGAGCAAGCCTTCTAGAATTGAAAAGCACTTTAGAATGTAGGCTGTACTATTCTGTTGATCCTTTTGGATGGGAGTTCATATTTTCTTTTCTTTTCATATTTTTATTTTTTTATAAAAAAAGTCAAACTAGCTAGAATGAATAATGTTCTTTCCTTTTGTCACTAAGCACATGTCATCCACTCATCCTAGCGTAAACAGTACTAAGCAGCTTTGAGAGCCACTATAGAAATGTAATATTACTTTCATGATCTTAAGAATTTAACGAAAGTGAGGTTCTTACTTCAGGTCTGCATCTGGGTATACCTTTGGATTGATGACAACAGCGTTGTAGAATTCATTGGGAAAATATTTATTGCAGGTTAGACTTCAGCTTTCCAAAGAAAAATGTTTACTTCAGATTTCCTGGAGATTGAAAATTCGTTTTTCATATCAAAATATATATTGTACATTCTGAGTATTGCTTCTTTCATTAATCATCACACTTATTTTCAAAGTTTTTTTTTTTTTTACTCCAGTTGTGTCAATCATAGCTGCATTAGGGTTCTTGCTGTATGGTGGAAGGTGAGTTTTTTGCATCATATTTGGTAGTTGTTGGTGTTCCTTGTCTTTCTTTGGAGTTTTATTTGTGCACTTTCTCCTGGTGGATTGACATAGCCAATGCTTACAGATTATTTTTCATGCTGAGACGCTTTCCTATTGAATCAAAAGGATGAAGGAAGAAGCTTCATGAGGTATGTGCCTTCCCATTAAAGTTTTTCTAGGGAATTTAGCTTTTCCATATTTGGTTAAGGTTCAGCATGAAAGAGAGTTATTCTCTTTTATCTTCTTTTAAAATTTTTTTTTTTTTTTAATTGAAGTTTGTCGTAATGCCTATTCTTAGATTAATTTATAGAGCCTCCAACTTTTTTGGAAAATTCAATCTGTGCCTAATAAGCGTTAGATACATGTGATTTGAGTTCATGATATGTATAGTAAAATTCAGAGTTTGATTCCTCCCTTTCACACCCAATTTTTGCGTTTTTATTCTTTAAAGTTGATTTTGTTGCTCGTGTTTTTATTTTCTTCAAGTTTATTATTAGGTTTGAATGGTCGATTCTCAAAAAAAAAAAAAAAAAAAGGTTTGAATGGTCTTATTTTTAGAAGTAGGCTTGATCATGGTTTTAGAAGGATATGATTAACCTGTGTTGTTGATACACTTTGGTGTTGGCGTGTAGTTTTGTAATACATAGATTATGTCAGTGCAAAAGAAGTCTGCTATATGGTATAGCAGACTTCTATAAAAGTTGCTACACACAGCTCAAATAACCCTTTTATGCTCTTTTGTATAATGGAACACCCTGATTTCCTACTTTGAATGAAATTGGTACTAATAAGTTGAAGTTGTCAAAACATACCCTTGAAGTTGAAGAAAAGGGCAAATCTGACTCTCACAACCTTCAAGTCTGCAAAACTGATTTCACCAGTATACTATATAATAGCAATAGGATCCCAGTCCCAGGTCTGTATTTTCACGTCCATTTAGTGATTTGAGGTAGATATGGAGGAACCATGTATTAAGAGGTATAAAATGTGAAACAGTATAATGATAACTGGGGATTGGTTTAATAGAATAGAATCTGATAAATGGATTTTTGAACTTTATAACTTAAAAAGGAATTATTGCTAGTGAGGGATAAAAAATGGATTCCGGGAAAAGAGAGGTATTTTCATTTTGAGGAAAATCTATAGTTTCAGATTCATGTACCGGACCTTGAACCTGTGACTTTTAAGTTAGAATTCCACTCATGACACCAACAGGCCACAGGTATTTATTCTTTGCAGACTTGAAGGTTGTGAGGCTCAGATTTGCTCTTTTGTTTGGTTACTGAGAAAATTTGAGGGAAAGTGTTTAAGGAGAGTGAGACTGAGGGCCGAATGTTTTGGCTTAGAAATCTAGAGGTTATATTGTTTATTTAAGTTTTAGATTTTAGAAGGGTTTAGTGGGTATTTGTGGGTTTATTTAAATTTAAATTTTAGATGGGTTTAGTGAGTATTTAGTGGATTTATTCATTTAGACCCATCTAATTAAATAACCAAATGAGTCTTTACCCATATAACCCAAATATTCAAATGGGTTGGGTTAAGACTTATCCAAATAAGGTGGGCAATAGGTGGGTTCATGGATATATATAAAAATTGCCACCCCTAGCTATACCTATTAGAGAATGCAACTCTGTGCAAAAGAAGTCTGCTATACCTATTAGAGAATGCAACTCTTTGGGAATATTACACAATATTCTGAAATGTGAAATGGGTACAAACCAAAATGTACGACATCAATTACCTAGTATAATTTTTTAGTAAAAGACTAATATTTCCAAATGTTGTGGAGCCTAAGATAATAAATTAGCTGTATATTTAAAGGTGATCTTAGTTCAGGTAATGCTTCCTTCCAATACTCTAATTTTTGGATTTGGGTCTTCAATATTCCCATTAAAAGTATGAACTCATCTGTTGGTATCCAGATTGCAAATGAGATTGGTGTTCCGATTTTGGTTGATGCCCCAAAGAGTCGATTTGCTCGGGGGCCCTTCCTTAGGATTCGGGTTGACATTGATGTTACTAAACCCCTTATGAGACGAAAAATGATTCATATTGAAGGGGCGAAGAAAGGTTGGGTGTTCTTTAAGTATGAAAGGCTGCCTACCTTTTGTTATAGGTGTGGTATACTTGGCCATCAAGATCAGGAGTGTCAAAAGGTACATAAGGGTTTTCTGTCAACAGATGGGGATGAATTTCAATTTGGTCCATGGATGCGTGCAATTGCACCAAAAATCAAACAGAGAAAAGGAAGCCGCAACTGGTCCAAGTTCAGTGATGATGATGAAGAGGACAATCAAGTTATCGATGGGGAAGAGGATGGAGCTGGACAACCCAATATCCACCACCAGCCACCAACATTTCTGATGACCAGTGAAGCTAACGAGGAAATAGCCAAGCAAAAACTAGAGAATCCAAGACAGTTCACAGGTCTGAGTATGCCGAAATTTCCTGATCCCATTCAAATTTAAATTTTTGAACGAGATAGTGGTGTACTCAAATCCACCTCTTCTAAGAATCCAGATTTTTCTTCTCTTTCGAATTGAAAATCATCGTGAAATATGCAGGTAAGTGTTTTGGAAGATTTGAAAGTTTCAAAAGAAGATAATTTGAATATGTTGGATCCTTTTTCTAGGGAATGTATTTCATGTATTTCAACAAGGACTTTTTTAAGTACTGAGAAGTCAGATAAGGTTCAATTAACTAATGTATAATTTGATTCTATCTAAATAAAGTCTACTACCTTTTCTGAAAAAAAAAAAAAAAAAAAAAAAAAAAAAAAAAAAAAAAAACCCGTTGTATTCCTACTGTATCAATCATCTCATAGTTTTTCAAGAATTGTGACCAATCCAAATTTCACCCAATCATCCCAATTGCCACTCTTACTTTTGATCCATGTGACATTCTTAATACCCTATTAAATATATTGAGGCTAAATTCTATATCGTCCAAGTACACACTTGTATGACATGTGTACATGAGAATATGAGGTAATGCACGGTTGATTTTCCGTAATGTAATAATGTAACCATCACTCTATCTATATATATATATATATATATATAAATTGTAACAATCACTATTATTATTATTATCTATATATTTCTAAAAGCTGAAGCGTTGCATTTATTGTTGAGCCACATCAGTAGTCACGTCATTCATTTATTTCTTATATTTTCTTTTCTCTATTTAAACTTTTCTTCCCCCTATTTTTTAAAAAAAAAAAAAAAAAACTTTTCTTCTTCTTATTAGTTCACACACCTACTGTTACATTTCTTTCAACTTTTCCCTTTCTTTTTTATCTCTTTATTTCCCCACTACTTTACCGTTATACTTCCTTACGCTTTTTTTATAATTTGCCTCTTCTTCTATTTTTATACCTACTGTTACACTTCTTCCAATCTTTCCATTTCCTTTTTGCCTCTTTATCTCCCCACTACTTTACCGTTATACTTCATTCTTCTTTTTTATAATTTGCCTCTTCTTCTACCCATTTTATTTTGTATAATTTGATATCGTTTTCTCATTCAATCTATATTTTTCCCACACAAAACTGTGTTCTCTCTCTCTCTCTCTCTCTCTCTCTCTCTCTCTCTACTTTTTTTTGGTGAATTTTTATTCTTTCTTATAATTCTAATTAAGGTTGATGGTTTTTTTTTTTTTTAATATGTGTTTTGGTATTGTGTTTTTTTTAAATATCTCATCAGAAAATCTTCTCTTTCCTTTTTATAGCTTTGGTTGAATTTTAGTTTGGGTTTTTTTTTTTTTTTTGAGCAGAAACGATAGTAGACTTTATTTATATAGAATCACTTTGTACAATGGGGAAAAGAAAAGAGGAGCATTCTTCTAACCAAAGAATAACCTTCTCTTTCTCTTTTGCAGCACTAACCAAAGCTAGAACCGCACGATTACATCGTAAAGGTAAAATTAAAAATAAAATCAAAAACTATCTCTAATCAAATTAATGTCTTCAAGGACCCAAGCAACCTCTAGTGAGCAAATTCTATCAAAGTTTAAAAGATCAACAATTTCAGCAAGGTTACACTCTTCTTCAACTTTTAAGAAGCTGGTGCTAAGGCCGAATTGTAAAGCTGTTCTCACTAGAGGAGTCGTTGTACAAATGGAGCTCAAAGTCTTCTCCACACGAGCACATGACGCAGCAAACACTTCACCTCTGTTGTTTCATATAAGGAGACCAAAACCCACTGAATTTACTCTTTTTTCTTTTTTTTTTTTTTTGGTGATTTTTTTTTTTTTTTAATAATTGGAATGGCTTGTTTTTTCTGATGTGGATGCAGTTCTGCAGAGTGATTGGGATCATGATTGTCAACATGCCGCTTGGAGCTCAACACCTTCAGACTGGGAGACTGATTAAAACCATATCACCGCGAATAATACGCTTCCAACTGCGTAAAGAGTGTTTTGTCAAGTCTAAGTTCTCGGTACATTCAAATGACGTTGTGCTCATCTTAATATCTTCCCCAACTTCAAAGTGAATCTCTCCAGGCTTTTCGAAATTCTCTTCAGTTAGGTTCATGCCAAAAGACCTAAGTTGGCTAGACTTTGAGTTTGAAGAGGATTCTATCTGGACAACCCCCCCCCCCCCCCCCCAAAAATTGAATTTCGGTTTTATCTCCAATTTCTATCGTGCTAGTAGATTCACCCTTATCTCTCCCTTTTAAATTCAAATCAGAATTTGACTTAGAGATTAAACCGGATCTCAAGTTTGCCTGATCTCTTTCAGAATTTGAAATTTGATTCGGACTAGGAATCCTAACCATTTCTTGCTCAAAAAAATTCAAATTACCTTCAGGGGGCATACCTGGCTCTGTTGGGTAGTTGGTCCCAACCATCAATGGTAATTCAGTCGATAGATGACGGTGATGCAAGGATTCACCAGGTTCCTCAGCCACCGAATGGACACCATCATCATCCTCTGCTCTTGTTTCTGACTGATCACGACCTGGGTCAGTTTTTCGCAGCCCCCTTGGAGCCGTAGAGCGAAGCCAAGGTCCGAATTGAGAAATCTCCAATTTTCAATTGAGGACATTTCCGATCTTGATGACCCAAAATTCCACAACGATAACAAAAGATAGGAAGCCTTTCATATTTAAAAACAACCCATTCAGCCTCTGAATCTTTAATTAGTATCATTTTACCACGCATAAGCGGTTTGGTAATATCAATATTCACTCTAATCCAAAGAAAGGGTCCCCAAGCAACTCCACTCTTGGGCGCGTCAACAGTGATAAGCTCGCCCACCTCATTGGCTATCTTAGCCCCCACTTCTCTGCTCATACTCTTAATAAGAATATTAAAGATACGAATCCAAAAAGCAGAATGAGTAAATGTGACCTTGGCTGGACTGACATCCCCAGAAAACCTTTTCATCAAAATAAGTTTTTTATCAAATGACCAAGGGCCTTTGTCAAAAACGACCTCTAGATGTTCTTTTGAAACAAAAATAGCAAGAAATAAATTTTGTCCAACCTCTTTGATATTGACCCCGTGAGATGTACGCCAAAGATTCGCACATGTTGACTTGAAGGCATCCTTATTGAAGTCTTTGTTTGTTTGCAATTTAAACAAAATGCTGAACTTAGCCTACTCTTTGGAAACAGCTACATCATGGGACTCCACAGCCAATACTCCTCTTTCTTCTTCAGATAACTTGAAATGTTTCCAAAGTTCTTCCAAGGTTGCATTCATACTGCCAGTAGAGAGAGATAGGAAAGGGTAAAAGAGTAAAAACAAATTTTTTAAGAAATTGGGGGTAAAAAACCCCCGACCCTTACTGCAATCTGATAGGAATCAGATCAGTAAGGGTTGAAAACTCACAAAGGAGTGAGTGTGTATCTTCCACTACCAAAACCACGAAGAGACAAAAGTGAGAAAAAGGAAATATGGTAAAGTGAAAAAGGAGGAAAGAGACAGAAATGAGGCAGAGGAATTGTGATAAAGTGAAGGTAGAAAGGACAAAATAAGAGTAAGGGAAAAGAGAAAGAGAGCCTCTACTAAATTCTGAAAGGAAAACAGAAAAAGAAAGGTTAAAATCTCACAGAAATGGCGAGTTGAAGGCTTCTACTGTCAAAGACCCCAAGGAGTCAGAGAGAGAGAAGTTTCTTTAATGGTCTCCATATTTAGTTTGATTAGTTTTTAAATAAACTAAACACTGGCAGTGCCAATTTTAGTTTGGGTTAATATTTAATTTTTTGGGAAACATGAATTTGAATATGCTTACCAATTGTTTTGATTATTATGATAATTTTCTTATTCCTTAAGAGATGAGAAATTTGAATAATAAATTTGAAACTTATAAAGTTTAGTATTTTTTTTTTTTTTTTTTTTTTTGTGGGGTAAAGTTTAGTTGTATATTAAGCAAATTTAATACATTACAATAGAAATGAGAAGAATATGGTTCACCTTAAAAAAAAATTAATCAAACATAAAAAAAAAATAATAATAAAATGATATATTTGTAGAAATAAAAAGATTTAAAAAAAATACTTGTAGAAATCTTTATTTATTCATTTTTAATGTAGAAATCTTTATTTATTTATTTTTAAAATAGACAATACTTGAAGTAATGGTTTTTTTATATATATATTACACCTCTTTACGTAATATTTATATTCCCACGCATCGCGTGGGTCTGCGGCTAGTTATTATAAAATGCAAAACTCACTCTCTACGTTTTATCAAAATTTATTTCAGTTCACTAATCTTGCATTTGTTCATTTTGGTTCTCTAACTTTCAAGTTTATTCAATTCAAGCTTTTACATCAACTTTTGTTATATGTTATGGTTAATTTTTCAATTTTTTAATTTTTTCTTCAAATTTTTTAAATTGAAAATTTCAATTAAATGATTGAAAAGTATTTAATTTCTAGATTTTTTTTTTCAAAAAATTTGAATAAAAGATAACGAAAAGACATTGATTAAATAAATCTGAAACTTAAAGGATTGAAATGAACAAAAACAAAGTTAGAAGACTGAAATAAATTATGAAGAAACTTAGAGAACGAGTTTTACATTTTAGCCTTATTATTATTATTATTATTATTATTATAAAGAATGTAATTAAACAAAGAATTGATTACCGAAAAAAGTTAAACGGAGAATTTTGTTTTTATGGTAACTTACATCTTTTACCTTAATTTTGATTAGTGCTAAGTAGGCACTTAGTTTTTTCAAAACATATTTACCTAAATTTTATATCAAATTGGCTAACTATATTACCCATCCTTGAAGTTTGGAAGAATTACACTGCAGCCTATACTTGAAGGATAAAAACACGCTCCTCCATTGAGGATTGAAATAAATAACACTCTATTCCTTCTGTTAATATTGGTAACAATATATTCCAATTTTTAAAAAAGTCTTTGCATCAAAGTTTAATCATGGTTAGTAAAAATATAATTGATAGTTTTGGAATAGAAATGCAAAGTTTATAGTGCATCAAAAGACTTGCAATGACAAATCTCTCCACAACTTGTTGAAAAAAGGAAAAAAAAAATCTATATTGAAAAATTTTAAATACCCTTTAATTAAAACAATTAATTTTAAAATTAGAGGATAAGAAATAAAGAAAAGTTAATTCTTTATTTCAAACCACACCTGAAGGAAAAAAACACTGTCTTCCCTTGATGTTTAAAATAAATAACACTCCACCACTTCTGTTAATATTAGTAACTATATATTCCTTTTTCTTTTTTAAATTCTCTTTCACCAAAGTTTAATCATGATTAGTAAAAAAAAATTGATAATTTTAGAATAGAAATGCAAAGTTTATCAAGCACCAAAAGATTTGCGACAACAAATCTCTCCACGACTCGTTTAAAAAAGAAAAGGCAAAATTCATATTGAATTTTTTCAAAATACTCTTTGATTAAAACAATTAATTTTAGAATTTGAGAATAAGAAATAAAGAAAATTTAATTCTTTATTTCAAACCTTCCTGAAGGGAAAAAAATTCTCTCCTCCCTTGAGGTTTGAAATAAATAACACTCCACCCATTTTGTTAATATTAGTAACAATATATTCCAATATTTTTTTAAGAAAATTCTCTTTACCAAAGTTTAATCATGGTTGGTATAAATATAATTGATAATTTTATAATAGAAATGCAAAGTTTATTGTAGGGACTTAACTTGTAATGGACCCTAAACAATAAAATTGTAGAGTGTGAGTAGAAGGGCTAGGCACCAGCAAAGCATGCAATGGATGACATGAAATTCATAGGAATAATAGCAAAGGAATTTGACTAAGTGTTTTTGAGGATAATCACCATGACGTTAAGTGTTTGTGAGAATCTTTATAATGATTTTGGCTAAGTGTTAGTGAAGCATGATCATTTTCGGCTCGGTCCGAGAATATCTTCCCTTAGAATTGACAAACACAAGAGTTGTTCTCGGACGCCCTTCAAGATCCCCCCCTCTCTTGGGGGTTCTATCTGTTATATATTCTCGTTTAGTTAATCCTCTGCCGTCCACTTGTTGGTTATCCGAACTTTGTGTCTAAGGGTTTGTCCCATCATCTGCCTTTGCAGGCTTTCTGTTAGTTCCCAGCCGCCTTTGCAGGCTCTCTGTTAGTTAAAGTGACCAAGGCATCTGGGTTTGCTGGTCACTTCACCATTAAAGCGGCCAGAGTGTTGGCGGCCTACGTTTAATGGGTGAGTGACAACTTCCCACCATAAATGTCGATTTGCCGAGAACGTGAGTATCCTCGGCGAGGTCCCCTGATGATTTGGGCTTCGTATGCCTATCCTCAGGCTCTGCTTCTCTTTGGCGCGGACCTTGGGCCCGATATGGAATGGGCCGGGATTGTTAGATATTTGAGGCCCCACAATAGCCCCTCAAAATTCTGCTGTCCGATCTCTCGGGCGGGGAGGAGGATTTTGATATTCTCAGACCTACCATTTTGGCCTGTCGAGCCTTGCCTTTTCCGTTAGTGTACCCATCCTTTCAACTATCCCTGCAACTTTCTTTAGCACAAAGGGCTCGCCCGAAGAGTTTTTCCTTACTTCTGTAAGTTTTCTTTTCTTCTTAATCTATAATTTACCGCCTGAGTTCCTTGCTAGTTCTTCCAGGAGATGTAGGTTTAAGTTTGTTATGCTTTTAGCGCTCGTCTTCGCTTGGTTTTCGTCCCTAGTAGGATTCATCGCTTAGCACCCAAGGGATTGGCTTTGCCGTAGGTTTGGGCCTATGGTTAGTATAAAAGCCTATTTCTGCCCAGTGCTTATATCGTCGTATAGTGACTAGTTTTCCCATAGGTTTGAGTCCGAAGACCATGCAAGACTTTGGTTTTTCCTAGCATTTAGTGTTTCATGCGGAAATGGTTTTTCTGTTGGCCTGAGTCCTTGGACCATGCAATGTCTATGTTTTGTCTAACATTTAGTTTTCTCATCTGAAGTATCTGGTTTCCCCAGAGGCTTGAGTCTGAGGACCATGCAATACCTTGGTTCTGTCCAGCACCTAGATTTCTGATTTTAAGTGGTTAGTTTCCCCAGAGGCTGGCGTCTGAGGACCATACAATGCCTAGGTTCTGTCTAACACTTAGTTTTTTCATCTGAAGTAGCTGGTTTCCCTAGAGGCTTGAGTCCGAGGACCATGCAATGCCTTAGTTCTGTCCAGTACCTAGTTTTCTGATTTTAAGTGGTTAGTTTCCCCAGAGACTGGTGTCCGAGGACCATACAATGCCTAGGTTCTGTTTAACACTTAGTTTTTTCATCTGAAGTAGCTGGTTTCCCCAGAGGCTTGAGTTCAAGGACCATGCAATGCCTTGGTTCTATCCAATATCTAGTTTTCTGATTTTAAGTGGTTAGTTTCCCCAAAGGCTGGTGTCCGAGGACCACACAATGCCTAGGTTCTGTCTAACACTTAGTTTTTTCATCTGAAGTAGTTGGTTTCCCCAGAGACTTGAGTCCGAGGACCATGCAATGCCTTGGTTCTGTCCAGTACCTAGTTTTCTGATTTTAAGTGGTTAGTTTCCCCAGAGGCTGGTGTCCGAGGACCATACAATGCCTAGGTTCTGTCTAACACTTAGTTTTTTCATCTGAAGTAGCTGGTTTCCCCAGAGGCTTGAGTCCGAGGACCATGCAATGCCTTGGTTCTGTCCAGTACCTAGTTTTCTGATTTTAAGTGGTTAGTTTCCCCAGAGGCTGGTATCCGAGGACCATACAATGCCTAGGTTCTGTCTAACATTTAGTTTTTTCATCTGAAGTAGCTGGTTTCCCCAAAAGCTTGAGTCCGAGGACCATGCAATGCCTTGGTTCTATCCAGTACCTAGTTTTCTGATTTTAAGTGGTTAGTTTCCCCAGAGGCTGGTGTCCGAGGACCATACAATGCCTAGGTTCTGTCTAACACTTAGTTTTTTCATCTAAAGTAGCTGGTTTCCCCAAAGGCTTGAGTCCGAGGACCATGCAATGCCTTGGTTCTGTCCAGTACCTAGTTTTCTGATTTTAAGTGGTTAGTTTCCCCAGAGGCTGGTGTCCGAGGACCATACAATGCCTAGGTTGTGTCTAACACTTAGTTTTTTCATCTGAAGTAGCTGATTTCTCCAGAGGCTTGAGTCCGAGGACCATGCAATGCCTTGGTTCTGTCCAGTACCTAGTTTTCTGATTTTAAGTGGTTAGTTTCCCCAGAGGCTGGTGTCCGAGGACCATACAATGCCTAGGTTCTATCTAACACTTAGTTTTTTCATCTGAAGTAGCTGGTTTCCCCAAAGGCTTGAGTCCGAGGACCATGCAATGCCTTGATTCTGTCCAGTACCTAGTTTTCTGATTTTAAGTGGTGCCGAGGAGAGGACCCTACTTTGATCTGGCCTCTTCGTTTGGTGCGACTCTTTTGATTACGAGACGTCTCTTGGGTTGTTCGAGTAACGCGTTTTGACACTTCGGTGCCTCCTCGTTAATGAGGCGCCTCCTCGTTAATGTCAGTTGTGGATTTACAAGGATCTAGCGGCGAATAAGCCCCTTGGAATTTGGGCAGAGTTATTGCCTCCGGAAATCTCTCTCTAGGATTTAATGCGGATTGGCTCTCACCAATTTTTCGCCTTCTATATAAGGCGTTTTTAGAGCAACCTTTTCCTTCACACTCGACAAACATTCGTCTTAAACTCTCCCAAAGACATTGCCCAAGGGTTCTGCAAAAAATAGTAGTTTAAGCCCCCCCCCCCAAATAAATTGGCCCTTGGAAAGGGTGGTCCCGAGGATGCCCAGCCCCTCTTAGGAGCCGAGGATGGCACCCTGACCCTGGACGTCATGTTAGGGTTGGGGTAGGAGAAGGCCGGAGATTCTCCTTCTTTTCAACCTAACCAGTGGTGGAACCCTCCTTGCTGTTTGGAGGAGGATCCAGAAAAAACGTAACCTCCTTCTCTTAGATTTGGGTCTGTGAACCCTCCAAGCTGGCAGCGATGGGGCTGGGAGGGAAACCAGGCAGAACCAGGGGGTGGAACCGCCTGGTGCCGCGGCTTCTTCCTCCCTCAACGTTGCCTTCCTTCCTTCTTTTCCGCCTCTCTCCTCCTCTTTTGCTCCTCAACCAGCCTTCCGTCCTTCATTTCCTCTTCTCTTGCTTCACAACCAGCCTTGTTAAGCGCTTCTCTATGTAGTTAGCTCTAGAACAAGCCCCATGGGCATCAATTGTAAGATGTAATTTTTTCTTCATATATTAATAAAGAAGTAGACCTGTTTCGTCTCTTTTATTTTTCGCATATTCTTGTTTTTTGTAATTATTGCCTTCTGAGTGAATGTTGTTGCTACAAACTGTATGGTTTTTGGGTTTTTTTTTTTTTTTTTTTTAGAAGTGTTGCTCTTAATCTCCTCACATCAACCATCGCACTTGCTAGTACACAAGTCCTCCCCACAGACGGCGCCAATTGTAGGGACTCAACTTGTAATAGACCCTAAACAATAAAATTTGTAGAGTGTGGGTAGAAGGGCTAGGCACCAGCAAAGCATGCAATGAATGACATGAAATTCATAGGAATAATAGTAAAGGAATTTGACTAAGTGTTTTTGAGAATAATCACCATGACTTTGGTTAAGTGTTTGTGAGGATCTTTATAATGATTTTGGCTAAGTGTTTGTGAAGCATGATCATCCTCGGCTCGGTCCGAGGGTATCTTCCTTTAGAACTGACAAACACAATGGTTGTTCTCGGACGCCCTTCAAGATCCCCCCCCTCTCTTGGGGGTTCTATTTGTTATATATTCTCGTTTAGTTAATCATCTGCTGTCCACTTGTCGGTTATTCGAACTCTGTGTCTAAGGGTTTGTCCCATCATCTGCCTTTGTAGACTTTCTGTTAGTTCCCAGCCGCCTTTGCAGACTCTCTATTAGTTGAAGTGACCAAGGCATCTGGGTTTGCTGGTCACTTCACCATTAAAGCGGCCAGAGTGTTGGCGGCGTACGTTTAATGGGTGAGTGACAGCTTCCCACCATAAATGTCGATTTGCCGAGGACGTGAGTATCCTCGGCGAGGTCGCCTGATGATTTGGGCTTCGTATGCCTATCCTCAGGCTCTGCTTCTCCTCGGCGCGGACCTTGGGCCCGATATGAAATGGGCCGGGGTTGTTAGATATTTGAGGCCCCATATTTATCAAGTACCAAAAGACTTGTAATGATAAATCTCTCCACAACTCGTTGAAAAAAGAACAAGAAAAAGCAAAATTCATACTGAATTTTTAAAAAATATATTCTTTAATTAAAACAATTAATTTAAAAATTAGAGAATAAGAAATAAAGAAAAGTTCATTCTTTATTTCAAACCATACCAAAATGGAAAAAAATTTCTCCTCCTTTGAGGTTTGAAATAAATAACACTCCACCCCTTCTATTAATATTAGTAACAATATATTCCAAATATTTTTTTTTAAAATTATCTTCACCAAGGTTTAATCATGGTTAATAAATAAATAAATAAATTGATAATTTTAGAATAGAAATGCAAAGCTTATCAAGCATCAAAACACTTACAACAACAAATCTCTTCACAACTTGTAGAAAAAAGAAAAAAGAAAAAAAAACAAATTCATACTAAATTTTTTTTAAAATTCTCTTTAATTAAAACAAATAATTTTATAATTAGAGAATAAGAAATAAAGAAAAGTTAATTCTTTATTTCAAACCATAACTAAAGGGAAAAAACACTTCGTCCCTTGAGTTTTGAAATAAATAACACTCCACCCATTCGGCTTTAGTGACAATATATTCCATTTAAAAAAAAAAATTTATCTTCACCAAATTTTAATCATGGTTAGTAAAAAAAAAATTTTGATAATGTTAGAATAGAAATGCAAAATTCATCAAGCACGAAAAGACTTACAACAATAAATCTCTCCACAGCTCATTGAAAAAGGGAAAAAAAAAAAAGCAAAATTCATATGGAGGTTTTTAAAAAAAAAAAAAAATCTTTAATTAAAACACTTAACTTTAGACTTAGAGAATAAGAAATAATGAAAAGTTAATTCTTTATTCTTTTTAAAACCATTCTCACTCTTATTCACTTTCAAGTGCTTATTGGTCTTACTACTTATCAAAAAAAAAAAAAAAAAAAGTGCTTATTGGTCTTACTAAGTTACTAGAACTCTCACTTTGAACATTGTTCACATTCACCTCAAAGTCGGAGTTAGTATAATTCCTAACTTGAATTTCCTCTTCAATCTAAAGATGTTGTCCAAATTCCTTTAAAGTGAGATCTTCTGACATATTCGGAAGCTTCTTTCTATAATTATTCAAACTTGGTTGGAGTTTTGCAATAATTGCACTCACTTGGAATGATTCAGGAATATTAATTGATAAATAAAAATAATTTATTAACCATAATCTGCAACTTATGCACATGATCCAAAACTAAGATATTATCATTCATCTTAAAATTAAAGTACTTTTGAATAATAAATTTTTTTGTATCTATCTTCTCAGTTTGTACTTTGCTTTTAAAGCATTCCAAATCTCCTTCGGTGATTTCATTGGTGTGAAGAGATCATAAAGACAATATGAAAAAGTGTTAAAAATGTGTCCTCTACTAATAAGTTTGGCTTCCTCTCATTTCTTTCTTTGTGTATCTCGTCACTCTTGACTTATATTATAAGAGGATTATTACTTAATTTATTTGTTTATTATACTTACACAAAAAAAAAAAAAAAAAAAAGAATTTAAACATTTAATAACAAATTGAAGGGGCCAAGTTTTATTTTCCCAATGAGCTACTTGTAAGTATAGTTACATCATATGGTAAAATAGATATTTTGCAAAATGTTTGGGGGGGCCTTGGCCACCTCTAGTAGATGTTGTTGGGTACAGCTATACTAGATGTTGCTTTTTATTAACATTATGGTTTACAAGTGGTCTAAGGTTTGAAATGCTCAGCTTCTACGCACTGATTATAATGCCTTTTCAGGTTGTTAACCGGCTTCACAAGGACTATGTGCATGACACTCTGTTGAACGATGGGGTGCGGTATTACAATATATGGATACATGACAAAATTCGTCACGAGATCAATCAGTTCTGCAGCTCTCATTCTCTTCAGCAAGTTTACATTGATGTTTTCGATTAGGTGTGTGTTGGGGATAATACATAAAGTAATAAAAAAAGAACAAAGTGAACATAAAAGACAAACAGAAAATTAGATAACTTGGAGGTACAAAATTATTATCTTTAGACAATATTTGCCCTCACACTATTGTTGCTAAAGAGTTATTACAAATTTGTTCCCAGGATACAACCAAATTTAATGGGTTCTACAAATAGTAATTTTTGGAGAATACTTATCGGATTTCTTATATTTCTTAGAAATTGATTTTTGGAAGAGAAAAGAATTGGTTATGAAGTGAATATGAACCACTATTTATATCCATAGGATTATAACCCATCAAAAGGCACCAATGGAAAGTTAAAATGTTTCATAACATCGTCCATAAGGCTTAAAACATTTTCAAACGTTTAGAACAGCTGCCAAAATACTCTGCAGAAATTCAGTTTTTACGAGTTTCGATCGATTGAAACAAATCAAACATCAATTGAAGGTTCTTTTTGAATGATCGAACAAGACTCAAACATCAATTGAGAGAGGCAGAAGCTCCAGATCAAATCCCTTGATTACTTTTATCAATTGAGCAAATCCTCAACTAATTGAAAAACCTGAATTTAGAATTTTCACTTTATCATTTAACACAAATGAATACTCTCCAAACTTATATATTATTATTACAACCTATCTATGCATATACCTATATATGCAACAATTTCCCACTAGGTTGTAATAATATATGTGTCACTTGATTGACATTCTATCATGCATAAAAGAAGGTGTCTTTCAAATTAAACCTCCGTTTATTGTAATTGTCTCAAGACTTCAACAGAGTTTATGGTGGCTTGGTGCTTACACCAAAAATCTTATGTGTTGAAATAGGAAACAACACACACATGAGAGTATCCACAACACATTTAGAAATTCACTGTTCTTAACACTATTATGGCCTTGTGCTCAATACAAGTGTTTCGCTGGATTCTTTTTTATTTTATTTGATGTTGTATTTTTATATTTTTTTGTATTTTTGGAGGAGAGAGACATAAAAGTAGAGCAAAATTACATACTTAGCATTGTTTTTAAGAGAGATGAGTTAAAAGACTCTAATTAAGCTAACCACACATGTGGGTAAAGTGTTAAATTTTAAACCACAAGCAATTTAAATTTCGGCCAAACTACAAGTGAATAAGTTGTAATTTACCATTATTTTTATTTCATGTTATATTGACAAAGCATGTAAATCTCACAAATTGCCGAAAAGACGAAAGATGCTCTCCAAGGTGACTGCACACGTTATGCTCCAGGTATTGAAATCATGAGTGTTCGCGTTACAAAGCCAATCATCCCGGAAAGAATAAGATGCAATTTTGAACAGATGGAAGAGGAACGCACTAAGGTTCAGTTTCTTCTTTCTGAATACGAGAGAATGTCCTTTTACTCTCACCCAAAAAAAAAAAAAGAATGTCCTTTTACCTTTTTTAAAAAATTTTCCACTGTTAGTTAAGCAAAGCAAATAGACACACACGCAAATATGATTCTAGATATGCCGATTCTTTACAAATTAAATGTGTTTTTAATGTCCTTCAAAGTTTAAACCAGTTAGCCTTGGTTCAACGAGCACTAACATCACAAGCTTTTTTCCTTATACCCAATTGCTGCACATGCATGTGTTTGCACCCAAAACCAGTCACTGACAAACATATTCGATAATTTATTATGTAAAAAGCCTCAGAAATTAATAGAGTGCATCATTCTATGTTTTATGTTGATGTTACTTTGTTAGGTCGTAATTGCTATTGAGAAACTGAAAGTGGTTGAGAAAGAGGTAGAAATAAATATAAAAAAGGCTATCAGTGAAGCTGAGAAGAGTGCAAATGTGAGCAAAATGCTTATGAAGCAGCAAGAAATTGAGAACCAGATGTACATGGCTGGGAAAAAAGTTTAGCTAAAACAGATTTCTACCGGTGAATGTTCCGTTCACTTTTCAGTTTAAAAGACATGAATATGGTACCTTAGAAATAACTAATGTTATAGCTCTCTCTACGTTTTTAGTTTATTGAAGGAAGCTAAAGCAAACGAAGCTTACACCGCAATTTCTTGAGCTTAAATTCATCGAGTCCATAGCGGCAGATAACAAAATTTCATTCGCAGAAAAGGTTTTCACTTTCTCTCTTGTGCGTATATGTCTGTCTGTGTGTGCGCAAGCTGCTTGGGTACTTCCCGTTCCTGCAACAGCTGAATGTCTAATGTGCAGTGGATCCACAACACCACTCACAACTTGTCCATAGGACAAGTTGTGGCAAAATTGTGCCCTAATATTACTGTGCAACTTACGTCAAGATGACAAATATTTTATGCTAGAATATCCATAAAGGTGTTGCTAGGCTGGCATTTGAGAAAATTATTAGATAGTCTAGGAGCAATGCTCCCTCTCCAGAGTATGTAATAATTTCCCATTTGATTGAATAATGTACTCTACCGTCTACTGTCTACACCAATTAATCCAAGTTGCTTACAAGTCATGACTCAATAAAAAAAAAAAAAAAAAACATGTTCTAATTAGTTAAAATCTCTTGTCATTAAATAAAATATTTGATATTCGAATCTTGTCTACCTAAAAAAGAAAAACAATTATCGTTAACCATGATCATAAAATATCCTCTATTTTTAGGGGATGAGTTGCACACCTTGGCTAGTGGGACTAATAGTTTTTTTTTTTTTATAGAGAGGGTGCATGTGACAAGTCTTTTTTATTTTTAATTTAGTAATAATGTAAATTACACCTTAAAATCAGGTTGTTTGGTATGCTTAGATTAAAGCAGCTTCATGTTTGTTACTTTTTATTAAAAAAAATTTGCTAAAAATACTGTAAATAAAAGTCAATAACAATATATGAAATAAAGTGATTGCTTTTTTTTTTTTTTTTTAACCATAAATGTGGACCCGCAAATAGTGATATTATGAATTATCCTAAGGACAAAATAATATTTTACTGTTGCAAAGCTAAATGCACATGAGACGCATCAATCAGAAATAGTCCCTGTGAAAAAAAGCCAAACGCACGAATTGCCAACAGTAAACACTGAGAGGCCTCTTAAGAAGATTTGTGTCCAAGTTTGTTTGTTTGTTTGTTTTTTTTTTTTAAATATCTCTTTACCTATTGATTGTTTAATGACATATATATATATATATATATATATATATATATATATATATATAATATCTCTTTACCTATTGATCGTTTAATGATATATTATGTATCTGATGCATGTAACCACATTTCTCAATGAATCGGCTTGTGGGGTCCATCCCATGTGGGCCGATGATTTTATGAGGTAATTATTAAGTATTTTTTAAGTACAGTGATGTGATGCTTTCTTTTCTTATATTCATGATGGATTTCACTAATTAAATTAATAGTAGAATCTATTATAAATGTGAGAAGATAAAGTATCACAACTTGTATCATTTTCCAATTATATGTATCAGATAGATAGTATCATATTTCCATGCTTACTAGTCGTGTAAGTTAGCATACTCATAGTAATTTTTGTGATAACTTAGATATTATGCTAATAATAATTCCAAAGGTGTAAGTTTTTCCACAACTTGTTAATATGGTAAAGTTGTAATCAAAATAATGTTACTTTTACATGCATCTATCACTAACATTACTATACTGGGGGAGAGGGAAGTAGTTGTTTGAATCACTAATAAAGGCATCACAAAAGATGTTATTATCACTAAACTTTCATTTGAATCCCAACTAAGGTTTTCAGACCCAAACCGTTCATTGAACCGTAAAAGGGAAAGGTTCAAGGTTTTTGAAGTCGAACCGAGGTCGAACCGAAGTCGAATAGTGATGACATCATAATTAATTTAATAATTATTTAAAATATGAATTAATATATTAAATTAATATAAGTAGAAAAATAAACTAAAATAGTCTAAATAAATATAAAGATCTAATTTTCAAATGTCTTTTTTATATCACAACTTTCATAAGGCAAATAAAAAATATGAAATCTTAAGCAAACATAAATATTGTTTGATAAAACTCAATATTTTACTTTTTTTAATCTTTTTATAAGAGTTTATGTCTAAATTATTTCAAGTTATGCTCAAGCCCATTAGACCATCCAATCAATTGTTTTATGCCCAAGCCCATTTGAATATTCAACTCTTTATGAAAATTTTTAAAATAAAAAAAATAAACAAAAGCTAGAAGAGTGGCCGGATAAAGAATTAAAGCTTTACAAAATTGATTAAATAAGGAGCCCAACGAAATTTTAAAAAGAGTGGTTGACAGAAAGCAAGCTGTCGATCATCTTCAAAACCTATTCAAGCCTACATACTTTACTTGACTATATTTATGGTATGTGGTTGTAAAGATTCTAACACTCTCAACTCTCACCATTCAATTTTCCACTATCCTTTGTCATTTCCAATGTAGTCACATGCTTGGGTTCATAAAACTAAAAATCAGTACAAAAGAAAGCACCGACTCTTGTAGTATCTCAATGGCTTGAATACTTATAACAAGTACAAAAGAAAGCCCAAAAAAAAAAAAAAAAGCAAAAGAGAAGTTAGCATCTGCAGGTGAGGACGAAACAAAGAAGAAGAGTAAGATGCTTGGGTTAGTCATCTGGAAGTTAGTCACATGCTTGGGTTCACATGATGAAGGCTGCTTGCTGTGAGGGTTGATTTCTTCATTTTTGCTTTTTTCCTTCTTCTTCGTTGTCTTCTTCTTCCTCTGCTTCTTCTTCTTCTTCTTTGTTTTTTTATTTTTATTTTTCTCCCTTTCATTTGGTTCTAGATCTGAAAAAAACCCAAAGAACTGCTGAAGTATTGGCCAAAACTTTGCCGAAAAAAGGGAACCGTCCGAACCTCAAAAACCGGTCACAATTCTCAGAACCGTACGGTCCTACCACAGTTCGCACGGGTCCCTGCTTTTTTCCCATAGAACGGTTTTTGAAGCTAAAAAAATCACAAAACTGAGAGGTTCACGGTTTTTTCGGTCAGACCATACAGTCCGGTTCGAGTTTCAAAACCTTGGCCAACATGTTATTTTTGTTGAGGATTTCATTTAATAGCAATACCTTATTCTTGAGAAAACATTAGGTCAGGCTGTGGCGTAAAACACTAGTTTTACGCCATCCAATAGCCTTCTGCCACGTCACCCATCACTTAAAAACAGAACGATTAAAAAAAAAAAAAAATCACACTGTGTTCCCACAAATCTCACAACCCCTCTCTTTGCTTTCCTCTCTCTCTCTCTCTCTCTCTCTCTCTCTCTCTCTCTCTCTCTCTCTCTCTCTCTCTCTCTCTCTCTCTCTCTGTGTGCAAGCCATCCATGGTGTCTGATCTGGAGATTAAGGCCAAGGAAGCCTACATCGACGACCACTTTGAGCTCGCAGCCGAGCTCTACTCCCAGGCCATCGAGCAAAACCTTGAAAGCGCTAAGCTCTTCGCTGAACGCACCCAAGCCAACATCAAACTCAACTGCTTCACTGGTTTTTTAGCCTTCCTTTCCTACCCTTTTTGAGTTTTTCTCTTTCTTTTCTCTTTTGGGTATTGAAAAATATTGTGGGTCTTTATTGATTTCATTGTCTCCTTTTTTCTTTTTTTTTGGGTGATGAGAAAACATGAGGAAAAGAAAATTGAAGATGTGGGTGGAAAATAAGTGAAGAATTTTAAGTCTGTTGTGTTGAATTGTTGTGTTTTTTTAGTATTATTTGTTGTTGTTGTTGTTGTTACTATTGTTGGGTTTTACCCCATCCTCTTAAGTAAAACTAGAAAGAGATGGGGTTTTCTTCTTCTTCTTCTTTTTCTTTTTCTTGGCAACCAAACATACTTTAGAGTGTTTCGTGGTTAGGGCAGAGGACACAGCGTGGTGAAGCAGAGGAAAACGGTGTTTCGTGGTCAGGGTAGAGGACACGGCGTGGTGAAGCAGAGGAAAACGGCGAGAACTTTTTTTTTTTTTTTGGAAATCATTTTGTTTCTCTTCTCTGTCAAGGATTTAAGTGATGGGTGACGTGGCGAAGGACTATTGGATGGCTGGTTTTACGCCACCGCCTGACCTAATGTTTTCTCCTTATTTTTATATACTATTCACAATTTGTCATATTAGTAAGTTGCAACAATAACAATATCACTTTTATACTTAAGCCTAAACCCTTGTTGAGATAGACCCGTAGATGCAACCAACAATCAAAACACATGCATTATTGATCTGAGTATTCAACCACTGACACTCAAATGGTCATCCCATCCATGTTTATGTTCTTATGTATTATCGGTAATTTTTTTTTCTATAATGTAGATCATTTAATAGGCTAAGAATCTCCTATATGATAGACAATTGAGTGGAAAATGAATGAGTTTACTGATGATACAACCTATAGACTAATGTCCTTGTAGTACAATAGATGCTAAAAATACAAAAGAATAATAATAATGTTTTTTTTTTTTTTTTACTATTTACAATACTTGTTTGGCATTTGTTGATTAGTCAGCCCTCCAGGTACAACTGTTCCTTTACTGTTTATAAAGGGGTCAAATACTTATTTAAACTAGAAAAATAAGGGTATCATCTCAATTTGATATTATTTACCATCAAATATACCAAATTTGCAATAGTAAGAGAGAAATTGTGCAATTTTGTGTGAACTAATTTTATTGTAGATGTTATTTTTCTTTCCCCAAATAATTGAGTTGTTTTATTTTTATTTTATTTTTTTTAAGGGAATGATAATGGGTCAGATTTGGGAAGAAATCAAGTTCTTCCATCTCAAATCCTTTAACTATTTTACTTACAAAACCCTATTAAATTCTAGGAATTGCATCATTAACTCATCCCATTTATATTTAAAAATGCCAAACCAAGGCTTGCCTATTCCTCTTAGAAATTAAATTCTGTAAGGACGTGATGTGTAAAACCTATGTTTTACCTCTCTAATCCTCACATGCTACATCATCTTATTACATATTTAAAAATAAGCATAATTACACCCAATCAATTGTAATAATCATATATAAATCCAATCAAATTGGGAATTTATTGAGATGTTATTAGGTGTGATAAAATGTATTAAAAGTAAAATGTTAATGTGGCAATCATTATTAGATGGTGTAAAACATAAATTTTCCACCCTATCCTTACTAAATTCAAGTCTAATCTTATCATGTGTTTGTTCAAATGTCTATTGAATCTTGTTAAAGGAATTGGAGGGGCTCAGATTGAGTAAGCCCATAGTTGGGGCTTAGGCCTTTTTTCCTAAGTTTGGGCTCCTGGACTATATAATCAAGAGGGACAACTCTAGGCATACCAAAAACCTTGAATTCAAGGCATAATTTACGTAAAAAAAAGGACTCTTTCTTAAAAAAAAGCCAGTCATTCCCTTTGGCCAAATTACACAGTCCTCTCTCCCTAAAAAACCAATGGGTTACTTTGAAGATTTCCCCACATAAAATTTCACTGATTTTAGTCATTTTACCATTTGAGAGCATCTTCGGCCAACCAAGGCACGTTGAGGAATTTTCCTTTGTTTTGTAAAGTACACTATAAAGTTAGGTCAAGGGGATCTTATTCGTTTAACCCAGGCTGTCTCTTTTTGGGGCTTTGTTTGTTATTCCTACTTTCTCCTATAGGACAAAAGCAATGAGTAAGGATCGGGTTCGATGTCCAGTTATACATGTTCTGAATGAATCTAGTGCAACTGGACACTGAACCTAAGTCAAGTCCTAAAGTAATTGCAAAGCTCTATTATTTTCCTTTCTCTAATAGAATTTTAACCCAAGAAAAAAAAAGCTAAACGGAGTAAAATAATTGCTTCTTTTATTTGTAAGGTGATGATCAAGACTATTGACAACTTTTTTTTTCTTTTGTTTTTTCCTAAATAACTTTAACAACTATTTGTTGTCCCATGTTGTCTACTTTTTCTTCAACTTATTCAGCACTCTTCCTTTCTTCATCATTTTCCACTTCTCATCTCAAGTGATTCTTTTTGCTTTTTCCTTCTTTTTTCGAATATAGTAAGCTATTTAGTTGTTTGATTTTTTAATAGAAAAAATTCTAGTACTTTAATGTTTAGTGATAAAGGATGTAGGGGTGCAGAGACAACTGGTTATATGAATCTAAAATTTTATAATCTTACATGATCTATTTATTTCTCTTTGTTTTTAAAAATATTTTATTAATTTTTTTAGTAAAGTTTGTGGCATATTTTTGTGTTAGAATCATGCGCATTCTCTTATATATATATATAAAACTTTTGAATTACAAATTAATTAATTGTCAATCACAGCTAGTTAAACCAAAAAAAAGAAAACTATGACTATTCAGCAAAAAAGAAAAGGAAAACAATGACTTGTATACGGGCCTATTTGATTCGAAATCAACAAACATATATGACTCATAACACATGGAATGATTGGATAAAGCTTACACGACACACTGAGTGAGCTGAATCATGAATGGGTCAACTCCCCGTTATTAATACTTTAATTGAATAGTTCCCTCCTTTCTTTACAAGTATGAGGATGAAACTATCCAAATTTCAATGTAATGTATCGGCTGAATCCCAGAAGAAACTGTACCTCGGACCTACCAAATATGGAAGAATTTGTATAGGCCATATTGGGTCATTGCACAGTTTAAAGAAAATAAATTTTTTTTAAAAAAAAGAAAAGAAAAAGAAAAATGGGTCCTTTCTTTTTATGTACATGCTGAGTCCTACGTGCTACGATAATGTATAATATGACCATTGGATTTTGTCTAAGAGAATCGCATGCACTTATTAAAATCTTCAGACTAGTTATAATAGTATTATATGTTGCAGCTGTCCTTTGGGCTTACACTAGGGTTACGGCCTTTTGGGATTGTGATCATGTGATATGTCGTTTGAATTATTCTTTAAAAAAGTTTATGGACAAAGTTTGGATGCAAACTTAATTATAACCAATGACTATAATTCTACCAAAAATATATTTATTGAATATAAATTTTGACAAATTCATAATTAAATAATATTTTCTTCTTATATTAATTATGGTTGCAAAATTTCTAAAAGATCAAAAATCAATAACTTGTTATCAATCAAATGTTTAAATTTCAAATTTTTGTAGTTTAAATTTATGCTTAAAAAATAAGTTTGTTGGTCGAATAGTAATTAGTACATCTAATTGACATGAAATTTGACATGTATATTATACATTCCAAATGTTAGATTTTTAAAATATATAATCATGTTAATATTTTTAGTGGGAGTTGTAGTCTACAACTAAGTTTGTACTATAATATTATATGTTATAGTTGTCCTTTGAGCTTACACTAGGGTTGTGGGAGCGCGATCGCTTGCTTTGTCATTTGAATTATTCTTTAAAAAAAATTATAGACAAAGTTTGGATACAAACTTGATTATCGCCAATAAATATAATTCTACTAAAAATATTTTTATTGGATATGAATTTTGACAAATTCATAATTAGATAACATTTTCTTCTTACATTAATCATGGTTGCAAAATTTCTAAAAGATCAAAGATTAATAACTATGTTATCAATCAAATGTTTAAATTTCAAATTTTTGTAGTCTAAATTTATGCTTAAAAAATAAGTTTATGGATCGAATAGTAAATAGCATCTAATTGACATAAAATTTGACATGTGTGTTAAGAATATATATACAATCCAAATGTTAGATTTTTAAAATATATTGTCATGTTAATATTTTTAGTGGGGGTTGTAGTCACTAGTTACAATTAATTTTGTATCTAAACTTTGTTTAAAATTATTTTCTTAATTATTTGTATACAAATTTTTAAACCTCATTTTCTCCTAGTTATAATTATATTCTTACCCATTTTTAATAAATTAAACAAATTAACAAAAAAATCAATCCAAACAGACACGTAGAGATCTCCCTTCATATATTGGCCCTTAATTGTTTATATTTTTATTATAATAAAACATTATACACGAGGATTCCATCGTGTTATTTGTCCTTGCACAAAAGGTTAGGGATAAATGTTGTCATGTAGTGATTAGTGAAGTTGAGTCATGAATGCAGCAAGCAAAACAGGTATTTTTAATTATCTATTCGTTGAAGCAATAATTAAATGTTTTGAAAAGAAATTATTAATCATGAAATGGAGTTTGGGTGAAAGAAAAGTGAGGACGTTGACTGACTTGTGTGCATGAGAGTCCACTTTGAAGTAATTGCCTGTACATTTTCCTCCGACAGAACGAAGAAAAAAAGAAGAAGAAGACATTTGATTAATGAAATATATAATTATTAGCCTTTGATCTTCTGAAATTTTGCCACCATTAAGGATATTAAAAAAAATGTAATCCAATGATGAATTTATCAAAATTCTTATCTAGTAAATTCATATCGAGTGAAATTGTAGCCAAATTTTGTCCAATTGAAATGGCATTTGTGTTATCAATCATCAAACAAAATTTCCCATTACCAAACAGCCAGCAAGAAGGCAATTAGTATGGTTGCAAGGTCAATATCATTTGGAAAATTTGAGAAAACGTTAAGAACTTAACTTTTAGTTTCAGAAATGACATTTTCTCCTTATAATTTGTGGTCCATAAACACGGTTTAAATATCTATGTAATTTCATAAAAATAATCTACGTAATCCTTTTTTTTAAGAAATATATAGAATCTTAATAGTTCATCTATTATTATAAAAATATTAAATAAAGCAATACTTTATATTAATATTTAAGATTAGATGTATATGGTGGATATAAAAATTTGTGTATCATCATATATTTCAATAAAATACGGCTACTTTTCAAAGTAATTTATCATGTAAATAAAGATTATCAAAGGATTAGACGATAAATAAAACAAGAATTAAACATAAATATAAAAAAGTATTTTTTTTAGTACTACTATTATTTTTGAAAATAGAATATAAGTCCATAATATTTTCTCTACCTTCATGGAAGACAGTTGTAATAACTTATTCATTTTCTACCATTGTGTCATTGTGTTAACACAAAAAATAATTAGGTACTAAAAGAGGTTTATATATTAATATTAGCAAAAAAATAATTATCTTATCCATTAAATATATGCATTCTTACTTGTAAAAACCTACCCAGACGTTGTGAGAGAAATAACCACATAAGTTTAAAAATGAAGACACATTTGTTACACACACACATATATATTAATATATGAGAGATTGGTATCTCGTCCATTATATTTTGTTTCAAAAAAAAAAAAAAATGTAGCCTCAGTCTCTTTCAATCAACGAGACATTCTTAATAGTTAATACCCTATGAACTGATAATGTAATATATTGAATTTAAATTCTGCAACCTCCAAGTACACGTTACGCCTGACCAATAAACTCATCACCCAGATAGTCGCATGTGATGTGTGTATATGAGATAATCCATGATGACTCATAAGTCTCAAATTAGTTGATATTCCATCATGAGACCACATGGAAGTTGCTTTGCTTGTACATTTTCTCTCCAAAAATAAAAGAAAAAAAAAAAAAAAAAAAAAAAAGAGCAATAGAAAAATTCATTCCTCATACATCATGCCAAACCTCCCCAAGTGAAATAAGAGTTATAAACATCAAATTTTTAAATTTTTAAAAAATAGAAGATCTTCTAAAAATGTTATGGAAGTATGTATATTCGACTTATGTAGTTCAATTTAATTAATTTTCAATTACTGGTTAAACCAAAGGAAACTATGACATTTTACGTGGAATGATCAGATCAAGCTTATACAACAAACTTAGCAAGGCGAATGGGTCAAGTCCCCATTATTTAGTAATAGTTCCCCCTTTAATTTCTTGACAAGTATGAGGATGGAACACAAGAATTAATAGACCCAATATAGTCTCCATTCCAACATTATCCAAATTCAATGTTCTGTGGATTGCTGAGAAATTGCCCCTTGGACCTACCAAAAATCAATGGATGAAGTTGTATAGTTGGAGCTACCAAAAATGGAAGTAATTGTGTCTAGTCATTGGTCATTGCACTTTAATTTTTTTAAAAAAATTTAATGAATGTGTTGTTACATTCTCAAAAAAATAATAAAAAAAAAAACCCTCCTTTTTAATATTCAGGCTAAGTTCTACTACAATTGTGTGTGTATATATATATATATCAATTGGATATTAACTAAGAGAATATATATATATCAATTGGATATTAACTAAGAGATTCCTATGCTCTTATAATCATCAAATTAGTTATAATATCATATGTTGCAGCTCTCTTTTGAGCTTACACTGCCACTGGCATGTTAGTCTAAGGGGGGCTGCATTGTAGACTAGTGATTTTTAACCATTTCAAAAATAAATAAAATTATGGATTGCAGTGATTTTTAACCATGTCAAAAAATAAATAAAATTATGGATCCGTGAGTTTGAAATATTTTTCTTTTTAATTATCTTATTTACTTATATATAATTTTAAAACCATAATTTATCTTCTTAGTACGATTGTATTGTTTCTCACTTTTAATAAATTAAGAATTTAATAAAATAAAAGAAATCAATCCAAACACACACACACACGTATTATGGAGCAATAATCAATTCTATTTTGTTACACTTTTATTGAAACACATATTTTTTACACTTTTATTGTATTATTGCACACACACAGATATCCCTTCGTAACTTTGCCCTTAATCATTTATATTTATATTATAATAGAAAATTGTACATGAAGATTCCATCATGTTATTTTCCTTTTTACAAAGAGTAAAAGGGTTTACCTTAAAAAAAAAAACAAAAAGTAAAAGGATCTTTTTAATTATATATCTGTTGGAGCAATAATAAAATGTTTTGAAAAGGGATAATTAATTCATGAGATGGAGTGTGGGTGAAAGAAAAGTGGGAAAGATGATCTTTCATTTGTTTTTGAATTGACTGACTTCATTTAATGATAAAAAAAAATTGATAATTAGCAAATCTAAAAATAAATATAGTGTTATGTTTTGATAATAGAATAAATTTTAAATTACATAACTATCAAACAAAGACATCTAAGCTTCAAATGCCCCATCTTCCAACTGTCAAATTAATATATTTTTTTAAAATTTGTATAATAGAATATATCATCTCAAGGGAAAGGAGAGAATAGATAATGAAATTGATCATTTCAAGTTGTTGGGACCTTGGGGGTGAGGAGGGGAGAAAAAAAAAATTCAAGAAGACAATGATAATGATGTGCAAATGAAGCATGAAACTAAATTAGTTCACGTTAACAGGTGGTCTAAGAAATCAGATTAAATAATATTACATATTCAACTATGAGTTTTTTTTTTTTTTTTTTGAGAAGGAGTTCAATTATGAGTTAAAATGGACATATTTTAAAAGAGAAAAAATATATATATAACGTTTCAATAATTTATTGATTTTTATGCTGTTATGCAAAATTCAAAGCGGTTTTATATAATTTTCTTGATATTTGTACAGCAAACCCTTAAGTGGAAGTAAGCTATATTTTACTTAAAATTAACAAAAAGGCATTAAAAAAGTTCAGAAAGATATAATGCTGTAAAGTTTGAAGTTTCAATAAAAATATGCAATTTTCTTTTAAACTCTTTGGGTGGAAGTAAGGGCTAACTGTCCAATTATTCCAAAGTCTTTGATTATATAGCTGAAAATGGCTCCAATGTTTCTAAGTCTTTAACAATGATTCCTTGAATTGAAATGAACAATGGAGTCAATAGAAAACTGCTGGAAAGTAATTTACATAGGAATTTATTTCCCAATTGCCGGCTTGCAACATTAATCTCTCCATTATTTTCTCAAATGCTTTCTTCTTCTTTTTTTCGCTGAATAGAACTGGATGGGGAGGGCGACTTGAGTTTTTTCTGAATGCTTTCATCATCCTCGCAATCAAGAAAAAATGTATTTGACTCTTTGCAATAAAAATTAATACATTTCATGGCAAATAAGTTTGATATTAATTAGCAGTATTATTATCCACACACACACACAAAAAAAAAAAAAAAAAGGTTGGTTTAACAGTGAAATTGGGATAGCACTTGCCTTATCATTCATCACACGAAATTTCCATTATCAAACAGCCAGCAAGAAAGGTACTTAGTATGGTTGTAACTTGTAATGTCATTTACCAAAAAAAAAGAGAAGTATGGTTGAAATATCAAAATCATTTGCAGATTGGACAAAAAGTTAGGAATTTCATTTTTATTTTCAGTAATGCCATTTTACCCTTAAAATTTGTGATTCATAAACACAGTGTAACATATTTATATTTTATACAATCTTTATTCTTAAAAGTTTATCTATTATTCACTGCAAAGAAAAGAAAAAGAAAATTTTATTTGTTATTACAAAAGATATTAAATAAGGTAATTCCCTATATTAATGATTAAGATTGAATAAATTTTTTACATACACAAAAAATAAAATAAATTTTGTGTCCCATATATTTTAACAAAATACTAGAATTTTCAAATAAAATTCTGATGTAAACTAAGGTAATCAAAGGATAAATAGAATATAATCCCATAATTATGAACCAATACTTACGCTCCATTTTAATGTTTTCTAGAATAAGTCATTTTTCCTAAAATTATTTTTTTGGAATGCTATCTTATTTTCTTATATTTAGTAGTGGTCTCAAAATGAGATAAAGTTATTATCAATAGTTTTCATATTGCCTCTTAATTTCCTTTATTTAGTTTGATATGAAAAATAATCTCTAAAATATAAGAAATATTTTAATAGAATTTTTTGTTGACTAAAAAAAGTTTTTCTTTGAATTATTTTTTTTTAATACTACCAAACACTAGAAAACACAAAAAATTATCTTCACAATAGGTTTCCATCTAAACAAACAGATTAGGTCAATCTAATCCTAGCTAAAAAGATTGTAGGTTTGTACTTTTCAATTCATAGAGGAAGACTTCTTGTTACAACATCTTTCTTTCTTATTTTATTATTATTTTTTTTTTTTGGTATAATATAGTTAAAACCTCTGGGACTAATGCCAGCTAATTCAAATTTTTTTTTTCAAGGTTAGAATCATATGTTAGCATATGACATATGACGCAACATTGTACATAGAGGTTTATTATACATTTTTTTTCAACAAAATGGAAAATGTTAGGACCATAACTTTTGCTACAATTTGTTCATGTGGTAATTTGTTCATATTGCCTCTTAATTTCCTTTATTTAGTTTGATGTGAAAAATAATCTCTAAAATATAAGTAATATTTTAATAGAATTTTTTGTTGACTAAAATTTTTTTTTCTTTGAATTTTTTTTTTTAATACTACCAAACACAAGAAAACACAAAAAATTGTCTTCACAAGAGATTTCCATCTAAACAAACAGATTAGGTCAATCTAATCCTAGCTAAAAATATTGTAGGTTTGTACTTTTCAATTCATAGAGGAAGACTTCTTGTTACAACATCTTTCTTTCTTATTTTATTATTATTATTATTATTATTATTATTGGTATAATATAGTTAACACCTCTGGGACTAATGCCAGCTAAGTCAAATTTTTTTTAAATATTCCAATTTTTTTTTCAAGGTTAGAATCATATGTTAGAATATGACGTGTAAGTATGTGACGCAACATTGTACATAGAGGTTCTTTATACATTTTTCCTAAACAAAATGAAAAATGTTAGGACCACAACTTTTGCTACAATTTGTTCATGTGGTAAGTTGTGCGCGATGGAGTAAAATTGAAGGGTCCATGTGGATCCGCAATTTCACTACTTACAACTTGCCACATAAATAAGTTGTGACAAAGTTATGGTAAAAATTGTAATACTAACATTATTCAAACAGAATTCCTCCCCGCATTTTAGGCTAAATTATTAACCTAAAAAAAAAAAAATTGTTTAGACCCAAAAATGAAACTATAAAAATAAAAAAATAACCTATCAATACCAAAAAAAAATTCTATCACATTCTGTACACCAAAGAGAAAAGAAAACGAAACCTGCTTGACCGCATGGATTCAAATCAAATGAGACCCGTAACTCCACAGCCCCCTCAAGAAGGCGGCGATGGTTTCTCTGCTATTCTCAGTCTTCTTATCCTTCATCGCCATCTTCGCCATGATATTATATATCAAACTATCACTCTTAAGCCTTAACACAACAAATATTCGCCGCCACCGCTTTGACGTTCATCACCGTACCCTCACTAGTCACCAATCCATTACATTCTCTCTCTCATTGATTTAAATAGTGTTTGCTTTAGCATCTGATACCTCATATTTTCTGTTTTATCATCTTCTACGCCTTGATTTTCAGTTCTTAAAACTACGTTGATTTCGGCATTTTCTTTCTGCAATGCGCATTATCGTTTTGTGTGAATTGTGATCCTGTTTCAATATCGATTCAACATTCGGCAGTACTTTTAATAATAATAATAATATCTATAATAAATCAAAAATTAGTGGAGGACTTTGTGCTTTTTAGTCTGCTTTAATTTGTTTGGTCTCATTGGTCTATGTTTTACTATTTTTTTATTATTATATGAAAACTGTAACTTTATTTTAAAAAATAAATAAATTCAATACATTCTGAGCCAAAACGGATTCAATTATACTGGAATTTTTTTCTATTCATGTTACATAATTGTCAATGTTTTTCGCATATTAAGCCAAGATATGTACTGAGTGATTGCTCTGTCGTTTAACATGGGAAATAAGTATGCGTTTGAACTCTAATGGCTTGCTCCGTGTCCCTAAATGACATTTTCATTAAACACTTCATTGGTGTTGTGCCACCACCCTTAAAGCGTCAATAACAATCTACGAGTCACTCTCTACCACCAAACGTCTAATGCTGACGTCCTAAGCAAAACTTACCCCTTCCTATACGCCTTTGCTTCACCAAAGGGCCTAAATGGGCATACAGTTTCTTAAAGCAACCTCCGCCCTCCCTATGTAATCACGTAGAACAACTCCTATTTCAATAGGCTCGTGAGTGGTGAAAGTCGCCCTGTTTATGTTAAGCTTGAACTGAGGCTCAACTGGAAGTGACCAATGCACTACATCCTCGCCCGGATATTCTTAAGTTGGCGATACTTGTTTGATGTTAAATATGACTTATTAACGAAGTATGCTTTATGTTTTTTTTAGAAAGAGCATGCTTTATGCTTGTTTAATAATTGAATTGATACTTCATATTTATTTTTCTAAAATTCTCTACCTGTATCCATGTCGGACCAATAATTATTTTATGCATAGGATAAAGGGATCTATAATACTATGAGAGTGTAGATACGTATATTCAATTCATAAAATACCTTATTGTGTTGGATACATGTCAAACATGAAAATGCTAAGAAAACTCCTACATTGGTGTTAGGAGGAAAAATAATATAATTTTGTATTAAATTGTTTTATTTATTTATTTTAGACATGTTTTAAAATTTGTTGATAGTCGTTATTTATTTTGAAAACTAGAATTAAATATAAAATAAGTCTAGAATACACCTAGAGATATTAATTAAGTGTTGTATTCCTAGTATTATACGCATCGATTGTATTTTAATTTTTCAAGAATTGTGACCCAACCAACCCTCCTAATTTCCACCCTTACTTTTAATCAATGAGGCATTCTTAATACACTATTAAATATACTGAGTCTAAATTCTAAAAGTATCCACATTAGTGGATGCAAAGTCTTGCAAAATGCAAAAACCTTTCATTTTACACATTTTGACTAAAAAAACATCCACGTCAGTGGGTGTAAAATTGTGCATAAATGCACAAGTGCTACAGTAACCGTGCATATATGCACGGTTACTGTAGCACTTACATTTAATATTTTAGTAATTTTTTTCTCTCTCATTGTCTCTGCTTGCTTTCACTCTCACCTCACTCTCCCTTTTTCTCATTTGATCAACTCATCAAACCATTGCCGCCGATCAAATCATCAGACCAGCATGAAGCCTGATCAAATCGCCGATCGCCACTACCACGAAGCCTCTCTGATTGCCGATCGCCACTAATTTCTTGTTGTTTGATCAGTGAGTTTCGGGTTGGGTGGGTGATGATTTGGCTTTCGGATTGAGTGGGTTTCGAATTTAGTGGGTTTCAGCTTGAATGAGTTGGTTTTCCTTGATGATGCTGGTTGGGTGGGTGATGATGGTGGCTGGGTGTGGAGTGATCAAGTGATGATGATGATGATGGTTGGGTCTGTGAGAGAGAGGGGTAGTGATGATGATGGTGGTTCGGTCTGTGGTGGTTTGGTCTATGAGAGAGAGAGGTAGTGAGTGAGAAAATAATAAAAAATTGTAAAAGTATAGATATTTTATTGAATAAATGTGTATAATAGATAGACTGATGTTGATATTTTGTAAAAATAAGTATGTAAAATTAAAAAAAAAAAAAAAATTGTACAAAATAAATGAAAAATTTGCATCCATATCAATGGATGCTCTAAAACCTCCAAAAGTACATGACATATATGACGTATGCATGCATGAGAATATGAGATAATCAATGATGACACAAAAACGTCTTATTGGTTGATTTTCTGTCAAGAGTCCACGTGGAGGTTGCCTGTACATTTTCCCTCCCAAAAAAAATATGTGCTTGGTCATACATCACGTGAAAATAAAAGTTATAAATAAAAGCAACAAATTTCTTTGGCATTCTCCACGGCAGATAGAAAAACGAAAGTAGCGTGAGGCCTGACAGACTTGACTGACACAGGCCAATTGCCAATAATCAGCCACCATTATGGATTCAAATCAATCGAGACCTGTAACTCCACAGCCTCCTCAAGGTGGCCGTGGCGGCGGCGGTTTCAGTGCAATTCTCACAGTCTTCTTATCCTTCATCGCCATCTTTGCCATGGTACGTATTATATATCAAACTATATCAACTCTTAACACAATATATAAATATTCTACCGCCACCGCTTTTGTTCTTCATCGCCATCTTCATTATCGTCATCACATTCTTTCTCATTGATTTCAATAGCCTGCGTTTGCTTTAGCATCTGATCCCCCACATTTTCTGCATTATCGATTTGTTTTCTCCAGTAATGACATTCGGCAGTGTTTGGTTAAAATTCAATTCATTGTACTTTTAACAATAATATATATAATGAATCAAATTAGTGGAGGACTTTGTGCTTTTAGTCTGCTTTAATTAGTTTGGCCTCATTGGTCTATGTTTTTCTTGATTTGATGTTAAATATGACTTGTTAGCAAAGGTTGCTTTATGCTTGTTGTTTAATAATTTAATAATTGAACTGATTAGTCATCATTGTATACTTCTAAGCAAAGAAACACATATTCGTCTCTAACCGTGTTCGTGTCATACCAATAATTATTTTATGCATGAGATAAAGGGATTTACACACTGTGTGTGTGTAAATACATTTATTTGATTCATAAAATACCTTTTTGTGTTGGACACTTGTCAAATACGAACATGCCAATAAAAAAAAAAAACAATTCTGTATTAAAAAATTATTCTTATTTTAGATATGTTTTTAAAGATTTTGATACTTGTTATTTGTTTTGAAAACTAGAATTAAATATAGACTATGTCTAAAATATATGTAGAGATATTAATTAATTGTTGTATTCCCACGCATTATAATATTTCAAGAACTATTGTGTTGTTGTGTCCCATGTTATGTTAGAATCCATGCTTCTTAGCTTCTTAGATTAATTTCCATCTTAGTTTGAATAACAGTTATAGGGAAGTACGTCAAGAGTATTGTGTGATTGTAGAATACTTATTAAGTCAGGAAAAAAAATTATAAGATTGATATACTACTAGTTATGTTCTATTGTAGAATACCCAATAAAAAGATATTGAGCAGAATTGTAGCCTTAAGCTACAACCAAGTTTGTAATTATATAGGAATTTATTTTCCAATGGACAAAGTTTAACTGCAAAATTGGTTGTAGCCTAAGCTTACAACATTACTCAATATCTTTTTATTGGAGGTAAATTTTGACAAATCCACTATTAGATTACATCTTATTCTTATATCCTCTATACTTGCAAAATTTCTAGAAAATTAAAAATCAATAGCTATGTCATCAATAAATTTTTTAATTGCAAATTTTTGTAGTTTAAAATTATACATAAAATATAAGCTTATAAATCATATATTAAATAATATTCAATTGACACAAAATTTAATAAGTGTATTAAAAACAAAAAGAATATACAATTCAACGGATAGATTTTCCAAATATGTAGTAATGTTTATTTTATTGAGAAATGTTGTAATCTTAGGCTATAACCAATTTTATAACTAAACTTTGTCATTTTCCAATTGCAAACTTGCAAATTAGAGTGCCTTTGCCAAGCCTTTTTTTTTTTTTTTTTTTTTTTTTTTTTGTGTTTTGCCTTTTGTTTTGTCTTATTATTGTTTTTTTTTTTTTTTCAAATAATCTAACCTTAGCATTTTTACAATAAATTAGCTTTAAATTTTTGTTACACATTTAACATAAATATTACTAAAAATTAAAATTTTTAGTAGATATTATGTAAATAAACTGTTTCCAAACATATTCTTGGTCTCCCATATGTCTCCAAATTCTTTTCATGATTTCATCTTTAAAATCAAGAAAAAATTTGGTTTGATACCAAGTTCAGGAAGATTTTTCCAAAAAAAAAGTTTGGCAATAAGACTAATACATTTCATAGCAAATACCGTAAGTTCGTTTAGAGGTATTATCGATTGGGTAACCAAAAAAAAAAGAGTTTCGTTTGGCAGTGAAATTGGAAATAGTAAACGAAATTTCCCGTTATCAAATAGCCAGCAAGGAACTTTTTTTTTTTTTTTTGGGTAAATTACAAAATTGGTCCATATCTTTTACACCATATTTCAATTTGATCCTTAATCTTTTAATTGTGTCAATTTGATCCCTAAACTTTCAGTGTCTTGTCAATTTAGTCTCTGCTATACGTTATCTCTTAGATGAAAATTGTTGACGTGACAAACAACTTAAAAATAATAATAATATTTTTCCATGTCATCAAACAACTATACCGCCATGTCAATTTTTTATTTATTTAAAAAAACTAAAATAACTTAAACACTTTGAAACGTTTTTTGAAATGCTAAACCAAGCTGAAAGCCCTCTCGCAATTTGACTGAACCAAACCTCCATGGTTAAACCTTCAATACTTTGGTCTTCTCACCTGTCTCGTTGTCCCTGTTTTCGCTCACTTTATTCTCACCCTTTCCCTCTCTTCGCTCAAACTCAAGAAGGACTCAATTGGACCATCGTTGTTGCTACTACTCTATCACTCTGTTTCCTTTCTCATTCAAGTCCAATATAGAAATTGAATTCTACAATAAACCCAACGGTAATTTTCAAGGAAGTTACCTAACTATTGGAGGAATATCAAAGGTTAGCAGCAAGCCAACAACACTCATGGTCCTGTAACCTTCTATTTGTTTCATTCTCTGTTTTGTTATTATCCTAGACATGCCAAACCTAGGCTAGTTTTGTGTCTCCAAGACTTCTGTATACTCGTGATTCAATTTTAATAAAATTTCTATCATTTACTCAAAAAATCATTGTATCTTTTAAATCCAAGCTAGCTGAATTGAAAACAACTAGTAAATTCACATATTCAATTTAGAATATCATATTTAAAATATTCATATTATTGCGCACAATTATGATACAAACCCAAATCCCAAAACCAACAAGGAATTGTCAAGCAACCCAATACAACTGGAGTGCAATTGTATACCACATGCCAATTTTAAAATCCACAACAAAAACTAACCCAGTTACACAATCAACTACAAAACAAAAACCTATCTTGTTTGTTTGAGTTAACGCAAATTTTGATACAAGCCCAAAACTAACACGAACAAAAAATAAGAGCAAACAACGGTGGTTCCAGCTAAGTCCTTCCTGGGTTTGAGAGGTGAGAGGATCTGGCCGGATTAATCGATCTGGGTTTGAGCAGAGAAAGAGAGAGAGAGAGAGAGAGAGGGAGGGAATAAAGGGAGTGATAAAGGGATGACAAGTTCAAGGCCATCACCAGGAAGGTGGTGGCGAAAGCATTGAATGTTCGGTTATGGTGGTATGATTCTATCAGGTTGAGAGATGATAAGCTTCACCCGGGTTTTAGGGTTGTTTAAGCTAATTTAGTTTTTTTTTTTTTTATTTATTTAGGCCACGTGGCAATCCATGTAGCAGTCTAGATGGCATAAAAATAATTTTTTATTGTCACTGTTAGTCAAGTCAGCATTTTTCATCCGCCACTTAACGGCAATGACTGTTTTGACACAATATCAAAAGGTTAGGGACTAAATTGACAGATTTGAAAGGGTAGGGACTAAATTGACAGATTTGAAAGGGTAGGGACTAAATTGACATACATTGTAAAGGTTAGGGACCAAATATATAATTTACCCTTTTTTTTATATGAAGCAAGAAGGATTTAGTATATATGGTTGTAATGTGATCGCTTGGAAATTTTGAGAACGTACTAAGAATTTAATTTTTTTATTTTCAGAAATGACATTTTAACCTTGAAATTCTTGATCCATAAACACAATGTAACATACCTATATAATCTTAACATGTCACTTGTTATTATAAAAAAAATTAAAGAAAATAATATCTTATTTAAATAGTCAAATCTAAAGTTTTGTAACTTAACTGAATGATACTTCTGATATTTCTAATAGAGACATTCAAAATTTATATGCTCCATCTCTTGTTGTAACTATCAAATTATAATATATAAAAATTAATAGTTAAAAATTATATAGATATGGTACATATAAAACAATTTGTATCATATATTTTTATAAAATACGGTTCCTTTTGAAGTTAATTTCTCATTTAGATCAAGTGTTTTTGAGAATCTCATGTTAGTCAAGGTTATCAAAGGATTAAAAGATTAAAAAAAATGAATTAAACACAAATACCTACAAGTATTTTTGTAGGATTATCTTTTTGAAAGTAAGATTAAAAGTCAATGATATTTTCTCAACTCCGCAAGAAGAAGGTAACTTATTCGTTTTCTTCCGTTGCACACTGTTATTGAACTATCAAAAAAATAATTAGCTACTGAAAGTTCTTTGGATTTCAACATTGACAAAAAATAAATTTATCATCTATTAAATATTTACATTCTTACTTTTATAGTATGTAAAAATCTACAATCATATAGTTCACAGACATGTACAAGAATGAAGACATGTAATTGTTGTATGCATCATATATGTACTTGCATGTTGCCAATGCCATGAAAACCCCGCATGGGTATACTCCAAGTCATGACAGCCCCATTTAATGGCAAAGTCAGGATTTTTGTTTAGAATGGCAAAATTAAAAGATAGTATTAATAATAATAGCAAAAAATTATTAATTTATATTAATTACAAAATAAATAAACAATTGTAAACAACTGTAAATGTCATACAAAAACTAATATAATCGTAAACTATTGTTACACATCTAATTTATCTCTAAAATAAATTGAAAAAATAAATCAATTTGAAAATATTAGGAGTATAAAATTTTCTTGTAAAGTTGTATATATGTCTTGCTATCTTCATTACTTTTAAAAATATAAGTTAAATTCAACTTTTTATCTATTTTTTAAAGTATTTAAAATTTGTGTTCATAGTAAAAAACCACAGTTTGAAACTAAAATGTCAAGAATTTTTTTTAAAAAAAAGTGTAAAATATAGGACTATCAATTGAAGTGCAATAAAAAATTATTTAAAAAAAAACCCAAAATGCAGTGATTATTATTATTATTATTCTAAATTTAAGTGCTAGCTTACAGGCAAGACAAGTCAGAGAGTGTGCGTGTCAGGAAGTATTTTTTATTTTTTTTTTCTGCTTTGTGCGTCAGGAAAGCGTTAAGCTTTGTCATTTTTACTTTATTTAAGCAGGGGCAGGAACTTTTGTTTTCTGTTTTGTTTATTTTCTGCTTAGTATTTAAGACATTACTAACCATAAGAGTAATGTTACCGTTACAAATTATTTTACAACATTATTATAAAATGTTAACATTATCAATTTTTTATTGATTTTTATTTAAACCTATTATTAATATCACTTTTTTATTTATTAATAATCACTTATTATATCAGCATTTTATAAAAAATTTTATATCTCTAGCATTATTCTTAACAATAATACATATAAGATATTTTAGCAATATAATAAATATGAGATTTTTTAATTAGAAGGAGTCACGGGTGTAGAAAGAAGTCTTTTTAAAACAGTAGTATAAAACTTCTCAAATATATAATATATATCAATACATACTGTCTTCATTCTTAAACCTACGCGTCTATTCAATCCCTTCACATGTTATGTGTCTATTCAATTCCAGAACCTCCCAGTACACGTTAGGTTGTTTCTCAAAAAAAATAAATAAAATAAAAATAAAAATAGAGTGAGTACACGTTAGCCTCGTTAGGTCTAACCGTTTAACTAGCCAATGAGCAATATTCCCGTATAGGTACATCGTACCAGTCACGAGAAGGTTGCCTCGTATCAGTCACGAGATGGTCGCCTTATGAAACTTCCGAATTATGATAGGATACAACTTTTAGCATAATTTTATATCATAAAAGTAGATTGTGATTGATAAAAGTATATTTTCATATAGTCTTCTGACATATTTTTACCTAATACAATTTACTATATGACAAACTTTTTTTTTTAGAATGAACTATGTGACAAATTGAAACATAAAGCTGTGCCAAAAGTTATGTGCATAGCATAATTCAAAACTTCCATATGTTGAAAGGAAATCTGCCAACTGCCAGTCTGTCACATCACGCGAACATCCCCGAAGCTACAAAAGCATTAAATTCCATTGGCACTCTCTCGTCAGTAGATAGAAAAACGGGAAGTTGCGTGAGGCCTTTCGTACTGACTGACTGATACTGTGGTAACCGACCGCCAATATGGATTCACATCAACCGAGACCCGTAACTCCACAGCCTCCTCAAGGCGGCGGCCGTGGCGGCTTCTCTGCGATTCTCACAGTCTTCCTATCCTTCATCGCAATCTTCGCCATGGTATTATATATCAAACTATAAATATCAACTCTTAACACAATATATCAATATTCCACCGCCGCCGCTTAATTTGTTCTTCATCGCCTTCTTCAATGTTATCACATTCTCTCACTGATTACAATAGCGTTTGCTTTAGCATCTGATCTCTCACGTTATCTGTTTTATTATGTGTTTTGAGATTTATTTCTCTATGATCCTTATTTCAATCTTCATTTATGTTAAAGGTACATTGATTTCGGCATTTTCTTTAATTCTGCAATACGTATTGTTTCAATGTCGATTCGTTTTCTCAAGTAATCAGATTGGGCAGTGTTTGGCTAATTTCAATATTCGACTGACTTTGAACAATAAAAGTAATATCTATAATGAATCAAATTGCTGGAGCACTTTGTGCCTTTTAGTCTGCTTTAATTGATTCGTTGTAAAATATGGCTTGCTAGCAAAGCATTCTTGTTGTTTAATAATTGAATTGATGCTTCATCATGTAAACTTCTAAGTGAAGAAACATATATGCTCCAAAATCTCTGACTGTATCCATGTCAGACCAATAATTATTTTATGCAAAAGATAAAAAGTGATCTACATGTTGTGGGAGTGTAAATACATATATTCGTTTCATAAGATATCTTTTTGTATTGGATGCATGTCAAATATGGACATGGGAAGAAAACTCCTACATTGGTGTTAGGAGAGAAAAAAAATTTTGGATTTTAGATATGTTTTTAAAGATTTTAATAGTTTTTTTTTTTTTTTTTGGACATCAGATTTTAATAGTTGTTATTTGTTTTGAAAACTAGAATTAAATATAGGCTATGTCTAAAATATACCTAGAGATATTAATTAATTGCTGAATTCCCACAGGTTCTAATTTTTCAAGAATTGTTGTGTTGTTGTGTCTTATGTTATTTCTTCTTAGCTTCGTAGATTAGTTTCTATCTTAGTTTAAATAATGGTTATATGGACGTGTGTGGGAAGTATTGTGTGATTGTAGAATCCCTATTAAGATATAAAGAAACCTATAAGATCACTATACTACTAGTTAAGCTCTATGGTACCGAATGTTGGTCGGTTAATTAGTAACATATTCATAAAATGAGTATAGCTGAAGTGAGAATGTTAAGATGGATAAGTGAAAATACATGGAAAGATAGGATTTAAAATGAGGAAATCTGCTTAAAAATAGGGGTAGTCCCTATTGATGAAAATATGAGGAAGAGTCGTTTCAGATGGTATGATCTGTTAAAATCAAGCACCGCCTCTCTCTCATTCTCTAGAACGTTCTCTTGCATTCCAGGTTTCTCGATGAGATGTCTCTCTTTAGTTCTCTAGAGACCTCTATGTAGAAGTGAAACTCAGTCATAAATTTTTGTAATAGTCTAGAAGGGGCTAGAAATTAAAATAAAAAATAAACTAAGACCTAGAACTACTAGAAATCTATTGTGGCAGAAACTAGATGACGCTATAGAAGCTTCAATGTCGGTTACTTAACCAACCTATGCTTGTATAAATAGGAACTGGTTCCTACTTGTGATGTATGAGATGTGTGAGAGACTTGTGACGTGTGTGAAGTGAGGTAACAGTGGTTGTGTGTAAGGTGAAGTGTGTGATGTGAAGCGAAGCAGGTGAAAAGAAGTGAAGCAAAGTCAATAAAGGAGAGCTATTGTGTAGTGTCAGTACATAAGGTGTCTAGAGAGTTGGTGTATGTTTTGTAAAAGCTAAGTGTGCTAGAGTAGCTTTGCCGTGTGGTGTTAGTGGGTCTTGTAATTGTGTCATATGCGGAGCCTTTCATAAGTTTAAAGGGTTGTAATTCAAAGAATCAAGTTTTAAATAAAAGCTTTTTGTTTAGTTTTTTGTTCAATAATTTAGGGTCCGTTTGGATACTGCTGAAAATTAAAAATTGAAAACACTGTAGCAAAATAATATTTAAATGTGTGAATAGTACCGTGAGACCCATTTTTAATGAAAAAGTTGTTGAAAAGTGAAAATTGTGGGTCCGTGAACAATAAAAGTTGTGTGGAAAAGTCACATGTTGCGGCTACTGTTCAATGAATAGTAGCTGCAACAGTGTTGCTACAGTATCACTTTGTCTCTGAAAAGCTAGGGACGTGTGAAAAAAAAAAAAAAAAAGAGTTGAAAACGTAAACGTGAAACGCCAACGCGCCAGCCAAACACTCACTTAGTGTTAGAGCTTTCGCTAACTCAACATGATCATATCTAGAGAAGAGCAATTAAAGCACTAGTAAGAAAGTGAGTTGATTTAAGTTGAGGGAACAAAAAAAAAAAAAAAGTAGAAAAAGACCCAAAATAACATTAGTAGAAAAAAAAGAATTATTAATTAAGGAAATAATTGAGTATGAATTCATATAGAATAGAATGGAGGAAAATATGTAGCCAACCCCAAAAATTTGGAATTAAGGCTGGTTGCTGTTGTTAGTTTAAATCATAGTTCAATGAATCTTTTATTATTTTTCATAAAATCTGTCACTATTGCTATTTAGAATCAACGTCTTGGCATTGTAAATTTCTTCAATAACATTTCAGGATTTATAACTCATCAAATTGTTTTGGTATAAAAATGTGACTCAAGATTATTTCTAGTATTTGTTTCCCTTTATGGTGATGGTAGTAGTTGTTCTGTGTGGGCTTGCATTGTTGCAAGTCAGGAGAAAAAGTGGATTTTTTTAATCTTTCCCCATTTTAAAAGTGGATTACTTTATAAGGAGAAAAAGGGACATGTGGTTGATTACGAATTGTGGAGCATAAAATAGAACATAGTAAGAGTAAGACAAAGACAGAGGACTTTTATTCTATCCATTTCACCTTGCATTACAAACTGTGGTTCTAACGCCTATTGTCATTTAATTATTAACATTTAAAAAAAAAATTTAAGGAATTTACATTGTGGCATTGAGTATGCACTTGGGATTGTAGAGTTATATCTAAATTACTCTATTTGTAGTTGTGTTGCCTGAATGTTTTTGGGGATGTTTGCAAACCACAAAGCTGGTTTAGTTTGATACAAGCTGAACCAAAAATAATAGTAGTTCAAGTGAAGTTGTTTTATTAATCCAGTCTGTCTAGATTCAAAACCAGTTTTAGTTACCATGCAGCTTATGAAAATGTCAAATTTGCATGCATGTGAAAACACAAAACTTTAAAAATTCTATTTGGAGGGCATGTTTTTGAAAGAACCACTTTGAAGATATGGGAATGTATTTAGTTCCCACTTTGAATTAGTCTTTTGATCAAAAGAGTTACCAAACTAAAAACAATCAAACTTGTCATGTTGTTCTTGGCAGGGTAGCCTAGTTTTGTGATTTGCTACACTCCTTTACTTATTAGTAATTGTAGTTGCCAGGGAGGCATACCTGAGAAAAGAAAATAGTGGATTAGTGTTTTTTTTTTATGGAGTGACTATATAATTTGCTTATTAAATGCTAGTTTGTTTAAAATTTTAGATTTAATCTGAATCTCAGTCACGGGAACAAGTGTTCATATAATTTTATTTGAGTTTGAATATATCTGACATGAATATAAATTTTACAGATAGTGATTCCTTCATCGTCAACTTTTAGGAATAGTTTTTCCATTCTACACCAAGTCCCAGAAGGCCATGTTGGGGTTTACTGGAGAGGAGGTGCCCTTCTAAAGACTATTACAGATCCAGGTTTGACTATGGTCCTTTCTTTATAATTTTCATTCAGTTGTTGCTTTCCTAGAACTTATGAAATTTCTGCATGCACTTAATTTTCAGGTTTTCATCTGAAGCTGCCTTTTATAACCCATTATGAGCCTGTTCAAGTAACCCTTCAGACAGATCAGGTAAAATTCGATGTTATGAAAATTGGGGAATTTCATCTTGTAGTCTAATGCTCAAATCCTTCCTGGGAGTATAATTGCAGGTGAGGGATATTCCTTGTGGTACCAAAGGAGGTGTAATGATTAACTTTGAGAAGATAGAGGTACAGCTACGTGATGTTGCTCTTTATTAACATTATGGTCTACAAGTGGTCTAAGGTTTGAAATGTTCAGCTTATATGCACTGATTATAATGCCTTCTCAGGTTGTTAACCGGCTTCACAAGGACTATGTGCATGACACTCTACTGAACTATGGGGTGCAGTATGACAATACATGGATATATGACAAAATTCATCACGAGATCAATCAGTTTTGCAGCTCTCACTCTCTCCAGCAAGTCTACATTGATGTTTTTGATCAAGTATGGATGCTAAAGAAAACATACCCTTTAAAGCCATAAATGAAAATATTTTGGGAGCTTCCAATTTAGATTTACAGTATAAGAAGTCTTCCAAGTGTTGTTTAGAGTAGTGTACTTTTCTTCTTCTGCTTTAGTAGTTTAATCTGACAGATTGTTTAGCGTATTGAAATCTTAACTTAAAAGTTGAACAATTTGATTCCTCCTCAAGAAAATCCCAGTAAGTAGTGCTGTGTTGACTTCCAAGGATTATTTCTCTTTGGGAATCTATGTTGGTGTTAAGTTGCCAGCATTATTAAGAAGCTCCTTATTACTATACTTCATATAGTTGTGTAACATCATGGCACCATGTGCTAGTGTAGGGGTAATCAAATCCTTTTCTATTTATTTATTTCATGTTATATTGACAAAGCATTTGACTCTCACAGATTGATGAAAAGATGAAAGATGCTCTCCAGGGTGACTGCACACGTTATGCTCCAGGTATTGAAATCATTAGTGTTCGCGTTACAAAGCCAAAAATCCCGGAAAGCATAAGACGCAATTTTGAACAGATGGAAGAGGAACGCACTAAGGTTCGGTTTCTTTTTCCTGAATATGAGAGAAGGTCCTTTTACTTTCTTTTATTTTCCTCTGTTAGTCAAGCAAAGCAAATAGACATACACACTCGCACACAATATGATTCTTGATATGCAAATTCTTTCCAAATTAAATGTGCTTTTAATGTATGTTTATTATTTCAAATTATGGTTGAACATTGAGTTTACCCTTTAAACCAGTTACCCTTGGTCCTTTGAGCTTTTTTCACTTATATCCAAACTTTGTACATGCATGTGTTTGCACCCACACCCAGTCAATAAAATACATATTGGATAATTTATTATATAGTAAGCCTTTGAAGTTAATAGAGTGCATCATTCTATGTTTTATGTTGATGTTACTTTGTTAGGTCTTAATTGCTATTGAGAAACAGAGAGTGGTTGAGAAAGAGGCAGAGACAAATAAGAAAATGGCTATTAGTGAAGCTGAGAAGGTTGCAAATGTGAGCAAGATCCTTATGGAACAGAAGTTGATGGAAAAGGATAGTGTCAGGAAGCAGCAAGAAATTGAGAACCAGATATACATGGCTCGGGAAAAGAGTTTAGCCGATGCAGACTTCTACCGGTGAAAGCTTCATACACTTTTCAGTTTAAAAGATATGAATATGGTATTATAGAAATGACTAATAATATTGCTCTCTCTACATTTCTAGTTTACTGAAGGAAGCTGAAGCAAACAAGTTGAAGCTGACACCGCAATTTCTTGAGCTTAAATTTATTGAGGCCATAGCTGATAATACAAAAATTTTCTTTGGGGAAAAGGTTTTTCCCTCTCTCTTGTGTGTGTGTGCATGCATGTGTGTGTGTGTGTGTGTGTGTGTGGGCGTGGGGTGTTGTGTGTGCAGGCTTTACTTAATAGTTCTTTCTTGCAGATACCTAATATGTTTTTGGATCAGAGGTTGCTTGGGAACTTCCTGCAACAGTTAACTAAGAATGTGTCTGAAGAGGAGAAATCAGCAGCTTAATTTTTTTTTATCCTTTATTTCTTTTTGTGGTCAGTCGTCTATACCAAGATCAAAAAATTCTAAGACCACATAAAATGGTACAACTTGTGCCATAACTATATATGTGACAGATTGTGAGTGGTAAATAAAAAGTTATGAGTTCAAGTGAAAGTGATAGTTGCCAGTCATAGTTTAATACATAAGATAGTTGTGAAAACAGTTGTGGTAGTTTATATGGTACTAAAACTACTCGCCAAGATAATGTAATACCTAGGTGATATAGCATTATTACAAGTTTGTCACAAAGTAGGGAAAGTAAATGTTTTTATTTTTTTATTATTTTTTTTATGGGAAGGGAATGTAAATTTTGGTTGAGGCTTTCAGAAAGTGTTTCATTTAAACAAAATTTTTGGGAAGTTGCCAATTTTTTGGCTCTAAGCCTCCACATTGATGGAGATATAAATTTAACAATTTGACATTACAAAAAGTTACTTTATCTATCTTATCATCTTACTTTACAAAACACCCAATATCAGTGATTCTATTTTTTTACTACTTCATTTAAATATTATTTCTTTTTTATTATTTTATTATTTCTTTCACACCTCACTTTATCTGTCTCTCCCTCTCTCATTTGAAGATTTTGAAGAACAACTAGCAAACCCAAAATCCCAGCCACCTCCACTGCCACCCACAACCCACAACCACCTCCATTACCCACCAACTACCATTACCCACAACCTAAATCCACCAAATTTGCAACAAAATCATCTCAAAAACCAACCTAAATCACATATAAAAACAACCAAAATTCAACAAACCCACAAATCCTCCAACAAAAAACCTAGTGAGACATTTGAAAGAGAGATTTAAAAAATCATCACCCCCACTACCACCAGGGACACCAAGACCACCACATAAAATTCAAGACTAAACCCATCACAAAATCCATCCCATAACCAAAAAGCACCGCCTAAAATCATTCCAAATTCAGCCACAACACCACCACCACAACCAAGAACAATTGCAACTCCTACCCACAACCACAGCTAAAGACCCACAAAGCCAAGCCACCAACTGAGCCATGCAACTACCATCAGCATCAACGCTAAGCCAAACTGAGCTCCAACCCAACCGATCTCAACCACCAACACAAACATAGTGATGGTGCTTAGGGCAAGGTTCGGCAATGGGGCTTGGGGCTTGGGTCGGCGATGGGGCTTGGGTTGGCGAGAATGAACGAAGATGGCCGATTGAAGAGAGAGCTTAGGTGAGGAAGAAGGATGAATCGGAACTAAGCTTGGGTCAGTGAGAGTGGAGAAAGAAAGGTGAGATTGTGAAGAGAATAAGCAATAAAGAGGAAAAGAGAGAGAGAGAGAGAGAGAAAAAAAATAAATAAATATTATTTTAATGAGTGGGAAAATAAAAAATATTATTTGCTTTTAGCATTTGAGCTATAGTGCACAATTATAGATGACTATGCACTGTAGCTGAGTAGGTAAAATTTTTACCTATACCACCACCACCAATGTAGCACACTTTTTATATATTGTGGTGCTAAACATAGCGATGGGGCTTAGGGCAAGGTTCGGCGATGGGGCTTGGGTCGACGAGAATGAATGAAGATGGCTGATTGAAGAGATAGCTTGGGTGAGATTGGGTGAGGAAGAAGGATGAATCGGAACTGAGCTTGGGTCAGTGAGAGTGGAGAAAGAACGATGAGATTGTGAAGAGAATAAGCGGTAAGGAGGAAAAAAGAGAGAGAGAAAAAAAAATATTATTTTAATGGGTGGGAAAATAAAAAATATTATTTGCTTTTAGCATTTGAGCTATAGTGCACAGTTATAGATGACCATGCACTATAGCTGAGTAGGTAAAATTTTTACCTATACCACCACTAATGTAGCACACTTTTTATATATTGTGGTGCTAAAAATAGCAATTTAACTTTTTAGCATCACCAGTACAAATGCTCTTACAGGTTGTCATCCTAATGTAATGAGTTATATACTACAACAACAAAGCCTTAATTCCAAAATCCTAGAGTTGACTATGAATCCTTAACAGTCAACTGTTTTCTTTTCTTCCATTTTACTCTATCAAAAGTCATACTCTATGCTATTTTTGGGATTGAAGTCTTTTTTTTTTTTTTTTAAATACTTTTAATAATGAATTTTGGCCTTCCTCATTTTTTTTTTTTTCCTTTCTTCAACTTGGATCAACTCACTTTTTTTTAACCAGGGCATTAGTCATGCTTCTCTGAACATGACCAAACCATCTTAAGCAACTCCTTATAGATAAAAGCTTGAAGCATTTTATAGGTTGATGCACAATCTTCTACTTTGAGATTCAATTAACAATATCTTTTGTCACTGCTGTCAATATGAATGTTATTCACATCTATTATGGGTAGAGTTTGGATTTACAATAGATTGTCTGTTTGATTTTAATAGACTCGTGGAAGAGAAAGAATTTGGTAAAGAATACACAATTTGTTTTACAATGAACATCGTGACTTTTTAGTCACTTTTGGGAGTGTGAAACTCTGTAAAACAAATTGTTTGCAACAAGTTTAACCATTTGGTAAATTTGCACCTTGAAACAAAAGGAGAGCTGTTGAATTTTGGTTCGATTTTGAATATAACACGCTGCAATATTATATTCTTGACATTGCTGGTTGACTAGCATGAAAAACAGTCCAATGAAATGATGGAATGTTTATTTATGATTACAACTAAAATGATCTTGCTCCAGCATACAAACCTCACATGTAATGGAATTATGGCAAATATTTTATGCTGGAATATCTAAAAAGTAGTATGAATGCGTATATGGGGATTTCCTAATGTCATCATCTGATCTAAAAAATTCACATCTGATATATTTAATAATTTCATTATTTTATTCTTGGAGATTTTTTATTATAATTTTTTACTTCTCAAAAGAAGAAGAAGAAAAGAGTGGTGTATATAGGGATTCAAGCAGAAATAGCAAATGGAACCACAAAAAGAGATGGCCTCACCTAATTGAACAAGTTCCCCCTTTGCCTATTAATTTGTCCCGTTACTGCAAAAGAAAGAAAAAATTTATCAAAACTCCATACAATTGAAAAAAAACCCTAAGCTACCTCTCGATCACTCTCAATTCTCAGACCACTCTCAACTCTCAAACTCCTTCCCTCACTTCCACCCTCTCCGAATCCCCTTCCTCCCTCCGCTCTTCCCTCCTCTCCATTCCCTTCTCATCGATCGGTAACACACACACTCGATAGAGAAGAATCGGCGCCGACAAAGCCTTGGGTCTCTCCCTCTCTCTCTCGAACTCTCAATCTCACTCAAGACACTCTCGCAAGGCCGACTAATTGGTACGTACAAGACTTGACCCTTCCCTATTTTGATAATTAATGGGTATTGGATAAAGACTAAAAAGAAATTAGGATTGATCGAGGAATCCTTGACCTCTACAGATTACTCTGCATAAATAATTCTTATCTGATGATTCTTATTCAAATAAACCACTGCTCCTTTTATACAAGATAAGCCCTGCATTTTAGGAACAAACTATCCTAATAAAACTCAAACACTAGCTCCACTAGCCGTTACTGCCCAAACACTTGATAAACAAATTCCCTTATCCTACTAAAATGCAAATACAAATGCAATTGATCCTAATATTATGCAACAACTTATTCTGATCCTAAAATTAAGCAAACATCCAAATATTCTGCAGCAAGCATAACGTTAAAATCTGTAACAGAAACTCCACTTCTTTTGCACGTAACAACTCTTCCCCCCTTAACAAGGGCCCTTGTCCTCAAGGGCAAGATCTGAAAATTGATGCTTCAAGCTTCTGTAAGTCCTCCTTAGTAGCATCTGCTGGTGATAGGCCTTGCCAATTCACTAAAATTTCAGTCTTGCCTCGCTGCTGCCTTTGATCCAAAACTGCTTGACTATTAAGGACCACAGGTAGCTGTGATTGAGCTAAGACATCAGCCCCTAACTTACCTTTAAGCAAGGAAGCATGAAACACTGAATGAATGTGAAACTTGCCTAGAAAATTTAATTTGTAGGCAACCTTACCAATGCCTTGGAGGATCTGACATGGACCAGAGGATTGTGGAGCAAGCTTGTACTGTATAGTGAAATCAAAACCAATCAATTTGTAGAGCCACCTCTTCGGAAACCAATTGGGATCCATCTTGACTAAACTTCTATGGTTCATTCTCACTATGAATCTTCTCCCTAGGAGGTAGTGACGCCACCTTTGTACTGCCATGATGAGCGCCAACATCTCCTTTTCATAAGTTGAGAGCAGCAACTTTTTCCCATGAATAGTGTGGTTGTGAGAAGCAATTAGTTGCTTTTGTCGCAAGGCTGCTACTATTCTTGATCTTGAGATATCACATTCAATGATAAAAACTTGGTTGAAATTTGGAAAGGCCCACACTAGTGCTGTGGTCATGGCCTCCTTCAGCTGCTGAGAGATTGATTTAGCCACAAGGATACAACTAAATAAACTCTTCCTTAGCATCTGGGTTAGAGGTGCTGCAATCTTATTGTAACCTTTAATAATTTTATGACAGTACCTTGTTAATCCATGGAAGCTTCTCATGGCTTTGGAAGTTCGAGGTTGTGACCAATTGAGCATGGCTGAAACTTTTTTGGAATCAACAGACACTCCTTGCAATGTGATTTCCCTTCCATCATATTCAAACCTCATGATTAGTTTGGAAAAATCCCATATTATCTCCCCAAGGGTGCATAACCATTGTGTCCCCATTACTACCTCATACCCTTCAAGGGGTAGGATGTAAAAATCAGCCTTAGTAAAGAAATTTCCGAGTTTGATTGAAACTCCAGTACACCTTCCTCGGCTGACCAGCTTCTCTCCTGACGCTAATTTCACCTTAACATGCTGTCCCAAATCTGATTGTAGCATGAGCTTTATTGCCAAGCATTCACTAATGAAGTTATGAGTGCTTCCGGAATCAAGAAGCACAATGGGAAATGTTTTGCCAACCTGCCCTTGAACTCTCATGGTCTTGGAGCAATTAATTCCGCTTATAACATGCAGTGAAATTTCTGAATTGTCAGCTTCCCCAAAGGACTCCACATCCATGAATACATCTCCATCAACCTCTTCATTGCAAGCTTCTATTAAGAAAAGCTTTTTACACCGATGACCTGGTACAAACTTCTCATTACAATTGTAACATAAACCCTTCTCCCTTCTCTCCTTAAGCTCTGCTTGTGACATTCGTCGTACCATTGATGGAGAGCGTGAATCAGGTTGATCTGTCCCCACTGGAGTTGTTACTTGGCTGCTGGCAGTGTTTGGCTGAATTATTTTTCTTTGAGAAGCGTTTCGTGCCTCATACAACCTAGCAAGTCCGATGGCTGTGGTTAAGTCAGTAGGACGTCCCGCCAAGACATCTGCCTTGATGTTCTCCTTCAATCCACTCACAAAACAACTAACTTGACGAGTAGGTGTCAAGTGACCCACCTTGGCAAGAAGTTGTTCAAATCGGGATTGATATTCTCTTACTGATCCCATTTGTTGCAATTTGGTCAGCTCTCCAAAAAAGTCATGGAACTGGGTTGGTCCATAACGAGCCAAAAGGCCAGCTTTGAATACTTCCCACGTCACAAACTCTGTTCCTTGTTGGAGAAGTTGGTACCAAAGTTGAGCTTCCCCTTCTAAATGGAAAGAGGCAAGTGCAACCTGGTCTTCTAGTGGCGTCTCATGGAAACGGAAGAATTGTTCAGCACGGCAAATCCAACTGGTGGGGTCTTCACTCCCATTGAATCTTGGGAAGTCAAGTTTCACCAAACGAGGGGCGTAAGATTGGTTGGTTCCGCCTTGTTGTGAACCACGATTTCCCCAATGGTTGTGTGATCCACGTGGTTGGCCATGGGAGCTTTCGCCTTCCTCACGGTGTGAATTAAAGGAACTAAGCTTTGTAAAAAGCTCAGTTACCTTTTCAAGCATTTGTTGTTGATTGTTGAGGAGTGAAGTGACATTTTGTTCAAGCTGCTCCACACGTTGATCCATCCCCAGGCTCTGATACCACTTTGGTACGTACAAGACTTGACCCTTCCCTATTTTGATAATTAATGGGTATTGGATAAAGACTAAAAAGAAATTAGGATTGATCGAGGAATCCTTGACCTCTACAGATTACTCTGCATAAATAATTCTTATCTGATGATTCTTATTCAAATAAACCACTGCTCCTTTTATACAAGATAAGCCCTGCATTTTAGGAACAAACTATCCTAATAAAACTCAAACACTAGCTCCACTAGCCGTTACTGCCCAAACACTTGATAAACAAATTCCCTTATCCTACTAAAATGCAAATACAAATGCAATTGATCCTAATATTATGCAACAACTTATTCTGATCCTAAAATTAAGCAAACATCCAAATATTCTGCAGCAAGCATAACGTTAAAATCTGTAACAGAAACTCCACTTCTTTTGCACGTAACACTAATAGTAAGTGTTTTAAATTGTTTGTTTTGATTTGTGTTTTAGGGTTTCGATTTTGGGTTTAAATGGACTTTTTGAGGGACAAGCTTCATGGGATTTTGATATTTTGTTGTTTTCTTGCAGGAACAAAAGCTTCACGTATCAGGATTTTGAGCATTGAGGTAAACCACCGAGAATTTCTTCTTTCTCAATTTTGGAGATTTGTTTGTTTACTACTCAGCAATTAGTTGAGTTTTATAGATGACAACCATGACCAAACAGATTAGGTTCAGGTTATTCTTCCTCTTTATTATCCTGTTTCTTTTTCCTTTTTCCCCACTTTGATATGATAATCAATCTCATACCTATGTCTGAAAGATTTATTGTTCAGGATGAGTGGGGCAAATGTGGTTGAAAATGATCCAAATGTTTCATGTAATCTCACCCATAGTTTGTCTTTGTGTGCTCGACCGCGAATGTCACTTGATGCAAGTGACAATCCCCTCTAGTTATTGACCAAGTCAAGTTTTATTATTATTGTGCTTAGTGCTGACCAGCACCACACTATGAACTGCCACCCTTAAAATGATTGGGTGCTGCGTGCCATATTAAATCGGACAAGGCAAAGAAGTTTCAACTTTTTTGTCTCAAGGAAATCCTGTGCCATATGCACACGATACTCTCTGAAGAATTGTTAATCTGAACAATAATCGTGTAAAAATCGTGAACAATGCTCTGAGTTCTTTCATCTAATTATCTGATATAGGAGTATCCATGGAAATGAACATCCGGAAGAATTTGGGTTTTCAGAAACTTAACGATGCTTATGTAAAAATCGTGTTATATAAACATGTGGCTAGGTGTCTGAGATTTGGCTCTACTGGACCATTCTTATTGTCTCATTGATATAGATTTAATTGCATACTTAATTTTCCAAACAAAATTTGAATTGTATATAACTTCTACCTAAAAGTGATTGAAGCATATTTAAATAATGTCTCACGTGTTTCAATTTTGATTCCATTTTTTCATCAACTAGTTCTAGTTTCTTTCCAGGTGTGTGTTTTGGAGGAACTTTTTTATAGTCTCTTTTTTCTGATCTTTTATTCAGTTATCTCCTCCACTAGTGGAACTGACTAAATTATTGTTAATGCTTACAGGTCCGTAATGCTGTTGCCGTGGCATCTCTTCTTAATGCCACTCTAGTTCTTCCAAGATTTCTTTATAGCAATGTTTGGAAGGATCCCAGGTTTGAAATCATATCTGATATTATTTTTGAAATTTTTTAAAGTAATTTTAAGTTGGTTACTTTTCACATTATCAGGATGGCATTCACGTAGTTCTGTAGGTCAATGTCGGTAGCACCCAAACAAACAACTAGTTTTTTCTAGTTATATGGTTTGCTTCATGAATTTCTGGTTATGTGTGAATGTTCTGCTATCTAATTTCAGATTTGTGTTTAGTTTTCATAGAACAAATCCTCAGTTCAGTCTTGGTATTTTATTATGTCATTCTACTTCAGCTAAAAGGTCTTTTGGTATTAAGCGTGGGTAAAAGCTTCATGGGATTTTGATATTTTGTTGATATCCACACTTTTGTTTTTTTAAGTGAAATTAATATCCATACTTGGCAAAGTGTCTTAGGGTGTAAGTGTCCAAAAGTATCAGAGTGCGCATTAAGTCCATAAACAATTACATTAACTAATATTTAGTAAATAGTTACTGATCAAAAGAGATATAATTTACATTGACACACACACATTAGTTACTCAAACAAGAAGTGCTTATGCTCAAACTTGCATGAGATTAGCTTACATACCACATGTCACTTTTAGCTTTGACGCTTATAGGGTATAGACTAAGACTATCCACAAGGCCAATTTTCATGTGTAGTGTAATAATTAAAAAGAAAAAAGGGCGTCCGAAGCTTTTGTACAACCAAAAGTCTAAAAGTTTGTGCATGCATAGTGGAAAAAGAAAAAAGAAAAAAGAAAAGTGTAAACTCTGCTGTAATGACAGAATAAAAGAGGTTGCTGTCACTTATCTGGATGCCTTCTGTAAGTGTGAATCCAACTATAGAAAATTTTGGAGTTAAATTTCTTACAATGTAAATACACACAGGACCCGTTGCACCATAATACCATATCATTGATTTTGTATATTAAAAATGCCAAGCATTTTATTTTATACCTTATCATTGACTATGTGGACAAGCTGTGCCTGCATGTACCTTACAATTTGAATCCTCAGTAATTTGTTCAAATGGCAACCCCAAACCAATCCAACAAGTCTTTTTTCTTTTCTTTTCTTTAAAAAAAAAAAAAAAAGCCAAAAATAAAATTGTTTTCATGAATGGTTTGTGTGTGTGTGTGTGTGTGTGTGTGTGTGTATTCCATGCTTACTTTTTTGGAACTTATTCATTCTTTTAACAAATAAGAATATTTTCTTTTTTCTAAAATTTGACAAAAAATTATTGAAATTTGAAATGTAATATTTTCTAGGAAGAAAATATTTGTCCTTATCAAGTTATTAGTCCTTATCTAAGAAGCACGTACAAATATGAGTATAACACAAAAACAAAAACAAAAAAAGAAAAAAATCGGCTGAATAAATACGACACCTCAAGTGAAGTATTCTAGCTTCCTAGAATATTTTTTAGTAATCTATGTCCTCTCAGCCTAAAATTCCCTTAATTACCGGCTAAATTTAAATTGAATCAAAATAAAGATGCTTGATGCTAATGTCCTACGTACTAGGCTTTAAGATTTAAGGATTTTTTTTCCCTTTACAACAGGTGGGAGAAGAGAATTCCAACTTAGGTTCTATATTCATGGATAGAGCTATGGATAGAGCCATGATATTATTTAATTTGAGTCTACCATTAATTGGGATCCTCCACATCTGAAATGGGTCCATTACAAATCATAAGATATTTCTAGGACACAATTTTTTTTTGATAGGTTGTTAACAAGTTGTAATTAGAAAACGCGGTTTTTTCATCTGATTGATATCACTTTCATTTATATTAGGATCATCTATATAATTGCACTAGATCTATTGCATGGTTTATATTATTTTGAATATAAATTTAAAAGTGTATCTAGTGATACATCATTTAAAATTGTAAATTATGTAGTACTTTGTACACTGTTATGTCTAGGAAATAAATTCTTTACCGTTAAATTGACCCTCTCAATTTCAAAGAAAATGAAGAGGATTATGTTCATTTTCTGTATGGCCAATTCCAACAACTCATGTGAGTAGTTATGAAAATATTGTGTGGCTATAAATTTATTGTTACATGTTGGTATAAGTGTAAAGAAAGGGAGGAGAGTCTAAATTTAATATTATTTTGGAATGTTTGAAATTGTATTATAATGAAATGAGACGTAGAAAGCTTTGAAGAAACATTGTGGGGAACCAAAAAAGAAAAAACGAAAAAAAAAGAAAGAAATGAGACGTAGGGTTAGATTGCCCTTTTTGTCTTAAGGAAACACAAACGCAAACTACAGCTCAGTTACCTGGTTTTGTTTGAAATGGTTGGTGATTAGGCATCTGTTTGAGGAAATGCTATGTGTTTTGGATGTTCATTTAAGGACATGGGTTTTGTTTATTTTGGGGTGATTCGTTGATTTGAGATTGGTGAATAGCTCTTTTGTGGAATTTGTGAAATGGGTCTCTTTGGTTCTGTAATTACTTTGTTGACATCTGGTAAAAATAAGAAAATATGTGATGGGTTATTGTGAAATGGGTCTCTTTGGTTCTGTAATTACTTTGTTGACATCTGGTAAAAATAAGAAAATATGTGATGGGTTATTGTTGTGAAAGACAGTTAAGGAAAATTGAGCAGAAAAATTGGGTCTTTTTTTTTTTTTTTTGGAGTGATTTTTGTTATGTATTGTTTGGTTGCTTAGAAATGTATCTTTTTGGAGTGATTTTTGTTATGTACTGTTTGGTTGCTTAGAAATGTAAATAAAGAAATGAAATGAAGGTTTTTTTGGAGCACAAGTTTTTCGTTGTTTGGTATGAAGGAGATCTAAATTCTAGCTTTACAAAGCGTAGTCCAGCTGTTTGACTTGATTTAGTTGTTTTGTTTAGCTATTACCCTGTTGCTATAATGTAATTGAAGACCGTAATTTCATCATTTTAATGATGCACATTTCAAATGGGCAACATGCTTGGAAAATTTGACCTGAAGAGAACTTAAAGGAACATTTTTTGTATGGCTTTATATTGCAAGAGTTGCTTTGTGGAGGTCAATATTTGTTGATGAGACTAGTATGTTTGCTTGCTTTTGACCTAGCTAGTGTTTAATCTTGAATTATTGATCTTCACTTCGTGCAGGAACCTGAACCCATAGCTTGGGAGTACTATAGAAAGGGAATTGGGTCACGCTTGGTGGATATGTACAAGGAGGCTTATGACAGTATGTTTTCTAACTTATTGGTCAATGCACTCCACAGATTTTAGTTTCATGGAATACCTTATGTTATTATAGGTGCATTATACTTTGGGTCCTTATATAATCAAGGTGCATTTTGTGAACTTGCATTTGTATTTGGCATTGGTTTCTGCTTGGAGTTTATCTCTTTTGCATATGATGGTCTCATTTTTGTGATCAGATAATTCTGTTGCAGTGTCACTTGCATTCTACTTGATGTTATTATGTCATTATCTTGCTTTTATTTAATTATTTACAATGTTTCTCATTCTTAGCAAAGTCAAATGATTGCAATATTAGCTGTTAGTTGTATAAGTTTCTGGTCCAGTCTTTATCTTTTTTTTGATAGATAATGACAAAATTTATTAAGAAAAAAATAGCCAACCTGAGTACATTGGAGATGTACTTGGGTTGGCGCCCAGTCTTTATCTTAGGCCTTTTTAATTTGCTATCGGTCAATGTCTCTTCATTATCCTGCTGTACTCACCGAGAAAATCCAAAATATACCATCCCCACTTTGGGACACAAACCATCCATTCCAGTTTTAGGTTGTGAACTCTACATGACCCATTTGTAATAAAAGATATTTTGTAGATGCATAAGATAAATGATTATTGTACAGATTGATTCTCTTTAGGCAAACTCTGGAGTCTGGACAAAGCTTTAAAAAGCTTTAGTACCCATAAAGGGGTTTGCTATAAAGTCTAAACTTCCAAATCTTACTAAGGTTATAGCTTCTCTTGGCTGGATTCTTGGAACTCCTGTGAAGGAGGGTTTCACACTGTTTTTGCTGGTGGACTAGGATTAGAACTTTGTCTGTCTCCATCAATTGACTGCCATAACAAGTTGAATTCATACTTGCATCGGTTTTCCCAACTTAGAACACATTATGGTTATAAATGCTAATAGTATTTTTATAACTCAACTGGTTGGCACCTAATAGTATTTTTAATAGAAATATCTAATTTTAAACTATCTAATAATTTATGAATAACAATACTCTCCTTTAATGTGGTAACATTCATTGGCACCATCTTAGGTTTGTTGATATTTGATTTTAAATAAAGAAGAAAAAAAAGTTTGTTAATATTTATGAATGACTATACTTTCCTTTAGGTTTGATTTATTTTCTTCTAAAAAAGGTTTGCTTTTTGCATTTAAATTTTATTGGAAATTTTGGTTTTCTATTCTAATAGTTGATGAATGAGGGTTTAAACCCTCAATATCTCTATTGAAAATATCAAGAAATGTTAGATAAATTAAAAAGGCTCTTGGTCATAATGAGTTATGTATAGTTGTTTAAATTATGTATCTTAAGTTCTCTTAAATCGCTTCTTAAAAAAAAAATCTCTAGTAAAATTCAATAATGTGATTGTTTTGTGAAATAGAAGTTATTCGAGTTGCCTCTATGTAGACTTGTAGAGGTGTCAAAGCCTTCGAATTTGTGTTTATTACTGTTATTTATCTTCCTTAAATTCATTGCTATATTCTATGATGGGAAATTTGAAGAACTCACTTATGAAGAGATTTAATCGCCCAATTATGGTTGGCCTTTTTCTTCTTGACTAGGACAAAGTTAAGGTTCCCCACATATGTGAATTGCACATTCGTACTTTTGTTAGACTTTGAAAATGTAATTAATGTGTTTGTGTTAATATCCATTACCAAGGTTAGCACGCTTAATAAATAATATTAGTCTGGATATTAATTAAATTACCTTGACTACATATTGGTTGCCAAGGTAACATTTTCAGATCGTCCCCTAAATTTTTTTTAAACCATTTTATTTGCTAACATATTTGAACAAAAGGATCAGATTAATGGGGTAAGGGACATATTAAATTGACAATAATTAATATGTTGTCTCTGTACTCTCATTTTGTTGTTTTTTTTTTCCTCCCTTTTCCTCATTTTGTGTTTCTATGTGTGTTTTTAACGTTCATGGAACTTGTATATATCCTTCTTGAACGGGAGTTGTGAACTTGTATATTTTGTGTTAGGAACTTGTGATGTTGGGATGTAACAGGAAGTTGTGATAGCAGGGTCAAATGTAGCTGAAAAAGGGGTCTATAGCTGCATTTTTTATACAAACCCAGCTATAGGTCTGACCTATAACCACGGTTACAAACGCAGCTCAAACCGGGCCTATAGCTGCGTTTTTGAAAACACGGCTACAGGCCAGAATTGAGCTGCGTTTAAAACGCAACTATAGAACCTTTTTCAGCTACATTGGAACAACCTATTGCCGCATTTTAAGGTCTGACCTATAGCCGCGGTTACAAAAACATGGCTATAGGCCTATTGCTGCACTGTTTAGGCCGTGTTTGTAAGCGCGGCTATAGGAAACACGGCTCTATCCTATAGCCGCATTTTTGAAACTCTGGACCCAAGTTTTGCGCTTCATACAGAAAGTTGTGAATATTTTTTTTAGATGTAAATCGCTCCTTAAAATTGGGATTTTAAATATGCTTAGAGGCTACAGCTACATCCTTTGGTCAATTGATGGGATGTGCCTCAAGACGGTGTGTCTTGGGCTGCAAACGAGAGATAGGTTCAATTATATTTGATGTGATTGAAGGCAAGAACAGAGGCAGAACTTTGAGTTAAGGAGGGTGGTTTTACTGTTGGCTGTATGCGGCGATTTCAACCTTTGACTCTGCTACTACTTAGCTGCTGAGATTTTTTATTTTATTTTATTTATTTTTGTTTGGGTAAGGATAAAATTATTTTTGTTTAGAATTTTTTAGAGGGCAGGATATTTATTTTGGATAAAATGTTAATTGAGCTTAATTGTTTTTAGTTTTACTATTTGTAATTTTTGTTGTTGAGCTTTTTTTTTTGGGCTTGTTATTTTGTTTTACATTTTAAATTTAATTTTTTTTATGATCACTAAATTGAGGAAAATGTTAGAGCTACAAGATTTTTTATAAATTACTGATGTGATGAGTGGTTACTGATAAGTAAAAAAAAATTATGTGATTTATGGGCCTATATGCAAACAAATAAGAATTTGCTTCCAAAAAAATTTGTAAAAATATATTGTAAAAAAGTTTGTGAATATAGCATTATTCTTAAAAAAATTAATAATATTGTTTAAGAGAAACAAAATGTAATATTATAAAACAAAATTGCTAAAATTAGTACACACATATAATAATATTTTTTTAAAAAAAAAATTGGAGGGGCCATTCCCCCTGTCCAATAGTGGCTCCATCGCTGATTGAAGGTGAGTGCGTTACAATTAATGTTGAGGGGAGGGGCTCCATCCCTAATTGAAGGTGAGTGCGGTACAATTAATGTTGAGGGGAGGAGAGGTTGTTAATGCTCAAAGGACTATTACTTATGAGGAGATTTGTTTGTTTTCATTGTGGGTGAGATTGCTTGATATTGGACTTCACCTCTAGGGGAGTTAAGTTTGCTTCTGAAGATGACAAGGTTAAGTAAATATTTGACAATCGGATCTATTCAATTTTATTGATATTTTTTTTAATTTAAAACTTGTTAGTTGAGTTCCATTTTTAAAAAACAAAACCTGGTTGGTACCATTGTGTACCCTTAATATTATGGTTATTCTACATGTATATGTTCTTGTAGGGTGTGAGGGGTAAGGGTTAGAGTTCAAGTCTCTCAAAGTAAGCTTCACACACATACATATAAATTATGCTAGAGCAGAATTCTATCTCAGATCCAAAAAAAAAAAAAACAAAAACAAAAACAAAAAACCTTGTCGGTTGTTACCTTCTTACATTTTACCTTATGAATTTAAATATACAAATAATGCTACAGTCACAAATTATTTTTGAACATTTTTACAAACTATATGGAGATAGTCCGCACTCCACAGAGCCAAGAGTCCTTTTCAATCTTTCAAATATCATCAATTTTCTTTAATTATGGTGGGTGAGTTTGAAAAAATAAAATAAAAGAAATCTATTTCATATTTTATATTAAATATTACAAATTTAAAAGTGAGTTCAGTATTATGTTATTTAAAATTCTAATAACGTGACATCATATAACCTAATATATATAAAAAGTTAGAATATTTACTGGGATATAGACTCTAATCGAATATCTTAATTTGTGTCCACACTTATATATCATCTTAATAATTTGTGCAAGTAACGTCTCCTATCACACATTTTGCTATCAAGTATCAACTCTAACACTATAAATATTCCATCACCACTGCTTTGTTCTTTATTGCACTCTCACCAATCCATCACCATGAGTGTCATAAGGTTAATCTAAAAAAAAATGAACAAATTAAGATGAGAGAAATTTGTAATATGAGAGATTTAAAGATACAATCTCCACTTTTACGAATGCAGTGGAGCAATTAGAGAAAGAGAAACATAGAGAAAGACAAAAGGAAAGAGAAAGCAATATAATAAAATTTATTAAAAAATAAATGGTATGTTTATACTTTCTTAATTGAGTTTTGAGTGATTGTCTTCATTTGAAATTAGTGGAAACGTGGGAATATATGTGTAGGATTGAATTTATTTTTTAGAATTTGAGGAAGAAAGAGAAAAGATGATAAAGATAGAGAAACATGTAGAATGAAGTAACTGCTTGTTATGGGGAGTATAAAATTGGTGGGAGTGTGGCTTAGATATGTTCAACAATTCAAGACTCAAGAGAACAAAGGGAAAAAAATTGTACGTAACTTAAAAATTAAAAAAAAAAAAAACATTTGTTGGTAAATTGCATTTTTAAATTTATCTAAAATTTAGAAGTTTTAGAATTAGTAATGTTACATGTTTAACCCTATTATTGAAACTTTCTAAATAGGTCAATTTGAGAATATTTTAGATATCAAAAAGTAAAAATCCAGATGAGAGAAGTCTCCTAAATAATAGTATATAGAAGGATGCTTGTTGTTTAATAATTGAATGGATGCTTCATCATCATGTTTTCTTCTAAGCATTTCTCGAAAAAAAAAAAAAAAAAAACAGTATTCTTCTAAGCTAAGAAATACATATAGTCCAAAATTCCTGATTATGTCCAAGTCAAACTAATAATTATTTTATGCATAAGATAAATCTTCCATCTCACCCAATATGGTGAGATCTACTTGTGAGCAAGATTGTCAAAATTGGGATCCTACGTAAGATCGTGGGAGGTAGGTGGGATCGTGGATCGTATAATCCTATATTATTTGAGAAAAAACCAAAACAATACACATTGATATGTTAAATAATCACATAAATTATATATTCATTAATATAATTTTCATACATTACTACATCTATTTTTAAGCATCATTTAAAGAGGCCAAAAATCTCAAAACGTGACACTCTATTGAGATATTTTTTATTTGAGTCCTACTGACACTTTCTCTACATTATAGTGGAAAAATTTGGTCTACTGGGATTTTACTTTTCATTTGGGTCAAACTAAGCCTTTTGTCAAGTTAAAAAAGATTACAAGAAACCGAGGTCTTTTGGGATCGTCAGAATCGTATGGTCCTATTGATCCTAAATGATCATAAAGATCTTTAAAAAAACAGGATCGTTTTAGGCAAGTGTGACCGTAAAATTATAAAACTGTAGGATCCAAATTTGGATTTTGACAACCATACTTGTAAGAGTGTAGAAATATATATATTCGATTAATAAGATTCCTTTTTGTGTTGCACACATGTCAAACACGGGCATGCCAAGAAAACTCCAACATTCATGTTAGGAGGAAAAAATATATATACAATTTTGTATTAAAAAAATTTTATTTTGATTTTAAATATTTTTGGAAAGATTTTAGTTAATAGTTCCCCCTTTTCCTTACAAGTATGAGGATGGAATACAGGAATAGACCCATATGGTCTCTATTCCACCATTATCCAAATTCAATGTGCTGAACCCAAAGAAATTGTCCCTTGGACCTACCAAAAAAGGAAGTTGTTTCGGGTTATTGATCATTGCACTTTTATTTATTTATTATTTTTTTTTTTACACTCAAAAAAAAAAAAAAAAAAAAAAAAAAAAAAAAAAAAAAAAAAAACCCTCCTTAATACACAGGCTAAGTTCTACTACAATAACATATATCTAATATATCACAATTGGATTTTAACTAAGAGATTCCTATGCTCTTAAAATATTTATATTAGTTATAATATCATATGTTGGAGCTCTCCTTTGAACTTATACTGACATGTTTAGTCCAAGGCCCAAGCTGTACTGCATGGGGTCTAAGTGGGGTTGCAATATTGTAGGGTAGTGATTTTTAACCATTTCAAAAATAAATAAAATTATGTACCCCGTGCGTTTGAAATAGTTTTCTTTTTAATTATCATTTTTGGCTAATAAATATATATATATATATATATATTTTTTTTTTAAACCATAATTTATCTAGATATAATTGTATTGTTTCTCACTTTTAATAAATGAAGAAATTTATAAAAAAAAAAATCAGTCCAACCACGCACACACAGATATTCCTTCATAACTTTTCCCTTAATTATTTATATTTTTATTATAATAGAAAATTATACATGAATATTCCATCATCTTAATTGCCCTTTTACAGAAGGAAAGGGTCTTTTTAATTATCTATCTGTTGGAACAGTAATGAAATGTCTTGAAAAGTAATAATTAATTCATGAGATGGAGTGTGGGTGAAAGAAAAGTGGGGAAGATGATCCTTCATTTTTTTTGGAATTGATTTAGTTCATTTTATGATAAAAAATAATGTTAATTAACAAATCTAAAATAAACATGGTGTTATTTTTTTTATAATGAACAAATTTTATATTTCTTCCTTCTCCAAGAACAGATTATAGAAGAGCCGAAATAGTGAATGAGAGTTTTTCCATTCATTAATTCCATAATTTTGAGGGTTTCTGTGTCTGAATTTTGAATCCAATATTCCTTGCATTCTAACAAAATATTACCTTATTTCATTTTTTAGAAAAAAAAAAAGATGTTTTGTAATAATTAAAGACGAATCTTAACTTATCTCTACTAGTTTTTGAATAGTAGAAATCTATTTAAGTCACTATGGGTGCATTTGCCCAATTGACACGTCTAAAGGAATCAATGCTAGACTTATTGGATCCTTAGCAATTCATGAGAGAATTCGTCATTGAGGGTTCCTAGAAAGTTGTCTTTCTATTGGATTGTGAGTCTCTTTATTAGCTCTTGTTTGTGGTGTACAATTTCATATTTATGCTCATCTTGTCCTTTATATGGAAATCAGAAGCCATGACACTATTCGTTTGACTTGTACTGATGAGAATTTGACTCCACAAGAAATTGAGCAAAAAGCTGCTAAATTAGCTTATTTTTCTACGTGTACCAATTGAAGATAAGCAACAACCAACCATTCTTATTGGATTAGTGAATCTTTTTTTAGTGAATGATAGATCACCACAAGTGAGGGAGATACACAATTTAAATAATAGAAACAAGGCTAGATATAATTTGATCATTATGAGGTAATGGGGGTGTTTATTTCTTTGTCTTCCTATACTCGCTATGGTGCGGAATCAAGTCAAACGTACCATTAATGAATTTTCAACTATCAAACAAAGACATTTAAGGTTCAAATTTCCCCTCTCTTGACTATTAAATTATTTAAAAAAATTAAATTTGATAACACTGTGCACCTAAATTCATAAAGCTAAATATGCACCATAAAATATATCATCTCAAGGGGAAGGAGAGAATTGACCATGAAATTGATCAATTTAACTTTTCAAGTTGTTTGGTGTGGGAAGGGAACATAAAAATTCAAGAAGACAATAATAATGATGTGCAAATGATGCACTAGTGTGTAGCCTCGTGAAACAATCAAAATTACGCATATTTTTAAGAAGAGATTTAAATTATACATAGTATTAGTTTACACTTTTTTTAACCCATACATTTCTAAAATATATAATAGTTTCTTATTTAGACTCTTCAGTTTTTTCACTCAATTATTTATTTTCCCAAAAAAAAAAAATAAATAAATAGACAGATGGCGGAAAATTAGATTTCAATTGAAATCCTACTTAGAATCTAATTGGATTTAGACTCTTTAATTTGTGCAAATTCTAAAAGGGGAAAAAAATTTCAATAATTTATTGGTTGTTATTCTGTTATGCACAAATTTGTAGCGGTTTTATATAATTTTCTTGATATTTGTACCCTCACTGCACTCATTAACAAAGTCATTAAAATTAAGTATACCCCTAAGTGCAAGTAAGCTATATTTGTACCTAAAATTAACAAAAATACATTAAAAGGTACAGAAAGATAATGTTGTAAAGTTTGAAGTTTTAGTAAAATATATGCCATTTATTTTTATTAAAAAAAAAAAAAAGAACTCTTGAGTGGAAGTAATGTGACTATAGTCCTCATTTTTTGTAGTGAGGTTAACTTTTCAATTATTCTAAAGTCTTGATTATATAGTTGAAAGTTGCCTACAATGGCTCTAAGGATCTGTTTGGATACCACTTATTTTACTGAAAACTGAAAACTTATTGTTGAAAACACTGTAGCAAAATATTTTTTAAAATGCAAAATACTGTTCTCGAACACTGTTCACGCGTTTTTATGCTTTGGCTGGTCCATGAACAGTGCCATGGAACCAACCAAAAAAACGCAAACACAACTTCAGTGCTAGGCAAACGCACACTAAGTGCACGTTTGGATAGCGCGTTTTGCGCAATCCAACGTTTGCGTTTCACACTCTATGGGTCCATGAGCACTGTTCATGGGACTCACAACTTGAGAAAAATGCAAATTTAACTTTAAAATTGGGTCCTACGGTACTATTCATACATTTAAAAAATTATTTTGCTACAATATTTTCAGTTTTTAATTTTCAACAATAAATAGTATCCAAAACCTAAGGGTACGTTTGGTACACTAAATGTAGATTACATTAGAAATAGAAGACATTGTAATGGAATAATTATTACTATTCATAAATTTGGTTGTTACATATGGAAAACTTGTAAAAGATGATATATAAGGAAACTTTATATTTTTAGAAATATATTAATTTTAAAACCTATTATATACACTAAGAAATAACTATTACATCAATTTTAAAGAGGAATAGTTATTCTTGAAGAATAGCTATTTCAATGTAATAACTAATCTATGTAATAAAGATGCAACCAAATGACCGAATTGATATTACACATAAATAACTATTCTATTACAGGAGCTATTACAGCGTACCAAACGTACCCTAAGTTTATAACAATGATGGCTTGAATTGAAACTTTTTCCAAAAAAAAATAATTCTTGAATTGAAATGAAATGGAGTCAATTGGAAACTGGAAAGAAATTTATATGGGAATTTATTTGCCAATTGCCATCTTGCAGCATAAATCTCTCCGTATCTTTCTGAATGCTTTTCATCATTGCAATCAAGAAAATTCATATATGGCTCTTTGCAATAAAACTCATTAATAATACCAGAGTTACAAATGGTTGATATAATAAATAATTATTAGCAAGTAAAAAAATAATATTAATAATAAATTTAAATAAAAATTAATTATATTAATATTTTATAAAAATATTATAAAATAATTTGTGTTTACTCAAAAATCAATACATTTCGTAGGGACTGGGAAGGCAAAATTTGAGATTATCCTACGCGGGGCTACGTCCCTACAATAGATTTTTAGGGGGCGAGCGTAATGATGCTTTGTTGTCCTCCTTTTTCCTGAATGCAGGCTAGTTTGTGTAGCACTGCGTTGCATCAGGAGCGTATCTTTTTTTGCTGAACATCGGGAGCGGATCTTACTTTTTGAACTTTTGTCCATTTAATTAATACAATTTTACATTTTTTAAAAAAAAATTAAAAATTATATTCTTAAAGTTTTACATGATTAAATTTTATATCTTGAAATTTCAGAATTTATATTTTACCTTATAATATTTGAGAGTATTTAGATTTTGCACTCATAATTTAGATTTTATTCCCTATATTTTAAGGATGTTTAGATTTTACTATTTAAAATTTTAGGTGTTTGAATTTTACATCTTAAAGTTTCATAATTTAAAGGTGTAAAATTGAAGTACTCCTAAACTTTAGAGAGTAAAATTCAAAATTTGAAATATTAGGGTATAAAATCCAATCACTCTAAATATTAAGGGATAAAATCCAAATTTTGAAATTTAAAAGTACAAAATTCAAACACCACCAAACTTTAAGAGTGCAATTTGCAATTTATCCATAAAAAAATTATTTTTTAAGATAAGAGATACTGAAAATAGATATTAAATAAGGTAATTTCCTTTTCTCAAAAAAAAAAAAAAAGGTAATTTCCTAAATTAAGGATTAAGATTAAATAAATATGGTACATATAAAAAAATTAAAAATAAATTTATGTACCATATATATTTTGACAAAATATTATTACTTTTCAAATTAAATTCTCATGTAGAATTCTTCTAAAAAAATTCTCATGTAAATTAAGGTAATCAAAGGATTGGATAATAAATAAAATAAGAATTAAAAATAAATACAAAAAGTGTTATATATTTCAAAAATATAAAACAAGCACCAAGGGATTGACTAAGTGATTCTAAGATCTCGTACCATTTATAGTACAGAAACTCTTGTCTCATCTTGGAGCCACTCTCATAGAATTCTTCCACGTAATAACCTAGTGTTTGTGTTATAAAAAAAATTGAAGCTCTAACTTTTTCTAAGGATATTTGAATGTTTCTATTATAAATCTAGGGCATCTCTAAGTAGAGTTTAGGGTGGTCACACGACCACCCTAACCTAGAAAAAAAAAAATTATTATGTATAAATTTTAAAATTTTATTATTTTATTCTCTTTAAAAAAGGTTTGTGACCACCTAGAATTTTTGTAGGCCCAACAAAATTAAATTTTAAACAAAATTTAGCAACAAGTTTAATTGTAGACTGACTTTAACTGTCCACGGAGGAAGACTTTTTTTTTTTTTTTTTTTTTGGTTGATAAACACGGAGGAAGACTTCTTGTTATTGCATCATTCTTTCTTTCTTGAGTTTCTTCTCTCCCTTTTTTTTTCTTTTTTTTTTTTATCAACATTACGCTTTGCTCATATTTCCACGCTTAAAAAAAAAAAAAAAAAAAAGAGCTGTCAAAAAAAAAAAAAAACCCTATAAATACCCCAAATTCTAACCTGCTTGACGGATTGACACTGCAATAACCAACCGCCATTATGGATTCAAATCAACCGAGACCCGTAACTCCACAACCTCCTCAAGGCGGCCGCGGTGGCGGTGGCAATGGTTTCTCTGCTATTCTCGCAGTCTTCTTATCCATTATCGCCATCTACGTCATGGTATTATCCAACTATAAATATTCCACCACCACTGCTTTGTTCTTTACTGCACCCTCACCACCATTACCAGTCCATCGCAATCTCTCTTTGATTTTATTTATATCAATAGTGTTTGTTAATTTCGCCATGGTACTATTCTTGTTGTTTAATAATTGAATAGATGCTTCATCATATATTCTTCTAAGCTAAGAAACATATTTACTTCAAAATCTCTTCTTTGGATATATGTATCATCTATCTCACTGTACTGTGTGGTTCTTGTATGGTTGTAGGTGGGATTCACATGTTATGAGAGTGAACATATATATAGTTAGATACATGTCAAACTATGACAAGTCAGGAGGAGGAAAAAACATAATTTGTTAAAAAGAAAAATTCTTTTGATTATAGATATGTTTTTAAAGATTTTGATGGATGTTATTTACTCTAAAGGGCAAGTTACAGTATTTAATAGTTGTTTTTTAAGTTCTTCAGATTTAATGATGTGGATTTTTTTTATGGAATGGGAGGATATTTTTTTAGTTAAATAATCACGTGACTAAATTTTAGGAGGAAAACTAAAAGAACAGCATTCAAGGTACTGTATCTAAATTTTGTCTTTTAGTTTGAATCTAGAAGTAAACATAAATATTTAAGAATTGTTGTGTACCAAGTTATGTCAGTGGCCATGCTTCTTAGATTAATTTCCATCTTAGTTATAATCATAGTTAAAGGGGAGCGAAATATTGTGTGATTGTAGAATATCTATTAGGTTATAAAATAGAACAGGGAAAAATGACTTCATATAGAATAGAACAGAGGAAAATAATTCATGTGGCCAAAGTTAACTAATATGTTGAGAATCCATAGCCTACCACAAAATTTGAGATTAAGACTTGTTGTTATTGTTGTTGTTAGTTTAAATCTTAGTTCAATTTCTTCAATAGTATTTTAGGATCTGTAAGTAATATGTGATTTAGAATTCATCAAATTGTTTTGGTATAAAAATGTGACTCAAGACTAATTCTAGTATTTGTTTCCCTTTATGGTGATGGTAGTATTTGTTCTGTGTGGACTTGCATTGTTGCAAGTCAGGTTCAACATGCATCAATATTGTCATTACATGATTATTACAGAGGTGCATCATAGTGAATAATAGCTTATACCTTCTAGTAGAAATGCTTCAACAGTGTTCCTTTGCAAAAAGAAAAAACAAATGCTCTATCACTTTTTTAGTCTTCCATTTTATGCTCCACTAACTACAGTATGTTATACATCTAATTTTTTTTTTCTATCCCCATTTTAAAAGTTGATTTCTTTATAAGGAGAAAAAGGGACATGTGGTTGATTACGAATGGTGGAGCATAAAATAGAACATAGTAAGAGTAAGACAGAGGGCTTTTACCCTGTCCATTTCACCTTGCATTACAAGCTGTGGTTCTAAAGCTCATTGTCATTTAATTATTAACATTTAAAAAAAAATTTTAAATGAATTTACATTGTGGCACTGAGTATGCACTTGAGGTTGTAGGGTTATCTCTAAATTACTCTATTTGTAATTGTGTTGCCTGAATGTTTTTAGGGATGTTTGGCAAATTACAAAGCTTGTTTAGTTTGATACAAGCTGAACTGAAAATGAGACTATTAATCCAGTTTGTCTAGAATAAAAACCAGTTTTAGTTAATATGCAGCTTGTGAAAATGTCAAATTTGTATGCATGTGAAAACACCAAAATTTAAAAATTTAATTTGGAGGGCATGATTTTTAAAGAACCACTTTGAAGATATGGGAATGTATTTAGTTCCCACTTTGAATAAGTTTTTTGAACAAAAGAGCTACCAAATTAAAAACAGTTAAAACTAATTATGTTGATCTTGGCTGCCTGGCTTGGTTTTGTGATTTGCTACATTCCTTTACTTGTTGGTAATTGCTACTGCCAGGGAGGCATACTTGAAAAAAGAAAATAGTGGATTAGTGTTTCACTATGGAGTGACTATATAATTTGCTTACTATATGCTAGTTTGTTTAAAATTGTAGAATTGTTCTGAACCTCAGCCACTAGAATTAGTGTTTATATCATTTTATTTAAGTTTGAAAATCTCTTACATGAATATAAATTTTATAGATGATGAATCAATCACCATCAACTATTAGGAATGGTTTGTCCATTCTGCACCAAGTCCCAGAAGGCCATGTTGGGGTTTACTGGAGAGGAGGTGCCCTTCAAAAGATGATTACAGATCCAGGTTTGACTATGGTCCTTTCTTTATGATTTTCATTCAGTAGTTGCTTTCCTAGAACTTATGAAATTTCTACTTGTACTTTATTTTCAGGTTTTCATTTGAAGTTGCCTTTTATAACCCATTATGAGCCTGTTCAAGTAACCCTTCAGACAGATCAGGTAAAATTCGATGCTATGAAAATTGAGGGATTTCATCTTGTCAGTCTAATCAAATCTTTCCTGTGAGTATAATTGCAGGTGAGGGATATTCCTTGTGGTACAAAAGGAGGTGTCATGATCAACTTTGAGAAGATAGAGGTACAGTTATTAGTAGATGTTGCTCTTTATCAACATTATGGTTTACAAGTGGTCTAAAGTTTGAAATGCTCAACTTATATACACTGATTATAATGCCTTTTCAGGTTGTTAACCGACTTCGCAAGGACTATGTGCATGACACTCTACTGAACTATGGGGTGCAGTATGACAATACATGGATATATGACAAAATTCATCATGAGATCAATCAGTTCTGCAGCTCTCACTCTCTTCAGCAAGTCTACATTGATGTTTTTGATCAAGTATGGATGCTTCCAATTTACCTTTACAGTATAGGAAGTCTTCCAAGTTCTGTTAAATGTAGTGTACTTTTCTTCTTTGCTTTAGTTGTTTAATCGAATAGATTGTTTAGCATATTGAATTCTTTAACTTAAAGTTGAACAAGCTTAACTTAGTAGTGCTGTGTTGACTTCCAAGGATTATTTCTCTTCAAGAATCTATGTTGGTGTTAAGTTGCCAGCATTATTAAGTTCATTATTAAGTTCCTTATAATGTTACACAACTACACTTCATATAGTTGTGTAACATTATGGCGTCATGAGCTTGTGTAGTGGTTATCAAATCCTTTTCTATTTATTTATTTCATGATATATTGACAAAGCATGTAACTCTCACAGATTGACGAAAAGATGAAAGATGCTCTTCAGGGTGACTGCACACGTTATGCGCCAGGTATTGAAATCATTAGTGTTCGTGTTACAAAGCCAACCATCCCGGAAAGCATAAGACGCAATTTTGAACAGATGGAAGAGGAACGCACTAAGGTTCAGTTTCTTTTTCCTGAATACGAGAGAAGGTCCTTTTACTTTCTTTTATTTTCCTCTGTTAGTTGAGCGAAGCTAATAGACACACACACCCACAATATGAGTCTTGATATGCAGATTCTTTACAAATTAAATGTGCTTTTAATGTATGTTTATTATTTGAAATTATGGCCTGAACATTGAGTTTACCCTTTAAACCAGTTAGCCTTGGTCCTATGATCATTCAACATTACAGTCTTTTTTCGCTTATACCCAAACTTTGTACATGCATGTGTTTGCACCCACACCCAGTCAATGAATAACATATTGGATAATTTATTATGTAGTAAGCCTTTAAAGTTAATAGAGTGCATCATTCTATGTTTTATGTTGATGTTACTTTGTTAGGTCTTAATTGCTATTGAGAAACAGAGAGTGGTTGAGAAAGAGGCAGAGACAAGTAAGAAAATGGCTATCTGCGAAGCTGAGAAGATTGCAAATGTGAGCAAGATCCTAATGGAACAGAAGTTGATGGAAAAGGATAGTACCAGGAGGCAACAAGAAATTGAGAACCAGATATACATGGCTCGGGAAAAGAGTTTGGCTGATGCACATTTCTACCGGTAAAAGCTTGATTCACTTTTCAGTTCAAAAGATATGAATATGGTATTATAGAAATGACTAATGATATTGCTCTCTCTACATTTCTAGTGTATTGAAGGAAGCCGAAGCAAACAAGTTGAAGCTAACACCGCAATTTCTTGAGCTTAAATTCATCGAGGCTATAGCTAATAATACAAAAATTTTCTTTGGGGAAAAGGTCTCTCCCTCTCTCTTGTATGTGTGTATGTGTATGTGTGTGGGCGTTGGGTGTTGGGTGTGTGGGCGTTGGGTGTGGTGTGTGCAAGCTTTATTTAATATTTCTTCCTTGCAGATACCTAGTATGTTTTTGGATCAGAGGCTGCTTGGGAACTTCCTGCAACAGCTATCTAGGAATGTGTCTGAAGAGGAGAAATCAATAGCTTAATTTTTTTTATCTTTCATTTCCTTTTTTGATCTGTCTTTTCTATCAACATAATGTAATACCTAGGTGATATAGCATTATTACTAGTATGTCAAAAAGTAGGGAAAGTAAATGTTGGTCCAGGATTTCAGAAGCAGTTTCATTCAAACAAAATTTTTGGGTAGTTGCCTTAGTCTGAAAATTTTGGGGTTGGTTATAGATTCTCACTAGATTAGTTAGGGTTGACCACTTGTATCCTTTTTCTCCATTCTATTATATCCAAAGTCATATTCTTTGCTACTTTTGTAATGGACATGTTATTTTTTAAAACTTTTACTAGTGTGAATTTTGGTCTTCCTCTACTTTTTTTTTTTCATTTCCCTCAACATGGATCAATTCACTCTTTCTTACCGGAGCATTAGTAGCTCTCCTCTGAACATGACCAAATCATCTTAAGCAACTCTCATTGTTGATAAAAAGCTCAAAACATTTGTAGTTTGATGCAAATCTTTTTCTCCCAGATTCAATCAACAATATCTTTGGTCACTGCTATCAATATGAATGTTATTCGCACCTGTCATGGCAAGAGTTGGGATTTACAATGGATCATCTCTTTGATTACAGTATACATGTGCAAGAGTAAGAATTTGGTAAACATTAGTGTTTATTACACAAACCAGGCTTGCAATGAAAATTGTGACTTTTAGTTGTTTTTGAGAGGTGTGTAAAACTGTGTGAAATAATTTGTTTGCAACAAGTTTAGCTTTGGTAAATTTGCACCTTAAAACAAAAGGAGAGCTGTTGAATTTTGGTTCCATTTTGATAGAACACGCTGCGATATTATATTTTTGACATTGGAGGATGACTACGCATGGTACGCAGTCCAATGAAATGATGGAATGTTTATTTATGACTTTGCCTAAAGAAGACATTGATTGAGCCTATTACAGGCCAATGCCTTTAGGTGCATTAGGCCCAAGAGGCCTTTGCTGTGTCAAGCCTAACTATGAGTCCTCTCTTATGACTTATGAGTCTATTTTATTATTTTTAAACCTCAACTGTCCTTCAATCCTAAGGATCTTTAGTTGAATCTGAGGCTGTAGATGGTGGATGATTACAACTAAAATGATCTTGCTCCAGCGTACTAACCTCACATGTAGTTGAATAATGGCAAATATTTTATGCTGGAATATCTATATAAAGTCGTTGCTAGCCTGGAATTTGATTGAGTTGTACTCCACCAATCAATGCAAGTCACTCATGACTCAATACAAAAATACGAAATGAACTGAAAATTTTTAATTCTTCTAAATGTGTATATGGGGAATCCTAATGTCATCATCTGATCTAATAAATTCACACCTGATATATTTAATAATTTCATTAGTTCATTCTTGAAGATTTTTTGTTATATTTTTTTCTTCTCAAAAAAAGAAGAAAAAAGAGGTGTATATGGGGATATAAATAGTAACATCAAATGGAACCACAAAAAGAGATGGCCTCACTTAATTGAACATGTTCCCCATTACCTAATTGTCCCGCTGCTGCAGCAAAAGAAAGAAAAACTTAGGCTGGACTCGGGGTTGGGCACTTGAGCTTGGGCTGACCAAGGGTACTCTGATGACCATGTCAATGACCATACATACATACATACATATATATATATATATATATATATATTTTGGTAATATCCAGGATAATGTTCTATTCTCGGGGGACGAGTTTCATACTCTGGCTAGTGGGACTAATAGGTTTTTATATAGAGATTTAGCTTGCGTTTAATACATTGGTGCCGTTGGGATGATGATCCATGGCCAAAAGTAGACACGTGTTACCATCTTGATAGGTCCAATGTAATTGAACATTAGATCCAACCTTTGCCTTTTATATAGAAGGTGTGAAATTCTTTTTTTTATTTTTTTTACTTTTCATATTTTTTAAATGTAAATCACACCTTAAAATTGGGTTTTTAAATATGCCTAGAGGTTAGAGCTACTTCCTTTGGTCGACCGATGGGATGTGCCTTAGGACGGTGTTTCTCAGACTGCAATCGAGGGATAAGTTCAATCGTATTTGATGTGATTGAAGGTGAGTGAGGTGCAATTAATGTTGAGGGGAGGAGAGTTTGTTAGTGCTCAAAGGGCTATTACTTTTGAGGAGATTTGTTTGTTATCATCGGGGGTGGGATTCCTTGATATTGGACCGAACCGCTAGGAGAGTTATGTTTGCTTATGAAGATTAGGCTAAGTCAATATGGGTGGTGGTTGAGGCTGGATATTGGAGATGGGTCTTATTAATGTATTGGTGCTCTGTTCGATTCATTATTGATCATATTGCATGCATGAGTTAGATTCGTTACTTGAGGAGGGTGAGTTCTAAATTCTAATACGACTGTACGAGAGTTCAAATGAGTCCATCTTAGGCTAAAGGGCTTAAAGCTGATATCTAAATATTTTTTAAAATTATGATAAAATTTCAACTTATGGTGTCCACACATGTCTTGAGTTTAAGCTTATAAGACATGTGTGGGAGGAATTTCTTTTCAATGTGGGATTGAGCAAATTCATGCGGGAAGGAAGTTGCATCAAAAAGCATGCTTCTCCCAAAGCGAACAATACCTAATTGGAGGCCAAGACGAAAGTTCTCCCACAAAAAGGCACCTTTTGGGGTTTAAGGGGAAACCCCCACCTTCCCCCTTCAGACTGCCCATTCTTACGTGAAGGAGCGCACTACCACCGCATACGAAGCCCAGATCTGATTCTTGCTTACTTACGCATGTGTAGTAGTGGTACACACATGTCTTAGGCTCAAGCTTATAAGGCATGTGTGGAAGGTATCTCTCCCCGATGTGAGATTGAGCAAATTCGTGCAAAAAGGAAGTTGCATCAAAAAGCATGCCTCTCCCAAAGCGAACAATACCTGATTGGGAGCCGAGATGAAAGTCCTCCCACAATCTTTATAGTAAAAGTCTCTAGAAAGAATCCTAGTTTCTGTTCACACTAGAGTGTGTTATTATTAAGAGGCAAGTGGAAATAAGGAAAACAATGGGAGGAAAGGAAAGCAACTTCTTTGTTTGATTGAAGGGAAAATAAAGAAAAAATGGAAATTAATATACATTTTTCGGCATTTTGGGTAATACCTATTTTTATCCATTACCATTTGAAATGTGGGTTATTCTAAATATTTCTAATAAAAGAGTTCAGAGTTCAGAGTTCAGAGTTCAAATAATTTTTCTCCTATTGTAATTTCTTTTGTCTTCTCCGTGCAAATCAAACAAGGGAATATAAAACCTTTTTTCCTCTCCACTTTTCTTTTTCTCCTTTCATATCCTAACTGACATACTAAAAAAATATATAAAATCATTTCCTTTTTCCTTTCTTGGCCAATCCTCATATCTTCTTCCTGTTCTCCTCTCTCTCTCTCTCTCTCTCGTGCTGAAATTTCCTCGTCTCTCACTGTTACCAAACACAGAAACACTGTGTTATTGATTTCTTATTTGGTGCACGCAATGTTTCTTCTCACGCATTTTGATCATATTGTTAAGAGACTTGAACCCATGATCTAATTGTGATGGATCACATAAGGCCGGCAAATCATTAGACCCCTTTTAATTAGTTATTTGCATGTGTTTTCAATCTTTGAGCTTACACTGACATGTTAGTCCAAGCTGTACTGCGTGGGGTCTAAGGGGGGTTGCAATATTGTAGAGCAGTGATTTTTAACCATTTCAAAAATAAATAAAATTATGGACTCCGTGCGTTTGAAATAGTTTTCTCTTTAATTATCTTTTTTTTGCTAATATATAAATATATATATATATATATATATATATTTTTTAAAACCATAATTTATCTAGAGTAGTGATTTTTAACCATTTGGAAAATAAATAAAATTATGGACCCGTGCGTTTGAAATAGTTTTCTCTTTAATTATCTTTTTTTGCTAATATATATATTTTTTAAACCATAATTTATCTAGATATAATTGTATTGTTTCTCACTTTTAATAAATGAAGAAATTTATAAAAAAAATCAATCCAACCACACACAAACAGATATTCCTTCATAACTTTTCCCTTAATTATTTATATTTTTATTATAATAGAAAATTATACATGAAGATTCCTTCATCTTAATTGCCCTTTTACAGAAGGAAAGGGTCTTTTTAATTATCTATCTGTTGGAACAGTAATGAAATGTATTGAAAAGTAATAATTAATTCATGAGATGGAGTGTGGTTGAAAGAAAAGTGGGGAAGATGATCCTTCATTTTTTTTTGGATTTGATTTAGTTCATTTTATGATATAAAATAATGTTAAATAACAAATCTAAAATAAACATAGTGTTATTTTTTGATAATAGAAATTTTATATCTCTTCCTTCTCCATGAACGGTCTATAGAAGAGCTGAAATAGTGAATGAGAGTTTTTCCATTCATTAATTCCACAATTTTGAGGGTTTCTGTGTTTGAATTTTGAGTCAAATATTCCTTGCATTCTAACAAAATATTCTCTTATTTCATTTTTAAGAAAAAAAAGAAGAAGAAGATGTTTTGTAATACTTAAAGATGAATCTTAACTTATCTCTACTAATTTTCGAATAATAGAAATCTATTCTAGTCACTATGGGCGCATTTGCCCAATTGACACGTTTGAAGGAATCAATTCTAGACTTATTGGATCCTTAGCAATTCATGAGAGAATTCGTCATTGGGGATTCCTAGAAAGTTGTCTTTCTATTGGATTGTGAGTCTCTTCATTAGCTCTTGCTTGTGGTGTACAATTTCATATTTATGCTCGTCGTGTCCTTTATATGGAAATCAGAGGCCATGACACTATTCCTTTGACTCGTGAGAATTTGACTCCACAAGAAATCTTGTGTACCAATTGAAGATAAGTAACAACCAACCATTCTTATTGGATTAGTGAATCTTTTTTTTTTTTTTTTGTGAAGGATAAATCACTACAAGTAAGGGAGATACAAGATTTAAATAATAGAAACAAGACTAAATATAATTTGATCATTATGAGCTAATGAGGGTGTTTAGTTCTTTGTCTTCATATACTCACTTGGTGCGGAATTAAGTCAAATGTACCATTAATGAATTTTCAACTATCAAACAAATACATTTAAGGTTCAAATTCTCTCTCTCTAAACTATCAAATTTTTTTTTTTTTAAATAAAGTAAATTAGATAACACTGTGCACTTAAATTCATAAAGTTAAATTTGTACCATAAAATATATCATCTTAAGGGGAAGGATAGAATTGACGATGAAATTGATCATTTCAACTTTTCAAGTTGTTGGGGTGGGAAGGGAACATAAAAATTCAAGAAAACAATAATAAGAGCATTAACATTAGGCGTAAAAACTCTCCCAATTGCTATTTTACCTCCTAAACCCTTAAAACCTTACTTTGTCCAGGTTTGTAAACCCAAAAGTTTTTACATCCTATGAACAGTAAAGTTGCACTTAAAATTAATATTTTGTTCTCCCACCTCTCTCTCGCTCTCATCTGACTCTCCCTATTTCTCTCTTTCTTCAATCATGCACGCCACAGACTCTTTGTGCCTCTCTCTTTCCCAAATGCAGAAATGCTACCATACTTCTCTCTTTTCTCCTTTGCTGTCGATCTATCTCGATGGTGGCGGCGGGGTGGTGGCATGGTTGTGGTAGTGGTGGCATGAGGTTTGTAGGCTATGGGTTAAGTGGGTTGTGGGTTTTGTGGCATGGGTTTTTGCTGGGTTGTGGGGTGGTCCAATGGTTGTGGCGCGGTGGTGGCATGGTCATGGGTCTTGGCTGGGTGGCCAGACTCTAAATATCAAGAGTTCCTCCCACTCTCTCATCCTCTTAGCTCTTGGGTTCCATAAGTGACAAGCCCACAAGGTTGGATCTATCATGGGATGTCCGGATCTGTCATTGTGTTGGTTGTGTTTGGGTTAGCCGGATCAACGGTGGTTTGGTGTTTAGGTGGTTGTGGGTTGGTGTTTTGGTGGCTGGATTGGTGTTTGGGTGGGTTTTTTTGTTGTTGTTGTTGGTGGTTGCTAGAGTGCGTGTGGTGGTGGGGTGGTGGTTGCTGCTAGTTTGCTAAAGAGACAGATACAAACCGGAGAGATGGAGACTAAGAGGCTGTTTGGTTGCTTTTTTTTAATTACTCAATTTTCGTCACTTATCACTCATTACTTTAAATAACACACCCGTTTGGACACCATCATCCAACTGCCTTCACTCAATATTTTTCACACTATTTGTGGGCCCCATACCTGTCACTGGTGTAGTTTTTTTTTTTTTTTTTTTAATATTAGTATCCAGAAACCCGAACTCACTGAAGAAAGGAAAAAAAAAAAGAAGCCGGAGAAGACCGAACCCAGTGAAAGAAGAAAGGAAAAAAAAAAAAAAAGGAAATCCAGGAGGAGACGACCGAACCCAATGAAAAAAAAAAAAAAAAAAAAACCCAGGAGAAGAACGAACCCAGTGAAAGAAGAAAGAAAAAAAAAAAAAAAAGAGGAAACCCAAGAGGAGTGGAGAAGACCGAACCCAGGAGAAAAGGAAAAAAAAAAGTGAAAAGGTGGTCAAAAGGTGCGGCTGAAGTTATGACAACGAGTCCCCCTTGTGTGTTTAATTACAAAAATGTTATTGAGTTATGAGTTATGGAAACTGAAAACAGCCAAAATGTGTTTTCAGTTTCCATAACTCATGACTTAAAAATCAGAGAATTGAGTGATGGAAACAGAGTTATGGAAACAGAGTTACGGTGGTGCCAAACGGACTTCTAGCTATGAGTCCCACCATTTTTGAGTTATGAGTTATGGAAACAGAGAATTGAGTTGTAAAAATTGATGAACCAAACACCCTTTAAGGAAGAGAGGAAAGAGAAAGATGAGAGAGTAAAGTGAAATAAGTTTATTATTATTATTTTATTAGATAGTTTATATTAATTTATTGGGTTGTATCTAAAAATAGAAACTTGGATGTGGTAAGTATTGTAAAATATGTTAATATAATAAGAAAAGTAACTTTTTAGATGGTAAAATAGAGACTAGGATAGAAACCCGATTGCTAGTACTCTAATGATGTGCAAATGATGTATTAACTGGAACTAATGTGTAGCCTCGTGTGTATGCACGGGTACAATTAAAGACAATTACAATTATACATTTTTTTAAGAAGAGATATAAATTATACATAATATTAGCTTACACTTTTTTTAAACTACACATTTCTAAAATATGTAATAGTTTCTTATTTAGACCTTTCGGTTTTTTCAACCAACTATTCATTTGCCATAAAATTTAAAAAAAAAAGATACGTGGCGGAAAATTAAATTTTAATTGAAATTCAATATAAAATCTAATTGAATTTGGACTATTTAATTTTTACACTTAATAATTCACTTAAATAAAATTAAAAATTTAATGGAATACCTGGCACAAAATTGATATAAATTAGTTCTTGCTAACAGGCGTTCTAAGAAAACAGACTAAATAATATTACATGTTCAATTATCAGTTAAAATGTGCAAATTCTAAAAGGTGAAAAAAAAAAACATTTTTCAATAATTTATTGATTGTTATTTTGTTATGCACAAATTTGTAGCAGTTTTATCTAATTTTCTGATATTTGTACCCTTACTGCACTCATTAACAAAATCATTAAAATTAAGTAAACCCTTAAGTGGAAGTAAGCTATATTTCTACCTAAAATTAACAAAAATGCATTAAAAAGTACAGAAAGATATAATGCTGTAAAGTTCGAAGTTTCAGTAAGATATATGCCATTTATTTTTATTTTAATTATATATATATATATATATATATATATATATAAAAGAACTCTTGAGCGGAAGTAAGGGTTAACTGCCCAATTATTCTGAAGTCTTTATTATATAAAGTTGGCTACAATGGCTCTAAGTCTTTAACAATGATGGCTCGAATTAAAATTTTCTCAAAAAAAAAAAAAAAAAAAAAAAGCTTGAGTTGAAATGAAGTGTGCGTTTGAAATTGATGAAAATTGCTAATTTATTTTACTATTCAGTTTATTTTTATTATTATTTATGAACCTCACTACATTTTTTAGTATTTTTCATAAGTTTTACAATACTATTCTTGACTTTTACTATATTATTTTAACTAATTTCTTCATATATTTATAATTATTTCAATAAAAAATTTTCAATTTTAACGAGCAGCTCTCCCTCTCTCTTTCTCTCAGACCTGTAACGGAGTCAACTGATAACGGGAAAGAAGTTTATAAAGGAATTTATTTGCCAATTGCCAGCTTGCAGCATAATCTCTCCCACTGTTTTAAAAACCGGATCGGACCGGCCGGTCCGACCGGTTCAACCGGGAACCGGTAGTCAAACCGGTCCGGTTAAAAGCCTAAAAACCGGTCAATAACCGGTCAACAACCGGAAAACCGGCCAAAAACCGGTCAAAAACCGGGGTTGAACCGAAAATTGGAAAAAAAACGGTTTGATGCCCGGTTCGGTTTTTAAAACCATGATCTCTCCGTATCTTTGTGAATGCTTTTCATCATTGCAATCAAGAAAATTCATATTTGCCTATTTGGCTCTTTGCAATAAAAATCAATACTTTCCGGATTGGGGTGGCAAAATCTAAGATTATCCTACGCGGGGCTACGTTTTGTACAACTATCAGGAGTTGGTGGCTCACGGACGCAATAGTTTTTTAGGCGGTGAGTCTAATGATTTTTTTTGTGTTGTCCTCCTTTGTCCTGTATGCCAGGCTAGTTTGTGTAGCACTGCGTTGCATCTTGAGCCTATCTTACTTTTGTCCTTTTTGTCCATTTAATTAATACAATTTTACCTTGTCAATCAAAAAATATATAAGAGATATTGAAAAAAAAAAAATTAAATAAAGTAATTTTTTAAATTAAGAATTAAGATTAAATAAATATGGTACATAAAAAAAATTAAAAATAAATTCATGTACCATATATATTTTAACGAAATATTATTACTTTTTAAATTAAATTCTCATGTAAAATTCTTCTAAAAAACTTTTCATGTAAATTAAGGTAATCAAAGGATTAGATGATAAATAAAATAAGAATTAAAAATAAATATCAAAAAGTGTTATTTAAAAAATATAAAACAAGCATTAAAATGTTGACTAAGTGATCTCTAAAACCTTATAATACCCATTTCTAATACGAAACTTTATACCTCATCTTTAGAGCCACTCTTATAAAGGAATCTTTCACGTAATAACATGCTATTTGTGTTATAAAAAAAAAAAATTGGAACTCAAACATTTTCCTAGGGTATTTGAATGTTTGTGTTATCCATGTAGGAAGTCTTCTTGTAATAGCGTCCTTCTATCTTTTATTTATAGCATCCTTCTTGCTATAAATACCCCAAATTTTAACCTGCTTGACGGACTGACACTGCAATAACCAACCGCCATTTATGGATTCAAATCAACAGAGAGCCGAAACTCCACAGCCTCCTCAAGGACGCCGCGGTGGCGGTGGAAGTGGTTTCTCAGCTATTCTCACAGTTTTCTTATCCTTTATCGCCATCTTCGTCATGGTATTATTCTTGTTGTTTAATAATTGAATAGATGCGTCATCATATATTCTTCTAAGCTAAGAAACACATTTACTTCAAAATCTCTTCTTTGGATATATGTATCATCTATCTCACTGTGTGTGGTTCTTGTATAGTTGTAGGTGGGATTCACATGTTATGAGAGTGAACATGCATATATTCAGATACATGTCAAACTATGACTAGTCAGGAGGAGGAAAAAATATAATTTGGTAATAAAAAAAGTTCTTTTGATATATTTTAGATATGTTTTTAAAGATTTTGATGGTTGTTATTTAGTCTGAAAACTAGAAGTAAACATATAAAATTTTAGAATTGTTGTGTACCATGTTATGTCAGTGGCCATGCTTCTTAGATTAATTTCCATCTTAGTTATAATCATAGTTAAAGGGAAGCTAATTATTGTGTGATTGTAGAAAATCTATTAGGTTATAAAATAGAACAGAGGAAAATGACTTCATATAGAATAGAACAGAGGAAAATAATTCATGTGGCTAAAGCTAACTAATATGTTGAGAATCCATAGCTTACCACAAAATTTGAGATTAAGACTTGTTGTTATTGTTGTTGTTAGTTTAAATCATAGGTCAATTAAGCTTTTATTATTTTTCATAAAATCCGTGTTGCTATTGCTATTTTGTATCAATGTCTTGGCATTGTAAATTTCTTCAATAGTATTTCAGGATCTGTAAGTAATATGTGATTTAGAATTCATCAAATTGTTTTGGTATAAAAATATGACTCAAGACTAATTCTAGTACTATTTGTTTCCCTTTATGGTGATGGTAGTATTTGTTCTGTGTGGACTTGCATTGTTGCAAGTCAGGTTCAACATGCATCAATATTGTCATTAAATGATTATTACAGAGGTGCATCATTGTGAATAATAGCTTATACCTTCTAGTAGAAATGCTTCAACAGTGTTCCATTGCACAAAAAAAAAAAAAAAAAAAATGCTCTGTCCCATTCTTAGTCTTCCACTTTATGCTCCACTAACAGCAGTATGTTATACATCTAATTTTTTTTTTTTTTTTTCTTTTCCCCATTTTAAAAGTTGATTACTTTATAAGGAGAAAAAGGGACATGTGGTTGATTACGGATGGTGGAGCATAAAATAGAACATAGTAAGAGTAAGACAGAGGACTTTTACTCTGTCCATTTCACCTTGCATTACAAGCTGTGGTTCTAAAGCTCATTGTCATTTAATTATTAACATTTAAAAAAAAAAAATTAAAAGGAATTTACATTGTTGCACTGAGTATGCACTTGGGTTGTAGGGTTATCTCTAAATTACTCTATTTGTAATTGTGTAGCCTGAATGTTTTTAGGGATGTTTGGCAAATTACAAAGCTTGTTTAGTTTGATACAAGTTGAACTGAAAATGAGACTATTAATCCAGTTTGTCTAGAATCAAAACCAGTTTTAGTTAATGTGCAGCTAGTGAAAATGTCAAATTTGTATGCATGTGAAAACACCAAAATTTAAAAATTTAATTTGGAGGGCATGATTTTTAAAGAACCACTTTGAATATATGGGAATGTATTTAGTTCCCACTTTGAATAAGTTTTTTGAACAAAAGAGTTACCAAACTAAAAACAATTAAAACTAATTATGTTGATCTTGGCTGCCCGGCCTGGTTTTGTGATTTGCTACATTCCTTTTACTTATTGGTAATTGCTGCTGCCAGGGAGGCATTCCTGAAAAAAGAAAATAGTGGATTAGTGTTTCTTTATGGAGTGACTGTATAATTTACTTACTATATGCTAGTTTGTATAAAATTTTAGAATTGTTCTGAACCTCAGCCACTGGAATTAGTGTTTATATCATTTTATTTGAGTTTGAAAATCTTTGGCATGAATATAAATTTTACAGATGATGAATCAATCACCATCAACTATTAGGAATGGTTTGTCCATTCTGCACCAAGTTCCAGAAGGTCATGTTGGGGTTTACTGGAAAGGAGGTGCCCTTCAAAAGACGATTACAGATCCAGGTTTGACTATGGTCGCTTCTTTATGATTTTCATTCAGTAGTTGCTTTCCTAGAACTTATGAAATTTCTGCATGCACTTAATTTTCAGGTTTTCATTTGAAGCTGCCTTTTATAACCCATTATGAGCTTGTTCAAGTAACCCTTCAGACAGATCAGGTAAATTCGATGTGATGAAAATTGAGGAATTTCATCTTGTCAGTCTAATGCTCAAATCTTTCATGTGAGTATAATTGCAGGTTAGGGATATTCCCTGTGGTACAAAAGGAGGTGTCATGATCAACTTTGAGAAGATAGAGGTATAGCTAGATGTTGCTCTTTATTAACATTATGATTTACAAATTACAAGTGGTCTAAGGTTTGAAATGCTCAGCTTATATGCAGTGATTATAATGCCTTTTTAGGTTGTTCACCAGCTTCACAAGGACCATGTGCATGACACTCTGCTGAACTATGGGGTGCAGTATCACAATACGTGGATATATGACAAAATTCATCATGAGATCAATCAGTTCTGCAACTCTCACTCTCTTCAGCAAGTCTACATTGATGTTTTTGATCAAGTATGGATGCTAAAGAAAACATACCCTTTAAAGCCATAAATGAAAATATTTTGGGAGCTTCCAATTTAGCTTTACAGTATACGAAGTCTTACAAGTTCTGATAAAAGTAGTGTACTTTTCTTCTTCTGCTTTAGTTGTTTAATCTGATAGATTGTTTAACATATTGAAATCTTTAACTCAAATTTGAACAATCTTAACTTAGTAGTGCTGTGTTGATTTCCAAGGATTATTTCTCTTCGGGAATCTATGTTGGTGTTAAGTTGCCAATATTATTAAGGAGTTCCTTATACTTAATATAGTTGTGTAACATTATGGTACCATGAGCTAGTGTAGTGGTTATCAAATCTTTTTCTATCTATTTATTTCATGCTATATTGACAAAGCATGTAACTCACAGATTGACGAAAAGATGAAAGATGCTCTCCAGGGTGACTGCACACAATATGCTCCAGGTATTGAAATCATGAGTGTTTGTGTTACAAAGCCAACCATCCCGGAAAGCATAAGACGCAATTTTGAATAGATGGAAGAGGAACGCACTAAGGTTCAGTTTCTTTTTCCTGAATAGGAGAGAAGGTCCATTTACTTTCTTTTGTTTTCCTTTGTTAGTTAAGCAAAGCAAATAGACATGCAGACCCACCCACAATATGATTCTTAATTTGCAGATTCTTTACAAATTAAATGTGATTTTAATGTATGTTTATTATTTGAAATTATGGCCTGAACATTGAGTTTACCCTTTAAACTAGTTAGCCTTGGTCCTATGAGCATTCAATATTACAAGCTTTTTTTTTGTTGCTTATATCCATACTTTGTGCATGCATGTGTTTGCACCCACACCTAGTCAATGAAAAACATATTGGATAATCGTAAGCCTTTGAAGTTAATAGTGTGCATCATTCTATGTTTTATGTTGATGTTACTTTGTTAGGTCTTAATTGCTATTGAGAAACAGAGAGTGGTTGAGAAAGAGGCAGAGACAAGTAAGAAAATGGCTATTAGTGAAGCTGAGAAGATTGCAAATGTGAGTAAGATCCTCATGGAACAGAAGTTGATGGAAAAGGATAGTGCTAGGAAGCAGCAAGAAATTGAGAATCAGATATACATGGCTCGGGAAAAGAGTTTGGCTGAAGCATATTTCTACTAGTAAAAGCTTGATTCACTTTTCAGTTTAAAAGATATGAACATGGTATTATAGAAATGACTAACGATATTGCTCTCTCTACATTTCTAGTGTACTGAAGGAAGCTGAAGTAAACAAGTTGAAGCTAACACCGCAATTTCTTGAGCTTAAATTCATCGAGGCCATAGCTGATAATACAAAAATTTTCTTTGGGGAAAAGGTCTTTCTCTCTCTCTCTTTCTCTATTTAAATATCGCCTATTGTTGAAAACTGAAAAATTAAAACACTGTAACAAAATAATTTTTAAATGTGTGAATAATGTCGTGAGACGCAGTTTTGAAGTTGTTTTTGCTGAAAAAAATACTTGCGGGTCCCATAAACAATGCACGGAATCCAATAAAAACACTGAAAACTTTTAGTTTTCAGCAACATCCAAACGTGCACCTAATATGTTTTTGGATCAGAGGCTGCTTGGGAACTTCCCGCAATAGTTATCTAGGAATGTGTCTGAAGAGGAGAAATCAACAGCTTAATTTTTTTTATCCTACATTTCTTTTTTTGATTTGTTGTCTCCATCAACATATTGTAATACCTAGGTGATATAGCATTATTACAAGCATGTTACCAAGTAGGGAAAGCAAATGTTTATTATTATCTATATATATATATAAAACCGAAGCTTTTGAAGCTCCCACAATTTTCCACGTCAGCATTTTTTTTTTAATTTTTAAATCTGATTTATTTCTTTTTATTAAATATATATAATCTCCTTTCTCAAACCAAATATCCTTCCCAATATAATTCTGAAACCAAACGTAGAACGGCAGAACCTAAAGCAACAGTGCAAGGGCAGAACGGCAGAACCTCTCCTTTCGACAAAACCAAACCCAGCAGCTCTCCTTTCGACATTACTCACCAAACGCAGAACATCTACACTCTCTCAAACACAAATCCAAGCTATTTCGCGGAAAGCTTGCAAGGGCACGACCATGGGAGCCAACGTTTTCAATCTCCGACCGAGCTTCCATATCAGAGCATTCTCTCTCGGTATCTCTCAATTAATCTAGGAATAATCTCTTTTCCTGTTATCTTTAATTAGGTTTTTTTTGTCAATTTAAGGATTTTGTCTTTAATTAGGGTTTTTTTTTTTGGTCAATTTAGGGATTTCAATTCCTATCCCCTTTTGCTTTATTTTGCTATCTAGGTTTTTTAGCACATTTGATTTAGCTTAGCTTAACCATTTGATTGATTGAATAATTATTTGGGCACCTAAAGCGTCAGCCTTCTTTGTCTCCGCTCAGTCCCCTGTTTTTTTTTTCAAACCTTATACCTCTTCTGTACAAGTTCATGTCTTTTTTGTTTTGGTCTGTCTCTGATTGTAAAATTTAGGAAGAAATTTTATGTTCTCAGTTGGGTTGTAGCTATTGTTTTGTTTTATAGTAGAATTGTAGTGAAACTCCAGCAATTATTCTTTTTAAGCTATTCTAGCAGATGTTGAGCTTATTCTTTGACATAGTTGATGTTAAGCTCTTTTAGAAAGTAAAAAAATCAAAATTTGATGATTTCTGATTCATTCATTCATCTTATGCATTTAATTGTAGGAAAAGGAAACTGGGTAGCTATTTATTTCAACAAACAACAAAGGATCCTTGAAGGTTGTTTGGGTATGCTCTCTTCTAAACACACAGCAAATATATGGTTAATGTTTTGATTAGAAATCAGTGTTTTTTTTCATTTATTTTTGTAGATAAGTTTGGTAATCAAATTTGTTTAGAATTCTGTAACTATAAACAAATTTAATTAGGACTCTATAACCATTATCTTATAAATAGTTTTTGCTGTAATTCTTTGTACATTTGTGTTCCTTCCCTGCAACAGATTTAAAACAGCAGATTTCAATGAATACCAAATAGTAACATATTTAATTCTTTGTACATTCGTTTGCTGTTTTAAAGCAGGTTTCATTCTTAATTTTTGTTCTTCCATTCACTTTTATTTAGATTTAATATTCCTGATTAATTTCTGCTCTTTTATTGCCTTTCTCTTCAGTCTTTTCCTCCATTCGAATCAAGGTTTAAGGTATGGTATTCGCTTGCGTCTGTACTAAATTTCTGATTTTTTTTTTTAGTATAGGGTTAACTATTTGTCTATGTACATAAATAAAAAAATCCTATCGTAATTATTTATATATATAAAAAAAAGATTTACATCAAAGTTAAAAACCTAAAAGAGGCAGTGTAATTTCTTAGAAAGGCCTGAGCATCTAACACTGAAAGAACAATTGGTATCAAGGCCAGTTTGTGTAGTTCATTGCAACCTAATTCACTAGGGAAGCTACCTAAACAACTTTTGAAGTTTTAAAATCAATGGGTGTCAAATTGCTTCCTACTTTAGGATCCCCTCAAATTGATGCAGTATTAAATAATAATTGATTGAGATCAAAGTATGAATCCATTTACTGTTTATATATGTGTGTGTGTGTGTGTGTATAATGTATTGTGTAATGCTTGATTTCTAAAGATCTAAGGTATGTTATTCTAATACGTGAGAGATTTGCCAAGGTCCACTTGGTTTATTATAATTTTTTATAGATTATAAACCACCAACTTCTTGCTTTAACTTCCTTATTATTTGAATTAGATCAGGTACTGTATAGCTTTTAAATTGCATCTTTAATAGCTTTGGACTCTTACTGTGTTAGTCTTGACTGTTTCATTTGACTTGAATTGTCTTTTGCATTGCTTTAAATACAAATTTTGTATTTGTAGAACCAATTTTGTAGTCAACGTATGATCTCTGAGTTAATTACAATTTAATTGGACTGTAGTGAAAATTGGAGTTTTTATAAAATAAAAAGAATAGAAGAAGAAAAACATTTTGAATTGGACTATGCTGAAAAAATTGGTCAGAAATGAGAGATGGACTAGGGATGCAAGGTGGTTTGAAGCTGAAAATAGGATTTTAATATAGTGACCAGTTTTGCTATTATGATTATCATTTTATGTAGTTGAATAATTGAGTGGCAAAAAGATCACACTCCTCTTGAAATTCAAATAAGGGTAAGTATGTTATGGAAATATTCTTAGATAAGCACATATTTCTATTATTACATTATACGGTAGATACATTACAAGGCTTTTGTTTTTAAACTATTGATCACTGTGTGTGATAGATCTCTCTATTGAATTGGCTTTTACATGTAATTTCTTCCTTCTAATTTGATATACAATTTAAAGAATCTATGTGCAAAAAGTGCCTCAAACTCTATCAAGTTACATATCAGATGAAAAGGACGAATAGTTTCTTTTTTATTGTTTTAATTGGTTTTAATAGATGTCTTTGTGATCTTCTTTCAAAGCAAAGTTGGTAATATCATATCAAATAGTTCGATGAAAGCGATAGATATAAGTGCAACTTATGAAAGTTAGAATAACAGTTTTTTATCATTGTTCTTTATTAAATGAAGATAGAAGAAAATTTTTTATATATTTTTGAGTTTTCACAGATACATGTTGGAAATGAATTTGTTTAATTTTATATTTTTTTCTAATTTATTGGTCTTTGTGATGTTTCCAGGAAAATGGTTTTCCTTTTTTGGTAATTTTTACTAGCTTTACTTACACTAAGTGATGTTTGTATACCTGTTAATCAAATAGTTCGATGAAAGCGATAGACAATTTAAATTGAATTTCATAGTGAGTTTGTGTGATTGTGTTTGAAATTGTAATTTTAAGATAGATTTGTTTGATTTTGATTGCTCGAATTTATTTGTCCTAAAGTAAATGTATCACAACAATACTTTTTAGGTTATTGATATTGTTGGGTTCCTTAGAATAATGGTTAGAACTCTAATCCATGTATGGTTGTGGTTGTAAGAAAATGTTTTCTCTACTCTCTGCCCTCTATAACACTCTAATATGTAACATTGGTTACACATTTTTGGATTGGATATTAGTTTAAGGATGTTGATTATAATGACATAATTTTGTATAACCTTATACACAATTTTATGCAGTGACCACATGGATGGCACTTTTTAAAGCTTTTGAAGGATAGAAGGATGCAAACTGTAATGAAAAGAGTCCTGTCACTTTGCAAATGACAGAGGATATGAGAATGCAATTTGTAGATCTATTTAGCATTGGCTTTGTAAACAAATTGATGAGTGTTAATGTAAGTTCTTTATGATTTTCAAAATTTAAAGCATTGGATTTGCTAAAATCTTATGGTTACTAAAAACTTTCCCGTGCATCGCACGGGTTAGCGACTAGTTATTATTATAACTGAAACTTTTGAAACTTTCACAATTTTCCACATCAGCTCTATTTTCTTTTTCTTTTTATTTTAGATTCTTTTTGTTTTAGATTTTATATCTTATATATTTATTTTTTCTCTTCAACGTGTAATTATCTTATCAAGTGTTACAATAGTTTAGTTTAAGTAAAACTCTATTAGATATATGTTTCAAGAGCTTGAAATTCTACTTCAACTAAAATTCTATAACAAAAATTTCAACAAATTTACACCTCATTAATATTTTTTTAAAAGTTTTATTTTTAAAAAACCTTTAGGGTTTCTTCCTTTCTTGCATAAGAACCCTGTACGGCACCAACACAAACATAAACCCTGATTTTTTTTTTCTTTCTTGCATACAAACCTCCCTTTACAGTACCAACACAAATATTAAACCTCATTAGTATCTTTGCATTCCACTCCTCAGTGAAGGTTGATTTTCCACTCCCTCTTTGTTTCTTGGAATTATTTGTTTAGTATTTCTTGGAATTGATATATAGATTGCTTTTCTTTTCTTTTCTTTTTTGATGAGACTTGCATATGCAGGAGTGTTCCTATATAGGGTTTTTTTTTTTTTTTTTTTGTGGTTTTTAGATTGGCGGCAATCAGCAAAGGGAGAGGGAGCAAACTAAGTTAGAGAGCAGTATTGTGACTACTCATATTCAACAGTTGGGAACGTTTTATCTAGCAGAGCCTAAACATCAGATTTAGTATGTTGATTTATTGTATTTTATCCAATACAAATTTCGCACTTGATCTTTTTATTGTGTAACTTTATAATTTCAAATTTAAAAACAAGAAGCATGAAGCAAGAAGATGAACTTCCTAAATTTGGTGGTGAGTCACTACTTGCATTTATGAAAACAATCTTTTGTGTTCATTATGCTGCAGGCAATCATGATTAAAAGTGAACATGTTTAGCATTTGAATTTAAAATATTTTATTCCATTTTGTAGAATTCAATAGGTGTGTTTGAAAGATTGAATTAATCTTATTAAGTTTTCAATATCTTTTCATTATCCTCTCCTTATATCAATTTCAAATTCTAATCATGTTTTGACAAATCAAGGAGGGGATACTAAATTCCAATATTGTCACCATATTTATAATCAACTTATTGGTGTTTGCTTTTATGAATAATCATTGAATCAGTTATTATTCGTACTATATTGGATGTTTTAAACTAATACTAATTATTTCTACTAGACGTTTTATTAAATTGTATATTTTTAGAATGACTGAATTATCTTGATTGTCTTTTGTTTTGATATTTGGGTCTTTTTATTTCCTTTCAATTTATATTTTTGTTGGTCCTAACATCTAATTGAAATGTTTGATTTAGACAATGGCCATAACAAACTCCAACTAATTCTTTGTTAGTTTAAAAGTTTCACCTAATTGGTGGCTAATCGACAAAGAATGAGAAAAACATTGTAAGGAGGTACAAAAACAGCACAAGACTACAAGAGAGCTTGTTGGGCTTCAACTTCTAGAGTTTCTGCCTCTTTGTCGAGGTAAATTGATGTTATTTAGGAATAAAATATCATTTGAGTTATTGAGAGAATAATAATTTTATTTTTTACTTTGACATTGAAATCAATATAAATTTTACACATTTATGTTAATTAATACCATGCATTGCACGGGTTAGCAACTAGTTATTATTATTATTATTTATTGGAAGGGAATGTAAATGTTGGTTGAGGCTTTCAGAAGGTGTTTCATTTAAACAAAATTTTTGGGAAGTCACCAATTTTTTTGGCTCTTATAGGTGTTTCATGCAATGAGTGATATACAATAACAACAAAGTCTTAATCCCAAAATTCTAGAGTTGGCTATGAATCCTCAACAGATTAATTAGTTAGGGTCAACCACTTGTATTCTTTTCCTTTATTCTACTCTATCAAAAGTCATACTCTTTGCAACTTTTGGGCTTGACATGTCTTTTTTATTTATTTTTTTAATACTTTGCTAATGAATTTTGGCCTTCCTCTATTTTTTTTTTTGGTTCCCTCAATTTGGATCAACTCACTCTTTTTTACTAGGGCATTAGTCACGCTCCTTTGAACATGACCAAACCATCTTAAGCAACTATCCTTGTAGATAAAAGCTTGAAACATTTTACAGGTTGATGCACAATCTTTTACTTCCAGATTCAATTAACAATATCTTTGGTCACTGCTGTCAATATGAATGTTATTCACATCTGTTATGGGTAGAGTTTGGATTTACAATAGATTGTCTGTTTGATTTTAATATACCTGTGGAAGAGAGAATTTGGTAAAGAGTACACAATTTGTTTTACAATGAACATCGTGACTTTTTAGTTGCTCTTAAGGGTTTGTAAAACTGTGTAAAACAATTTGTTTGGAACAAGTTTAATCATTTGGTAAATTTGCACCTTAAGACAAAAGGAGAGCTGTTGAATTTTGGTTCGATTTTGATATAACACGCTGCAATATTATATTCTTGCCATTGCTGGATGACTACGCATGGAAAACAGTCCAATGAAATGATGGAATGTTTATTTATGATTACAACTAAAATGATCTTGCTCCAGCATACTAACCTCACATGTAGTAGAATATGGCAAATATTTTATGCTGGAATATCTATATAAAGTTGTTGCTACTCTGGCATTTGATTGAGTTGTACTCGACACCAATCAATGCTAGTCACTCATGACTCGATATAAAAATATGAAATGAACTTAAAAAGTAGTATGAATGTGTATATGGGGATTTCCTAATGTCATCATCTGATGTAATAAATTCACATCTGATATATTTAATAATTTCATTAGTTTATCCTTGGGAGAATTTTTATTATAATTTTTTACTTCTCAAAAGAAGAAGAAAAGAGTGGTGTATATGGGGATGTAAATAGAGACAGCAAATGGAACCACAAAAAGAGATGGCCTCACTTAATTGAACAAGTTCCCCCCTTTGCCTATTTGTCCTGTTACGGCAAAAGAAAGAAAAACCCCTTAGCAGTATAACTTAGGCTGGACTCTGGGCTGGGCTGGCCAAGGGTACTCTGGTGATTAAGTCAACTTTGTTGGGTAATAAAAAAAAGGGCAAGACTTAGTTATAGTAATTAGGTGCTGTTTCTTAGGTTCTTTTTTGAAGATTTTGCTATGTGGATTTTTTCTCATGGGATGGAAATGTATTTTTTAGTTAAGTAGCCACATGGCTGAATCTTAAGAGAGGAACTTAATAAACAACACTTAAAGTATTGTACTTAAATTTTGTCCTAAACAAAAAATCTAAGATAACGTTCTATTCTTAGGGGATGAGTTCCATACCTTGGCTAGTGGGACTAATAGGTTTTTATACAAGGATTTGGCTTGAGTCTAGTACATTAGACCCGTTGAGATGATGACACATGATAAAGATTAGACACGTGTTACCATTCTAATGGTTTAGTGTAACTGAACTCTGGACCCAAGTTTTACGTTTCATACAAAAAGTGTGACAATATTTTTTTAGATGTAAATCACTCCTTAAAATTGGGATTTTAAATATGGGAGGCTAGAGCTACATTCTTTGGTTGATTGATGGGATGTGCCTCAAGACGGTGTGTCTTGGGCTGCAAACGACAAATATATTCAATTATATTTGATGTGATTGAATGCAGGAATAGAGGCAGAACTATGAATTAAGGGGGGCAATTCACTATTGGCTGTATGCGGCGAATTCAACATTTGACTCTACTACTACTTAGCTGCTGAGATTTATTTATTTTATTTTATTTATTTTTGTTTGGGTAAGTACAAAATTATTTTTGTTTAGAATTTTTTAAAAGGCAGAGTTGTTTATTTTGAATAAAATTGGTTAATTGAGCTTAATTGTTTTTAGTTTTACTATTGGTAATTTTTGTTGTTGAGCTATTTTTTTTTTGAGCTTGTATATTTTGTTTTAGATTTAAATTTAATTTTTTTTATGATCACTAAAATGAGGAAAATGCTAGAATTACAAGCTTTTTTTTTTAATTATAAAATATTAATGTGATAAGTGGTTACTGGTAAGTAAAAAAAATAAATAATGTGAGTGGTGAACTCATATGTGAACTAATAAAAATTTGCTTCCAAAACAGTTTATAAAAATTATTGTAAAAAAGTTTATAAATATAGCATTACTCTTAAAAGAATTAATGATATTGTTTAAGATAAATAAAATGTAATTTTATAAAATAAAATTATTAAAATTAGTACACATATAATAATATTTAAAAAAAAAATTGGAGGGGCCGTTCCCCTGTCCAATGGTGGCTCCATCCCTGATTGAAGGTGAGTGTGGTACAATTAATGTTGAGGGGAGGGGCTCCATCCGAGAGGTTGTTGGTGCTCAAAGGATTATTACTTCTAAGGAGATTTGTTTATTTTCATTGTAGGTGAGATTGCTTGATATTGGACTTAACCTCTATGGGAGTTAAAAGTTTGCTTCTGAAGATGACAAGGTTAAGTAAATATTTGACCATCGGATCTATTCAATTTTATTGATATATATATATATATATATTTTTTTTTTTTAAATTTAAAACTTGTTGGTTGAGTTCCATTTTTAAAAAACAAAACTTGGTTAGTACCATTGCATATCCTTAGTATGATGCTCTACAAGTTCTTGTAGAGTATGAGGGGTAAGAGTCGGAATTCAAGTCTCTCGAAGAAAGCTTCACACACATGCACATAGATTATGCCAGAGTAGAATTCTATCTTAGATCTAAAAAAAAAAAAAAAAAGACCTAGTCAGTTGTTACCTTCTTACATTTAACCTTATGAATTTAAACATACAAATAATGCTACAATCATAAACTATTTTTCAATATTTTTACAAACTATATAGAGATAGTCCACACTCCACAAAGCCAGGACTCCTTTTCAATCTTTCAAATATAATCAATTTTTTATTTTAATGGTGGGTGAGTTTGAAAAAATAAAATAAAAGAAATCTCTTTCATATTTTATATTAAATATTACAAATTTAAATGTGAGTTCAGTATTATGTTATTTAAAATTTTAATAACGTGACATCATATAACCTAATATATATAAAAAGTTAAAAATATATACTGGGATCTAGACTCTAATCGAATATCTTAATTTGTGTCCACACTTATATATCATCTTAATAATTTGTGCGCGTAATGTCTCCTCTCACACATTTTGCTATCAAGTATCAACTCTAACACAATATAAATATTCCATCGCCACTGCTTTGTTCTTTATTGCACTCTCACCAATCCATCACTAGGAGTGTCATAAGGCTAACTTAAAAAAAAATGAACAAATTAAGATGAGAGAAATTTGTAATATGAGAGATTTAAAGATACAATCTCCACTTTTTCGAATGTAGTGGAGCAATTAGAGAAAGAGAAACATAGAGAAAGACAAAGGGAAAGAGAAAGCAATATAATAAAATTTATTAAAAAATAAATGGTATGTTCATACTTTCTTAATTGAGTTTTGAGTGATTGTCTTCATTTGAAATTAGTGGGAATGTGGAAATAGATGTGTAGGATTGAATTTATTTTTTAGAATTTGAAGAAGAAAGAGAAAAGATGATAAAGATAGAGAAACATGTATAATGAAGTAACTACTTATTATAGGGAGTATAAAATTGGTGGGAGTGTAGGAGTAGATATGTTCAACAATTCAAGACTCAAGAGAACGAAGGGAAAAAAAATTGTACGTAACTTTTTTTTTTTTAAATTTTGTTAGTAAATAGCATTTTTAAATTTATCTAAAATTTAGAAGTTTTAGAATTAGTAATTTTACATGTTTAATCTTATTATTGAAACTTTCTAAATAGGTCAATTTGAGAATATTTTGGATATCAAAAAGTAAGAATCCAGACAAGAGAAGTCTCTTAACTAATAGTATATAGAAGCATGCTTGTTGTTTAATAATTGAATGGATGCTTCATCTTCATGTTTTCTTCCAAGCGTTTCTCCCAAAAAAAAAAAAAAAGTATTCTTCTAAGCTAAGAAATACATATAGTCCAAAATTCTTGACTATGTCCATATCAGACTAATAATTATTTTATGCATAAGATAAATCTTCAATCTCACCCTATATGGTGAGATCTACATGTGAGAGTGTAGAGAGATATATATATATATATATATTCGATTAATAAGACACCTTTTTGTGTTTCACACATGTCAAACACGGACATGCCAAGAAAACTCCGACATTCATGCGAGGACAAAAAAAAAAAATACTATACAATTTCGTACTAAAAAAAATTATTTTGATTTTAGATATTTTTTGAAAGATTTTATTTAATAGTTCCCCCTTTTCTTCACAAGTACTAGGATGGAATACAGGAATAGACCCATATAGTCTCTATTCCACCATTATCCAAATTCAATGTGCTGAACCCAAAGAAATTGTCCCTCTTGGACCTACCAAAAATGGAAGTTGTTTCGGGTCATCGATCATTGCACTTTTATTTATTTATTTATTTTTATAATTTAATGAATGAGTCCTTACGCTCTCAAAAAAAAAGAAAAAAGAAAAAAGAAAGAAGAAAGGCCCCTCCGTAATATACAGGCTAAGTTCTAATACAATAATATATAAATAATATATATCTAATATATATCACAATTGGATTTTAACTAAGAGATTCCTATGCTCTTAAAATCTATATATTAGTTATAATATCATACGTTGCAGCTCTCCTTTGAGCTTACACTGACATGTTAGTCCAAGCTGTACTGCATGGGGTCTAAGGGGGGTTGCAATATTGTAGAGTAGTTATTTTTAACCATTTCAAAAATAAATAAAATTATGGACCCCGTGCGTTTGAAATAGTCTTCTTTTTAATTATATTTTTTTGATAATATATATTTTTTAAAACCATAATTTATCTAGATATAATTGTATTATTTCTCATTTTTAATAAATGAAGAAATTTATAAATAAAAAAATCAACTTTTTTTTTTAGAGAATTTCAACCTATTGCATCTGCTCTTGATAATACCTCTTTATTTTCAAACCAAGACACCAATCAGTTTTTGGTGTAGGCGAAGATTGAACCCTAGATCTCTTATTCAACTATCAGAAATTTTACCAGTTGAGCTAACCAGAACAAAAAAAAAAAAAAAAAAAAAAAAATCAATCCAACCATACACACATATATTCCTTCATAACTTTTCCCTTAATTATTTATATTTTTATTATAATAGAAAATTATACATGAAGATTCCATCATGTTACTTGCCCTTTTACAGAAGGAACGGGTCTTTTTAATTATCTATCTGTGGGAACAGTAATGAAATGTTTTGAAAAGTAATAATTAATTCATGAGATGGAGTGTGGGTGAAAGAAAAGTGGGGAAGATGATCCTTCATTTTTTTTGGAATTGATTTAGTTCATTTTATGATATAAAAAAATGTTAATTAACAAATCTAAAATAAATATAGTGTTATGTTTTGAAAATAGAATAAATTTTATATCTCTTCCTTCTCCAAGAACGGTTTGTAGAGGAGCTAAAATAGTGAACGGCAGTTTTTCCATTCATTAATTCCATAATTTTGAGGGTTTTTGTGTTTGAATTCTGAATCAAATATTCCTTGCATTCCAACAAAACACTCCCTTATTTCATTTTAAAGAAAAAAAGATGTTCTGTAATACTTAAAGACGAATCTTAACTTATCTCTACTAGGTTTTGAATAAGAGATATCAATTCTAGTCACTATGGGCGCATTTGCCCAATTGACTCGTTTGAAGAAATCAATGCTAGACTTATTGGATCCTTAGCAATTCATGAGAGAATTCATCATTGGGGGTTCCTAGAAAGTTGTCCTTCTACTAAATTGTGAGTCTCTTTATTAGCTCTTGTTTGTCGTGTACAATTTCATATTTATGCTCGTCATGTCCTTTATGTGGAAATCAGAGGCCATGGCACTGTTCCTTTGACTCGTACTGATGAGAATTCGACTCCACAAGAAATTGAGCAAAAAGTTGCTAAATTGGCTTATTTATTGCGTGTACCAATTGAAGATAAGCAACAACCAACCATTCTTATTGGATTAGTGAATTAGTTTTTAATCATTCATTGAATGATAAATCACTACAAATAAGGGAGATACATGATTTAAATAATAGAAACAAGACTAGATATAATTTGAACATTATGAGCTAACGGGGGTGTTTATTTCTTTGTCTTCATATACTAGCTACAGTGCGGAATCGAGTCAAAATGTACCATTAATGAATTTTCAACTATCAAATAAAGACATTTAAGGTTTGATGAGGAAAATTTCGAACCTATCCCAGAAAGGGACGACTGAGGATTAGAAGGACGGATTGACACCCTGAGGAATGATCAGTCCCTGAGGAACGATCAGTCCTATAGGGACGATCAAACCCCTAAGGGACGATCAATCCTAGGGAAGGACGATAAGTCTCAACCAAAGACGACCCTGTAAAGGATCGTCAGGCTAGATGATCCTCGATGTCAAGACGACCCGTCATTTAGGGTTTCCCAAGGATATGTGGGGCTCATCTATGCATCCTTACATGGAAATTACTTACACACTATGGCCAAAGATCCTATCACACAATCAAATCTCTTATATATGGAAAGGCAGTCCTAAGTATCTTAGGACCTTTCTCTTTACAAGGAAATTCTCTCGAATCAAGGGATTCGGGTCAGCTCTCCACCACTATATAAACTACAGACCTTACCATTCTTAAGGTACGTGAATTCTCTTTGGCTTTGGCATTCTTGAGTTCTTGGAGATTCTTTTATCACTGACTTAACCTTTGGAGGGTTTTTGTTCGGTACTCTACTGGTGCCCTTTGATTGGTTCTTCTCTTATATTCTTCAGGTACCTCTATTGGTGCGTGTGTGGACGATCAACTCACTGACGATTTTGGTGCATCATTAGTTGGCGCCGTCTGTGGGAGACGTGAGATAAGCCGTATTGTCGTTTCAAAGACACAGAGTTGCATGGTCCAAACACGATCAATGACCACCAACAACCAAGAGACCGAGAACCCGTCTAATGCTTTGGAGAGGCAAGTGCAGACCCTAGCCACAGCAGTTGAATGGCTCACTCAATGGAACCATGAGTTGGAATGATAGTTGGAGCAACAGAATGATCGGGAGCCGAACGATCAGAATGATGAGCAGAATAGGGACGAACGCAACAACGATCGTCCCCCGACAAATGACCGTCAAGAAAGGGACGAACAAGAGGAAAGCAATGCCATCAGCAAGTGCGACTAGCAGGATACTAGTCTTCTCTCCGAGCTGGAGATCAGCGTAATGCCATGAAAGGTCGGGTGTCTACTATCTTGGACGAATTAGTCCATCGTACCGACTTTCTTTTCACTGCACCAGTCACATCTTTGCCCCTTCCAACCAAGTTCAGAATGCCTTAAGTGGAAGCTTACGATGGGTCAAAGGACCCTCTTGACCACATGGAATCATTCAAAACTCTCATGCATTTGCAAGGGGTCCCAAATGAAATTATATGCAGAGCCTTCCCCCACCACTCTTAAAGGGCCAGCCCGAGTATGGTTCAGCAAGATAGCTCCTAACACCGTCTCGACCTTCAAGGAGTTAAGTAGGCTTTTCGTCATGCATTTCATTGGAGGTCAGCAAAACAAAAGGTCCTCAGCAAGCCTCCTAGACATCAAGCAGTGGGAAGACGAGAGCTTGAGGTTGTATGTCACACAATTCAACAAAGAAGCACTACTGATCGACGAAGCCGATGATAAAGTCCTGGTCACTGCCTTCACCAACGAACTCTAGTCTGCAAAGTTCCTATTCTCAGTTTACAAGAATGATCCGAAGACCATGGCTAACATGTTGTACTGAGCCACGAAGTATATGAATGCTAAGGATGCCGTGATTGCCTGAGGAGACGGACCGAAGAAGCGAGAGAAGCATGACGATCCCCGACCAGAAAGAGGAAGGATGGTAGCCAGAACAGGCGATAGAAGGGACGAACGAAGGTTAAAGCCCCCACCAAGGCGGACAACCAACTTCACTACATTCAACGCCCCACTCGATCAGGTTCTGATGCAGATTAGGGATGACCTAGCTTTGGCATGGCTCGGTAAACTGAAAGGGGACCCAAATAAAAGGCCGAGGAATAAGTATTGTCGTTTCCACCGCGACCATGGGCATAACACCTCCGATTGCTATGACTTAAAGCAACAAGTAGAAGTCTTCATTAAACAAGGGAAGTCACAATGGTTCATAGGGTGAGAAAGGGCAGGAGAAAACTCGCTAAGGGACCAAGAGCCAAACTGAAGGGTTAGAAAGCAACCCAGGGCATCCCTTGGAGAAATAGGAGTGATCATTGGGGGAGGTGCGATGATCAGATTCTCGAAGAAAGCAAGGAAGACATACCTACGGATGGTGCAAAATGTTCAACTCACAGGTCTAAGCTTTCTTAGAGGGACGACTTGAAGATTAGCTTCACTGAGGAGGATTCCTAACGAATCCATCACCCACATGACGATGCATTAGTGATTAATTTGACCACTGCGGACTTCAACACTCGACGAGTCCTAGTGGACAATAGAAGCCCCACTGACATCCTCTACTACCCGGCCTTTCAACAGATAAGGATTAACAGGGAACGGCTCACCCCAGCAGATGCCCCTCTGGTGGGCTTCGGCGGAACGAAGGTCATGCCTGTTGGATCCATTATGCTACCAGTCATCATTGGCACCTATCCTTAGCAAATCACAAGAGATGTTACTTTCCTAGTAGTTGATTGTTAGTCATCTTACAATGCCATCATAGAGCGTCTGACGCTCAATGCCTAGAGAGCGGTTACATCCACATATCACTTACTACTAAAATTTCCAACAAAGTATGGGATAGGAGAGGCCTGAGGGGATCAGGTAGCAACCCAGGAATGCATTATAGCCATGCTGGAGATGGACGAGCAAGTGACCACCATGAACGTTGAAGAGCGACAGGTAAATGTAGTGCTAAAGGAGGAGTTGAAGACCATCCCCCTAAATGAACACCCGGATCGGGTGACCCGCATCGACACGCAGGACAGTCCTACGGTTCGGGATAGGCTAATCTGTTTCCTAAGGAACAAGTTGGACATCTTCGCTTGGAGTCATGAAGACACGCCCAGGATCGACCCGAGCATCATGATCCACTAGCTCAATGTTTGCCTATCTTTTCCGCTCGTTCGCCAAAGGAAACTGGTCTTTACTCAAGAAAGGGACAATGCCATAGCCAAACAGGTTCATAAGCTGTTGGATGTCGACTTTATCAAGGAAGTTTACTATCCCGAGTGGCTGGCTAATGTGGTCATGGTCAATAAAGTAAGTGGAAAGTGGAGAATGTGCGTGGACTTCACTGACCTAAATAAAGCTTGTCTAATGGATAGCTACCCCTCCCACGGATCAACCTTTAGATTCGACTGGCGGACACCAATTATTAAGCTTCATGGATGCTTTCTTCGGTTACAACTAGATCAAGCTAGAGGAGTCAGACCAAGAGAAAACATCATTTGTCACCAGTCAAGGCTTTTTTGCTACAAGGTCATGCCCTTCGGATTAAAGAATGTGGGGGCAAACTACCAAAGGCTTATGAACAAGATGTTCATCCAACAGATAGGACGGAATATGGAAGTATATATGGACGGCATGTTGGTAAAAAGTAAGAAAGAGGATCATCACCTAAATGATCTTAGAGAGACGATCAAAATTCTTTGCCTTTATAGAATGAAGCTCAATCCTAGCAAGTGTGTTTTCGGGGTATTGTCAAGAAAATTCTTTGACTTCATGGTATCCCAACAAGGTGTCAAAGCTAACCTTGCCGAAGAACGTCAAAGAGGAATAAAGTCTAAACGGAAGAGTTGCGATACTTAACCAATTCGTCTTACGGGCGAGGACAAATGCTTGCCATTTTTTAGAATTCTAAAGAGAGCTTTTGAATGGACTGACAAATGCAAGAATGCATTTCGAAGAGTTGAAAGCAAAGCAAGTGTCCCCACTACTCCTCAATCCATCCAAACCTAATGAAAAGCTTTTTCTATACCTGGCCGTCTCCCCCACGGTCGTCAGCTCAGACCTGATCCGAGAAGAAGATCAAGTACAGCCGTGTACTATACTAGTAGAGAATTAAGGGGAGTAGAGGCAAGGTATCCCCCCATGAAAAAGTTGGCCTTCACTCTGAACACAGCAGCGCGCAAGCTCATGCCGTACTTCCAAGCCCATACCATAGTAGTTCAAGCGAACAAGCCTCTTCAGAAGACAATGGATAATCCAGAGACTGCCAGATGATTGGTCTTTTGGGCAATAAAATTAAGCGAATTCAACATACAGTACTGCCTGAGGACTGTAATCAAGGCCCAAGCCTTAGCTGATTTCATCGCCGAATTCACAACAGGCGAGGCCAACGATTGAAGGGCAACCCCTTGGAAAGTTCGAATGAACGAATCGCCTAACAAACGGGCCGAAGGGATCGGAGTGGTCCTCCAATCCCCTGAAGGGGATATCACTAAATGCGTCGTCCAACTCCAATTCCCAACAACCAATAATGAAGTCGAGTACAAAGCCATTCTCATGGGTCTTGATCTAGCCAAAGCAGCTGGGGCCTCGTTAGTCATCCTTCATAACGACTCCCAGGTTGTCATTGGGCATATCAATGGTGAATATAAAGCCAAGGGCGAACGAATGAAAAATTATCTCGATCTTATTCTGAGATAGACGAATCAAACTATTGAGGTAAAATTTTTACAAGTCCCGAGAGAAGAGAATGAACATGCCGACCGATTGGCAAAAGCTGCGTCCGCGGAACATGATATGACTGATAAGTGGATCCTATCCTTCATTCAGTAGTACCCTGCCATTGAAGAGTTAGAGATACAGATGATTCTGAGGGGCGCAGACTGGACTACCCTGATCGTTGCCTACCTCAAGAACGGGACACTTCCCGAAGATCAAGATGAATCCCGACGATTAAAAGTTCGGGCAGCATGCTTCGTGTTGATAGCGGATGTGCTTTACAAGAGGGGCTTCTCCCTGCCATACCTAAGGTGTTTGACTCTCGACGAAGTGAACTACATCATAAGGGAAGTCCATGAAGGGGTATGCAGAAACCATTCAGGGGCGTGATCACTGGTCCACAAACTCATACGAGCAGGATACTATTGGCCTACAATGTAAAAGGATTCCCAATCCTATGTAAAGGCATGTCACAGGTGCCAATGCTTCAGTAATATCATAAGGCAACCTTCCGAGCCACTCACCTTGATGAACGCCCTATGGCCTTTTGCTCAATGGGGACTAGACATCATGGGACCTTTTCCGATGGCAATACAACAACTCAAATTCCTAGTTGTGGGGATTGACTACTTCACCAAATGGGTAGAAGTAAAACCACTGGCAATCATCACGGAGAAGAATGTCCGTAGCTTTGTTTGGAAAAGCATCATCTGCAGGTTTGGGATCCCTAAGGTCTTCGTCTTCGACAATGGCAAAAAGTTTGACAATGATGCATTTAGAGACTTTTGCAATCAGTTGGGTATAAGAAACCACTACTCTTCACTCGCCCACCCACAGGCCAATGGGCAAGTTGAGGTTACAAACCAATCCTTACTCAAACTAATCAAGACTCGGCTGGAGGGGGTAAAAGGGATATAGCCAGATGAGCTACCAAGCATTTTATGGGCATATAGAACAACCGTCCGGACACCCACAAAAGAAACACCATTCTGTCTAGCATTCGGGAGCGAGGCTGTCATCCCTGTAGAAGTGGGAATAGCAAGCTACAGGTTAGCCCACCATGACGAAGGGAAGAATGAAGAAGGGATCCGTATGAACTTAGATTTGCTGGACGAGGTAAGGGTGGCCGCTGAACAACGAATGACCCGATACCAAGACCTCATGGCCAAACAGTATAACGTCAAGGTAAAGCCTCGACACTTCAGCTTCGGGGATCTTGTCTTGAAGAAAGTGACTACGGCCACCAAAGATCCCACGCAAGGAAAGTTAGGACCCAACTGAGAAGGCTCATATAGTTTCATTGATTGCAATAAGAAGGGCACCTACTACTTGGAGACACTTGACAGGCAAAGGCTGCACCATCCTTAGAACACTGACCACCTCAGAAGATATTATCAGTAGTACACCAGTAGCAACTTATGCCATTGCTTATGTTATTGCTTTTCTTTAAGTTTTTGTTTAAGTACTTGACAGGTCGGTTTTTGGTTGATTAAATAATAAGTTATCAACATTTTTATTCAGTTTATTTTCAAATGAAGTTATTATTGTCTACAATGAGAAAATTCTTAGCCCTATTTAAAGGGCAAACAAATTGGCGATCAAGGATACCCTCGTGCACCTGATCAAATCCTAAGTCCTACCTAAGGACAAGCTGACGATCAAGGATTCCTTCATGCACTTGCTCAAATCCTAAGTCCTACCCAAGGTCAAACCAACAATCAAGGATGCCCTCGTGCACCTTATCAAATCCTAAGTCCTACCCAAGGACAAACCAACGATCAAGGATGCCCTCGTACACTTGATCAACTCCTAAGTACTACCTAGGGGCAAACCGACGATCAAGGGTGCCCTCGTGCTCCTGGTCAAAACAAAAGTCCTACCTAAGGGTTGGACGCTAATGTGCTTCACCTTAGCCAAAGACCAAAAATGTGTGACCCAATGGCTGGGGGGGTAGAAGGCATTAAATGGAATGGCCAACAAATCATCAGATTCAATACCCAACAAAAAATAAAAATCGCAAAATTGACGATTCATAGTAAGCCAATGACTCGGTAATGGACTATGAGGAACCAATAGTTCAAAAGTAAACTGACGATCCAAAGATCAAAGCAAACTGACGATTCAATGATGAGTTGTGGTTAACCAATCATTCAACAAAAATATAATGAACTAAAGATTCAAAAGTCAAATCGCTGAACACCAACACTTGCATAAAATATATAAAGGGTTAAACCATAAAGTGTCAGCCCAAAACAAGGGGCAAAAGTAAAAGCTAAAAGCCCAAAGACAAGGGGCCACCATTGTTCTTAACTTACAAATAAAGAGCTGATAAAAAAAAAGGGAATACAAATAGAAATTTCTTCAAGGACCAGTAGGAGGAGGATCATCGCTCTGCACTGAGGGATTCACAGGGTCATCAACCACCACGTCGGGCTCGGCGGTCACCACCAGCTCTTCATTAGTCTCCACATCTTCAGGGGTAGGATTGGCGGCTAGAGTCGTCGGGGCATTAAGCCTGATTTGAATTTGGGAGAAGTCCAGGTTTGGGCACATGAGGACAGCTTGTTTTCGAAAGTCTTCGAAACCATCCCCATAGTAACCCCCAATTTCATTGAAGTAGGGTTGGGATCTCTGATACTCCTTAATGGCCTCTTTTTTCACCTTTCCCATATGCTTATGGAGTGCAGCCACCTCAAACTTCAGAAGAGTGTTCTCCTTCGCTAGCTCGTTGGCCTTATAAGTTGTCCTGCTTAGTTTGGCCTTCAAATCAACCACCTCCTGGCCTAGGGTGCGAGAAGATTCCTTAAATTTCTTCAAGACATCCGCTACGAACCCTATACTCTCCTTCAAGCGTTTGATCAACGCCTCCCTGGATGCACAATGGACTTGTAAAGCACGCATCCTCACCAAGCCCTGAGTAAGAAGAAATGATTAAAGTAAGGATACGATCAAAGAAAGGGGACGATCAAAGTTAAGGGACGATCCATGCAAATGGACGACCCAATAGCTAAGGGACGAATGAGTTAACTTACCCTCATCATGTCATGAAGACTAGAGTCACCTAAAGGGATGGTCTCATGCTCGGAGCACTCATCCAAGTCTGCATCGTGGACTATGGAACGGGTGGTGTCCACGGCATATTCCTTGTCCTTCACCAGTAAGAGAAGGGGAGGAGGAATGACAGGGCCCTGGAAGGTCATGAGGCCCTTCCCCACTCCGTGACGAAGAGGATCAGCAGCTCGCTCCCATACATCCAGACAAATAAACGATCCACCAGTACCCTTACTTGACGACTGAATGTTAGGGGTATGCTTCCTCTTCTTGGAAGCATGAGGGGCTTGGGCCGACGAGCCCCTACCTTGGGCTCTCATGGCTGTGATAGCCTTCTTGATATCCTCCTACCTGTTTTTTGCTGCTTGCTTATTCTTTGCTGACTCCATCTCTGAAACCAACGAGTGTGTTAGAAAGTACAAAGGTCCAAGCTAAAACAAAAAATCATGACGAATGAAAGAAAGGCACTTACTAATTCTCAAAAAACGATCTAATTGTCGATCTTCCTTAGTAGGGATGGGTCCACCATAACAGGCGTGAAGTGTGTTCAAGTTAACAAGCTTCTTCCAGGACCTCTCCTCAAAAGGAATCTCAAAAACCTTCTCCAAAACGGCCTTTTGCTCAGGAAGGATCGTCGGGCAGGTTTTGGCTGAAACAAAAGACATCAGTTAGTTCAACAAAAAAGTGTATACCGACAACCTACTGAAACCGACGACCAAAGAAGGAACCAACGACTTAAGAGGAAACCAACGACTCACCAAACTTGAGCAATTGCCCCCAAGAATGGTCATAAAAAGACCCTACACTACTCTACTCGTCGAGACTACAAACCCAATTGATCCCTTGCACAAAGAAAAACCTGGCCTTTCACTGATGATTAGAGTCAGACATATCTGATATTAGCCTTAGGGCAGCCCGATGACACACAAAGTTATAAAAACCCTTGGATTGGGGAATCTCTTGGGGTTTGTAGCAATAAAAAAACTCCTCCAAAGTGAGGGAATAGTTTCCCTCACAGAGTTGTTCCCATAGCACTTCAGCCCCAACAAAAATCCTCCAACCAGTTGGGGCTATCTGACTAACTAATTCACCTAAATAGGAGGCTAACTGACGATGCAAGATAGAGAGAGGCAGACGAAGCCCTGCTATGAACATAGCCTCGTAAATGCCTACGTCAAACGAGTTCCCATCGTAACACTTCTCCCCCAAATCTCATTTCCTAATGGGCACATTGTCAGGTATTTGGAAACGGGGTCTTAGCCTACCAAAGACCTCATCACTCATATCCATGGGAAAGTCATGGATGAACCAATCGTCGGGCAGAATGACCTCCTGCAATTGTCGCCCAGACGAGTTGGCTTCCCTCGACGAGGATTCTGAAGAAGACCTCCTGTCGGATATCGACGAGTTGTCAGAAGAATACTCCATCCTAGGACTAGACAAGTTGTCGTTTGAACTCATGAAGATCAACAAGCTACGTTCACTCGTCGCCTCACTATTTCCAGACATCTCTACCTACAAGTGACGAATGAAAACTAAGATTCTACTCCACTTCCTATATGTACAAGCCAAAAAAAAAAAGGAAAATGAAAAAGAGAAAAAATAGACCGATGAATCATACCTAGGAAACAGACGAGTAACAAGACCGACAAAGCAAAGATACAGACAAAGCTTAAAACTGATGACTGGGCTCTGGGATTGAAATGGAAATTTTTTTGAATAATAAGGATAATAACGGCATTGGGGTATTTATAGGATGACATGGCACAGAAACCGAAGCGTCGCGACGATTGATTCCACAAGTCAGAAGGTGACACGTGTTAGTTGCCCAGTCAGAAAGACATAATAACCCCCTATTTATGACAAGCATTTATGACAACTCCGCAACCCGTCGACCATCCCGACGACTCACGGAGTGAAGGGCAGCTAATGCGAAAAATTTTGGACTTATCCTAGAAAGGGACGACTGAGGATCAGAAGGATGGATCGACACCCTAAGGGACGATCACTCCCTGAGGAACGATCAGTCCCTAAGGGATGATCAGTCCTATAGGGACGATTAAACCCCTAAGGGACAATCAGTCCCAAGGAGGGACTACCAGTCTTAACCAAAGATGACCCTGTAAAGGATCGTCAAGCCCAACGATCCCTGGTGTCAAGACGACCTGTCATCTAGGGTTTCCCACGGATATGTGGGGCCCATCTATGCATCCTAACATGGAAGTTACTTGCACATTGCGGCCAAAGATCCTATCACACAATCAGATCTCTTATATATGGAAAGGCGATCTCGAGTATCTTGGGACCTTTCTCACTACAAGGAAATTCCCTCGAATCAAGGGATTCGGGTCAGCTCTCTACCACTATATAAACTACAGACCTTACCGTTCTTAAGGTACGTGAATTCTCTCTAGCTCTGGCACTCTTGAGTTCTTGGAGATTCTTTTATCACTGACTTAACCTTTGGAGGGTCTTTAGCCGGTACTCCACTGGTGCCCTTTGATTGGTTTTTCTCTTTCATTCTTTAGGTACCTCCATTGGCGCGTGTGTGGACGATCAACTCACTGACGATTTTTGTGCATCATTAAGGTTCAAATTCCCCCTCTCCCAACTATCAAATTAAAAAAAAAAAAAAGTAAAATTAGATAACATTGTGCACTTAAATTCATAAAGCTAAATTTGTACCATAAAATATATCATCTCAAGGGGAAGGAGAGAATTAACCATGAAATTGATCATTTCAACTTTTCAAGTTGTTGGGGGTGGGAAGGGAACATAAAAATTCAAGAAGACAATAATAATGATGTGCAAATGATGCATTAACTAGAACTAGTGTGTAGCCTCGTGCATATGCATGGGTTCAATGAAAGACAATCACAATTATACATTTTTTTAAGAAGAGATTTAAATTATACATAGTATTAGCTTACACTTTTTTTAAACCATACATTTCTAAAATATGTAATAGTTTCTTATTTAGACCCTTCGATTTTTTCACCTAATAATTCACTTGCCACAAAAAAAGAAAAAAAGAAAAAAAAAAGACACGGGGCAGAAAGTTAGATTTTAATTGAAATCCAATTTAGAATCTAATTGGATTTAGACTCTTTAATTTTTACACTCAATAATTCACTTAACACAAAATTAAAAATTAAATGGAACACGTGACGCAAAATTGATATAGATTAGTTCCTGTTAACAAGCGTTCTAAGAAAACAAATTAAATAATATTACTTGTTCAATTACGAGTTAAAATATGCAAATTCTAAAAGGGGAAAAAAAATTTTCAATAATTTATTGATTGTTATTCTATTATGCACAAACTAGTGTGTAACTCGTGTGTAAGATTGTAGTGGTGCTATTGATTTTAGCTTGAGTTATAAAATATATAGGATATTAGTTTGACCATGACATTTAGAAGTACTAAAATAGTTTTTTCTTAGATATTAGTTACGCTTAGTTTCTCATTACACTACTATTATGTATATAATTTTGAAAATCACTATTGAATACTACATATACAATATCAATTCACAATCACTATCAGTAAAATTCTACTAAATACAATACAAGATAAAAGAATAAACCGGTCGTGCATGAGATCATTAAGCTTAATTACAATTCGTTACGTTAAAGATCCTAACATATAAAATATCTAAATAGAAACAATATAAAAAAATATTCACATTAGTTTAGAGAAAAAATAACAGCAAAAATCCTAACATATAAAATATCTAAATAGAAACAATATAAAAAAATATTCACATTAGTTCAGAGAAAAAATAACAACAAAAATCTAAACAATTTAATTTGCATGGAAAGCTAACAAAAGCAAAATTCAATTTTGAATCTAATTAAATTTTCTCTAAGCATTGGTTTATATATATATATATATATGATTAGGTTTTTTATGATTTATTTATATTGAACTTTTCATTTTCTACTTTTAATTAATTCACTTGACACAAAAATTAAAAAACTTACATTAGACAAGACACGTGGTGCAAAATAAAACTCTAATTGAATTCCAATTTTTACATTGAATTAATTATCTTGGCACAAAAATTTAAAAACTTTGGTTAGATGAGACATGTGGCGCAAAATTAAACTTTAATTGAATTCCAAATTAAAATCTAATTAGATTTTCTCTCTACTTTACCTATTAATATATACTAGCTTGTAACCCCATGTATATGCATAGATACACTTAAAGATATATAATAAGATACATAATATAATTCTTATATATATAATTTAAAATACTATTGATAGTCATTTTTAAATTTTGTTAACTCTTTAAAAAATTTTGTAAAGATATTATTATTTATAAAATGTAAATTGTCCATTTTTTAAAAAAAATTATTGTGAAGCACTTTTTTTTTTTTTTTTTTTCGATTTATTTATCCTAGACTCTTTGGTTTTTGCATTTAATAACTAACTTGGATGAATATTTATGATGTGGTCCCACATTTGATTCTAAAATTAAGAAATAGAACTCTTTAAGAATAAATAATTTAGGACACATGGTGTAAAATTAAAACTCTAATTTGAATTTCTTTTAACTTTACCTATTATATATATGTGGAGCCTCAAATATTTAACAACCCCGACCCATTCCATATCGGGCCCAAGGTCCGCGCCGAGGAGAAGCAGAGCCTGAGGATAAGTGTACGAAGCCCAAATCATCAGGGGACCTTGCCGAGGATACTCACGTCCTCGGCGAACCGTTATTTATGGTGGGAAGCTGTTACTCATCCATTAAACGTATACCGCCAATACTCTGGCCGCTTTAATGGTGAAGTGATCAGCAAACCCAGATGCTTTGGTCACCTCAACTAACAGAAAGCCTGCAAAGGTGGCTGGAAACTAACAGAAAGCCTGCGAAGGTAGATGATGGGACAAACCCTCAGACACAGAGTTCGGATAACCGACAAGTGGACGGCAGAGGATTAACAAAACGAGAATATATAACAGATAGAACCCCCAGAGGGGGGGGGGAATCTTGGAGGGCGTCCGAGAACATCCCTTGTGTTTGTCAATTCTAAGGAAAGAGATCCTCGGACTGAGCTGAGGATGATCATGCTTCACAAACACTTAGCCAAAATCATTATAAAAATCCTCACAACCATTTAACCAAAGTTATGGTGATTATTCTCTTAAACTCTTAGTCAAATTCTTTTGTTATTATTCCTGTGAATTTCACGTCAGCCACAGTTTACTTTGCCGGTGCTTAGCCATTCTACCCACACTCTACAAATTTTATTGTTTAGGGTCCATTACAAGTTGAGTCCTTACAATTGGCGCCTTCTGTGGGGAGGACTTGTGCACTAGCAAGTGCGGTGGGCAGTATGAAGAGATTAAAAGCAGCACTTTAAAAAAAATAAAAATAAAAAATAAAGAACACCAAAAGAATACAGTATGTAGTAACAACATTCACTCAGAAGGAAACAATCACAAGAAACATGATATATGCGAAAAATAAAAGAGATGAAACAGGTCTACATCTTTATTAATATATGAAGAAAAAGTTACATCTTACAATTGATGCCCATGGGGCTTGTTCTAGGGCTAGCTACATAGAGAAGCGCTTAACAAGGTTGGTTGTGAAGCAAAGGAAGAAAAAATGAGGGAAGGAAGACTGGTTGAGGAGCAAAAGAAGAAGAGAGAAAGGGAAAAGAAGGAAGGAAGGCAACGTTGAGGGAGGAAGAGGTCGCGGCACCGGGCGTTTCCACCTCTTGGTTCCGCCTGGTTTCCCTCCCAACCCCATCACTGCCAGCTTGGAGGGTTCACAGACCCAGATCCAAGGGAAAGAAGTTACGTTCTTTCTGGATCCTCCCCCAAACAGTAAGGAGGGTTCCACCCCTGGTTAGATTGAAAAGAAGGAGAATCTCCGGCCTTCTCCTACCCCACCCCCAACATGACGTCCAGGGTCGGGGTGCCATCCTCGGCTCCTGAGAGGGGCTAGCCATCCTCGGGACTGCCCTTTCCAAGGGCCAATTCATTTGGGGGGAGGGGTTCAAACTGCTATTTTTTGCAGAACCCCTGGGCAATGTCTTTGGGAGAAGTTTAAGACGAATGTTTGTTGAGTGTGAAAGAAAAAGTTGCCCCAAAAACGCTTTATATAGAAGGCGAAAAATTGGTGAGAGCCAATCCGCATTAAATTCTAGGGAGAGATTTCCGGAGGCAATAACTCCGCCCGAATTCCAAGGGACTTATCCGCCGCTAGATCCTCGTAAATCCACAACTGACATTAACGAGGAGGCGCCTCATTAACGAGGAGGTACCGAAGCGTCAAAACGCGTTATTCGGACAACCCAAGAGACGCCTCGTAATCAGAAGAGTCGCGCCAAATGAAGAGGCCAGAACAGAGCAGGCTCCTCTCCTCAGAACCTAGGCATTGTATGGTCCTCGGAGACTCGCCTCTAGGGAAACTAACCACTTAAAATGAGAAAACTAGGTACTGGACAGAACCAAGGCATTGCATGGTCCTCGGACTCAAGCTTCTGGAGAAACCAGATACTTCAGATGAGAAAACTAAGTGTTAGACAGAACTTAGGCATTGTATGGTCCTCGGACACCAGCCTCTAGGGAAACTAACCACTTAAAATGAGAAAATTAGGTACTGGACAAAACCAAGGCATTGTATGGTCCTCGGACTCAAGCCTCTGGGGAAACTAGATACTTCAGATGAGAAAACTAAGTGTTAGACAGAATCTAGGCATTGTATGGTCCTCGGACACCCGCCTCTAGGGAAACTAACCACTTAAAATGAGAAAACTAGGTACTGGATAGAACCCAGGCATTGCATGGTCCTCGGACTCAAGCCTTTAGGGAAACCAGATATTTCAGATGAGAAAACTAAGTGTTAGACAGAACCTAGGCATTGTATGGTCCTTGGACACCAGCCTCTGGGGAAACTAACCACTTAAAATGAGAAAACTAGGTACTGGACAGAACCAAGGCATTGCATGGTCCTCAGACTCAAGCCTCTGCAGAAACCAGATACTTCAGATGAGAAAACTAAGTGTTAGACAGAACCTAGGCATTGTATGGTCCTCGGACACTCGCCTCTGGGGAAACTAATCACTTAAAATGAGAAAACTAAGTACTGGACAGAACAAAGGCATTGCATGGTCCTCGGACTCAAGCCTCTGGGGAAACCAGATACTTCAGATGAGAAAACTAAGTGTTAGACAGAACTAAGGTATTGCATGGTCCTCGGACTCAAGCCTCTAGGGAAACCAGATACTTCAGATGAGAAAACTAAATGTTAGACAAAACATAGACATCGCATGGTCCAAGGACTCAGGCCAACAGAAAAACCATTTCCGCATGAAACATTAAGTGTTAGACAGAACCTAGGCATTGTATGGTCCTCAGACACTCGCCTCTGGGGAAACTAATCACTTAAAATGAGAAAACTAAGTACTGGACAGAACAAAGGCATTGCATGGTCCTCGGACTCAAACCTCTAGGGAAACCAGATACTTCAGATGAGAAAACTAAATGTTAGACAAAACATAGACATCGCATGGTCCAAGGACTCAGGCCAACAGAAAAACCATTTCCGCATGAAACATTAAGTGTTAGGAAGAACCAAGGTCTTGCATGGTCTTCAGACTCAAACCTATGGGGAAACTAGTCACTATACGGCGATATAAGCACTGGGCAGAAATAGACTTTTATACTAACCATAGGCCTAAACCTACGGCAAAACCGATCCCTTGGGTGCTAAGCGATGAATCCTGCTAGGGACGAAAACCAAGCGAAGACAAGCACTAAAAGCATAACAAACTTAAACCTACCTCTCCTGGAAGAACTAGCAAGGAGCTCAGGCAGTAAATTATCGATTAAAAAGAAAAGAAAACTTACAGAAATAAGGAAAAACTTCTCGGGTGAGCCCTTTGTGCTAAAGAAAGTTGCAAGGACAGTCGAAAGGATTGGCACACTAACAGAAAAGGCAAGGCTCGACAGACCAAGATGGTAGGCCCGAGAATGTCAAAATCCTCCTCCCCGCCCGAGAGGTCGGACAGCAGAATTTTGAAGGGCTACTGTGGGGCCTCAAATATTTAACAACCCCAGCCCATTCCATATCGGGCCCAAGGTCCGCGCCGAAGAGAAGCAGAGCTTGAGAATAAGTGTACGAAACCCAAATCATCAGGGGACCTCGCCGAGGATACTCACGTCCTTGGCGAACCGATATTTATGGTGGGAAGCTGTCACTCATCCATTAAACGTACACTGCCAACACTCTGGCCGCTTTAATGGTGAAGTGACCAGCAAACCCAGATGCCTTGGTCACCTCAACTAACAGAAAGTTTGCAAAGGCGGCTGGGAACTAACAGAAAGCCTGTGAAGGTAGATGATGGGACAAACCCTCAGACACAGAGTTCGGATAACCGACAAGTGGACGGCAGAGGATTAACAAAATGAGAATATATAACAGATAGAACCCCCAGAGGGGGGGAGCTTGGAGGGCGTCCGAGAACATCCCTTGTGTTTGTCAATTCTAAGGAAAGAGATCCTCGAACTGAGCGGAGGATGATCATGCTTCACAAACACTTAGCCAAAATCATTATAAAAATCCTCACAAACATTTAACCAAAGTTATAGTGATTATCCTCTTAAACTCTTAGTCAAATTCCTTTGTTATTATTCCTGTGAATTTCACGTCAGCCACAGTTTACTTTGCCGGTGCTTAGCCTTTCTACCCACACTCTACAAATTTTATTGTTTAGGGTCCATTATAAGTTGAGTCCTTACAATATATATATATATATATATATATATATATATATATATATTCATTGCAGTTTTATATAATTTTCTTGATATTTGTACCCTCACTGCACTCATTAACAAAGTCATTAAAATTAAGTAAACCCCTAAGTGGAAGTAAGCTATATTTCTACCTGTAAGGACTCAACTTGTAATGGACTCTAAACAATAAAATTTGTAGAGTGTGGGTAGAAGGGTTAAGTACCGGCAAAGTAAACTGTGGCTGATGTGAAATTCACAGGAATAATAACAAAAGAATTTGACTAAGAGTTTAAGAGGATAATCACCATAATTTTGGTTAAATGTTTGTGAGGATTTTTATAATGATTTTGGCTAAGTGTTTGTGAAGCATGATCATCCTCCGCTCAGTCCGAGGATCTCTTTCCTTAGAATTGACAAACACAAGGGATGTTCTCGGACGCCCTCCAAGATCCCCCTCCTCCTCTAGGGGTTCTATTTGTTATATATTCTCGTTTTGTTAATCCTCTGCCGTCTACTTGTCGGTTATCCGAACTCTGTGTCTGAGGGTTTGTCCCATCATCTGCCTTCGCAGGCTTTCTGTTAGTTCCCAGCCGCCTTTGCAGGCTTTCTATTAGTTGAGGTGATCAAGGCATCTGGGTTTGCTGGTCACTTTACCATTAAAGCGGCCAAAGTGTTGACGGTGTACGTTTAATGGATGAGTGACAGCTTCCCACCATAAATATCGGGTCGCCGAAGACGTGAGTATCCTCGGTGAGGTCCCCTGATGATTTGGGCTTCGTACGCTTATCCTCAGGCTCTGCTTCTCCTCGGCGCGAACCTTGGGCCCGATATGGAATGGGCCGGGGTTGTTAAATATTTGAGGCCCCATAATAGCCCCTCAAAATTCTGCTGTCCGACCTTTTGGGCGGGGAGGAGGATTTTGACATTCTCGGGCCTACCATCTTGGTCTGTCGAGCCTTGACTTTTCTGTTAGTGTGCTCATCCTTTCGACTGTCCCTGCAACTTTTTTTAGTACAAAGGGCTCGCCCGAGAAGTTTTTCCTTATTTCTGTAAGTTTTCTTTTCTTTTTAATCGATAATTTACCGCCTGAGCTCCTTGCTAGTTCTTCTAGGAGAGGTAGGTTTAAGTTTGTTATGCTTTTGTGCTTGTCGCTTGGTTTTCGTCCCTAGCAGGATTCATCGCTTAGCACCTAAAGGATCGGCTTTGCCATAGGTTTGGGCCTATGGTTAGTATAAAAGCCTATTTCTGCCCAGTGCTTATATCGCCGTATAGTGACTAGTTTCTCTATAGGTTTGAGTCTGAAAACCATGCAAGACCTTGGTTTTTCCTAGCGCTTAATGTTTCATGCGAAAATGGTTTTTTTGTTGGCCTGAGTCCTTGGACCATGCGATGTCTATGTTTTGTCTAACATTTAGTTTTCTCATCTGAAGTATCTGGTTTCCCCAAAGGCTTGAGTCCGAGGACCATGGAATACCTTGGTTCTGTTTAACACTTAGTTTTCTCATCTGAAGTATCTGGTTTCCCCAGAGGCTTGAGTCTGAGGACCATGCAATACCTTGGTTCTGTCCAGTACCTAGTTTTCTCATTTTAAGTGGTTAATTTCCCCAGAGGCGAGTATCCGAGGACCATACAATGGCTAGGTTCTGTCTAACACTTAGTTTTCTCATCTGAAGTATTTGGTTTCCGCAGAGGCTTGAGTCCGAGGACCATGCAATGCCTTGGTTCTGTCCAGTACCTAGTTTTCTCATTTTAAGTGGTTAGTTTCCCCAGAGGCGGGTGTCCGAGGACCATACAATGGCTAGGTTCTGTCTAACACTTAGTTTTCTCATCTGAAGTATCTGGTTTCCCCAGAGGCTTGAGTCCGAGGACCATGCAATGCCTTGGTTCTGTCCAGTACCTAGTTTTCTCATTTTAAGTGGTTAGTTTCCCCAGAGGCGAGTGTTCGAGGACCATACAATGCCTAGGTTCTGAGGAGAGGACCCTGCTCTGTTCTGGCCTCTTCGTTTGGCGTGACTTTTCTGATTACGAGGTGTCTCTTGGGTTGTCCGAGTAACGCGTTTTGATGCTTCGGTGCCTCCTCGTTAATGAGGCGCCTTCTCATTAATGTCAGTTGTGGATTTACGAGGATCTAGCGGCAGATAAGCCCCTTGGAATTCGGGCGGAGTTATTGCTTCCGAAAATCTCTCCCTAGAATTTAATGCGAATTGGCTCTCACCAATTTTTCACCTTCTATATAAGGCGTTTTTGGGGCAACCTTTTTCTTCATACTCGACAAACATTCATCTTAAACTTCTCCCAAAGACATTGCCCAGGGGTTCTGCAAAAAATAGCAGTTTGAGACCCTCCCCCCAAATGAATTGGCCCTTGGAAAGGGCGGTCCCGAGGATGGCTAGCCCTTCTCAGGAGCCGAGGATGGCACCCCGACCCTGGACGTCATATTAGGGTTGGGGTAGGAGAAGGTCGGAGATTCTCCTTCTTTTCAACCTAACTAGGGGTGGAACCCTCCTTGCTGTTTGGAGGAGGATCCAGAAAGAACGTAACCTCCTTCCCTTGGATCTGGGTCTGTGAATCCTCCAAGCTGGCAGCGATGGGGTTGGGAGGGAAACCAGGCGGAACCAAGAGGTGGAAACGCCCGGTGCCGTAGCCTCTTCCTCCCTCAACGTTGCCTTCCTTCCTTCTTTTCCCTTTCTCTCTTCTTCTTTTGCTCCTCAACTAGCCTTCCTTCCCTCATTTCCTCTTCTCTTACTTCACAACCAGCCTTGTTAAGCGCTTTTCTATGTAGCTAGCTCTAGAACAAGCCCCATGGGCATCAATTGTAAGATGTAACTTTTTCTTCATTTATTAATAAAGATGTAGACCTGCTTCATCTCTTTTATTTTTCGCATATATCATGTTTCTTGTGATTGTTGCCTTCTGAGTGAATGTTGTTGCTACATACTGTATTCTTTTGGTGTTCTTTATTTTTTTATTTTTTTATTTTTTTAAAGTGCTGCTCTTAATCTCTTCATACTGCCCACCGCACTTGCTAATGCACAAGTCCTTCCTACAGACGGCGCCAATTGTAAGGACTCAACTTATAATGGACCCTAAACAATAAAATTTGTAGAGTGTGGGTAGAAGGGCTAAGCACCGGCAAAGTAAACTGTGGCTGACGTGAAATTCACAGGAATAATAACAAAGGAATTTGACTAAGAGTTTAAGAGGATAATCACTATAACTTTGGTTAAATGTTTGTGAGGATTTTTATAATGATTTTGGCTAAGTGTTTGTGAAGCATGATCATCCTCCGCTCAGTCCGAGGATCTCTTTCCTTAGAATTGACAAACACAAGGGATGTTCTCGGACGCCCTCCAAGATCCCCCTCCCCTTCTGGGGGTTCTATCTGTTATATATTCTCGTTTTGTTAATCCTCTGCCGTCCACTTATCGGTTATCCGAACTTTGTGTCTGAGGGTTTGTCCCATCATCTGCCTTCACAAGTTTTCTGTTAGTTCTCAGCCGCCTTTGCAGGCTTTCTGTTAGTTGAGGTGACCAAGACATCTGGGTTTGCTGGTCACTTCACCATTAAAGCGGCCAGAGTGTTGACGGTGTACGTTTAATGGATGAGTGACAGCTTCCCACCATAAATATCAGTTCGCCGAGGACGTGAGTATCCTCGGTGAGGTCCCCTAATGATTTAGGTTTCGTACGCTTATCCTCAGGCTCTGCTTCTCCTCGGCGCGGACCTTGGGCCCGATATGGAATGGGCCGGGGTTGTTAAATATTTGAGGCCCCACACTACCTAAAATTAACAAAAATGCATTAAAAAGTACATAAAAATATAATGCTGTAAAGTTTGAAGTTTCAGTAAAATATTTGCCATTTATTTTTATTTTTATTATATATATATTAAAAAAAAAAAAGAACTCTTGAGTGGAAGTAAGGGTTAACTATTCAATTATTCTAAAGTCTTGATAATATAGCTGAAATTTGGCTACAATGGCTCTAGTCCTATTTGACACACTCACTCAAATACATGTTTTTAGCTTTTAAACAATATTACACTTATTTTTATACACTTTTTACTCACATGTAATTCTGCACATATTTTTAAAAAATAATTTTCAATTTTTAAGTGCAAGTATTAAACAACCCTCTAAGTCTTTAACAATGATTGCTTGAATTGAAATTTTCTCCAAAAAAAAAAAAAAAATTGCTTGAATTGAAATGAAATGGAGTCAATTGGAAACTGGAAAGAAATTTATTGGAATTTCTTTGCCAATTGCCAGCTTGCAGCATTAATTTCTCCGTATCTTTCTTGAAAGCTTTTTATCATCCCAATCAAGAAAATTCATATATATATATTTTTTTCTTTGATTCGAAGAAAATTCATATTTGGCTCTTAGCAGTTTGCAATAAAAATCAATACATTTCATTGGGATTGAGGTGGCAAAATCTGAGATTCTCCGGGAAGAAATTATTATTTGGATTGCTCCCTGATCAATTAGATGGTATTATCTATGTAAATATGTATGTGAGCTTCTCAATAAGCACAAAAAATAAAAAATAAAAAATTATCAAGTAATATCATATTTACATAAATAATAATATTTTATTAAAAAAAAGATTACGTCAGCAATTCTAAGATAAGCTTCTCAGATAAGCTTAATAATTTTTCCAACACGGGCTACGTCCCTTTTGTACGACTTTCAGGAGTTGGTGGCTAACCAGCGGACATAATAGTTTTTTAGGAATTGAGATCCAATATTTTTACATTTTTAACTTTTTATATTTTTTTAATAATTTTTTTATTTAATTATTGAGATTAAAAACTTTCAATCTCCACCCTTCACAACTCCCGATCTCAATCCGTTTTTAGGGGGTGAGTGTAATGAAGTTTCTTTGTTGTCCTACTTCGTCGCCAGGCTAGTTTGTGTAGCACTGCGTTGCATGAGGAGCCTATCTTACTTTTGTACTTTTTATCCATTTAATTAATAAAGATTTAACCTTTCCAATCAAAAAAAATATTTTTTGAGATAAGAGACATTGAAAAAAAAGATATTAAATAAGGTAATTTCCTAATTTAAGGGTTAAGATTAAATAAATACGGTACATATAAAAAAAATTAAAAATAAATTTATGTACCATATATATTTTAACAAAATATTACTAGTATTACTTTTTAAATTAAATTCTCATGTAAAATTCTTCTAAAAAAAATTCTCATGTAAATTAAGGTAATCAAAGGATTAAATGATAAATAAAATAAGAATTAAAAATAAATACCAAAAAGTGTTATTTAAAAAATATAAGATAAGCATCAAGGGGTTGATTAAGTGTGGTTTAACTACAAATTAAAAAGTAAGTTGTTTTTACTATTCAGCTTATTTTTGTTATTATTCATAGTTTTATTATATTTTTTTATTATTTATAGGTCTCATTATACTATTTTAGCTAACTTTTATTTTTATCTATAGTACTTTTAGCAAAAAAATTTTAATTTTAACAAAATAAATAGATCCCAAATAGACCCTAAACAATTCCTAAAATTTCTTAATATCCATTCCTAATATGGAACATTTTGTCTCGTCTTGGAGCCACTCTTATACGATTCTTCCATGTAATAACATTGTGTTCGTGTTATAAAAAAAAAATTTGGAACTCTAAAGACCTATTTGTTTTACCATCTCAACTTCACATTTTTATATTTTAAATAATATTACATACATTTTCACATATTTTTCACGTATATATATATTTCAAAAAACTACAAATAACACTACTCAGTCTACAAACTACTCTGCCAAACACGCACTAACATTTTCCAAGGACATTTGAGTGTTTGTGTTATTCTTGGAGGAAGACTTCTGGTCATAGCATCCTTCTTTCTTTCTTGAGTTTCTTGACTTTCTTCTCTCCCTCTTTCTTTTCTTCTTCTTCTTCTTCGTTTTTTATTTTATTTTATTTTTTATTTTTTTAAAACATTATGCTAGAATCATGGTTTGCTTCTGCGTAAATTCCTTGCTCATATTCCAAGCTTAAAAAAAAAAAAAAAAAAAAAAAAAAACTATAAATACCCCAAATTCTAACCTGCTTGACGGACTGACACTGCAATAACCAACCGCCATTTATGGATTCAAACCAACCGAGAGCCGAAACTCCACAGCCTCCTCAAGGCGGCCGCGGTGGCGGTGGCAATGGTTTATCTGCTATTCTCGCAGTCTTCTTATCCATTATCGCCATCTACGTCATGGTATTATCCAACTATAAATATTCCACCACCACTGCTTTGTTCTTTACTGCACCCTCACCACCATTACCAGTCGATCGCAATCTCTCTTTGATTTTATTTATTTCAATAGTGTTTGTTAATTTCGCCATGGTACTATTGTTGTTGTTGTTGTTGTTGTTTTTTTTTTTTTGAGATAAGTATTCTTGTTGTTTAATAATTGAATAGATGCTTCATCGTATATACTTCTAAGCTAAGAAACATATTTACTTCAAAATCTCTTCTTTGGATATATGTATCATCTATGCTTCATCGTATATTCTTCTAAGCGAAGAAACATATTTACTTCAAAATCTCTTCTTTGGATATATGAATCATCTATCTCACTGTGTGTGGTTCTTGTATAGTTGTAGGTGGGATTCGGTGAACATACATATAGTCAGATACATGTCAAACTATGACAAGTCAGGAGGAGGAAAAAACATAATTTGGTAAAAAGAAAAATTCTTTTGATTATAGATATTTTTTTAAAGATTTTGATGGATATTATTTTAGTCTGAGGGACAACACTTAGCTACAGTATTTAGTTGTTATTCTTTAAGTTCTCATCTTAAAATTCATCTATGTGTATTTTTTCTTATGGGATTGAAGTATATTTTTTAGTTAAATAGTCATATGGCTGAATCTTGTTGTTTAATAATTGAATAGATGCTGCATCATATATTCTTCTAAGCTAAGAAACATATTTACTTCAAAATCTCTTCTTTGGATATATGTATCATCTATCTCACTGTGTGTGGTTCTTGTATAGTTGTAGGTGGGATTCACATGTTATGAGAGTGAACATACATATAGTCAGATACATGTCAAACTATGACAAGTCAGGAGGAGGAAAAAACATAATTTGGTAAAAAGAAAAATTCTTTTGATTAGTCTGGGGGACAACATTTAGCTACAGTATTTAGGTGCTATTTTTTAAGTTCTCCTCATAAAATTCAACTATGTGAATTTTTTCTCATGGGATTGGAGTACCTAAAGAACTGTACCTAAATTTTGTCCTATAGTCTGAAATCTAGAAGTAAACATAAATATTCAAAAATTGTTGTGTACCATTTTATGTCAGTGGCCATGCTTCTTAGATTAATTTCCATCTTAGTTATAATCATAGTTAAAGGGAAGCGAAATATTGTGTGATGTAGAAAATCTATTAGATTATAAAATAGAACAGAGGAAAATGACTTCATATAGAATAGAACAGACGAAAATAATTCATGCAGCCAAAGCTAACTAATATGTTGAGATTCCATAGCCTACCACAAAATTTGAGATTAAGACTTGTTGTTATTGTTGTTGTTACTTGAAATCATATTGCAATTTCTTCAATAGTATTTCAGGATCTGTACGTAATGTGATTTAAAATTCATCAAATTGTTTTGGTATAAAAATGTGACTCAAGACTAATTCTAGTGTTTGTTTCCCTTTATGGTGATGGTAGTATTTGTTCTGTGTTGACTTGCATTGTTGCAAGTCAGGTTCAACATGCATCAATATTGTCATTACATGATTATTACAGAGGTGCATCATAGTGAATAAAAGCTTATACCTTCTAGTAGAAATGCTTCAACAGTGTTCCATTGCAAAAAAAAAAAAAAAAAAAAAAAAAAAAATGCTCTATCCCATTCTTAGTCTTCCACTATATACTCCACTAACTGCCGTATGTTATCCATCTAATTTTTTTTCTTTCCCCATTTTAAAAGTTGATTACTTTATAAGGAGACAAAGGGACGTGGTTGATTACGAATTGTGGAGCATAAAATAGAACATAGTAAGAGTAAGACAGAGGACTTTTACTCTGTCCATTTCATCTCGCATTACAAGCTGTGGTTCTAAATCTCATTGTCATTTAATTATTAACATCTTAAAAAAAAAGAATTAAAAGGAATTTACATTGTGGCACTGAGTATGCACTTGGGGTTGAAGGGTTATCTCTAAATTACTCTATTTATTGTGTTGCCTGAATGTTTTTAGGGATGTTTGGCAAATTACAAAGCTTGTTTAGTTTGATACAAGCTGAACTGAAAATGAGACTATTAATCCAGTTTGTCTAGAATAAAAACCAGTTTTAGTTAATATGCAGCTTGTGAAAATGTCAAATTTGTATGCATGTGAAAACACCAAAATTTAAAAATTTAATTTGGAGGGCATGATTTTTAAAGAACCACTTTGAAGATGTGGGAATGTATTTAGTTCCCACTTTGAATAAGTTTTTTGAACAACAGAGTAACCAAACTATTAAAACTAGTTATGTTGTTCTTGGCTGCCTGTCCTGGTTTTGTGATTTGCAACATTCCTATACTTATTGGTAATTGCTGCTGTAGGGAGGCATACCTGAAAAAAGAAAATAGTGGATTAGCGTTTTTTTTTGGAGTGACTATATAATTTGATTACTAAATGATAGTTTGTTTAAAATTCTAGAGTTGTTCTGAATCTCAGCCACTGGAATTAGTGTGTATATCATTTTATTTGAGTTCGAAAATCTTTGACATAAATGTAAATTTTACAGATGATGAATCAATCACCATCAACTGTTAGGAATGGTTTGTCCATTCTACACCAAGTCCCAGAAGGCCATGTTGGGGTTTACTGGAGAGGAGGTGCCCTTCAAAAGACGATTACAGATCCAGGTTTGACTATGGTCCTTTCTTTATGATTTTCATTCACTAGTTGCTTTCCCAAAACTTATGAAATTTCTGCTTGTACTTTATTTTCAGGTTTTCATTTGAAGTTGCCTTTTATAACCCATTATGAGCCTGTTCAAGTAACCCTTCAGACAGATCAGGTAAAATTTGATGCTATGAAAATTGAGGGATTTCATCTTGTCAGTCTAATCAAATCTTTCCTGTGAGTATAATTGCAGGTGAGGGATATTCCTTGTGGTACAAAAGGAGGTGTCATGATCAACTTTGAGAAGATAGAGGTACAGTTACTAGCAGATGTTGCTCTTTATCAACATTACAGTTTACAAGTGGTCTAAAGTTTGAAATGCTCAGCTTATATGCACTGATTATAATGCCTTTTCAGGTTGTTAACCGGCTTCGCAAGGACTATGTGCATGACACTCTGCTGAACTATGGGGTGCAGTATGACAATACATGGATATATGACAAAATTCATCATGAGATCAATCAGTTCTGCAGCTCTCACTCTCTTCAGCAAGTCTACATTGATGTTTTTGATCAAGTATGGATGCTTCCAATTTACAAGTCTTCCAAGTTCTGTTAAATGTAGTGTACTTTTCTTCTTCGCTTTAGTTGTTTAATCGGATAGATTGTTTAGCATATTGAATTCTTTAACTTAAAGTTGAACAAGCTTAACTTAGTAGTGCTGTGTTGACTTCCAAGGATTATTTCTCTTCAGGAATCTATGTTGGTGTTAAGTTGCCAGCATTATTAAGTTTATTAAGTTCCTTATAATGTTACACAACTACACTTCATATAGTTGTGTAACATTATGGCGCCATGAGCTTGTGTAGTGGTTATCAAATCCTTTTCTATTTATTTATTTCATGATATATTGACAAAGCATGTAACTCTCACAGATTGACGAAAAGATGAAAGATGCTCTCCAGGGTGACTGCACACGTTATGCTCCAGGTATTGAAATCATTAGTGTTCGTGTTACAAAGCCAACCATCCCGGAAAGCATAAGACGCAATTTTGAACAGATGGAAGAGGAACGCACTAAGGTTCAATTTCTTTTTCCTGAATACGAGAGAAGGTCCTTTTACTTTCTTTTATTTTCCTCTGTTAGTTAAGCAAAGCTAATAGATACACACACCCACAATATGAGTCTTGATATGCAGATTCTTTACAAATTAAATGTGCTTTTAATGTATGTTTATTATTTGAAATTATGGCCTAAACATTGAGTTTACCCTTTAAACCAGTTAGCCTTGGTCCTATGATCATTCAACATTACAGGCTTTTTTCGCTTATACCCGAACTTTGTACATGCATGTGTTTGCACCCACACCCAGTCAATGAATAACATATTGGATAATTTATTATGTAGTAAGCCTTTAAAGTTAATAGAGTGCATCATTCTATGTTTTATGTTGATGTTACTTTGTTAGGTCTTAATTGCTATTGAGAAACAAAGAGTGGTTGAGAAAGAGGCAGAGACAAGTAAGAAAATGGCTATCAGTGAAGCTGAGAAGATTGCAAATGTGAGCAAGATCCTAATGGAACAGAAGTTGATGGAAAAGGATAGTGCCAGGAGGCAGCAAGAAATTGAGAACCAGATATACATGGCTCGAGAAAAGAGTTTGGTTGATGCACATTTCTACCGGTAAAAGCTTGATTCACTTTTCAGTTTAAAAGATATGAATATGGTATTATAGAAATGACTAATGATATTGCTCTCTCTACATTTCTAGTGTACTGAAGGAAGCCGAAGCAAACAAGTTGAAGCTGACACCGCAATTTCTTGAGCTTAAATTCATCGAGGCCATAGCTGATAATACAAAAATTTTCTTTGGGGAAAAGGTCTCTCCCTCTCTCTTGTATGTGTGTATGTGTGCGTGTGCGTGTGTGTGGGCGTGGGTGTTGTGTGTGCAAGCTTTATTTAATATTTCTTCCTTGCAGATACCTAGTATGTTTTTGGATCAGAGGCTGCTTGGGAACTTCCTGCAACAGCTATTTAGGAATGTGTCTGAAGAGGAGAAATGAAGAGCTTAATTTTTTTTTTATCTTTCATTTCCTTTTTTGATCTGTCGTTTCTATCAACATAATGTAATACCTAGGTGATATAGCATTATCACTAGTATGTCAAAAAGTAGGGAAAGTAAATGTTGGTTGAGGATTTCGGAAGCAGTTTCATTCAAACAAAATTTTTGGGTAGTGGCCTTGGTCCCAAAATTTTGGGATTGGTTATAGATTCTCAATAGATTAGTTAGGGTCGGCCACTTGTATTATTTTTCTCCATTGTATTATATTTCAAGTCATACTCTTTTCTACTTTTGTAATTGACATGTTATTTTTTAAAACTTTTACTAGTGTGATTTTTGGTCTTCCTCTACTTTTTTTTTTTCATTTCCCTCAACATGGATCAACTCATTCTTTCTTATCAGAGCATTAGTAGCTCTCTTTTGAACATAACCAAATTATCTTGAGCAACTCTCGTGTAGATAAAAGCTCGGAACATTTGCAATTTGATGCAAATCTTTATCTCCTAGATTCAATTAACAATATCTTCGGTCACTGTTATCAACACGAATGTTATTCACACCTGTCATGGCTAGAGTTGGGATTTACAATGGATCATCTCTTTGATTACAATATACATGTGGGAGAGAGAATTTGGTAAAGAGTAGTGTTTATTACACATTGTTTTACAATGAAAATTGAGACTTTTAGTTGCTTTTGGGAGAGGGTGTAAAACTGTGCAAAACAATTTGTGTGCAACAAGTTTAATCATTTGGTAAATTTGCACCTTAAAACAAAAGAAGAGCTGTTAAATTTTGGTTCGATTTTGATATAACACGCTGCAATATTATATTCTTGACATTGCAGGATGACTAAGCATGGAAAGCGGTCCAACGAAATGATGGAACGTTTATGACTTTGCCTAAAGAAGACATTGATTAAGCCAATTACAGTCGAATGCCTTTAGGTGCATTAGGCCCAAGAGGCCTTTGCCGTGTCAAGCCTAACTATGAGTCCTCTTATGAGTCCATTTTATTATTTAAAAACCTCAACTTTCCTTCAATCCTATGGATCTTTAGTTGAATCTGAGGCTGTAGATAGTGGATGATTACAACTAAAATGATCTTGCTCCAGCATACTAACCTCACATGTAGTTGAATAATGGCAAATATTTTATGCTGGAATATCTATATAAAGTCGTTGCTAGTCTGGAATTTGATTGAGGTGTACTCTACACCAATCAATGCAAGTCACTCATGACTCAATACAAAAATATGAAATGAACTTAAAATTTTTAATTCTTCTAAATGTGTATATGGAGAATCCTAAAGTCATCACCTGATCTAATAAATTCACAGCTGATATATTTAATAATTTCATTAGTTTATTCTTGAATATTTTTTATTATATTTTTTTCTTCTCAAAAAAGAAGAAAAAAGTAGTGTATTTGGGGATGTAATATCCGGGATATTGTTCTATTCTTGGGAGACGAGTTGCATACCCTAACTAGTGGGACTATTAGGTTTTTATATAGGGACTTGACTTGGGTTTAATGCATTCAGTGCATTGGATTTGTTGGAATAATGACACGTGATCAAAAGTGGACACACGTCACCATCCTGATAGGTCCAGTGTAACTAGACACTAGATCCAAGCTTTGCCCTTTATATAGGTGTGACAATTTTTTTAAAAAATGTAAATCATGCCTTAAATCCAAGTTTTTAAATATGCCTAGAGGCTGGAGCTACTTCCTTTGGTCCATTTATGAGATATGCCTCAAGATGATGTTTCTCAGGATGCAATCGAGGGATAAGTTCAATCATATTTGATGTGATTGAAGGTGAGTGAGGTGCAATTAATGTTGAGGGGAGGAAAGTTTGTTAGTACTCAAAGAACAATTACTTTTGAGGAGATTTGTTTGTTATCATCATGGGTGAGATTCCTTGATATTGAACCTAATCTTTAGGGGAGTTAAGTTTGCATATGAAGCTTAGGCTAAGTCAATATGGGTGCTGGTTGAGGTTGGATATTGGAGATGGGTCTTATTAATGTATCGGTGCTCTATTCGGTTCATTATTGATCATATTGCATGAGTGAGATTCATTACTTGAGGAGGGTGGGTTCTAGTATGACTGTACGAGAGTTCAAATGGGTCCATTCTTAGGCTAAAGGGCTTAAAGCTGATATCTCAATATTTTTTATAAATATGATAGAATTTCAACTTATGACGCCCACTTCATGATAATGATAATCTCTTTCTCATAAGGACAAGACACTAATCAGTATTGGTATAGATGGAGATCGAATACAGGTCTCTTATTTGACAATAAGAAACTTTATCAATTAAATTAACTAAAATCCACAATATATCTCAATAAATATAAATGCTCACATATAGAAGATATCAACTAAATATCTGAAAAATATGAGTTGGAAAAACTAAAAAGTATAACAAAAATAGGCTAAAATGCAAAACTCATCCTCAAAGTTTCACCATAATTCATTTCAGTCCTCTAAGTTTTAAGTTTATTCAATTAACACCTTCCAGTCAACTTCTGGTAAATTTTTTATAAAAAAAATTACGGAAAATATTTTTCAATCGTTATTTATTTATTTTTAATTAAAAAATTTGAAGGCAAAAAATTACAAATTTGGACAATTAACCACACATTTATTAACAGAATTTGATGGAGAGATCTTAATTAAATAACTTGAAACTTAGAGGACTAAAATGAACAAAAATAAAGTTGATAAATTGAAATGAATTCCAGTAAAATGTAGAAGATGAATTTTGCATTTTGTCCATAAAAATATCTTCAAAAAGCTAGGGGGTTTTATTTAGATATATAACAGGTCAAGCAATTGTAAAGCACACTGGATGTTATATTAATCAGATGACGTTACGTTTAATCAAATAATCAAATATTAATTGTCCCAAGAGGGGTGGTCTGGTGGTTGGGATCCATGAATCAACTTTGAGGTCCCTCGTTCGAGCCCGAGTGAGTACCTGAGGAGGAGTGTGGGTATATTTGCTAAGGAGCCCCTATTTACCAGCTCTCACGAGGTGCTAAGGTGAGTTTTGTGGTCACCCTGAATAACAGTAGTTATGGTTCAATCCAATATTCTCTAGCGGAGGGTTGCCCCTGTGGTCATGCCCAGGGGGGTGAGTCACAATGGTCACCCCCGCCCCCCTTCTCATTTAGCAAAAAAAAAAAAAAAAAAAAAAAAAAAAAAAAAAAAAAAATCAAATGATAATTACAACGAAAAATATTTGACCATCGGATCTATTTGATTTTATTGATTTTTTTTTTTTTTTTAATTTAAAACTTGTTAAGTTGAGTTCCATATTGAAAAAACCCTAGCTAGTTACCTTCTTACCTTTCGCCTTATGAATTTAAACGTAATATAATTGTTAGGTTCTAAAACTTTAGGAACTAATATATTAGAACTTCAATTTATATATGTTGGCAAACCATGATCAAAACATTTAGTCTAGATTTAGACTTACTCAAGATTTGGTTTAAATTAAGTTTGGAATCGAATAATTGCTGGAAATTACTATTCAATTTCTGCAAGGCTTGATTGATCGAAAATTAGATTCGATCGATCGAAAGTCGCAGATCAGCAAAAATCAGCAAACGTAAATAGGCAATAACTTATCCGTTTGAAGCCCAAATAGTGATCTGTTTTTTCTAGTATTTAAAGGACATCATAAGCTAACCCTAGATAGGGATTTTAAGGCTTTTCAGAGAGAGAAGAGTGTGCCTCTTTTGTATCTAGGGTTTTGTACCCAAAAAGTTCTCTCATATCTTCTACTGGTGTTATTCCTTAAAAAATCTTAAGATTCGGTGTTATAGAAGTTGCTGCCTTCTCTAGTCATCAAAGGTGCTAATGATCTAAACCTTTAAGGGTGGTCTTGTAGTCACAAACAGCAGAGTTTGTGTTTTTTATCACAAGTGTGGGTGTTTGTATTGCAAAGGCCAAGGAAAGAAGTAGTCTGTGGACTTGGAGCTATCATAGGGTCGTGATAGTAAGTTTTCTACTCAATGTAGCAATAGGATGTTAGTGATCTAAGTCTTATTGTACAAACTCCAATTCTTTCATAATGGTTTTGCTTTTTACCTTGAGAATAACTAGGTTAAATTCTCCCCAGGTTTTTTACCGGTTTGGTTTTCCTGGGTCATCATATCATTGTGTTTTTTATTTTTCCGCTGCTTTACATGATATGATTGTTTTGTTTTAACCTTAATCTGAATAATAAACTTAAGTATTCACTTGGTTAATTAATTAAGTTAAACAATCTAGATTATAGGGATCTAAAAACGTACAAGTGGTATCACAGCGGGTTAGCTCTTGATGTAGGTTATTATACCTAGAGTTGATCCTTAATCCTTGTTATCATGGTAAATTTTAAGTGTCTTTCTGCTCATATTTGTGATAATTTGAATAAAGAAGATGCTATTGCTTCTGTTAATCTTATTGATGCTTGTGAAACTCTTTGTAAGAAATTATCTAAATCATTGAAAATTACTAAGAAATTTAAGGAATAGTTAAAATTGGCTAATCTTGAAAAAGAGGAATTGGTTGTTAGATTAGATGAATCTAATAAAAAGAATGAATTTTTGAGAAATCAAACTTCCTCTCAAGATGAGAAGATGAAAAGCTTGGAATAAGAGTTAGTTGAATTTAAAGCTAAAATTGAAAATTTGACTAGTACTAAGCCTGCTGTTGATAATAAAAGTGTTTCTGTTTCTCTTAAATCTAAAACTAAGAAAGTTTATATCCCTCATTTCAAGAGGAATAATAAAGAAAATGCTTATTTTACTAGGTTAGACAAAGGTAAAAGTTCTGATGTAGACATTGAAGTTTCTAAACCTATGTCTAAACCTATTGTTAGAGAGCATAATAAATCTGTTTTTGTACTTACTTGTCACCTTTGTGGTGTTGTTGGTTGTAAGGTTGAATTTAATCAACCATCTTGTTGGCTTTATTCCGTGCCAAATTTGCTTGTATTTTAGTATTTAGTAACCCTGTATTTAGGTGAGATTATTGTAAGGGTAGTGTGTGAGAGAGTGTGAAGAAATGTTCCTTAATGTGCAAAGAAGCAGGGACTTGCGACTGGAACTTGTGAGTGGCTCACGGGTGCAAGCCGTCAGATGAGAGTCACGTGGCAAGCATGCGGGAAGCTGAAGCGTTATGCCAGCTGGTGCACTACAGGACAAAAGTCCCAGGCTGGCCAGGTAGTTAACTCGCGGCTGGAACTCGCGATTCAGACTAGTCGTGAGGCAAAGCCGCCAACCAGCCCTGTTTGGGAAAAACTGTCTCTTCTTATTCAAAACACTCACCACTATATATAGACCCTTATACCCATTAAATGTAGAGAGCTTCTAGAGAGAATTTTAAGAGAGAAACCCTAGAGAAAAACAAGATTGATTCATCCACAATCTTTACCTTAGAGACTCTTCAAATTTCTCTACTTTCTTCCTCTCCATTGATACATCCTTGAGAGATTCTTTACCAAATCATTTTCTCACCATACCCATATCCGTGAGAAGATTATTTTGGTACTTTTGGGAAGCAGTTAGGAATGAACCAATGTCTATTGGTTGATGCTATGGTTGATTGCGGAATCTGGTAAGTTAAAAAAGAAATAGATTCAGCGCTACTTCGTTGGAGCAAGAAGCTTGGAGGGCTTAGGTACACTGGGTAGATTAGGTTTGGAGGGTCTTCTGCTGTTCATGTATCCCAACTACATTCTTTAGTGGATTATTTACCGCTTGGAGGGCGGCGGAAAGGTTTTACGTCGAAGGCTTCGGTTTCCTCTTCGATAACACATCGTGTGTTGTCCGTGTGTTTGCATCTTCCTTCCCTTTTATCTTTGCCATTTATTTACTGCTGTAGATGTGTTTATATTTGGCTTAGATTATTTATCAATTCTGTGTTTGGCTTATATTCATGTTTTACACAATTAATTGTTTGATAATTAGCTTGAATTGATAATTTATAATTTGGGGTCTAAACGTTCAAGGGTATTTCATACCCATATCGAACATTCATTGGTCATATTAGACCAAATTGTTCTTTGTTAAGGCAAAAACCAAAATCTGGGACTAGATTTGTTGTTAGGAATACCGATGTTCTTAAATTTGTTCATGTTTGTCACTTTTGTAGTGTCTCCGGTCATATTCATCCTAATTGTCATAAATTGAAATTTAAAAATTCTGTATTTCAATATAGGATATGTGATGATATTTCTCCTGTTATAAGTTCATACAAATTGTTTTATATTTTTTTGAAAAATTTAAACTTGTTAGCTTGTGAAAGGAATTTGCAGGATTTCAGTCTTTCTCATAAGATTGGTGTAATCCCTCAAATACACTCTGCTTCACATGGATTTTCACCTACAAAGCCGAAGACTTGTGCTATATGGGTGAGAAACGATTCTTTAAGGTGAGTGTTGCTAATTTGTCCCTGATTTAATTCTTTCAATTATTTGTGGACATGTTTTCTTTTAGTTTTTGGTTGTTTTATTTTCTTAGGTTGATATGTTTTAAAAAAAAAATCCAAAAACATTGAAAAATTTCAAAAAGATAAAAATATTTATTTTGTGTCTAGACTCGTGCTATATGGGTGAGAAAAGATTCTTGAAGGTGAGTGTTGCTGACTTGTCCCTGATTTAATTCTTTCAATTATTTGTGGACATGTTTTCTTTTAGTTTTTGGTTGTTTTATTTTCTTAGGTTGTTTTGTTTTAAAAAAAAAATCCAAAAACATAGAAAATTTTCAAAAAGATAAAAATATTTATTTTGTGTCTTGTTTTATTTGTTTTGAGGATTAGATGAGTTATAATAATCTCTCTTGATTTAGACCATGCTTGACATTGTGGAGAAACTTGAATAGTATGTGTTATATAAGTGCTAAGCTATTTATGATTTTGTATATGTACTAGTTTGTACATGTACTTAAGGGTTAATTAAGAAATTGATATTTCTTATTTGTGTACCCTATATAGCTCAGTTAAGCACTGTTATGCATTGCATTTGCATTTTTAATCATTTAGCATAATGTGTGCTTTTAATTTTGGTCATAAATTTTTTTTTTGTTTGAAACCAAAAAGATTTTTACTTCTTTTGTATTACATATTGTGAATTTGTAATCAAGGTTGGCCTATTATGTTTATATAACATGCTTATATACCTTGTTTAGCGTGGATGAGCTTACTTTTTTCTGCACTTTGCTAATTTTAGCTATGTAGTGCATGTTGTGTGGGAGTTGTTTATGATTTTTGATCACATGATCTTGATTTTGAAGTTACATGCTTTTGATTGTTAGGACTAGAACCTAAAGAGAAAAGCATAAATAACCATCTAACCACTGTTTGCTAGTCAATTATGAACACCTTAGTGCATATCGTATGATTTTGTACTCGAGAAAGTGTAGCACATGAACAAAAAGAACATAAGGTGTAGCCTTGGATTAATAATAAAATTGGTGTGTACATTATTGGGCTTTAATAAAGATGACACAAAGAAATAAAATTGGTGTGTACATTATCTTGCTTAAATAACAATTTCACAATGAAATAAAATTGGCGTGTACATTATGAGGCAAAATAAACAAATTACATGATTGTAAGCTTGTTTTCTAGGAAATGTGAGAGTTATATGATGTAACTCTTTAGGTGATAGTCACTTTCAAACTTATGTGATAAATAATGTAGAAATTGTAATTGATAACTATCTACATTTCACCTCAGCTGTATTTTATGCTTTTACTAGTTGCACGCACTACACAAGTTATTTTTTGCTAAACTTAGTACATGAAATTGTGTGTGATTTTAGTTTGGCCATCCAAGATTATGTTTTCTATGGTGTTTGATGCAAAATATGTTTAAGGGTTGGCAAAAATTTTGTTTTTGACGATTAAAAACCTTGATTTGAAGTTCTGGGTTGAAAACTCATGTTTTTTGAAAAACATTTAAACTCATTCTCATGCATTTCATTCATGAAATTACTTGGGTTGAGTTGTTTTCTACATAATCTTCTGTAGTTTTTCAAAAATTCAAATTTTCAGGAATTTCGATCGATCGAATGTGTTTTTCGACCAATCGAAAATCCCTTGATTTTTAACCATTGCTTCTGCCTGACTCGATTGGTATTCGATCGATGCTCGACCAATCGAAACTGAAAAATATTCAGTTTTTAAGTTTTTAACCAATTTTTTTTCATGCATCATTTATGTTTAGGATTCATATGCATAGCATTGTTTTTTGTATCTATCTTGCAGTTTTGTAGTCATATCTCTCATTGTTTTCACACATAACATGCATATACTTTGCTAAATTGGGTACTTAACTTGATTTAAAAATTGATTGATTAATTTTTGAGTCCTTGTATATTTTAGTATATGCTATTTTTCTTGATGTGTGAAATGCTAAAAACTGAATTTTTTTTTTTTTTTGAGATATGATGGATAATAATGTGTAAATATTTTCTCTACTTAATTTGAGTTCTAACACCATCTGTTTGTGGGTCACATAGTGTCAAGTTTGCATTTATTGAGAGAGAGAATATTTTTTTTCATGTGTATCCTCAACTTATTTTTTAAGTTTGGTTTGTGTTTTATTTTCCCCACCTCTTAAATTTTTCTCAAAACTTGTTTTGTTTTTCCTATTTTTATAGGAAGAGAAGCTTGTTTTTAACATTTGTTGTTCATAGGGGGAGTTGTTGCTCTTCATAGGGGGAGTTGTCTCTATTTTCTATAGAGTTAAATTGTTTTGTGTTCCCTTAATTCTCGATTTTCTCTTGACTTTTGTTGCATATGTTTTCTATTTACTCTTTTTTTTGAGTTGTTTTTGTCAATATGTGACAAAAAGGGGGAGAAATAGATGAAATGTGGGAATCCTGTTTGTTTTGTTTAGGGGGAGTTGAAATTGTTTTTAAAAGGGGGAGAAAATAAAATTTTGAGTTAGTTTGCATATTTGTTATTTGCTTTAGTTTGATTATTTATTGTTTATATGTCTTTCTTTCCACACATGCAGTGATGTGTCTTTTGAGTGTTTCAGGAAAGACAAGTACATTCAGATCAAGACCTTCTACCTCTTCTTGCAACTTCTAGGTTAGGAGTTTTAGATTGGGATTTGTGATGTATTTGGGCAATAATATGTTATTGGGATATTTTTACTTTGAACATTTTATTTTGTGTAATGTGTTTTGTCACGGATTGCCAAAATGGGAGATTGTTAGATTCTAAGACTTTAGAACTAATGTATTAGAACTTCAATTTGTATATGTTGGCAAACCATGATCAAAATATTTAGTCTAGGTTTAGACTTGCTCAAAGTTTGGTTTAAATTAAGTTTGGAATCGAGTAATTGCTTGAAATTACTATTCAATTTCTGCAAGGCTCGATCAATCGAAAGTTACAGATCAGCAAAAATCAGCAAACGTAAAAAGACCATAACTTAAAAGCTCTCTCATGTCTTCTACTGGTGTTATTCATTGAAGAATCTCAAGATCCAATGTTGTAGAAGTTGTTGCATTCTCTAGTCATCAAAGGTGTTGATGATCTAAATCTTTAAGGGTGGTCTTGGAGTCACAAACAAGAGAATTTGTGTTTTTTTATCACAAGTGTGGGTGCTTGTTTTGCAAAAGTCAAAGAAAGAAGTAGTCCGTTAACTCGAAACTATCATGGGGTCATGGTAGTAAGTTTTCTACTCAAGGTAGCAATAGGATGTTAATGGTCTAAGTCTTATTGTACAAACTTTAATTCTTTCATAGTGGTTTTGCTTTTTACCTTGAGGATAGCTAGGTTAAATCCTCCCCAGGTTTTTTACCGGTTTGGTTTTCCTAGGTCAGCATATCATTATGTTCTTTATTTTTTCGCTGTTTTACATGATATGATTGTTTTGTTTTAACCTAGATCTGAGTAATAAACATAAGTATTCACTTGGTTAATTAATTAGGTTAAACAATCTAGTTTATAGGGATCTAAAAACGTACAATAATAATGTAAGCCATGTTAAGAGTTTATCCCATATATTAATAAAAAAAAAAAAAAATAGAAGTAGGGAGGTGTGACAGTTTCTATAAAGTATAAACACAGAGTGTGAGAGTACCTTATATATATATATATAAAATAGTGTGAGAGTACTACATTATGCCGGTGAGAATTTTAGTATAGTTGTAACCGATATATATATACATATATATAGCAGAACCTTCTGCTTTCTCACATGAGATCTTTGTTTATATATATATATATATATATATATATATATATATATATAAACAAAGATCTCATGTGAGAAAGCAGAAGGTTCTGCCAAGTGGTGCATTTTATGCAAAAATAATTGAAATATTCTCAAGTGTTACATTAGAGATAAAAACAAATTAAATATTGACTTTCTGTTTCATTTGGTTCAATATTTCAAGACTTTTCTAATTAACAAATAAATATTCTTTATATCTTTTAGTTCAATATTTCAAAACTTTTCATCATTCACACATACACACATAACTCTTTGCATTTTAATTCACTATTTTTACCTCTTGCACTTCTACCCTTTTATATATACTTACCCATTGTCTTTCATGTCATTCCATGTCAAATACACAGAAAAAATTGATATCATTTTCCTTTAATCTTTCGACGACACCTACTTAGTTCCAATATTGTTCTCTCATTTAATTTTAACCCATATGAGTTGGCTACAACAAAGAAAGGGAGATTTGCATTTTATATTGAATGACAACGGCAATTATGATTTTGATGTTAAAGTCAGATGTTGAGGATTTGTGAGTTTTGTAAATGATGTGATGGACTGTGAGTGTTTGAGATATGTATTTTGTTTTAGAATTAAGGAGAAAAAGAAAAACACATTCTATATCAATTTTTATTCTATAATATTCCTCTAAAGTTTTTTTTTTTTAATTTCTCATTATTTCAATTGAATAATTATAATGAATATGTGTGTGCAATTTATAATTGGTAATTTTTACGATGAACTCATTTCTAATAAAGTTTTATAACAATTATACCTTAATACACATATAAAATTCTTCAAAACTATGTTATATAAAACATTACAGCATTATTCATACATCGTACGGGTAACTTATTGGTTAAATTTATAATTTGAGCAAGATTGCTAATATAGGTTTTTTTTTTTGAATAAAAAATGGGGTCTCTAGTGTGTGGACTCATCGATCATATGTCACGTAATGATATGGGTAATATCAAGTGTTTATTTCGCAAAAATTATTTTTGCCAACTTATTTTTGCTACTATTTGTAGGTCTTATTGTAATTTTTGGTACTATTCATAAGTCTTACTGTACTATTTTAGCTAACTTTTACATATATTTATAGTACTTTCAACAAAAAAATTTTAATTTCAACAAAATAAACAGATCTCAAACAGACCCTAAGTATATATTATTCGAACTTTGATATAATTATCGTTTTGAGCACGACACACTCATTGAAGTGCTACTGTTCAAGGCCTCGAACCACTCAACTCAACCAAGATTATATAAAGAAATAAAAGAGCTCATACCGCCAAGGTACACTACACTGTAGTTTATGCCAGTGTAGGTAAGAATTACAAAGTCATTACGAAATAAAATATATAAGATAAGAATTACACCACACTGGTTAGCGCCGTATGAAATTAAACGCAATAAAATACTAATGAATTGCGTCAATTGTAAGTGTTTCAATTACAATGATATCACTAAAATATACTCCATCAGTCCATTCTCATTATTAAGCAGTAATCATTCCGAATACATTTCATGCAGTGTCTACCTCAGAGAGTCAGAGACCATTCTTTGGTGATCACAACTCTGACTATTCAGAGCCCGTTTAGAATGTATATTTAAATAATAGTGTTTAATTTTTTTAAAAGTACGTGTAAATAAAAAAATATACGTTTGAAATTATGAACCAAACAGCCCCGAATCTTTCTTTGCTTTTCCTGACCAAATTGCCTCGCTAAAGAACAAAAGAATTTGGCATCAGCAAGTGGTATCTTTTACATTACAGAAGTAAGAGATAGTCAAAGACCACTTGCAGGAATGGGTCCTAGTCCAAGAGCCTTTTTGATTTGAATCTTTGAAAAAAAGGCTCAACGTAATAAAATTTTATTTTACTTGAAAGTGATGGGCACAAGCACAAGGACAAGATTATACATCAGCCATAGAAATATTTGAATACAAAGAAGTTGGAGATTTTTCCACAGGAATGGGTCCCAAACTAGGAGCTATCCCTTTTGAGTTTTAAAGTCATTGAAATATCATCAATTTTCTTCGATTATGGTGGCCGGGTGTGTTTGGAAAAAAAAAATCATTTCTTTTCAAATACAACTATCTCATATTTTAAATTTAAAAATATATTTAATATTATATTATTTAAAATTTTGAATATTGTAACATTATTTAAACTAATATATATAAAAAGTGTGTTGATTGTTACATCACTTAAAATTTTAAGTAACAATTTTTTTCAAAAGGCAATTTTAGGTAACGTGACACCGTGTATTTTTTTAAAATATTAAGAAAAAAAAATCTTTACTATGACATAGATGCATATAGAGAAGATCTTAGCTGGTGTCCACCGTCCACCCTTATATATGATCAGTTTATTAATTCATATGAGCAATGTCCCCTCTTGCACATTTTGATCATGTTTTATAAGAGACTTAAATTAAATATTACCACTTAATTAAAAGATATATTTAGTTTTACATCAACTAAAAATTCAAAAAACGTGACACCATACATCCTATTTTATATATATATATATATATGTATATAAAATCTTTATAGTTAAAGTCTCAAGAAAGAATCCTAGTTTCTGTTCACACTAGAGTGTGTTGTGGTTTAGAGGCTAGTGGAAGGAAGGAAAATAATGGGAGGAAAGGAAAGCAACTTCTTTGTTTGATTGAAGGGAAAGTAAAGAAAGAATGGAAATTAATATACATTTTTCAGCATTTTGGGTAATACCTATTTTTATCCATTTACTATTTGAAATGTGGGTTATTCTAAAAATTTTATAACTCAATTGTCATTTCTTGATATTTATGATAGAAGAGTTCAGAGTTCAAATAATTTTTCTCCTATTGTAATTTCTTTTTTCTTCTCCATGCAAATCAAACAAGGGAATATAAAACTTTTTTTCCTTTCCACTTTTCTTTTTCTCCTTTCATATCCTAACCGACATACTAAAAAAATATATAAAATCATTTCTTTTGTCCATTCTTGGCCACTCCTCATATCTTCTTCCTTCTCTCTCTCTCGTGCTGAAATTTCCTCTTCTCTCACTGTTACCAAACATACCAAACACAGAAACACTGTGTTATTAATTTCTTATTTGGTGCACGCAATGTTTCTTCTCACGCATTTTGATCATATTGTTAAGAGCCTTGAACCCATGATCTGATTGTGATGGATCACATAAGGCCGGCAAATTATTAGACCCCTTTTAATTAATTATTTGCATGTGTTTTCAATCTTTGTGCCATATTTTCAAAAGGGTGCTATTCATATTTTCTAAAGGTCGACGTCAAAGTCTCACGATATATTGACCGAGGAAATAATAATTAATAACCAAAAGAATCCTTTTCTTTGAGAAGTCTTATACGGTATAGCTATACCCCGCAACAAAATTTCATCACGTTTTCACGTTAAATTAACAAGTAATTGTAAGATCACATCTTTTATGACTCTTTTTTTTCACAATTATCTTGTAAAGTAAATTGTAATCGATTGACTGTTATTTTTACAAGCACCCACTATTTTTTTTTTCACTTACAATCTACTACACTAGAATTGTGACAAAGTTGTGTCACAAAAGATATAATCCTAAATATTTTCTAAATGAAAAATGTTAATTGATGCTCTAAGGCATTGGTTTAAAAGATATCTTTAAAAACTTTCTATGAAAAAAAAAACAATTGATTTTTTAAAAGCTTTTTATATTTTTTATGAAACTGATATTAAAACTTTCGTAAAATAGTTAATTAAAAATTGCCTCAAGGACGACCATTAATTACAACCAAAAATTTACTTGTACCAGCAGAACTCTTTACTTATTAGAAGTGCCAAAAAGGACGCAACGTGGAAAGCAATAAGAAGACAACAACATAAATGAGTCCAAATCTTCTATTCTACTCTTCCTGCTAGTCCAAATCTTTTATCATACTCTTCTTGCTCCATTATATGCTCCATAAATAAAAATATGCTACATGTTCATCTCTTTTATTAAATGCTAATTTTATGTCTTCTATTATTTCAGTTTCCTAAAATAAATAAATAAATAAATAAATAACTCATCATATTTAGGAAATTGAAATAATAGAAGACATAAAATTCTTAAAATAAATAAATAGAAGTCATAAAATAAATAAATGTTAAATTTATGCCGACTATTATTTCAATTTTCTAAAATAAATAAATGAATAACCTATCACATTTAATGAGTCCAAATCCCACTCTCCACTATATACTCCACAAAAAAAGATGCCACATGTCCATCTATTAAATGTTAAATTTATGCTGAATATTATTTCAATTACCTAAATATGATGGGTTATTTATTTATTTATTTTAGGAAATTAAAATAATAAAAGGTATAAATTTAGCATTTAATAATATATATAGACATGTGACATTTTTATTTGTGGAGTACATAGTGGAGAGTGAGACAGAAAATTTGGACTAAAACAACCTACATTTTCAACTATTTGTTACTGTTAGAGATATATATTAGTCACATTAGCCCAATGTAATAGGCCCAAGCCTAATTCTACTTTGTGTGCAAGCTAAGTCTCCTACTTGTACTAGAAGTCTGTTAGTCTAGGGTTTATTCTATTATATATACCCATGTTATGGCTCATTGTAACACAGGTTATTGTACTACACTCTTATACATAATAAAGATGTAGCCCTTAACAGATTCCTCCACGTAACCCTCGTGTTCTTGATGTTCCTATTCTATGCTTTACCTTCCACATCCACTCTAGCATACACAACATGGTATACACATCTCGTTGCTAATAACATATATTTAACATGGTATCAAAGCCAAACTCCGTTCTTGACATCAAACAAAATCTCTAGCAAGCAAAGAAGATTTTAATGTGCACATCACCATCAGAAGTCACACATGCTTCTCTGCTGAATCTAGACTCCATGGCATCTTGCAGCCACCGTGGCTCAGTGCTATGTCCAAGATCCACAAACTCAAGCAAAGCCGTGACTCAACTTCTCAGATTTGTGCAAACCCAAGCCTCGCCTGATGAAACCAACACCACAGACGTGATCCACGACCTCCCGCGACCAAAACCCAGGAACTCGGCCACCAAAGGAAGCTTCACGCGCCGCCACGCGCCACCAACAGCTCCGGAACCTCCCACACGCGCCGCCTCAGATTCCTGACATCCAGATTGTTTTCTTGGTACACGCGCCACCCTGACGGCCTCCTCGTCCACCGATCTACAGAACCTGAGATTCCGGCCATCATCTGTGCTTACACGCACCTACACGCGCCTCACAAGCTTCTGGCTTCTTATCCACGCGCCGGTGAAAATGCACGCTCCTGCCACGCGCGACCACAACTGCTGATGTAATCTGACGTCATCTGATGACGTCATCTTGACACGTCAGCGCCACGCAAGTCGTTGCCACATCAGCCCTAGTCCACGTCAGCGACACGTCATAGGATGACGTTAGCGGCTCTGCTGCCCGATTCGTGACCCCACCTGAAAACCTGGAACCGACCCGGACCAGTATCCGTTGACTTTGACCCTGGACCAGTTGACTTTGACTTTTTACGTTGACCTTTGACCAAAAGTCAAAGTCAACTGGTCCAGGGTCAAAGTCAACAGATATTAGTCCGGGTCGGTTCTGGGTTTCCGGGTCGGGTCACGGATCGGGCAGCAGAGCCGCTGACGTCATCCTATGACATGTCGCTGACGTGGACTAGGGCTGATGTGGCAACAGCTTGCGTGGCGCTGACGTGTCAAGATGACGTCAGATTACATCAGCAGTTGTGGTTGCGCGTGGCAAGAGCGTGCATTTTCACCGGTGCGTGGATAAGAAGCCAGAAGCTTGTGAGGCGCGTGTAGGCGCGTGTAAGCACAGATGATGGCCAGAATCTCAGGTTCTGTAGATCGGTGGACGAGGAGGCCATCAGGGTGGCGCGTGTACCAAGAAAACGATCTGGATGTCAGGATCTGGTCCAGGGTCAAAGTCAGCGACACGTCATAGGATGACGTCAGCGGCTCTGCTGCCCCGATCCGTGACCCGACCCGAAAACTCGGAACCGACCCGAACCAGTATCCGTTGACTTTGACCATGGACTAGTTGACTTTGACTTTTTGTGTTGACCTTTGACCAAAAGTCAAAAATTTTCGACAGGGCCTATCTTGCTCAGTTTTTCGCGTAGATTCCAATTTTGGATTCTGTTTCTTCATTTGAAACTCCAAAATTGGTCAATTGGCATATTATTCATTGTGGTTTCTTCAAAGGCATTTTTCAAGGCATTTTTCAAGGCATCTTCAAGTGATCTTCTCATGCTTATCCAACCTCAAACCTTCATCGAGCTTCCGCCTTGAGTTTGAGGGAGGGTGTTAGAGATATATATTAGTCACATTAGTCCAATGTAATAGGCCCAAGCCTAATTCTACTTTGTGTGCAAGCTAAGTCTCCTACTTGTACTAGAAGTCTGTTAGTCTAGGGTTTATTCTATTATATATACCCATGTTATGGCTCATTGTAACACAGGTTATTGTACTACACTCTTATACATAATAAAGATGTAGCCCTTAAGGGATTCCTCCACGTAACCCTCGTGTTCTCGATGTTCCTATTCTATGCTTTACCTTCCACATCCACTCTAGCATACACAAAATGGTATACACATCTCGTTGCTAATAACATATATTTAACAGTTACTTACCAAAACTGCTTCCTTTTTGCTTTGGTTTCTATGTGCTTCTAGCAACTCAGCTACTCTCTTTGTCCTTCTTCTTCCATTTCTGACACTTTTCAGTTATGAAACCATGCGTCACATAAAGCAGTTTGTTTTTCTCTGGTGAGGGGACATTTCATATTTGTAAGGTTTTCCCAGCTTCTTGGGAAAAAAATTCTGCGGTTGTTAGTTGTAACTGTGATGTGTGTGGGGATCTCTTGGTGTCCCCAAAAATAGTGGCTTTTGCATCAGTGTTTGATTGGTAGGTGGGCTCTCTCTGACTCTCATTGTTGATTGTTAGAAGTTTAGTTAAAAATTGAATCTTTGTGTGTGTTTGCGGGTGTTTTTTTATTACTTATCTTCCATTATTTTTTGGAATTGGTGAGTGGTGGATGATAAGAATAATTGGGTTTCTAAAGTTTTGTAAATTTGTAATCTGAGAATTGGGTTTTTCTCTGTAATGGTATGTGTTCTGATTACTCTCCCACTGATACTATGCCATTGCAACTAATAATTTGCTTGTTCTTTTGTTCAATATAGTGTCTTAGGGACCCTTTGACTAGCAGAATTTCACCCATTTCTCCATTGGGGGAGTTTTGTTTTCTTCTTTTCTTGAATTTGATGAGCAGCAGCAATTAGCAAAAGCTTTTGAATCTAGTATTATGTTATTTAAAATTTTGAATAACTTAACATTATTTAAACTAATATATATATATATATATACATATATAAAAAGTTAAAAATATTTATAGTGAAATAGACTTTAATCGAATATCTTACTTTGTGTCGACCCTTATATATCATTTTATTAATTTGTGTTTGTAATGTCTCCTCTCATACATTTTGATAACATTATTAAAAATATTTGAATTAAACATATTACAAGTCTAAAAGTGTGTTCATTGTTGCATCATTTAAAATTTAAGTAACAATTTTTTTTAAAAGGTAATTTTAAGTAACATGATACTGTGTATATTATTAAAATATTAAGAAAAAAAGAGTCTTTACTATGACATAGATGTATATAGAGAAGATCTTGGCCGGTGTCCACTGTCCACCCTTATATATGATCAGTTTATTAATTCATATACGCAATGTCCCCTCTTGCACATTTTGATCATGTTTTATAAGAGACTTAAATTAAATATTATCACTCAATTAAAAGATATATTTAGTTTTGCATCAACTAAAAATTCAAAAAACGTGACACCGTACATCTTATGAAATATATATATATATATATATATATTTAATCTTTATAGTAAAGAATCGTAGTCTCTGTTCACACTAGAGTGTGTTGCGGTTAAGAGGCAAGTGGAGAGAAGAAGGAAAACAATGGGAGGAAAGGAAAGCAAATTCTTTGTTTGATTGTAGGGAAAGTAAAGAAAGAATGGAAATTAATGTACATTTTTCAGCATTTTGGGTAAATAGACAAGCAATTGTAAGACCACGTCTTTTGCGACTCTTTTTTTTACAATTATTTTATAAAGTAGATTGTAATCACTGATTGTTATTTTTACAAATACTCACTATTTTTTTTCTATTTACAATCTACCAAACTTACATAATTGTGACAAAGTTGTGTCATAAAAGATAAAGTTGTGTCATAAAAGATATAATCTTAAATATTTTTTAAATAAAAAAAATTAATTTTAAAATTTTTTAAAAATATTTTTCATAAAATTGATTTTAAAACTTTTGCAAAATAGTTGATTATGAAATGAACTATTAAGATTCTCAAAAAAAAGAAATGAACTATTATGTCCCGAAGTCAGCGATTAACTACAGCCGAAAATTCAGTAATTTACTAAGGCGTGAACCGGCAGAACTCTTTCCTTATTGAAAGTACCAAAAAGGAGGCAACGTGGAAAGCAATAAGAAGACAACAGCATTATTCGTATGCGAGGAAATCCTACATATATTCAAGATTCCAACTAAAACGGCCTATATTTTCAACTATTTGTTACTTACCAAAACTGCGTCCTTTTTGCTTTGGTTTCTATGTGCTTTTAGCAACTCAGCTACTCTCTGTCCTTCTTCTTCCATTTCTGACACTTAATAAGTTTTGAAACCATGCGTCACATAAAGCAGTTTGTTTTTCTCTGTTGAGGGGACATTCCATATTTGTAAGGTTTTCCCAACTTTTTGGGAAAAAGATTCTGCGGTTGTTAGTTGTGAATGTGATGTGTGTGGGGATCTCTTGGTGTCCCAAAAAAATAGTGGCTTTTGCATCCGTGTTTGATTGGTAGGTGGGTTCTTTTTCTCACTCTCATTGTTATTGTTAGACGCTCAGTCAAAAATTGAGTCTTTGTGTGTGTTTGCGTGTGTTTTTCTATTACTTATCTTCCATTGTTTTTTGGAATTGGTGAATGGTGAATGATAAGAACAATTGGGTTTCGAAAGTTTTGTAAATTTGTAATCTGAGAATTGGGTTTTCCTCTGTAATGGTATGTGTTCTGATTACTCTACCACTAATACAATTCCATTGCAACAAATATTTTGCTTGTTATTTTGTTCAATATAGTGTTTTGGGGACCCTTTGACTAACAGAATTTCACCCATTTCTCCATCGGGGGAATTTTGTTTTCTTCTCTTCTTGAATTTGATGAGCAGCAGCAATTAGCAAAAGCTTTTGAATCTATGGTTTTGAGCTCATCCTTTGTCTCTCCTTTCCTTTGTGTGGAGATTCATTTTGTTTTCCACTCATGTATGTTAAGCTTTATTAAACCAAAGTTTGTTAATTTTCACCCATTTCTCTATTGGGGGAATGTTGTTTTGGTCTTCTTCTTTTCTTGAATATGATGAAAGTAGCCATTAGTCAATCTTCTGAATCTGTGGTTTTGAGCTCACCCCTCGTCTCTTATTTCCTCTGTGTGAAGATTCATTTTTTTTCCCACTTATGTATGCTGAACTTTATTAGACCCAAGTTTGTTAGTGTGATGTATGTGGTCCTTAGCGTTGGGCAATCAATCAGGATATTGATAGTCAATGCTTTTCTTTTGTCCTTTAGTGGCATCATTGCATTTCAGATTTTTGGAGCAAGTGAATTTATATCATGTTTCATTTACTCCTTTGCAGGATTTTTCTGGTGTATCTCCCTTGCTTAATTTATTACCTCAGAGTCAGAGGATTATCTCTTGGAGTTTAAAAATGTATGTGGTGGAGAGCAAAGGAGGTGCCATTGTGTGCATGTTGCTTGCCTTGTTATTCTTGGGCACATGGCCTGCTGTTATGACTCTCCTAGAAAGGCGAGGTCGTCTTCCTCAACATACTTATCTTGACTACTCGATCACTAATCTCTTGGCTGCTGTCATAATTGCTTTGACATTTGGGGAGATAGGCAAGGGCACGCCTAGTGCACCAAATTTTTTTACTCAACTTTCTCAGGTGAGTTCCCTTTGTATATGAAAGGTGGTGTTCTTTCCATTTGGGAAATTGAAGTTGTTATACTTATACCAATATAAGCATTAAGAAAATAGATAGATTCTTCAATGCAGATTGAAACAATTTGGTAGAGCTTTATTGGTATAACAATTTCATTTCCAAAATTGGAAAGAACACCACAAATAAAAGCATGAATAAAACAGATACATTGTTTGATGCAGATTGAAACAATATGGTAGAGCTCTGTTTTCTGTGACTAATGTACACTATTTTCTTGCACAACTTTTATTATTACAGACTAGCTGTTCTTTAAATTAGGCATATGTTTAATTAGAGCTCAGCCCATTTTAGTGGCTCCCACTGTTGTTAAATGCCATAACTAGAATTATCGACCTATGTTGAGGAACTGAGCAACTACAACCATGGGCATATATCCAATGACATTTCATTAGATGAGACCACTGCACAAGGTGTTAAGACCTTTTCTCATTGTTTGGCCGTAGGCACAAGTACCACCTAACACCAGTGTATGGGCAAAAAATGAAGACAAAAATTTCCATCCTTATGTGGATCAGGAACCTTAATGACTGTAAAATTTTGTTCAACTGTAACTATGACCAATTAACTGAGGACAATTAAATGGGAGCAGCCTGTTGGAAATCGATTGATAGCCCACGTTTGAATACTTTTCTAGATAGGCGGAAACCATTTGAAAGTACGGAGGTATATAAATAAAAAAGGAAGAATAGTATAGTTGTGTTCTGAGTAGAATTCAAATATTGCTCTTGGGTGTCATTTCCTCTCTCTCTCTCTCTCTCTCTCCCTTTCCATCTTTTTTGCACTGGATATGTAAATGCATAGTGCAGCAGCTATCTATAAGTTTCTTATTGTCTGTTTAGTGATTGTAATTTTTGGTCCATTCTTTATATACTATTCAACAAAACCCTTATGTAGGTGGTGAAATAAAGTAAGATATGCCTAGTTTCTACGATAAGGAAACTGTATGTCTTTATTTAGTGTAATGCTTTGTCATTAATCTTGATAGGTGCAAACCTTTCGAGACAAGAATTACATAATCATTTCCTGGAGGGAAATAATTGATTATATGAGAAATTCCTGCATCTATGATTGTGAGAACAATTATTATATATAATAACAACAAATTTGCCATCAAAGACTAGCAGTTTGGCCTGGTTTCAAGATGTCCAGACTGCTTGAACATTATCTTGCCTCTTAAAACTTGCAAACTAACATATGACTGTTGCCCATGAGAAAGAGGTGAAAAGACTCAACCATAGTTTTCAGTAAATGATGTTGGAGACTGACTGAGAAGCCGTATGTTCTAGATTTTCTAGTATTTAGGCAATTAAATTTTGGCAGTTTGATTTCTGAACATGTTTACTTATCAAATCTAGGAAAACATTTTAAATATTTGTGGATGCCGGGATATGATTGAGACGGTTGTTGGAGATGAGAATGCATACAAGTTCTTTAAGGGTGCTGAATGAAATGTCATTGGATGCTGAGTTCGCTTTGTGGCTTGGGGATGATGTTTGCTTAAATGGTTCAATCTATAGTAGGTTGTTCACTTTTGAGTAAACTAGCGTCCTAGTCCCTGATCTAGTTTTAATTATGTAGCATTACAAATCTCAATTGTGCTTTATTTCAAATGGAAGTAGTTTTGAATCTTCTAAGGGGGATTTATGCTGCATACATGGCCATGAATCTTGTTGCAATGGCATTGTATCAGTTAAAAGTGATTCATAATTCTTCTGGGGCGCTTGATGCAGGATAACTGGCCCTCTGTTTTATTTGCAATGGCGGGTGGGGTGGTGCTCAGCGTTGGTAATCTGTCTACACAGTATAGTTGGGCTTTAGTTGGTTTATCAGTGACAGAAGTGATTTCTTCAAGCTTAACTGTTGTTATAGGTCTCTCTCTCTCTCTCTCTCTCTCTTAACATACACAGGCAAATGAACATGCACACGTACATACAAATAAACACAAAACCCCAATTTGTGTATGTATTTGGTTGTGGAAATGCATTTTGAAAAGGATGAAGTAAAACCTTGGCGAGGTAGTAATTTTTCAGTATTGTATTTGTTCTGATTGTAACAGGCACAACCATGAATTACTTTTTAGATGATAAAATCAACAGAGCTGATATTCTTTTCCCTGGTGTTGGTTGCTTCTTGATCGCGGTTTGTCTTGGCTCTTTTGTTCATGCATCCAATGCAGCCGACAATAAGGAAAAGCTCAAAAGTTTGTCCACTGAGTATACCTCTAACCTTCATAGTTAAAAATGAAAATGTTCTGATTTGCATTAAAGGTTTCTGTTGTTGATAATAAGGGCTGCTTAATTGATTAGTGAAAATCAGCTAAATTAGTCATGGAATCTAAATTAATCAGCTAAATCTGAATTAATTTTTAAACTTGTACCTTTCTGTGTGGTTCATTTTCCATTCTCTTCTGTTATTTCCTTTTGCCTGTGTTTGTTCCCATAGAAAACTTCAGAAGAAGAATACAGTTGTTACATTGTGCCATGTTAATGAATAATGAAGCAACTGCATAGGACTACATGAATGAGAAGCCTAGGGACAGCCCAGTTTATGATAAGCAGCTGCCAATAATGCATTAAAAAAAAAAGTACAAAAACCTCTAACTTAATGAAAGAAGCCTTTTATTTTTCCATTTGGGGAAACAATAAATTTGTTGAGAAGTATGTTTTTTTTTTTGAAAGGAAGTGCGGCTGTTAATTTTCTTTCTTAATGCTTATCTTGATGGTTGTTTTTCAACTAATCTTTGTTCTCTCTAAGATTTTCCTTGCTATGAGTTTGTTAGGTTGTCATGTTATAGTAAAATTTCAATTGCATCAGGAAATCTTTTCTTCCTTCTTACGCATTATGGATTATATAACACTAATGCTTCTACAATTGAACCTTTTGACAGAGGTACAGGTTTTTCCACTTCTAAAGAAACACTTACAAACGATGGTAACTCTCTAGACTCTTAGTTTTCTAGCTTTGGGATTCCTTCATTCAATAAAACTGTTAACTCTCTCTCTCCAACATGGGGCATCAATAGTTAGAGAGAGTGATGTCGAAAATGGAAACAGTTCTGCAGAGAAGGCCAGAGCTGGAACTGCAGGTTTCCTCCTAGAACTTGAGAACAGAAGATCAATTAAGGTTGGCAGTTTTGATTGATTATGGACAGTTTTAAAATTTTAATCTAGAATTATGGTATTTTCATTTATACTTTCCAACGCACACATAATTAATTTGGTCCCATTATACATGAAGTTATGGATGACTGCACTGAACCTACATCTAATTAGTGGCCCACCCCTTGCTTTTTAGAATGAATTTCCTGCATCCATAGACAAAATATCTTTGGATTTACCAGTTATAATATTCTAATTGCAGGTGTTTGGTAAGAGCACTATAATTGGACTGGCCATAACATTCTTTGCTGGTATTTGCTTCTCTCTATTCTCACCAGCGTTCAATTTGGCAACAAATGATCAATGGCACACTTTAAAGGAAGGGGTTCCTCACTTGTCTGTCTATACTGCATTTTTCTACTTCTCAGTTTCTTGTTTTGTCATCGGCATCATTCTAAATATCATCTTCCTTTACCACCCTGTACTAAACTTACCCAAATCATCCCTTAAGGCTTACTTGTCAGACTGGAATGGCCGAGGCTGGGCCTTTTTGGCTGGGTTCTTGTGTGGGTTTGGAAATGGTCTTCAATTTATGGGAGGTGAAGCAGCAGGATATGCAGCAGCAGATGCTGTTCAGGTTAGCTTTATTACTTATACAAGTCAGTATGTGGATACATATTGTTACATACAATTATGATACTGATAATTAGATGACATGTTTTTACTAACATACGACTGCTTAGAGACGTGTGCCTATCACACATGCATGTTTACCAAATTCTCAATGCTCATATCAATTTGCATACACAGGCACTTCCACTTGTGAGCACCTTTTGGGGCATACTTATCTTTGGAGAGTATCGGAGATCATCACGAAAAACGTATATACTCCTTGTCAGCATGTTGTTTATGTTTGTTGTAGCTGTTGGAGTTCTTATGGCATCATCAGGGCATAGAAAATAAGTTTGCAGTTGGGGAAGTCATTATCTGGAAATTTTATAAAACATAAATTGTTAAAATAGTTGACACAGTTGTGAAGATAGAAGACATATGCTGTTGGTTGGTTGAGACGCAAAAATGGCCATGTACAGTGTCACTGTCATTCCCATTCAACTACAGAATTCTCCTTAGTCATCTCTTTAAAAAGACACAAATTGGAGCGAGGTTGATGAGTATATTAAAGAAAAATTGCAATCAAATTCTTAATGTATCTCTGTTAGCATGCAGTGGTTGATTTACACACTGCCAATACCTGTAACTTAAATCTATTTCTACGTTTTTATATTTTTCTTTTCAATAAAATAAGTGAATTGCATAATGTTCTTTATTTCAACCAATAAAAATAGAAACCCCCTCCCCTTCTTACCTCCTCTTATTTTGATTTTTATAATATGTGGTGTGAACTGGGATAAAAGAAAGATAAATTATTCAATTCGAGGGAATTAGCCTCCTAAACTTGAGTGGGAAATAGATTTTTGGGTTAATTTTCTGCTTAGTTATGATTAATGCATTTAATACATTCAAGATATATAAATAGTCAAAGATGAGATAATCTCATCACAATCTAATCCTAAAAAAATTGGAACCAACTCCTATTTAAATACAAATTGAAAATAAAAAAAATTCTAAATAGAATCTAAAAGAATATCCTAACATGTAATCGGATAATTATTTAAACTTTAGACTTCATCAATCTGAATTGGTCAGTTGCTGGACGTAACAATATGCATCATATTTTTTTTCTTCCTTTCTTTTTCTTCAAACTAGCCGATGTGCCCGCACGATGTGCGGATACATTATGATGTGCATAGACATCACTAAGAGCTTTCTAGATTAATAAGAATCTCCTAGTGTTTCTAATGGTGATATACAGGATTTAAAGCCCCCTCCCCCAACTATTGAATTATCAAGAAAAAGAAAAGAAAAAGATAGGTATGACATCAAAGTAAAATGCTCAATAAAATACCATAGAATTATTATGAAACCATCCCATTAGATAATAATACATCATTAGATACCAAAAAGATAATGTTGGGCACAAAAACAAATTATGAGGAAGTATAGAACTAAACCAATTGGTGAGAAAAAGAACAAAATACCTATTTGAAGATGCAAGCAAGCTGATGTGTAGTAAAATAGTTAACTTATCATTTAGTGTAACATGCCTCATTTCATCCTTCTTCAAATCTTTATAAGAACAAAATTGTAGCTTATATGGCCTTGGAAATATTGCAATAGCTAATTTTGTACAATTATAATCAATTGCAAATTTTTGTTAGAAAATATATAGAAATTGTACAATTGTACATAAATCAAGTATAGAAAGTTACAATTTGAGCATAGTAATGATTACTCTAATTAATATATTTTTAATCCATTGGAGTATGTTGCGATATTTATCAGAAGTCAACAAAATCATCAGAGCAACAGAATGAATCACAAGAGTCCACAAGTTGTAGACCTGAAGCAGAGATCAACGACAAGTAGCTTAAAGTGTAAAACTGCATGTAGTAGAGTGTTGGTTAGTGGGCATGCGACTCACACGTGACCAATTAATTATATTTCTGTTAGTTGGTTAAGAGGGTTGTTAGAAGTTTGTTAGATCAGTTTAGTCAGCTTTAGTTTACGGATTAGTTGCTTAGTGATACTATAAATACTTGTAATTGTATCTATTTTATTCAGATCAATGAAATCATATTTTCAGTAATCTTCATAATATTTGAATTAACATTAATAAAAAAGTAGCAATAGTATCACATAGTAACAACTACTCACACACATAAACGTGTGTGCATACACAAAAATATATACAAATGCATAAAGGTTATGTTAAAACTATTCGATTTTATCCCAAAAAAAAAAAAAAGGGATAAAAACAATTTTCTTAGCTCAAGAGCTCTCCTAAGTCGTAACACCACCAAGCTACACGTCATGGTTCTTCTTAATCTCTAACACCAAAAAATTACACATTAAAATTAGGGATAATTACAGTAAACCCACCTGAGGTTAGGCCCGTTTTCACTTTGCCTACCCGTGGTTCAAAACTTAACACTTTGCCCACCTGAGGTGCCTTCCGTTAGGGATCTGTTACCCACCTCTCCGTTTGCCGTTTGAAAAACACATTTTTAGAGAAAAACAAACATAACAAAGATCAAAAAGTTAGGACTTTTTATTTCTTATGAACTTCTATAAGAACAAAACACAAATCAACAGTATTTCTATTCTCCTCATGAACATAAGAACACAACATTTGTAAACCACGGCTTCACTCAAAATCCCAAGCCATTAGTGCAAGCTCATCTCCAGGCTCCGGCGACCAAGACCGAAACCCCACAAACTACTAAAGCCATAAAATAAAAAACCAAAGCATGGAAAACGAGTCAATCAGTTCTAGTTTCACTGGGTTCAAATTGTATTTCTTGTTCATTTTGATTTTGGAAATCTGGATTTTTATGGAGGCCATGGGAGAGAGAGAAAAAAAGAGAGTTTTTTTTTTTTTTTTTTTTAATAATTGTTTTATAGCATTAATACAATTTTAAAGAAAAAAAAAAAAAACAAAAAACAAAAAATCTAAAGATCTAGAAATCAGCCTCCAACTGCCCAGAAAACTGAACTCCAAGAGAGGGAACCACTCCAAATCTTTAGATCGAGAAAAATTCTGTAACTTAGCCCAGAAAACGAGTCAATCACTGTTGCTATGACTTCACAAGAAGTCATTTGCTTTTGGAAGACGCCAAACCTGGGTAAGAAATTGTCATAGATGACAGAAGATTTTTTTTCCACCACCACTATCAGAACCCATAACTTAGCACCACCACCTGCCCACAATCCATAACCACCACAAGCCACAAGCCACAACCCCACCATAATCAGATCATTATCAAACCCACAACCCAAAAGCAAAAAGAAAAGAAAAAAAGAAAACCCATGAAGCAAAGATAGTGGTTGATCTGAGTTTGGTGACCGAGTCGAAGCGAGCGAAGATAGAAGGAATCGAAGAGAGCAAATCAGCTCGAGCGTTGAGAGAGAGATGGTGATGGCTTTGACCGTCAACGCTGAGCCACCTACGACAAACAAGCGAGCACCTTTTCCGGTCTCCGGAGCCGAGGAAATGGAAAATGCTAGCTAAGCACTCGTCAGGAAGATCGGCTGTGTAGTCACGGCCAATGCTAGCTAAGCATTGAGGGAGTACTTGAGAAACAGGGTTAAATATAATATGAGAGGAAGTGAAGGTGAATTGAATAAGAGAGGTGTGGGGTTGAGTTTTTGAGTTTGAACTTTTACAGGTGTGAGGAAGTGAACCACGTTTCAATGGGTTTTCCAAGTGTGGACCGTGGAGCATGTAATTGGATTGTTAGGATCTGTTTGATGAAGTCTTTATTGAAGGAACTGTCCTATACTCCCACCTCTGCATCATCCTCCTGATTAAAAGTGATTTCATTGAGCATTTGATCTGTGCTATTGATTTGTGTTTTGTTCTTATAGAAGTTCTTAAGAAATAAAAAGCCCTAACTTTTTGATCTTTGTTATTTTTATTTTTCTCTAAAAATGTGTTTTTCAAACGGCAAACGGAGAGGTGGGTAACAGATCCCTAACGGAAGGCACCTCAGGTGGGTAAAGTGTTAAGTTTTGAACCACGGGTAGGCAAAGTGAAAACGGGCCTAACCTCAGGTGGGTTTACTGTAATTATCCCTTAAAATTATTAGTAACAATATAAAAATTATTAAAGTGCATGTATTTTCGTTAGGTTAAAGAAATGATCTTTCAAATTGTGTGGTTTTTCGTTACACATTTATCTTTTTGCAATCATCAAAGTGATTTTTTTTTTTGTCGGAGTCTTCAAGTGTTAATTCTTGTGGTGGCTAAAACTTCATAAAAGTTAAATGAAAATCAGGCAAATTACAACATTTTTACATGTTACATTTGCAAAAGTCTCCCTTTTGGATGTATCATATCAACCAAGAAAAATAATATATATGAATCAAGTTGTATATAACAATACTAAACATCAACTTAACAACTACACAAATTTGAAAAAAAAAAAAGGGGAAAGGAAAACAATAATTACGTTGATATCATTGAAATTGCAATGATATTTCTTTCTCTATAGATTGTGAAAGACATTGAGAAATTCTGAAAATAAATTAACTTGCCAAAAAAACAAAATTGGAAGATGTGGCACCATAATGTTAGACACAAATAATTAGTAAAATGCATAATTTAATATTATGCTTCCACAAAAGGCCATATGAATCAAGTACATGTAATAAAGGAACATTTTGGTACCCGGAGGGGGGAAAAACTTAGATAGTCCCGGAGTAGTGCTCCGGGCTCTCACAAAGTGGGTGGGCCCCATGGTGGGACCCACGTGTGGGGCCCACCCACTTTGTGAGAGCCCGGAGCACTGCTCCGGGACTACCTAAGTTTTACCCCCCGGAGGGAGGGAGAGAGAAGAAAATTACCATAAGGGACCTTGGGTAGGTATGCACAAGATGGGGAATATTGTTGATTGCCAACCCATGTGAATGAACATGTGCTTCCATGGAAGATTCTTTTGCCCTTGGATCCAGCACAAATTTGATGAGATGAAGATAATATTTCCTGGGAACGCAATAAGACAACATGTTATTTTAGCAAACTATACAATACATAATTATAATCTTAGCAACATAGGCATAGCAAAAGCAAAAGCAAAATGCATATTGTAATAGACGACGAGGAGTAGGCATGGTGTGTTCCTATTAAAAAAAAAAAAAAAAAAAAAAAAAAAACACTAAAACAAAACAAAAAACAGATGGTGTGTTATGTTTTGGGAATTGGAAAACTAATCATATGAAAATTTAAAAACAAAGATGTTGAAGAAACGATGGTCAATTAAAACCTTTGGAGAGTGGTTAATTTGGAAAAGAAAGAGTCATTAACTATCTATTACTTGAAGTTTAGTAAAACGAAGAGTCATTTGAAAAATGAAGAGTTTTTTTTTTTTTTTTTTGAAATAAATTTTTTGAGAAGATGGTGAGAATTTACTTCTCTATTTCAAAGAGTGTGCCACTTGGCAAAACCTTAGACCCTCACACGATAAGTTCTCTACTTTTATATATATATTGATTGATTGATTAGTTTCACTTCCATGCTATATGTTTATGATGTTATGATGTGTGGCTATGATGCAGGAAATTGGTTGGTCATATGTAAAGATAAAACTTGGTTACAACTTCTTGTGTGTTGTATCTTAGATTCTCAATTAATTTCACTATGTAGTTGCATTGATTAATAAATCACATGATTGAATTTAGTTGTTTTTAGTTTTTACAAAAATATGTTGCATTAATAAATAATTAAATACAGTTACATTGTTGAATTTAATTGGCAAATCTAAGACACAATACTTAAATAATTTTTCCTAAGTTTTAACCCATATGAAATGTATAATTATTCCTAATCTATATTGGCATATATCATATTAACCCCATTCAATTAAGATTACATTTCTTTACAACAAATAATGCAAAGAGGTTATGATATGGAGGTGAGGTGAGACCGTGAGAATTTGAGTGAAAACTCATTGCGAGCTTCTTATTTGAGAATGAAAATTATTGAATGTTCTACGTTTTTAGAGTGGAAAAACAAAACCCGTAAAAAAGGATAGGAAATAATATATATATATATATATATATATATATATTATTTATGGATTTATGCCATTTAATTTTAAACAAATTTATATAGTATGAGGCGGATAATTTCAATTTTCGCTTATATCAGTGATGTATATTTTTGTTTGTATATACGGTGAATAGTCTTGAATGTATGAGAACAAGACCAAAAAAAAAAAAAAAAAATTCATTATTTCTAATAAAAGTAAGCATTGAATTTTTTTTTTTCTCTTAATTATCTATCATTCATATATACATATTGCAACATATTTCATGGTATAGAATTCCATACTAGTGCACCCTTTGTATAATTGTTCCCCGTATATATATTTAATTTATTTATACAAGAGTAATGTTACAGACACAAATTTTTTTACAATATTTTTACAAACTGCTGATGTGACTTTAGCATTTTCCAAATAGTTATTGTAAGTGAAAATGTGATGTTAGTGATAAGCCCATATTAGAATCAGTAAGAATTCGCCACATCAGTAGTTTATAAAAATATTGTAAAATAGTTTATATCTATAGCATTACTCTTTATGTAATCTATTCATACAAAAAAGTTTCCCCTCTAAGCACTAATAAACTTAGCACTCCCTTAGCTTCTTCATCAATTCATGGCTATATATATATATATATATATATATATATATATATGGCTTAGTGGCATTTATAGGACTCGATCTATTTCAAAAAGTAATGAGTCTCAATAATATGTGAATCAACAACACATATATATAGCTTTAAGCGCTGTACAAAGCAAAGAAGGGCACCTTAATTATTATTCACAGCATTTAACTTAAAAGATAAATAAGTAAAATAAGCCAATGACAAGTCAATATTTATCAACCTATTGGATTGCACTTAATTCCCCCCCCACCCCCCTCCCCCCAAAAAAAAGTGTACATAGCATATAAAATAATTTAATGTCATTTGTAAGGACTTGATTTGAGTCCCTAGCTCAAAAGGTGGATGGACTTAGGCCCACAAAACCCAAAACAATGAATTTGTAGAGAATGGGTTAGAAAACTGGGCTTTAATGAATCAGACAAACACTAAAGTAAATTCAGATGATAAGAGAATGAAAATAGACAGGTTTATGCTGAAGAAAATCGTCATCGGCAGAGTCCGAGGAGATTTGTTCTAATATACTTCTTTCAGGTTTGATTACAAAGTCAGTTCTTAGTGCTACAGCGTTTTTCTTTTTGTTTCTCCCTCTCCATTTTCCTTAGGGGTTTCTTACATTATATATATCACATCTGACGATCTTTGCCCTCCATTTGTTGATCATTTAGGCCATTCCTTGAGTACTTGTCCCATCGGACATCCCCTCTGACCCTCTGTGAGTTAGGATAACCAAGGCAGCACTATTCAGAGGTCTTCTTCACATAAATGCGGCTAGAAAGTTAGCTGCAGGGCATTCAATGCGGCGCAACAACTTTTCTTTAGATATTTCTTAGCTCCCATTCTTCCAGTACGTTCATAATGCACGTCCCTTGTCACTTTGAGTGATAGAATATACATTTGATTTGTGCTTCATTTATCCAAGGAGACAATCCTCCTCGGACAACCTTTCTCAACCTTTCCACTTGCATGTTACTTATGGGACTTTGAACTTAACACCCTCACTACAGTTTATTTGTCCTTAGACCAATCAATGTTCTCGGCCAAATCCCAAGGTCCAATATATAACTTTGGGCCTTTATCCCCACAATAACCCCTCAAAACTTCAGTTTTTTCCCTTTTATTCAAGGAGAAAAAACTAGAGTTTTGATTTTTAAGAGTTAAGTTCATTGTTTATCTGATTTGTATACATGAGAACACTATTTCACATGCCTCATAATTGTTCCTAACGCTTTGGAGCCTGCGATACATAATTAATTGCTCTAGGCAGCGCTTTGTTTCCCGCATCCATCGGTGAGATGCAGATCCTATGGTTGCATTTCTCCTTAAATTTTGAGTGGGATAACTTCCACTTAATTCCATCCCCTATACAAAGCACCCGGGGAAATCATTTTTCCTCATTTCATAAGTTCTCAAGCTCTTCAGAGATTCCTAGCTCTCAAATCTTCAAGGCTTCCTAAATTTCTAAAGTCTCCAAGTATTTTTCTATGAAAAATTCAAACCTCCAAGAAGTATTAGAAGCAACTAACGTACTTATTCTCGTAAGTTTCCTTTTTTCTAGGTTATTTTCTCATCGGTCAGTCTCCTCGGCCTTTTACTCTTTGTTTCTTTCCCTTGAAAATTTCTTTCACATCTCTCTAGCTCACCAAGATGGGTAGGTTCAAACACCTTGTAGATTGTCCAGCAGGTATGGAGCGTTTTAGAGCTAAGTATCACATTCCGCAAGGAGTAGCCCTATGATATTGTGCTCCAGACCAAATAGTCACACACAGGGAGGAAAGGAAGATTGTCATTCCTATGATTGCTTTCATAGAAGGAGGAATGACACTTCCCATGGGTAGGGTGACTCGAGACTATCTGATCAACCATAGGTTGACTCCCTATCAGTGCGCCCCTAACCTATTTAGGGTCTTGGGTAGCGTAAATGCTTTCAATGAGCATATGGGCTTGAGACTTACGTGGCATGATGTCGTTCATATGTATGAGTGCCACAAGCTCTCCGGCACAGGATATTACCTCAAGTCTCGATCCGACATTGTTAGACTGATTTCATGTCTTCCTAAGTCTAACAAAGGTACGAAGGATGACTACCTGATCGCCTCCGGGGAATGGCACGACAGTCTTCATTGCCTAACTCGAGAGGGAGATCCAGGTGGGGTACCCTAGGTTTAGGTCTTTCAGCATAGGATTTAGCCCTTTTAGCTTTACCATATTTTCTTTCTAACACTTTGTTTTACTTCGACGATGGATTTCGTTAATCTGACCATGGTTTACTCCTCGGATGTTTTTGCAGATAAAGGGCATGTTGCTCCCAAACTCAGTCTTGTCAACGTCGCAGGTCTCAACAAGGTGTTGCAGTCTGAGATTTTTGTGGGTGAAGACGGGCAACTACGAGCCGTCCACTTAATATTGGACTTCTAGGCCTTGTTAAACGCATTCCAAGACGTGGGCTAAGCAATAAGGATAGGGGATCCTAGAATCCACCGGATAGATGTCTCATGGGCCGGTTTCTTGGCTCGGGAAGACTTCCCTCCGGTTGACCTTCCTCTTCAACGTTCCCCACGAGAAGTAGCCGTTCCGAGGGAGGAAACAGCCTTCTCGCGTCTTTCCCTCGAGGCCAAGATTGATCAATTCCAACTTGAAGAAGAAGAAGGAGCACCAGAAAGGCCTGTGGAGCTCTCGGATTCTGAAGCTGAATTTGACAAACTTTTCGCGGTCCATTCTCCAAGGCTTATAGTCGCTCGAGTTGATACTAGCTTCGAGGAAGAGGATAATATGGCCTTGAATCCTAAAAGAGGCCTTAAAGATTTAGTGGCTGGGAGAAAGGGGTCATCATCCAAGGATGCCCCAAAGATCCAACTTCTTCCCAATCCTCCCCTTCCCCCTTTTCCTTCCTCTTTTGGCCTGCACCCCAACCTAAATTTGCAGAAGAAGAAGAGGAAGGGGAAGGAGATTAAGGAAGGGGAGATTACCCTACCGAAGGAGCCGAAACAGCAAAAAACAAACAAAGATACACAAAGGGAGACTTCGGTGGAGAGCAAAGAGGACTCCCTAGGGGCTGAGGTGCGCCGACCACAGCGCACTTGGGCTCCCCGGTTGGAGTTGGACGGCACTCCCATCCCCTGGGATGCTTCAGTTCAGAACTTCTAGGGAGGACATTCAGGCTATGTTGCTGAAGCCCTAGAGCAGCCTCTTCTCCTCCTTAGAGATATGGACGCTCTTAGACGCTTCAAGCAGCCCGACCACCTCCTGTCTCTGAAGAGAGACCTTGCCAATCTAACAAATCTTCAAATTAAATGCTGATGAGTGGGATTCCTTCGTGATTTTTATGTAGGTCATCCAGCAAGTTTTTGTGGCCGATGAGTGGGTTTGGGATGCCCATAATGAGGCTAGGATTGAGGCCCATTCCCGTGTTGAGGTTGAGAAGTCCCTAGGAGCCCTTAAGCAAGAGCAAACGAAGCTGGCCAATAAGTTGACCGCTTCAGAAAGGTCACGTCTGAGTGCTGAAGCTTTTTTGAAGAGCACAGAGACCCAGGCTGAGGACCAATGCAGGCAACTTTATATGACTGAGATTGAACTGGCCACCTAGAGACAACTGGTCTTGGACCTCAAGGCAGAGCTGCAGAAAGCTAAGGACGTAGCTCGGGTGGCCAGGGAAGCTTCTAAAGTCGCGGAGATTGCATCCTATGAGCGTGGGGTGCTGGAAACGAAGACACGGTTGGCAGGGGAGGTGGCAGGAGTGTGCAGGGATTACTGCGTCGAGACTTGGGCAGAAGCACTCAATCGGGCGAGAGTCCCTGCTAACTCCGAGCTAAGGAGGGCCGAGAACATCTTCTACCTAGAGGACGTCCAAGAAGTTCCAGCGACGCTCCCTTATCCTGAGTAGCTCCCCACCACCCAAGCCCCTTCTCCTGATGTTGAAGTATTAACAGGGGTTGGAAAGGGTAAGGAAGTTCAACCACCGATGAAGGCCAAACACTTTGAGAATGATCTCATGATCAAGGATGTGGTCTCTAAGGTTAAGGATGCAGAGTCTAAGTCCAAGGCTGGGGATTCCCAATCTGAGGCAGCTGATCCTAAGAAGAACTCTCTCCTAGTAAATGTCTAGCTATAGGGATTTTTATTTTATTTTTTATTTTTTTTATCTTTCTGCATGTGTATATATATATATATATATATATAATTTTTTTTTATGTTGCGGTATTTCACTACTGTTTGTAATTGTTAGATTCTAAAGACTTAGGATTTTATGTATTTAGAACTCTAATGTGTAATGTTGGCAAACCATGATCAAAACAGGCTATTTAGTCTTGTTTAGGCTTGCTCAAAGTTGTGTAATTCATGTAAAGTTGGAATCCAGCTGATGCAGAAGCTACTGTGCATTTCGGCCTGGCTCGATCAATCGAAGCTTAGACTCGATCGATCAAAAGTAGGCCAGATTGCATTTTTCTGCAGATTTCCAACTCAGCCCTATCTCATTAAAACGTTTAGGGTTTTATGTTTTTGCCCTAGGTATATAAGGCAAAACCCTAGCACGTTTTAGAGGTTGCTCTTGCTGCTCTTGTTGCTCATATTTGCGGTTTTGTGTAAATCTCTTGTGAGATCCTTGAAGAGTTTTCCTTTACACAAAGTTTAGGATTTTTCAAGGAGAAGATGTTATCTACACCTTGATGATCAACTCAATTGTTGCTATTGGAGCTTAAAGAAAAACAAGCGAGGGTGCTTGTACTATTGGAGAATCCAAGAAAGAAGGAGTCCGTGGATTCGGAGTTTGCACGTGGTCGTGTCAGTAAGTTCTACTGGTGGGTAGCAATAAAAAGTCGAGCGTGGGGGCTTGTAAGTCTTATTGTATGAACTTCGATTCTTTCACATAGTGGATTCAATTTTATCTGGAGGATAGCTAGGTCAAATCCTCTCCAGGTTTTTACCGTGTCGTTTCCTGGGTCATCATATCTTGTTTCCTTTATATTTCTACTGCTTTATATGCTTGATATGATTATATGCTTTTGTTAATCTAGAATTGTATAAACTGACTAAGTTAATCACTTGGCTAATTCTCTAGGTTAATCCAATTGTTGTTTTAAAGGGTCTAAAAACCTAACAGTAATAGATTCTCCTTTTGATCAATGAAAAGACTTTACCTTTTGTTTCATGAACCTTTCTTTTTCCTTGTAACCTTTATTCTCTTATCAATATTAACCAAGATTTCTAACAATAGTGAATTGTTATTACTTATACTTTAACCAAAACTAAAAGTATTGTATTACTGCTAATTCAAATAAATTGCACAAATGTTAGTAATAAAGAGAATTATCACACTCTTTTTTTTTTTTTTTCTCTTCTTTTTAGAAAATTTATATTTCTAGGATGACAATTTAAAATGAGGTTTTTTCATAGTGTTATTAATATTGAAGAGATTGCAAACTTGAAAACTTATAATAAGAGAACTTGAAAACTTGAAAATTTATAATTCTAGGGCCACAATTTAAAGTGAGGTTTTTTCATAGTTTTATCAATATTGAAGAGATTGAAAACTTGAAAACTTATACTAGGAGAACTTGAAAACTTGAAAATTTATAATTCTAAAACGACAATTTAAAGTGAAGTTTTTTCATTGTGTAATATTTATGGGATTGAAAACTTGAAAACTTATACTAGGAGAACTTGAAAACTTGAAAATTTATAATTCTAAGACGACAATTTAAAGGGAAGTTTTTTCATAGTGTAATACTAAAGAGACTAAAAACTTGAAAGCTTATAATTTTAGGGAATAAACTAAAGCAACAATTTAAAGCGGGGTCTTTTTTTAGTGTTACTTATACTAAATAGAAAGATAGAAAAATAAATTAGGTTAATCTCTTAGTTAATAGGCTCATGAAATGCTCAAATCAGTTCAAACGTTTTTTTAACTTTGAAACTTCAATAAAATCGCATTCTTGTTTTTATCCTTAAAGCAAATTTTCAAAAACGAAAGGCAATAGTAGTAACCAAACTAATATAGCCTCAGTTTTTTTTTTTTTTTTTTAAAACTATTTAGATCCTATTGTTTCAGTAATTAAACCATATAATATCAAAAGTAACATTAAAATATGAGGTTTGCGTATGAATTTGATGGTTTAATTTATTATTATTTGAAATATTTTAATTTATAATCTTTGCAATCTAAATTTTTTCTTTTATGAAATTTTAGAATTTAATTTGTTATCCTCCTGATTAGGGTTTATATATATGTATTTTTCCTTACCTTCTTGATTGACATATTGTTTTCTTTCCTACTTGACATATATCTTATTTTTCTTTTTTCCAATATTATTTTCTTGGTTGTGGCTATTATCTAGGGTTTGAATTAAGGTTACGTTCTTGACATTGTTACATTCTTATGTTGCAGATAGGAGACATGGTAGTTTGTCGACTGCAAAAACACCCTAAAAAAGAAGAGATAATCCCAAGCACACATGCATCAAGTCAGCCTAGTCAAAATACAAATTTGATGTTAGAGTTTTTGCTAGAACTTTTGCAATCAAATTCAAGAGAAATAACAATGGCGCCCACGATGATCCCTGAGGGTTATAGGTTTTGTCCCACAGACGAAGAGTTGGTGCTTTACTTCCTTTACCCAAAGGTAATAGGAACACAAACCCATGATGAGGACGGTCATATATTCCAAAACACATTCTCTACGCACCCAACACTGAACCTTGGAAAATCTGGGAAGCATTTGGAGGGCCAAATCTGGAAGAAAACCAGGAAGAGCTTGAGCTGTTGTTCTTCACAAGGTTGAAGAGGGTGTCCTCTACTGACTCTCGTATCAAGCGAACCATCGGCAATGGTTGTTGGAAGGGCGATGTTTCAAGAAAATACTCTTAAGGATGTTTTGGAAACACTGACGAGGACAACAATTGGATTCAAAAAGACTTTCCATTATAAGAATGATGAGTCTAAAGACAACAATCGTTGGATCTTGCATGAGCTTTCCTTGGATAAGTCTCTTCTGTCACAAGCCCAGGTAAACATTTTTTTTTTCAATTTTTTGTTTTCAAAATTTATTTTCTATTTTCTAAACAAAAAAAAAAAAAAAAAAAAAAAACATGTTTGGTAACTCAAAATACATAGAAAACAAAAATTGTTTTCCAAATCTCAATTTTCAAAGGAAACTAAAAACAGCTAAATGAGGCCAGAGTGAAACAAAAAATAAATAAGCAAAACCAGAGCACACCAACAATTCTTAAACGTGCAGCTAAACCCTCCACACTCTCCCTCCTCCACTCCCTATCGATTGCGCCGCCATTGTTGAACCAACCATCAACCTATATGTGCACCACCACTCCACTAGAAACTCATGCCCGCTGGTTATATTTCACGTTCAGCTTTTTGTTATGGTAGAATGTGCATGCATGTACCAATTGTGCTAGTATAAGATGATATACACACATGTATTTGCCTTCTATTAATAAATTGTTACTGATTAGAAAGAAAGGAAGAGAAAAAAAAAATTGGTTCATTGCCAAGTTAATAGGCTCAAGAAATGCTCTCTCAATTTTGTGCTATTTATACAACAAGAAATTTGGTCTTTAGCGATGGCATATAGTCGTCACTAATGCTGTAATTATCGTCGCTAATTATATTGGCAATGATATTTGTCGTCGCTAACTTTTGTTGAACAAAAATTGTAACAAAAAAGGTTTTTAGTGACGATATTAATATCGTTGCGAATACAATACTATTAACGACAACAATGTCATCACTAATATTGAAAATTGTCGTCATAAATAAATCGAGAACCCAAAGCGAAATGTCGTCACTACTAGCTCATTATTAGTAACAAAATTTTTTTTTGTCCCTAGTAGAATATTATTAATGACGAAATTTTTGTTGTCGCTAATATGTCATTATTAGCGACGACACTTGCTGTCGTCACAGATAATGATATATTAGTGACCACAAACATATCATCACTAAAAATTGCATATTAGCAATGATATTGTTTGTCGTCACTGATGATATGATAAAATATTAGCGATAGTAATGTCGTCGCTAATAATATTTTAGATTTTTTGGGACTTTTCTTTGAACTTTATCATTCTAAATTTTACATGGATACCTAATGAGAAATAATAAACCACAATCCCACACATCACAAATACTCATATAAGTATAACAACTACTCAATCAATAACTATTAGTAAGGAAAAAAAATATCCAAGTTCAATATCACATACATAATTTAAATTCAAATCTACTATCTCAAATACTAATCAAATAATAACAAATTCTTCAAGAAGATATTCAACCAAGCTTGCAATGAAATGTATCTCCCCTCAACATCATCAATAGCCCAAGGCATGTGACATTTTAACCTGAAATAAAAAGAATAAACCAATGTAAAAGTCAACTAAAGTAGATGACAAAAATGCATACAAAATAGTTTTAACATCCAAGTAAAACTTTAACATTTTTATTTTTCAAAAATACCATAGTTGAGAAAATATGAAAGCTTTATGTATTTAACAAAACTTAACATGCATCAAAACTCAACTTAATCTTCATCCCCAAGATCTGCAATAGATTCATCATTGATAGATAAATCTTTTTCGTGATTTGAGCTTGAAACATCATCATCACTATATATTTCTTCTTCATGGTTGTATCACATTCATCATTAGATAAGTCATCATTGATGAACATACTTTCATCAAGTTGTACATATACATCATCAACAGCTATTAAGGCCCCCAAATCATTTGCTAGCACATCATTTTCTTGTGGAAAAAAGTGACAACAACTAATATATATTGACAGAGCAAAATAATCATCGTAAAGAAATTAAAGTAAAAGAATTTAAAGCAAATGAAAAATCATTAATAGATACAAAATATCACTCATCTAAAAAACATATCATGAACTTAAAGCAAAAGAATTTAAATGGAGACACAAACAGATTGTTAATTAAACAAAAAATAAATAGAAAAAAAAAACAAAAAAAAGCCTAATTCTTTCTTCTACTCCCCAAACCAAAAAGACAATAGTCTTGCATCATAGGAGGATCTTTGTTTTGAGAATAATAGAAAGACAATAGACATGTTGAGTCCCAATATCCCAGACAAAAAAAAAAAAAAAAAAAAAGAGAGAGAAAGATAATTGATGTTTTTTCCCTACCATGTACAATACACAATTCAATATATAATTTTAGTCCTTTATTGTTCATAGTATGCTACAAAAAAGTGTAATCAATTATTACATGAGTTAGATATGTCCGAAAAGGCAATAGATTCTATACCATATTTTTATCTATAAATGGAGAAATTGATAAGAAGCTCAAAGTAATTCTCTATTAGTTCTAGACACTCATACTAAAATAGATGGAAATGTTGTGAGAGAGGAATGACATGGGAAGTGGTTACATTTAGAACTCAAGAGTGAAAGAATAAAACTAATCCACTTTTTTCGAGTGACTTGTGTTTTTTATTTGTCCCCCCCCCCCCCCCCCCCCCCAAGATTTATGAAATTAAACTACTTCTCTCATCCCCTTGGTACATTTTGGCCACAAAGGAAATTATCAAAATACTCTAATGAAAGTGGTCTGCAGTTTTAATTGACATATACGAATATAGTTAAATGCATTTCTTTTCAACCTATGAATCACTTTATTTGTTACTTCAACAACCTACTGCACTACATCAAATTTAAACATTATTCTATTAGCATAATTAGTAGATTAGTATTAAAGAAAGTGCAATGTTAGAACCACAACTTATTGTACAATTTTTGCCACAACTCACCACAAGTTGTGAGTCGTGGAGGTGTAGACTCACAATTTTTTACCTACCACTTACAACTTGCCATGTGACAAGTTGTGGCAAAAGTTCTGCAATAAATTATGGTACTAGCATTTTTCTTTAAAGAACTAGTTGGTAAATATTGTAAATTCACTATGCTTATCACTTCAACAACCTAAAGCGCCACCATCAAATTTAAACATTATATAATTAGCATATTTAGTAGATCAATATTAAAGAACTAGCTGGTGAATACTGTGAACATGATAATTAAATAAAATATGTAGCATTACCAACTAATAGGCACTTACACTTGAAAATTGAATAAATCCATTATGTAATGTGCAGTACACAAACAGTTAATATATATATATATATATATAGATTTGAAAACAAACAGTTAATTGTTTCAGTATGGCATTTGGTGCGCATAAAAATAAGCAAATACTTTCAAGTAAACTATATCCTTTAAGCATTTCTTAAGTATGGAGAATCTACTTCAATATATCTTAATTACGAAAATAATATTTTTAAAAAAATCAAACATAAAAAACTATTTAGTTTCCATTAGATGTTCAACCTCACTTAAAAGAATCAATGTAAACAAATTACATTGCAACTGTGTTTTAACTATTAAGGGGTTTTGAACCTTAGCATAAAGGAATGCAGTACTGTAGCTACATCCTTAACTCCATCTTCAATTTATCATATTACACATATATTAATTTATCATATTATATATTTATTAATTTAATGACAAAAACAAAGAAGAAAAATCATACCTAGGGCCCAATAAACAAACCAACTTGATAAACACGAAGAAGAAGCAAAGAAGAAAGAAAAAATTTACATATTTATTAATTTATCATATTATATATTTATTAATTTAATGACAAAAACAAAGAAGAAAAGTCATACCTAGGGCCATCTTGTAGGACTTCAAGCAAACCTTAATTCAAATTGGTAAAAATTTGAAAAGCAAACCAACTTGATAAACACGAAAAAGAATTAAAGAAGAAAGAAAAAATAAAAAGCAAACAACTAATTGTGAAAAAGATGGGGATGGTGCACTTCAAATCCGTTATGTTAGGTAGTGCTCTTTTTTTTTTTACTACATATCATGAGTTATTGTATCTATTGTGGCATTCGTTTGTCATAATAGGTCATATATTATCAGAGACTTACATTGTCTTCATTGAAACACAATATTGTGACAACTATTATGCTTTGTCACAATAAGGTTTTTTTTTTTTTTTACTAGTAAATTTTACTGGTGGGGATATAATAATTTGTGAATTCACAAAATTTCCAATACTAATAAAATTGATTTTATTCATGAGAATGACAAAATACCCCTAAACCTTAAAAATGACTAAAATACCACTAAACCTAAAAAATGACCAAAATATCGTCAAAACCTCTAAAATGACCAAAATACTCCCGAAACTTCTAAAATGACCAAAATACCTCTAAAACCACTAGAATTAGCAAAATAACCACGAAGCCACAAAATGATCAAAATACCCAAAAAAACTCTAAAATAATTAATATACCCCTAAAATCGCTAAAATGACCAAAAAAAAAAAAAAAAACTCTAAAATGACAAAAGTACCTCGAGATCAATAAAATGACCAAAATACCCCGCAGCCTCTCAAATGACCAAAAATGCCCTGAAACCTCTAAAATGACAACCAAAAAAAAAAAAAACCTAAAACCTCTAGAAAGACAAAAATACTCCTAAAACCTCAAAAATGATCAAAAGTACCTTGAAACCTCTAAGATGACCAAAATACTCCCAAAACCTCTCAAATGACCAAAACTACACTAAAACCTAAAAAATGACCAAAAATACCTTGAAATTGGTAAAATGACCAAAATACCCCCACCCCCCCAAATCTCTAAAATGACAATTTTGGTCATTTAAGAAGTTAAAGAGTATTTCGGTTATTTTAGAAATTTTATTATATTTTGGTCATTTTAGATATTTCAAGGGTATTTGGGTCATTTTAGAGGTTTCAAGGTATTTTGGACATTTTAGATATTTTGAGAGTATTTTTGGTCATTTTAGAGGTTTCGGTAGTAGTTTTGGTAATTTTAGAGGTTTTAGGAGTATTTTTGGTCATTTTAGAGGTTTCAAGATATTTTAAAGATTTCAAGGGTATTTTGGTCATTTTATAGGTTTGGGGGTATTTGGGTCATTCTAGAGGTTTCGAGAGTATTTTGGTCATTCTAGTTGTTTTGGGAGTATTTTGGCTATTTTAGAACATACTTGCCTAGCCTTGGAGGCATATGTCTCATGATATCTTACATGCATCAAGAATACGTGTGATGGCTTTGATTTTAGAGGAAAAAACAAATATAACTTTAGTTTGAAAAACATTTGAAAAACCTATGATTAGTCAAGATAAATTGAAAAACTAATGTTTGATCCGAGTGAGCACCTACCAATATCTTCCCTTTTAAACATTAAATTTTGAAAATCAGTCATTTTTATGGAAAATATAATTTTAAAGGTAGTACTTTGAACTACTCCTATCGCTCCCATGTGTGATCCAGGGGAAAACATAGCTCTAAAGGAAGTATTTTGAGGAACATAATTTTAATAGGATGGTCAAATTAAGAGAACAAGGCTAACCAAATCTTCATGGGGTCACATGGCATGTGATCATCATGCTCCAATTCATATTTAAATCTTTATCATTCGATTTGAAGAGTATGGTCAAATATTGGTGTTGGTGAAATTTGAGAATAATCGGATAGTCATATTGAGAGAACAGAGCCAATCAAAGTTGTTTACCATGTAGGTACACGACACATGTCCATCATGCGCCATACTTAGATTTGAAATCCAACCGTTAGATTTGAAAAGTGTAATGAAAGGTTAATTATGGTAAATTATGGTCACAGTTAGACAGTTGGATTTAGAGAAAGGTGCAGTCAAAGTTTAGTTAAAATTGGTCAAACCCAATCAAACTTAATAGATGGTCCCGAGACCGCTAGATTTGTTAAAACTAGGTTGTGTGGGAAGGTTTTCAATGGGTCATTGGGTATTGGTATAGTTGTTAGAAAATCCCAAAAAAGAAATAATTTTGTAAGATGATGAACATGATGTTAACATTGACTTTAGATAGAGTTGATTAGGCAAGATGATGAAAAAAATTATTATTTTGGCTCATATATCATATATTATCACTTCTGGGTTTAATCAATTTGAATATGTATATTATAAATATATGTTAATTTGATTTATTTAGTTAGTTTTGCGAACTATTATTACATAATTGATGATTAAATTGGTTATTAGTTGAATATATTATGATTTTATAATGAATATACCATTCATATATGTATATCTATTTTTTTCAAATAATTTTATTAAGTATTTATGTATCTTACGATACATGATACAGAAAAATAAAAAATTGATTCACGATTCGCATTCTGATAACTATGGATATTGGTCAGTATTTTGAGTGAAATCAAAACTTTCTCGATTTATTTTATTTTATTTTATCGATTTCAAGTTTCAAATGGGTAAAATTATGATTTGAGAGTATTTTGAAGCAACAAGCCTCCCTTGTCTCTATGTTTTTTTTTTTTTTTTTTAATTTTTTATTTAACGGATTCGAGAGTATTTTATTACTTTGGAGGTTTCAAGGTTATTTTAGTCATTGTATAAGTTTGGGGGTATTTTGGTCTTTTTATTGAGGTTAATGGTATTTTAATCATTTCAAATATTTTGAAGGAATTTATGTCATTTTAAATATTTTAAGAGGCATTTTGGAGGATTTGATAAAAAAAATCATATTATATCAAAATTATTTTGGCCACATATTAGTGACGACAATCTTTGTCGTCATTAAAAGATCCCTAATAGCGACGATCTAATTCGTCAACAATATATAATCTACTTCCCCCATTAATTTCCGCCACTTTTTGAGAGTGAAATTTTTTACCTCCATTATATTTTGGTAGATACATTTGCGACGAAATGTTGTGTCATTGCTAAAAAGTGACTATTAGAGACGGCAAGTTATGTTGTCGCTAATAGCCTTTTATTAGCGACGACCAATGTGTCATCACTGAGAAAGAAAGCACACACACACACACACACACACACACACACATATATATATATAATATTTACTATATATTTTTGGTGACATATCAGTGACAACACAGAAGGTCGTTACTAAAGATGATTATTAGCGATAATAGATGTCGTCATTAAAATAAATCTTATTTTAGTGACGCAAATGTCATCGCTATAAAATTTATTGTCGTCTCTAAAATTTTCCCTCCATTTTCCAAAAGTAAATAAAATTTCCTCCACGATATTAGCGACGACTTATTAGCAACTACCTTAGTGTCATCGCCACAATGCACTTATTAGTGATGACCATATATTGTCATCACTAAATGTTTGCCTAATAGTGACGACTTTTTGGCCGTCACTAAAACATTGGTCACAAAAGGCCAAAATTCATTACACTCACAAAATGATATATATATATATATATATATATATTTGAGAAACACTCACAAAATGAAAGTAAATTTTGTTACATCACTTGTTTTACTCTTGCTATAAGGAATATTATCAAAACGTTTTTTTTTAATAATAATAATAATATGGTTTTAATTTTTAAAATAAACAAAGTGCAAGAACCCTATGGAGTAATGCGAATAAAAGTCCATTGTAATTGTAATAGTTTATATTTTGCTCTATACACTACCAATAACAATCTATCATACATAATTTTTTCTTTTTTATAAAGTAATAAATTGGAAAATCTAGATACATGACATACAGTAGTTAGTGATTAGAAAATGAAACACTTTAAAAGTGACACAAATAATACAAACTATGAACTATTGACATAATAGTCACTCTACAAATACAAGTTCTTGTGGAGTGGAAGGAAGGGGACAATGGCTGAGATTCAAGTCTTTAAGAATATGCTTCTCATATATATATACTTAGATTAAGTTAGAGTATGATTTCTAAGCTCAAAAAGCCCTTAAATTTGCAACATGAACCTCATAAATTAAAAACACCCTCATCTGCAAAATAAAAATTGGCTTTTGTCAATGGATGCATCCATTAATATTTTTTAAAATTTTCCATAAATTTTTTTTATAAAAAATTAGAGTGGGGCCATCTGTAAGGCACCTGGCTATTTGAAGATGTATGATATCTTATCTTCGGTACTTGAGTAGTTCTAAGATCACAAATTATTCCATAATTTTTTTGCCATAACTCTGATGTGGCAAATTGTGAGTGGTTAACAATTACTTATACATGACCCCACCATTTTTACTTCATTAATCACACTCTACCACGTTACTATTGTGACAAGAAGTTATGAATATTTATGTGTTCCTCGCCTCTTTCTTCGGTACTGTTTGTACATGACACAAACAATAAAAGGCAAAACCCTATGGGCCGACGTACTACATACTAACGAAACAATAGGAGCACTGGCGAAATTTGTGTTTCAATGAAAATTTTGCATTATCAAAAAAATATGAATAAATAAAATAAAATTTTTGATTGATTAAAAAAAGAAAAAAATTGTAACCAAACCTAACTTAAGTCAACAAATAAAAATAAAAAGCAAAAGAACCCCTAGAAGTAGTAGTGGTGGTGTTTCTAATGTCTGTATTGATAGGTGGCTTATGAAGTTGTTAACATGTATGTAATGGGGTGTGTTAGTGTTAGTAGACTTGTCACTCTATAGGTAAAAGTGTGTCACTCTATATGTTTATTCAATCAATACAATATATACATACAATCCACTACTCATACATGACAACACATGAAGCAATTGTTTCAACCAAGATCCACATACCAAAAATGCAAAGGAATTAAAACATCTAGAGAACAAAAGGGGGTGAAAACTAAAAACATTTTACCAACTCTCAAATATCTCTAGTATATATTTATTTTAAAAAATAGTAGGTAGACATAACACAATTGATGAGAAACTCGCCATGAGAATGAGAGGAAGAAACCACAAGTTCCTACAATGTCAAGAATGGTCGTGTTTGTGTGAGGAAGGTGAATTACACCTCTTCATTTGCAATCACAAACACATATTTGGGTAACAATGCCACTAACACAATATATTGTGCATATATGTGAGTGTGTATTATTTATTTGGTATATGAGAGTATTAATGTATTGGGTTTTAATGGGTCAAACCAATACATTTGCAGCTGAAAAATGTCTAATATTAACATGTGGAGAGCATTATCCATTATTGAGTTCAACAGACAAGCAAAATACACTCCAACTATTCATGATTTAATTAGATACACATAGATGACTATACTAACCCACAACATAAGAAAACGCTAACAGCAATGGGCACCAAATTATTCATGAAGATAATGGGCTTAGTTATGTTTCTTGTTTACTTTCAGCTAATCCATGTATCTTCTGAATCCAGAAAAGATGCCAATGTGTTAAGATCCATAGCTTCATTTGGCTGAAAAGGATTAGTAGCCCTCCAATTCTCAGGCTTCCCTTCATCCATTAAATCTTTAAGCTTGGCATCGCATCCAGAAATTGGCAAATCCAACACAATGTCACGTACATTGGTTTGGTGGCCATTTGAATTTTTCACATCCGATCTCGAAAGGTAATTTATATCCAAATCTATCAGAAAGTCAGAGATATTATTCTCTGGCTGAACTGAAGGAAATAGGTTTTTACTATTCCCATAAGGAACTATATTTTCATTGAACATTTGATTATTATTATCTGGTTGCCATGGGAGGATAACCTTTGCGCACCGCATTGCTTTTGGTCGAATCACAGGGTGAGCAACTGGTTTTATTCCTGGATTGGAGTCTGATGTCAACTTTCCTACCCTTCCAATGGATTTTAATATTCTACTACTTTGTTCATGAGTCTTGTCACCTTGCACCCTCTTGCTTAAAATGGTTTTCCAATAATTCTTTATCTCATTGTCCGTTCGTCCTGGTAATCTCCGAGCAATGAGTGACCAACTGCAACACTCATTAAACAACATCTAGTTTGTAAGCACATTAATTTATCACTTTATAGTGTGACATTTGGGAGGAGAGAGGGTAATTTTCCCCTGACCCAAAGGAAAAAAGACCATATAATCTATGCGAATTCTCTGTAATTTAATTGATTGACACTATGATATTTCTAATGAAAATATTTAAGGTTCAAATATCTCATCCTCTTTTGTAACTATTGAATTAAAGAAAATAAATAAAATAAATAAAAAACTCTCTCATGCAAAATGAGTTTCTTTCACTTGTTTATGATTTGCACAATTGTGGATTTTATAAATTCTTTCTCAAAATTAAATTTACTACTACTTATGTTGATCTTTTATTTAATACTTGTTAAACTTATCACTATATATTATCAAATTTGCAATTAATAGCAAAGTGTAAGGTGTTTTTTATCATTTCATCATAAAATTATTATAAAAAAAAAAAGGTGTTGTTTATCATATAATAATAATAATAATAATAATAATAATAATGTATTTAGTTTTCTTTTTAATCTAAAATACATTTTGGTTTACTAAAAAGAAGTTAATAAAAACCTTATACAATATTATATACGAAGATCACTGTTAAGCATATAACGTTTTGAACAATTTAGTCAACTTATCATCTCATAAAGTTGTGGAAAAAATTATACCTTTAATATTGTTGAGGTGGTAAGTTGAAATTGGTGAAACATTAATTTTACATGAGCTTGTTGCTAATATTGTTTTAATCACAACATGTCATTATATACCAATAACAACATGTTACTAGAGCAAGTTGGGTTAAAAGGGTTATTTAACTTCTTCTTCTTCTTCTTCTTTTTTTTCGAAAAGTTATTTCACTAATTGTATTATGAAAAAGGTTGGAGTTCCTAAGTAAAAAATAGGGTTGTAAATCAATCAAATCTTAGTGGACCCCTAAATATACGTCATCAGTTTTGTGAGCATATTAACTTTACACTTTGATGTATTTTCACTTTCAATGCAAACTAACACTTGGAAATTCTTGAAGTGTGAGTATGACTACATTGAATCCAATAATAATATATCATTTTTTTTAATAGTAAAAGTAGTGCTGTTTGATTTTTTAAATATCTTATTTCTTATAGCTTACTAAAAATTAGAAGGAAATAGTGGACTCATTGGGAGAGATCCGTGTATCAATTACTATAGAGTTTTCTGAATTGACAAAATTTAACCATGTTCTTAGCATTTCTCATGTTTAAAATCATATTTCCCCATATATCCATTCTTGAAGTTTGAGTGTGACCACATTGAATCCAATAATAATATATAATTTTTTTAATAGTAAAAGCAATGCTATTTGATTTTTTAATACCTCATTTCTTATAGCTAAAACTTAGAAGGAAATAGTGGATTCAATGGAAGAGATTTCTGTATCAATTATTGGACTATAAAGATTTTTTGAATTGACATAATTTAACCATGTTCTCAGCTTTTCTCATGTTTAAAATCATATTTCCCCATCCATTCAGGAAGATTCAGTGACATATGCTTGGTTTCAATTCGCATACAACATATCAGCATCTAGATTTTCATAAAATAAATAATTATAAATGTTTGGGCCTTAAATACTGCAGGCTTTGTCTTTCAAAAACGGCTTTTCTCACTCATAAAAATAAATATCTTTTTGAAAAAGACCTTGAATAATTGAATACCAAAACTTAGGTGTCAATCTATGAATCTCATAATTTCATTTGTTTGAATTGTTTGAAGGTCAATAAAAATAACATAAAATGAAAGTTTACTTCAACATCATCTATTATTCACATTATACCCTTCAAAAACATTAGAGATAGAGGTTTTTTTTGTTGATTAAAAAATGAGAGAGGTTCAGGTGATAACCCCATAATGATGACATTTCAAATCCCACATCCCCATTTCATGCTATTTACCAGTGGAGAGAGAGAGAGAGAGAGAGAGAGAGAGAGAGAATTTGGTCGTATGCAAAGGGAGAGTGATTAATACACCAGGATGGACAAGCTGGTATATTTTCTTGTTTTTTGGTTGGCATTGTTCATCACTTTTTTCTTTTCATGTTTTTTTTTTTAATTATTTCTTTTTCGTCTTCTTGTTTTTGCCCCACCTTTTGTCTTTTTCATCTTTTTATTTTTTTGTTTCTTCTATTCACTATTCGTTCACTTCGCTGTTTTGGGTTTCTTTTTTCCTTGTTTTTTTAGTGCTCATCTCACTTTTTGTCTTCTTCTATCTTTTGTTTTTATCAATTTCCACCCTTTCATAAAAAAATGTCGCACCCTACATTATAAAAATGCCAATATCTTATGATAATATTTTTTTAAAAATAGTTGTGCACTATTATGGGACCCAAAGATTTGGCTACCCCAGCTCACTCCATATCGGGCCCAAGGCCCATGCCGAGGAGAGTACAGAATCTGAGGATGAGTGGGAGAGGCCCTAGTCATCAAGGAACTTCGCCGAGGATGCCCACGTCCTCGGCAGGCCGACATTGAAGAAAGGAAGCTGTCATCCACCCATTAAATGTATGCAACCAGCACGCTGGCCGCATTAATGGTGAATTGACCAGCGAACAGTGATGCCTTGGTTACTTCAACTAATAGAAAGCCTGCAAAGGCGGCTGATGGGACAAGCCCTCAGACACAGGTTCAGACGACCGACAAGTGGACGGCAGAGATCAATTGAATAAGACTATATAATAGAATGAACCCCCAAAGTTAAGGGGTTCTGGGATTCAAGGGTTTTCGGGGTGTTCAAGGACAACCCTTGTATGCATTGGTTGTAAGGGAAGAGCTTCTCGGACTAGGCCGATGACGAACTTTCCTTTAGAACACTTAGCCAAATCCCATTTATTGATCTTGTAAACCCACGTCGACCGTTGTATCTTTCGCTAATGCCTAGTCCTTCTATCCACTCTCTACAAATTCATTGTACAGGGTTGCCTAGGTTCGGGTCAACTCATCCCCAGTAGGGAAGCGCCCAAACCGGGTCCCTACAATTGGCGCCATCTGTGGGGAGGACTTGAGCATTAGCAAGTGCGACGGTTGGTGTGGAAAGATCAATAACAACACTTCTTTCAAGTTCATAAAAAAAAAAAAAACAATACAGACAATGGCAACGTACTCATTCAGAAGGCAATCATCACAAAGAAGCGAAAAAATGCAAGAAGTAAAAGAAATGAAATGGGGCTACTTCTTTATTAAATGAAGAAAGGTTACATTATACAACAAATGCCCAAGCAGGCTTGTTCTAAAGCTAACTACGAAGGTAAATGCCCAAACGGGCTTGTGCTGAAGCTAAAAGAAAAAGAAAAAAAGAAGGGCCTAGGCAGGCATGTTTTAAATCCAAGCCAAGTGTTGGAGGGAGAGGTGGAGACAGATCTATGCTAAGGCCGTCGACAGCTCCTCAACCAACACTTGCGGCATTCTGAAAGAGAAGGAAGAAGAGGCCGCGGCGCATGACGTTTCCACCTCAAGGTTTCTCCTGGTTTCCCTCCCAGTCCCACGACGACTGGGAGCCAGTGAATCACTACAAGCTTGGAGGGCCAGTAGATCCGCACACGGAGGGGAGACGTTACGTTCCTTTCGGATCCCCCTCCAAACGGCAAGGGGAGTCCCATCTCTGGCTAGGTTGAAAAGAAAGAGGATCTTCGGCCTCTGCCTATTCCGCTTCCATTGTGTCGTCCAAGATCGGAGTGGCATCCTCGGCTCCTGAAGGGGGCTCGGCTTCCTTGTCACCGCCCTTTCCCAAGGCCACTTCATCTCCTCAAGCACAAGTTACTGTTCTGGCAAGGCTCTTCAAATGCCTAGAAAACGATGTGTTTATGAGGTTTGAACCCAAGTGTTTGCGAAGTTTGAAGAAAATAATACCCCAAAATGACTTAGCTGGTGAAAGCCAGCCCGTAAAGAATCCTAAGGAGAAATTACCGGAGATATTAACTCTACCCAATTTTCAAGGGGCTTACCAGTCACTGGATCCTCGTAAATCCACAAGGATATTAAGGCGCCTCGCGCACTAAAGCATCAAACGCGTTACTCGAATAGTCCAAAAGACGCCTCATAATCAGAAGAGGCGTGTCGGATGAAGGGGCTAAACCGAAGAAGGGTCCCCTCCTTGGCAGAGCAAGCTCAAGGCCGCCACCCCTCTAGGGGCAGACTCCCCAGCGCTGAGGATGAGCTTCCTATCTCCAAGCAGTCTAGAAGAACTAAGTGCTAGACAGAACCTAGGTCTTACATAGTCCTCGGACTCAAACTTACGGGGAAATTAGTTACTTCAGAAGACAAGTGTTAGACAAAACCTAGGTCTTGCTTGGTCCTCGAACTCAAGCCTATTGGGAAACTAACTACTAAAGAAGAACTAAGTGCTAGACAGAACCTAGGTCTTGCGTAGTCCTCGGACTCAAACCTATGGGGAAACTAGTTACTTCAGAAGACAAGTGCTAGACAGAACCCAGGTCTTGCATAGTCCTCGGACTCAAACCTACGGGGAAACAAGTTACTTCAGAAGACAAGTGTTAGATAGAACCTAGGTCTTGCATGGTCCTTGGACTCAAGCCTACGGGGAAACTAATTACTAAAGAAGAACTAAGTGCTAGATAGAACCTAGGTCTTGCATAGTCCTCGGACTCAAACCTACGGAGAAACTAGTTACTTCAAAAAACAAGTGTTAGACAGAACCTAGGCCTTGCATAGTCCTCGGACTCAAGCCTACGGGGAAACTAATTACTAAAGAAGAACTAAGTGCTAGACAGAACCAAGGTCTTGCATAATCCTCAGACTCAAACCTACGGGGAAACTAGTTACTTTAGAAGACAAGTATTAGACAGAACCTAAGCCTTGAATGGTCCTCGGACTCAAGCTTACGGGAAAACTAACTACTAAAGAAGAACTAAGTGCTAGACAGAACCTTGGTCTTGCATAGTCCTCGGACTCAAACTTACGGGGAAACTAGTTACTTCAGAAGACAAGTGCTAGACAGAACCTAGGTCTTGCATAGTCCTCGGACTCAAACCTACGGGGAAACTAGTTATTTCGGAAGACAAGTGTTAGACAGAACTTAGGCCTTGCATGGTCCTCGGACTCAAGCCTACGGGGAAACTAACTACTAAAGAAGAACTAAGTGCTAGACAAAATCTAGGTCTTGCATGGTCCTCAGACTCAAACCTACAGAGAAACTAGTTACTTCAGAAGACTAGTGTTAGACAGAACCTAGACCTTACATGGTCCTCAGACTCAAGCCTACGGGGAAACTAACTACTAAAGAAGACAAGTGTTAGACAGAACCTAGGCCTTGCATGGTCCTTGGACTCAAGCCTACGGGGAAACTAACTACTAAAGAAGAACTAAGTGCTAGATAGAACCTAGGTCTTGCATAGTCCTCGGACTCAAACCTACGGGGAAATTAGTTACTTCAGAAGACAAGTGCTAGACAGAACCTAGGTTTTGCATAGTCCTCGGACTCAAACCTACAGGAAAACTAGTTACTTCAGAAGACAAGTGCTAAACAGAACCTAGGTTTTGCATAGTCGTCGGACTCAAACTTACGGGGAAACTAGTTACTTTAGAAGACAAGTGTTACGTAGAACCAAGGCCTTGCATGGTCCTCGGACTCAAGCCAATGGAGAAACCATTCACTCACGAAAGACCAACTGTCAAGTTGAACCAAGGTCTTGCATGGTCCTCGGCGTCAAACCTGCGGGGAAACTAGTTGCTTCAAGGGAATCCAAGTACTAGACAGAACCAAGATCTTGCATGGTCCACGGACTCAAACCTATGGGGAAACTAGTCACTTCAGGAGGATTTGAGCACTAGACAGAACCAGGGTCTCGCACTGTCCGAAGACCCAAACCTATGGCGAAGCTGACCACTTTGGTTCTAATAGTGAGCACTGCGGAGGATAGTGACCTTTCCTATGACAGAATCTCAAGACTAAGCCCATGAGCATCACTTAAAGCATCGGTGTGATCGGCTGAAGCGCAATTAAAGCCAGAATCGTGCAAGTAAATATATATATATATATATATATATATATATATATAATACAATACAAGCAAAACGAGTAAGAGAAGATAAAACATGCACTTCACTGAGTCTTTAAAAAGTTATACAAGGCAAATGTGCCATTACAATACTAAAAAAAAAAAAATAAAAAAAAATAAAAAAAATAAAAAAAAAGAGGAAGAAAAACAAGGTAAAGGCGCAACAGAGGATCATTCCTTTGGCTCCATCTCAACTCCCCCCTCAGGGGGCTAGGCATAAGAGGTCTCAGGGTTCTTGTGGCCCTCGCTTAGGATTGCAGCCTGGAGAGGGTCAGCTGGAAGAGGTATATCCTCAGTAGGACCTTTGCTTGTCTCAACGGCCCCAAGAGGATCAGCTTCCTTGGCGGGCTCGTCCGAAGTGACAACAGCCTGGGCATCCTCACTAGGAACAACCCCAACTCCCTCGGCAGCCACCTCGGCCTCGGAACTTGAAGGGGCAGCCTCGCGAATGGCAAGGGGATAATATACATTCTTCACCTTCCACAGGTCGGACGAGACCTCAACCCCAGCTTGTTTAAGGGCCTCACTCCAAACCTGGGAGCAGTAAAGTCTGCACACCCTAGGCACTTGGGCTCTAAGGTTGTCTTCTGTTTCAGCTACCCCTACCTCAGGCCTCCTGCACGGCCTTGCCTTTGGAGGCCTCAGTCTCGGCCCCGGCATACTCAGCCTCTTCCTTGGCTTTCAGAGCCTTGTCCTTGGCAGACTCCGCGGCACCTCTAGCCCCTTTTGCCTCAAGCACCCTCTTTTCCAGGGTCGCGATCTCCTCTTTGACGACCCTTAGCTGATCATCTGTCTTGAGCAGGCTCTCTATTTGATCTAGGGCTAGCTTTTCAGCTGCAGTAAGGGCCGACTCGACGGTGTCTCGAGCCCTCTTCATCTCCTCCAACTTGTCTATTGTCTTTGAAAGATCAGCCTTGGAGGCGTTGAGGGTCCGCACAGCGTCTAGCAGCTTAGTACGCTTCAAGCCTGCGGCCTTGCTTTGGCTACTGGCTATATCCTCCAACCTAAAGGTAGCCTGGATAGCTTGCCAATTGAAACCATCGTGCAACAAATAAGGAGCCAAGAAACAGGAAGTCAAGAGAATCACAAGCAACCAGGAAACTTACCATGCCCAAGTATTGTTTGAGGTCGAGGAAGACCTCCTTGCTCCTCAAAGCCTCCAGCTGGGCCATGTCCACAGGGAGTAGCAAGGACCTCCCCAATGCATTAGCCACACACGCATCCTCGCCCCCTTGAGGGTCCCTAAGGGAGGCGTTGTCCGTCAAGGGCTTCCCATGGAGCATGGTGGCAGGAAGCCAAGCCTGGGCCCCGCCTGGATGGTGGCCTGTTTCTCCTGGCCTCGACCTCCAACCCTCGACTGTTTCGATGTCTGCCGAGCGCCACCATCACCTTGGGAAGGATCAGACTCTTCGCCCCCCCTTAGGCCTCTTGCCTTTGTCTTTTTTCTGCAGAGGACTGGTGGGCTTGGACCCAGATGGTGAACTCTGTTGGGGTGGAGGAGGAGGAAGCTTGGGAGGAGACTTCCCTGGCGCGTCCTTCCCCGGCTGACCCTCAATCAGGGCCAGCAAGCTCGCCTGGGGTCGCTTTTTGAAACTCATTTTTGACCAAGGAGGGGCTTCTTAGGATAAAAAGTCCGCTTCAGTTAAGCTGGGGTCACCCAAATCGCCGGAAGGATCCTCGGGCGAATGGAGTTGGTCAAATACATCAAACTCATCCTCGGACGGACTTGAGTCAACAACCTTCTCTTGCCCTAGCTCTCCCCCTTCAACCTCGGCAGCTTGAGCTGATGAAGAGGTACCCACTAACGGTACGCCCTCGGGAATGGGGGACCTTTTGGGGATCAGAAATCCGTGCTCGACAATGGTGATGCTATGCAGCCGAGGATCTTTAGCTCGGATCACGTACTTTGGAGCAGAAAACGATTTTTGGATCTGATCGTACCCTAGGATCTCGTGAGTAGCTCTAACTTGTTTGTCGGCTTTGTTCACAAAGATCTCCGACCTCAGTACCTTCTCCAAATCCTCCTTGTTGACCAAGCTGAAGTGACGCTCAAAAGCGCGCGGATTTGCATAAAAGAAAGCAAGTTCCTGTCAAAAGCCAAGCAAAGCGGAGCATGAAAACACAAGAACTTAAACCCTCTCCTAGTCTGAATGCTCCACTTGGTGTACCATCCACTGTTGGACAATGAAGGCCCTCATGCCACTCCCCGGACACAATGAGGAAGTCTTTGTTTAAACCCTTGTTGAACTCAGGGAGGCATTGGATGAGTTGGACCCTATCGTCCCTCGTCTTCATGCAATAAGACTTCCCCTTCAAGCACTGGAGGTTGTAGCACCAATTTACATCGTGGTGGGTTAACTCCAGCCCCATCTTCTCATTCAGGGCATCCACACAGCCTAAGATTCTAAATACATTTGTGTCACACTGTGTGGGAGATAAGCCGAAGTGCCTGAGATAATCCCTCATCACCGGCCCTATGGGGATCCTCATACCACCCTCCAGGAAGGCGATTATAGGAATCGCCACCTCACCCTCTTTTCTCCTCGTACTCCATTCCCCTTCCCCACAGTACCTCAAACCCATTGTATCGGGGATCTTGTAGTCAGCAACGAACTTGTCCATTGCCTCCTCAGACTCGACTAACTTCTTAAACCTACCCATCCTAAAGAGCTAACAAGGGGCTCAAGGAAAATGAAGGAGAAAAGGAAAGGGGAACAAGAGGACAAGGAACTCAGGCGGAAAAGTATGAACCAGAGAGAGAAGAAAACTTACAGAAATGAGGAAATGCTCATCGGACAGGCCTTTTATGTTGGAAGGAGGCGTAAGGACGATTGGAAGCTTGATTAAGTTCAGCGTATGTGCGCAAGGGCTCTTGAATGCAAAAGTGAAGGGTCAAATCAGTTCGATTGGGTATATATACCCCCAATTAAAAGTAACCGCACGGGCTTTCCCACCCAATGAGTTAGAGGCATCCCTACCGTTCATTCATCATCACACCGTTGAACGTGGAGGACACAGAGCCGCCGAAATTTAATGAAAGTGCGCTTCAAATACCGAAACGCCAGGAACGTCCCCTGGGCAGTTGAAAGGATTTTGACACTGACAGAAAGACAAGGCTCGCTAGGCCAGGGCAAGGACCTGAGGACATCAAAATCCTCATTCCCGCCCGAAAAGCCGAGTAGCAGAATTTTGAGGGGCTATTGTGGGGCCCAAAGATTTGGCAACCCCGGCTCACTCCATATCGGGCTCAAGGCCCATGCCGAGGAGAGTACAAAATCCGAGGATGAGTGAGAGAGGCCCCAGTCATCAAGGAACTTCGCCGAGAATGCCCACGTCCTCAGCAAGCTAACATTGAAGAAAGGAAGCTGTCATCTACCCATTAAATGTACGCAACCAACACTCTGGCCGCATTAATGGTGAATTGACCAGCGAACAATGATGTCTTGGTTACTTCAACTAACAGAAAGCCTGTAAAGATGGTTGACGGAACAAACCTTCAGACACAGGTTCAGATGACCGACAAGTGGACGATAGAAATTAACTGAACAAGACTATATAATAGAATGAACCCCCAAAGTTAAGGGGTTCTGGGATTCAAGGGTTTTCAAGGTGTTCAAAGACAACCCTTGTATGCATTGGTTCTAAGGGAAGAGCTCATCGAACTGGGCCGAGGACGAACTTTCCCTTAGAACACTTAGCCAAATCCCATTTATTGATCTTGTAAACCCACGTCGACCGTTGTATCTTTCGCTAATGCCTAGTCCTTCTATCCACTATCTACAAATTCATTGTACAGGGTTGCCTGGGTTCAGGTTAACTAATCCCCAGGAGGGAAGCGCCCGAATCGGGTCGCTACAATTATTTTTCTCATGAATGATGCTAAGGTTATTACAAATTTACTTCATAAAACTTACAAATAAATGTGCTACCAATCACAAAAAAAAAAAAAAAAAAAAAAAAAAAAAAAAAAAAAAAAAAACTTAATGCAAACATTCATTAATTAAATTGTTAAAGTTCATAATCACATTCATTGTTACATTAATTAGTAAACATTTTGTAGTAGAATTTGTAATAGCTTTCATATTTTCTTTTTCTTATCTCCATCAAAGCCTCCAAAATACTAGACCAATAAAAGCTTAACACAATTGAAATCTTATAATGTTTGGGGGGAAAATCGTTGAATGCAGTGGTGCTTCTTGAATGCTCTAGCATAGACAATGCTAGAGAAGAAAAGAAAAAAGAAAAGTGAAGATAGAGATAAGGCAAAGGTGTGGAGGAGAAAAAAAGAGGAAAAAAAAAAACCCGTGTGGATGAAAAAAAAAAAAGATAATGGAAAAAAAAAATAAAGAAAAAAAATTAAAATTTAGAAATGTTACTACAATATTTTCACAATAATTTTTAAGTGGTGGGTTGTTACTAACTAATACGGATGAAAAAAATATATTTAAGTGATGTGTTCAAATTAAAATCAGTAATAACTTACCACATATAATTTATTGTGAAATTATTGTAAAATGTTAAGAATTTAGCACTTCTCATTAAAATTAGATGAATGAAAGAAGACTGAAAAAGAAATATTAAAAAAAAAAATGAAGATATAATATTTAAATGGGATAGAGAAAATGATAGAGGGTATATTGAAAAATGCATTTAAAAAAGTAGGTACGCAAAAGGTAAAATGAATTGTTTACCTCCAAATAATACAAAAATTTAAAGAGCTTGCTGGGATGCTCTTAGTATCTATTCATCAAATAATATATTTCACTCTTCAAATTAATCTTGACTTAATTAATATTAAATAAAATTATTTAATTTATATATATATATATATATATATATTTATGAATAACTTATTTAATCTATATTTAAATATAAAAACCGTTATTTAAATTTATGGCCTCAATTCTCAAATTATATTGAGCCAACTCCAGAGGAGAAAGAAGAAAATTTCTCATACCTGTTACCAAGAAGCTTATGTAGTTTGATAATGAGATCTTCTTCATCCTCAGAAAAGTTGCCTCTCTTGATATCTGGCCTTAGATAATTCAACCAACGAAGCCGGCAACTCTTCCCACATCGCCGCAGCCCTACAAAATATGAAGTAAGTGTCAGTGTGAATAATCGACAAAAGAGAACCATTTTGAGAGAAGAGAGAATATATAGTGCATATTGTTAGAAGTTAGAACCAGCTCTTTGAGGCAGGTCTGTCCATTTCCCTTCGCCATGGATTTTAATGTAGTTCTTAAGGATCTCATCTTCCCATGCAGACCATGCTCCTCTGATTACACCTTTCGCACAGCATGGCCTCCTTTCCATTTCTGCTCTCTCACAACACTTTTTTTTTTCTTTCTCTCTTTTAGGATTTTGTTCCACTACTCTCCTACTCTACAAGGAGCTCCAAACCTTCTTAATTATATAAATGTACAACAGAAGCTTGACACGACTGAAATGTACAGCAGATATATATATATATATATAGTGCCTAAATGCGGTTGGGAATGGGTAACGTAGGAATGTAACATTTTTTTTTTCTAATTAATATTATAAATTTTTTCTGTAACATCACTTGCACATCATTGTTGTTCCTTTGATTGATCCCAGTGACACTGACATACTATTACCATATATGGGTGATTCAGTAACTTGTACGGGATTTGTTGAAATGAAGAAAGTTGAAAATCTATACCGTGTTGGTTGGGCTGTCTATGCTAAGTGTGAGTTTGGACAGTGGGTTTAGTTAAGTTACGTTTTGCACATGCGTTTTCAGTTTTTTTTTTTTTTTTTTTCCTTGCCGCATTGTTTGACTCTTGAGAGAAAAAATTACTGTACATAAACAGTATAATACTGTTTATATACTGTTTATACATTAAAAAATATTAAAAATGAGACTCACGATACTATTTATACATTTAAAAATTATTTTGCTACAGTATTTTCAGCACCAATCAGTTTTTAACAATTTTTAGCAATAATAAATTGTATCTAAACGGATCCAATTAGAAGCTCACCGACGTTTCTCCTATTCTTCACTGTCGACACCTTTGGATTTGACAGTTCCAAAATTGGTGATGGGCTGGCATTCTTCCTGATCCCACCAAATACAGCGGGAGCAGGGGGAGGTCTAGGCCGCCTGTTGAAGAGATGTTCCCCTGACAAAAACAATAGTGCTTGTACCTTGTATTTGATTTTAAGGCATTTGTCGCGGTGTGCCCTAAATTATGCCAATTATAGGGGTGACTTTTTGCATAGGAACTTGAGATAAGTCGAACAATGAAAACTTTTTTAATCTAACAAAACAATGATAACGTTGTCCTCTAATTTTTTTAACAACCCAGATCTAACAGAACAAAATGACAATGTTGTCCTCCAATTTTTTTAACAAGACAAAAATGCTCTTTTTATAATTTCCCTTCATTTCCTATTTAATCTCCTATCAATACTTACTATACCAATATTTACTTTTTCTTCTTGCAAAACTACACTATTAGTCTCTGAATTTTACTTTGTGAGTGTATTTGGTCTCTCAAGTTTCAAGTGAGCACTATTGGTCCCTAAAATTTAAAAAATGAGTGATACTAGTCCTTCGGCTAATTTTTGTTAAAATATTGCTTATGTGGCTAACAAAAAAGTGACGTGACATTTATAATTTTACTGCAAACATTTATAAACTGATGTGGCAGCTTAAGTTTCCTATACCATATCAGCTATTTAATTATAAAGTTGCCATGTAATCTTTAATTGGATTTCATATCAGCTATTTAATTATAAAGTTGTCATGTAATCTTTAATTGAATTTTATTTATTCTTATGCCAAAAAAAAAAAAAAAAAAGATAGGATTGGCTTCAGCCCCTCACTCTCGCCTCCCCTATTTTCCCTTTCTTCGCTTCACCGTTTTCCAGTTTTCTAATCAAGTGACTGGACCACCTCAAAGCCAACAATAATTTACTGGAAACTCTCTTAACAAAAATCTAGATATGGGTGGAAGAGAAATGCCTTTGAGGATACAAAGTCTTTTACGTAACTCTCTTTCTAATCTAAATTGAATGGCCACAAATCCTCTCTTGTTAACGAGAGTAGTCTAGTGTCAGGAGCAAGAAACCAACAAATATTTTGAAAGCAACAAAAGTGATAGGCAACAAAGATTCCAACAATGACTACCATTGTTCATGGCAGAGAAAGAAAAAGGACCAATTTTTTTTCAATTTTTTTTTTAAGGAAAATAAAACTTGAATATAATACTTCAAACATTTGAAGATTTATAATGAAACAAATTTAAACATTTTTTCATGCTATTTATGGATCCTTTGGAAACAAATCTGAACAAAGAAACCTAAAGATCTTTAGGAGATAAGCAGTCTGAAAGCTCGAAAATGTGTTGAAAACACACGAGCGGTTTAGACCCTCAAATTAAAATTACGGCTTGGTTGATTTTACACTAACTTAATGATAAGTGCGGAATAGTGTAAACACAAGCGTATAAACAATACAACTACTCTAATCCATATTTAAAGCAACACAGCAGTAAAAATAAAATGAACAAGAGTAGGGAAGAAGGACGCAAACACAGATAACACCGAGACGTGTTATCGAAGAGGAAACCAAAAAACTCGGAGAAAAACCTCTCCGCCGCCCTCCAAGCGGAAATCGATCCACTAGACAATCAGTTGGGATACATGGGTTAGCAAGAGACCCTCCAAGCCTAGTCTACCCGATGTACCTAAGCCCTCCAAGCTCCTACTCCAACAAGACTTCTCGGAACCGTGTGTTGTCTTAGTTATCTGGATCCCGCAACAAGCTCCATGTTGCATCTGCCATTTCAGGCTCCTTCCAATGCTTCCTAGTAGCACCAAAACGTCACTCAACACTCTCAAAGGTGTGGTAAGTGTTTGGGCTATCAACCTCTCAAAGATATGAAGAATTGAGAGGGAAGGGTTGAGGAAAATACCACAAGCAAGTGTATAGAGAAAAGTGGGTATGATAATCTCTAATTCTCAATATATTTGGCTAGGGTTTTCTCTTTGAAGCATTCCTCAACATTTGTGGGTAATGATGGTATATATAGGATAGGTGCAAAATGTGTGTGTCAGTCAGTACAAGCTGGCAGAATAGCTTGTCTCGTGGGTGTCTCGCGGGAAGGCTTACCCGCGAGATACTCGCGAGAGACAGCTTCTCTCCACCTGGCCTGACCCTTCGCATTCCAGCACGTGCAGGGCACATGCTTCACTTCGCGGGAAGCTAGGTCGCGACATACCCGCGAGAATCCTTCAGCCTCCAAATGCTTGAGTCTTCACACACACTCTCTATCACACAACCCTTACAACAAATCCCACAACAAATACAAGGTTTAAACGATTGAAAAAAGTTACAATCAAATTTGGTACGGAATAAAAGCCAACAAAAAAACATAGTTGTAAATTACAACTTTACACAGTCGATGGACATTCATGGAAAATGGCGAAGGACAGAGCTTGTGTTGGCTACTGTAGTGGCAACGAAGGCCATTTGGAGGAGTCGCTATGGCAGAGGAAGAGTGGCAGCTGCAGCCACAATGGTTGGGAGAATGGCAAGAAAGGAAGATGAAGTGCATGGGTCACAGGAAGATATTGGAGAGTCTAAGATTTTTTTAGCAAAATAAAAAAAATGTAATGACTTATATGCCACTCATCAGTTTGTAAAAGCACTTGTAATAAACTGTAAAAGATGTACCAGTTGTAAATAATTTTGTAATTTTTTATTAAAAATGCCACATTATTAAAAAAAATGACAACTCAGTATTCCATTAATCACATAAGCAATACTTCTAACTGAATTTAACCAAAAGACTAATACAATTCATTTTTAAAATTTGAGGGACTAATTGCGCTCACAGAGTAAACTTTAGAGACCAATAGTATAGTTTCGCCTTTCTTCTTCTCCACTTTACCGATATCATAGAAAAAACTTAAAGAAGAGTTCAATGTTCAACAAAAAGACAAGAAAGAAAGAAGAGTTCAATGAATGATCAAAGAATGTCTACATGAATATAGTGTTCAAGAAATTATAAATAAGGTACATATATTTCTTTTTTTCTTAATTTATTTTTCAAATATATTGAAATACGATGTTAATATTTATTTATCATTTTTGTTAAATTATTGTAGAATCAATGGATGAGAATTTTGTTGAGAAGAGTTCAATGAATGATCAAAGAATGTCTACAAGAATATAGTGTCAAGAAATTATAAATAAGGTATTGTAGGGACAGGGGCCCAAATTTGTAAGTTGGGTCTCGAGCCCAATCCGAGGGGGTCAGCCTGTTCGAGAAGAGACAAATATTTATGAGGGGATCCAGCTTAGAGTCTCGTGAGCGAGTAAGAGAGTAAATGGCAGTCTGAGGAGTAATTACCCCTCGGCCATGGCAAATATAGCTCAGATACGTGTTCCATTGATAGGATTGACCTTCGTGGAAGCTCTAGTGTCAAGAGCGTGCTTTATAAACACATGAGAAGGAAGGGAACTAGAAATATCTAAGGGAAGGCTGCTGCCTCCGCATTAAATGCACTGTAGCTACTTTTCTGGCCACATTTATGTGGAGAAGACCTCTGAACAGTGTTTTCTTGGCCATTGCAACTCACAAAAAGCCAGAAGAGGTGTCTGATGGGACAGACACTCAAGTGGTGGCCTAGATAATCGACAAGTGGAAGGCCAAGATCACCAGGAAAGACCTATATAACATGAGAGACCCTCCATGAGTTGGGGGGTCGAGAAATAGAGAAAGAAAACTGTACTAACGAGAATAGCACTTGTAATCAGTTCCTTTGGTTTATAAGAATATTTGCCTCCTCGGACAATACATTCACCTAACCTTACGTGTTTTGTTCTTGCATGATGGTCTTACTAAACCATCCTAGCCGTTGCTATACTTACTAGGGCCTAGTTCTCCAACCCACTCTCTACAAATTTATTGTATTAGGCTCACTAACCCACACTCCTGTACTTATTGGGCTTGAGCTGCAAACCGTGACCCTACAGGTACATATATTTCTTTTGTTCTTAATTTATTTTTAAAATATATTGAAATATGATGTTAATATTTATTTATCATTTTTGTTAAATTATTGTAGAATTAATGGATGAGAATTTTGTTGCAAATGAGATTCATCAATTAGTTTCAATGAGTTGTTTTGACTTAAATGAATTACCTCAAGAAGGTATACTATTTTATTCTATTCTATTTTATTTATAGTTTATATTTCATTTATAATTGAATATGATGTTGATTTTTCTTTTTAATCCTTTTTTACAGCATAGAACAAATGAATGATATTGTAATTGCAAGTGACATTTATCAAAATGTTTCAAGGAATTGTGTTAACTTAAATGAGCTTCCAAATGATGGAGAAAATAATGACATTTGTGGGGAGGAATTAGTGGTTTGAAATGAATATCCAATGGAAGAAATAGGAGTTATTAAAGAAAATGAAGATATTAATTCAATAGAAAATGAGTTGGAATCTTTTGTTGGTCAATGTTTTCTTAGTGAAAAATAGGTTTTCATTTTCTATAAAAATTATGCAAATCGAAATGGTTTTACAATTCGAAAATGTCGTTTTGTCACAAAAAATGGAGAAAATGTAAGACGTGATTTCTTTTGTCACCGAGAAGGTAGATAACAATTAAAAAGAGTGGATTCATCTAAGGAGCAACGAAATAGGATATCTACAAGATGTGGATGCAAAGCTCATCTACAAATCACATTGCGAAAGTCATTTGACATTTTTCCACAAGAATTGCATGTCACTAAATTTGTTATAGATCACAATTATGAATTGTTGTCCCCTTCGGAAGTGAGATTTCTTCCGGCCAATCAAGTTATCACTAAAGAAGATAAAGATCACATTCTCTTATTGAAAAAGGTGGACCCAATATTTTATTTGAAATGTTAGGCCTTTTGCATAAAAAATCACCAATATGATGTTTGTTAACTTTTTATTTTTGTCAGTGTTATATTATCATTTGGACAATATTATGCCAATGAATATCATGCATTCTTGAAAAAATAGAAAATTTTGCCATAGAAATAATAGTGTTTCACTAAAATTGAAATTTAATGTCCCATATCACGTCATGTATCATGACACTTTTTCAATCCAAAGTAAAGCGGTCTTCTTACAACATTTGAAACACAAAATAGCGAGGTACTATTTTTAAACTTAAAATAATTTTAAAAATTACTATTTATGTTTTATTGTCTTAGGATACTAAATCTCTAACATCTCTAACCCACTACTAATCAATAAAATATTTTTATTTCTTTCATTTTGGATTTTATGATTTTTACTATTTAAATAAAATAAATGTCAACTCCATGTAAAACCCTAAATCTATGGGGAAATATAGCAGGGTACCAAGACAACCCCACCACTTCACGCGGGTTTGTCCCAACAAAAAGTTGGTGGACTGAGGGGGAGGCCTCTCACGTACTTACTTTGATAAGGCTAGTGGTGTAGGACTAGGGAAAAAAAATAGAAATAATAGTGTTTCACTAAAATTGAAATCTAATGTCCCATGTCATATCATGTATCATGACACTTTTTCAACCCAAAGCAAAGCGGTTTTCTCACGACATTTGAAACACAAAATAGCGAGGTACTATTTTTAAACTTAAAATAATTTTGAAAATTATTATTTATGTTTTATTGTCTTAGGACACTAAATCTCTAACACCTCTAACCCATTACTAATCAATAAAATATATTTATTTTCATTTTGGATTTTATTATTTTTACTATTTAAATAAAATAAATGTTAACTCCGTGTAAAACCCTAAATCTATGGGAAAATATAGAGGGGCACCAACACAACCGCACCAATTCATATGGGTTTGTCCCAACAAAGAGTTGGTGGACTGAGGGTGGGGCCTCTCACATACTTACTTTGATAAGGCTCTTGAAGATGTATATTGTTTACATCAGTAGCCTCTTCATTTATACTTTTTCACTACGTGTCACAAAATAATGTTACACGTGTTTAGTTTGTCCTATAAAATAATGTCACATGACAGAATAAAAATGACGTGAATAATAGACACAATTGATACTTATAATAAATTTCACAATAAATTTAGTTTTTCACAAATACTTATAATAGATTTCACAAAAAAATTCATTATAGTTAAAATAATTAATTGTGATATAAATACTTAAATAATTTCACAAATACTTTTAAAAAGTTGCATTGGTAGCATTATTTAATCATTAAACTTAAATAATTGTTTGTAGCAAAGGAGCCAAGTACGTGGGCCTTTACGGAAAAAAAAAAAAAAAATGTTGTGTGGCTCTTTGTTTACTGCGTATCCACATGAGGACAGCAGGGTTTTAGAAACCTTGTCTTTCTTTCAACTGCTACACCGCTATAAGGGAGGCAAGTTTTGGTCTTCAATGGTAGTTTAGTCTTTTCAAAAAAATATAATTTGTCAAAAAAATGTAGTGTGGTTCTTGTTCCCATAAAGGTCATTGCTGTCTTATCAAAAAGCAAAACAAAATTATTAAACTATTCCCTTATATGTACGGTCCGGACCCTTGATTTAAAACACATGGAATATGTGTTTTATTTTTTTGACAGGGCCATGTGATCATGTTAATTCCTATTTATTAAAGTTAGGAATTCACAAAAAAAAAAAAAAAGTTAGGAATACTGTTTCGGTATTCATTCGGTTTGATTATAGAAGAGACGAAATGCACGATTGTCACTTCCAAACCATTTCGAAATAACTGTTGCATATAAATTATATATATATATATATATATATATAATTGTAAAAATTTTTATAATTTTTTAGGTAAGTTTTATACTTCTTTTTAGTAGTATATAAAAAATATTACAGTATTACAAATATTTATATATTAATATATAATGTTTAAAACAATAATTTTAAAAACTTATACATAGAAATACAGATACTTTAGCAGTGCTATTTAAAGCTTCAAACGGAAATAAATAAATTAATAATAATAATAATAACAAAGAAAAAATAAAGATCCACTTCAATCTATGGTTCAGAAATCCGAACCAGAACGTATTGTCTAACCCGGTTAACTAAGAACCGCCTATTAGGATGGTTCTTTTAACTCAACACCGCCCGCTCTATACAAAAAATCCAATGGAACCGCCCAAGTTTGAAAACTGTGATCGGGTCTCATGATTCAGGCCAAAGGTTTAAAAAATACAAATGGACAACTTCGTCAATTCATCTGCGGTTAAACTGAGTTGTTTTGCCAGTTTATACCATTTTTTGTCTTTTTATCCAATGGCAGAGCCACTTGAGGACCGAGGGGGGCCTTGGCCCCCCCAAAATTTTTGAAAAAAATTAAATTTTTTTTTTTGTTGGAAATATCCTAAATAATTTGAAAATTCTTAAATAACCTTATCATTTTGGCCCCCCATGATAATATACATATATATTTAAGAAAGTCAAAAAATAAACACAATTTTCATTTAAATAAAATACAATCCACAAATACATGTCAACAAATTACAATAATTACACATTCAGCATCTTTAAAATGAACACATAAGTATTTTAACAATTACCTCAAGAAATAAAAGGGAAACAATTCTAATTTTCAGGACAAACAACTATTTTATGTTTTAATAAGGTCACTCCCATAATTGCTGAAAAAGAAAATATGGACCTACTGAATGACTAATAAAATCCTGGCAATGAACATCTTCAGCAACCTCTTTAAATTTTTGTACTATTTGGATAGTGAAAAATTATATTTAATTTTTATCTACCTATTTTTTCAAATGCACTTTCCAGCAGATTCTCTATATTTTTTTTCTATTCTATTTAAATATTATTTATTCATTCTTTCTTTAATATTTAAATTTTTTGGAGATATTTTTTTAATGAGAAGTGTTATGTTCACAAAATTTTCACAAAAATTTCACAACAAATCCTATATGATATTAGTTCTAATTTGAACCCATCACTAAATTTTTTTTTCTCAACAATAATAGTTAATAATAACCTGCTACTTAAAATTTATTGTAAAAGAATTGTAAAAATATTGCAGTAACATTTCTCAATTTTATTTTATTTTTTTATTTTTTGTTCTCTCTTCATTTTTTCCATCCATACGTTTGTTCTTTTTCTTTTCTTTTTCCTTCTCCACACACAACTTCTCCTCTTTATTTTCATTTTTGCTTTTCATTTTATACCTCTTGGTCTACCTCTATCTCCAGGTGTCTCCCTCTTTCACTTGGACTAAAAACACTAAAATATGACACTCATCTTCTCATCACATGGAGGGGAAATCACCACTGTGCCCCACCAAAGGAGGGAAAAATAGTCTTCGTCCTCTGTCCTCTATCTTCGGATATTGTGGGTTAGATTCTTTTTTAAAAAATTTGATCTAATTTTATTAGTTTTATGAGAAAGACTGTGTTTTATGATTAGATATATTTTTTTTTTTTGTTCATATTGTGTTTGGTGTCTTTGTAGCCGTTGAGGTTGAGATAAATGCTGAAATTTTAATTTACTGTGCTAAATTTTTTTATTCGGATTTATTCAAGTGAGGATTATTTTAAGTGAGAAAAATGGTTTGGAGTTGCTACAATGCTCTCTTCTTCAAGAGAGCTACTGTAGCAATTCTTTAAAAAAAAAAAAAAAAGTTTCCCTTTTAGAGAGGCTGTTGGAGCTGATTTTTTGGGTTTGCTATCCAAAAAATGACTTTGGCTAGTCTATTGGAAATGCTTTAATAAGATGGGTTCCAATTAGCTCAACTAGTAAAGTCTCTAATGGTTGAATAAGAGATCTGGGGTTCAATCTTCGCCTACACCAAAAACCGATTGGTGTCTTGGTTTGATGATAAAGCGCTATTAGTAGGAGCGGACGCCGTAAGTTAAAACTCTCTCCAAAAAGGGAATGCTCTAATAAGAAAGAAAAAAATTCATCATCGAATAGAGACAAAATTGGAAAAACTTGCCAAAATTAAGCCTAATGCCAACTTTGCAAAAAATTGGAAAAATATGCCCAAATTAAGCCTAAGAACATTCGCATTAGTCCATTTAAAAATTTCTGTCTATTTTAGCTTAAGAACCTACTTTTTCTATTGTACACCACCATTTTTCAAAAACACTCACATTAGTCAATCTATTTTACAATCTATTCTATTTAAATAATAATATTTCTTTAATTTTTTATTATAATTTTATCCTTTTCTTTTATCCTTATCTCTCTATCTTTTTTATTTTTTATTTTTTATTTTATCCTCTCATCTCACACACACACACACACACACTCTCTCTCTCTCTCTCTCTGTGTTGGTTTGTCCGTGGGTGTGTTTGTGTGTCTCTGTTTTGGTTTGTCTGTGTGGGTGTGTTTGTGGGTATCAAAGGAAGAAGAAGATGATGAGGGAGAGCAAAAATCTGAGTTGGTTTTGCAAACGGAGAAGAGAAAGATAAAAGGAGCGAAATTGTGAAATTAATAAAATATTAAGATGCAAAGCTACAGTAACCGTGTATATTTACATGGTTATTGTAGCAAAAATAAAAATCTACAGTGATTTAAAAGGACTGATGTAGGGTTGTGGACACGGCCACGTGACACCTCTCGGGATGGATTTTTAAGAAAATGAAGGTTTGGTCTTGGGAGTATTTTTTTATTAGAAAAATCTTAAGTCTAAAAAAAAGTTGAGGAGTCACCACTTATTTTATTTTTTTTTTAGGGGAAAATAAAACAAGAAATAAAAACCCTTTCATTTTTATTTAATTGACTCAATAGATAAGGAAAATGGTTTACGTCCACCAAGGACAAGTTCAGGGGTCAAATTACGCCGTGGGAAGGTATGAGGCACCCACGCACGCCCAATATGTCTATCGGTCTCTACTAAATAAGTATGGACTATTTGATGTTCAATTAATCTTTCAATGGGCACAATATTATTAATCGAATCCATTACTCCAAATCAAGCAAGTAGTTGATTTTATGACATGGTGGTCTAAAGCTAAATCATAAGACAAGATAATGATAATAAAAGGAAGTAGCAAGTTAATAACAAAACAAAATGATGGCAAAGAAATTAACAAGCATGTCAAAGGATTGATATAACAACTATTATATATTAAAAAAAAAAAGTGTAAGCTTAAACTCTTCCAAGTCATGATCTGAGCAACAGGAGAAGGTTTCATTTTAAGGAAACCACTAGGATTATACTTTTTTAAGAAAAGAGTGGGGCTTAATCAAATTAGCTTGTGACTTGCTTTTGATTTGAAGTAAAAAATAACGTATATTTTTATTTCTATTTGTGGAAACCGAAAACATAGACTTGGTAAAAAAATAAAGTATATTCTTATTTTTGTTTGTGAAAACCGAAGACATAGGCTTGCTTTTGATTTGAAGTAAATAATAATAATAACTAGCCTCTGAGCACACGCTCACGCGCATGCTCAGAGGCTCTTCTATTTTTTAGGTAAAGATTAATAATTTGCATTTATTATAATTAGAGATTTCTACTTTTTGCAATCACAAAAAAAAAAAAAAAAAAAAAACCCTAAGGATGTAATGAAATTAAAAAAAAAAAAAAAAAAGGAGGACAGAAGAAACAAATACATCGTGATGAAGTAAAAAAAAAAAAAAAAAGAATACCTGGGGTGAGTTTTATAGATTGGTGAAGTTTTAAAACTAATAAAAGAGTAATCCTATTTTGTAGAGAGTTAGTGAGTAGAAGTAGGAATTTAAATCCACGTAAAAGTAAGAGTTTATTAGAAATAGGAAAGCATTTCAACGTAGACATAGGAATTTATTATTTTTGTCAATTTACTATTTTAACCCAATTTTTAAGTTTTAGGTAGGGGTATTTTTGACAGTAGAAAAAAAACAATAACTAACTTTCTTTTTCCAATTTACTATTTTAACTCAATTTTTAAGTTGTTAGTTAATTACTTTAAGGGTATTTTTGACAAAAAAAACAATAACTAACTTTCTGAATTCTCTTAATATATACAAATAAAAAATATTTTTATTTTTGGTTTGTAAAAGCCGAAATCATGAATTTGCCTCTGATTTGATGTAACAAAATAAATTATATTTTTTTATTTTGTTTGTGGAAACCGAAATCATGGAAGTTGTTGGAAACAACATGGGTCTAGGCAACATGTAGAGACTAGCTACGGTGGAAAAAGAAAAAAAAAAGAGAAAGTTATGTCTTCATCACAAGTTTTCAATGCATGGGTCCAACTTTTAAGAAGTCACATGACATGATTTAAACCCACTTTTCACTTTTAGCTTTCTTTTATTACAACCAAGTTTTGTTCTTTGTTCACAAGACAGCCAAGCTTCAAGTTTAACATTCAGACTGAAAAACAAATACCCAACAAAACAACCAAGCTTCAAACCACTGAAACACGCAAGAATAAAGAGTAGGAAGGTTGAAAACATACCCAGCACCCTTGGACGAGTTCGATGGTGACTTCACTGAGACGAACGGCGACGGCAACGGCATTCTCTGATGGATTGTCCTCCCACCACGCGACGCTCCACCGGCGATGGTTGACGAAGAGGTGCTGAACTAGCTATGTACAGTGTGGGATTTGTCCCCCCTCAGGACCGGGTGTTCTCCCAAGAAATTTCAATCTCTCAATGTTTTTTTTTTTTGGTGTTTTTTTGAAAGCTTTTCTGAAAATTAGAATGCAAAGACGTCTAATGAGAATGATTTTTTTTTTTGGAGATGAGAAATAGATGGATCTATCCTAGTTTTGGAATCCCCTGGAAAACAAATGGTCTCACTCTTTTTCTTTCTTTTTTCTTTTTTTTTTTTCTCCCCCCTTATCTCGTCTCCCTTCTCTGTTTTTGAATTTTTCAAATCCACACACCTACTATCCGTTTTTGTTTGCACACACTCCACTGCCCGGCTGGAACAGTGGAATGACAGCCAAGACAAAAATCGTGTAGCTGAGGACACACCGGACTTGCGTAGTGGGAGGTGTCTGTCCACTGTACCCAAAACGTACGTCTCACCATTCGGTTTTGTTTTGTCCTTTTCCTTTGGACCATTAAAGTTGGGTTTGCCAGTATATTTGAAATAAAATGCAATTGTTTTTTTAAGTTAAATTAATAGAAGGAGCTTGAGAGACATAACTTGTCTTTTTGGACATAACTTTCAAAAATTGAGGATTTTGTGGAAAAAAAAAAAGACCAGCGTGCATGGATTAAAAAAATTGTAGCTTCAAATGCACTTAAAATAAAGATTGACAGTAAAAACTATAAATAAATAAATAAAGAAATTGAAAAATAAAAGAAAAACATGTCAAATGAGAGAGAGATCAGGGAGTGATGCACATCCTTCAATTAGTTCATCAATAGGGGGACGCATGCGCAAAAGGTATGCATTATAATCGAGGAACGAAATAGCTACAAGGGTGCTTTTGAAGAAAAATGTATAAAATTGACAATTTTTTGTATTTTGCAAGGACTAGTGTGATTGTTCTAACGTCATTGCCAATTTGGGAAGATTAAGTCATGGTACAACAAAATTTTGCAACATTTTCTAGACACCCTTTTTTTTTTTTTTTTTTCCCTTCTTGGTACCTTTATTTTGAGTTGTGGGTCCTAATATAGCTTCTTCTTTTTTTCAACCTCTGATAGACAATGACAAAACTTAGGTAACTAAACAAAACTATGGTATAGTAGTTAAGTGTTATTCTTTAGATTCATCTCTTAAGATTCAGCCATATGGCTTTTTTCTCATGGGATGAAAGTGTATTTTTAGTTAAGTACAGTCACATGGCTCAATCTTAAAAGGGGAACCTAAGGAACAATACCTAAATACTGTACCTAAGTTTTGTTCGATAGACAAATACTTTTTTTTTTTTTTTGTTAAGAGAGGTCCGGTAGAAAAATACAAATACAAATCATTTATACCACTTTTTGTATACCAATTTATGTTCTACTAATTACAAATTATTATGTGCATGATTTCACTCAATTTTAAACTTTAATTATTTTATGAGGAAAATAAAATCAATACATGACAAGTTGTGATTGATGGAATATAGAATGGTACACAAAAAAGTTACACAGAGGATTTGTACTCATGATAAATTGATAATTCATTTTGTTCATTGTTGTGACTTGTGAGATTTTATTATGGCCATAAGAAAAAGCTTTTTTTTTTTATTCACATAGTTACTTTTTCATTCATATAGCTTAAGTGGCAAAGCCACTTGAGGACTAAGGGGGGCCTTGCCCCCCCCCCCCCCCCCCCCCCCCAATTTTTGAAAAAAATTAATTTTTTTTTTGAAAATATTCTAAATAATTTGAAAATTCTTAAAATGAACTTTATTAATAGTTTTTTTTAATATATTTTTTTTCTAAAATCTTTAGTGTATTTTTTTTCATTGAACCAAGAAAAGAGTGATAGAAACAAAAAAAAAAAAAAAAATTGCAAAGAAAATCAAGCTATCATTACGACTATAGGCTTTGGCAAAGCGCAGAAAAGAATGTGTATGATAAAATTGCCATGTTAAATTTCTATAACATTAGTTCGTATAACATAATTAGGAAATCAAAACACCTATTTGTTACTAAATTCTGTATTTAAAGATAGAAATTTCGTACAGTGTCTGTGTGAATGCAAGGTGTTATTAATCTTTGGTTTCCTCCACCATTTCAAAGTGACAAAGAGTAAGTTTTCTTTTGTTAATTGAGAAAGACATTATGAACAAATTTTACTTAAAATACCAATTATTATGAATAAATGTTATATAAAATACAAACTATTTGTTTGTATAATGATCCTTATCTAAGTACTTCAATCATGTGATGCAGTATACAATTGTCATTCACACACTCATACATAAAATAAGAAATTTTCTCATTAGCTAAATTGTATTTATTGACATGAAGTTAGTATGTTAATTGTTATCCTCTTTATATCTTTAATTTTTTTAATGAAATTTTACAAATTTTTGTCTAAATAAATTGAGAAAAAGAAGCTAACAAATAAGTTATTATCCGAATCACTCATGTTATCGGCAAAAGTTTTCATTTAAAAAAAATTATTTATGTTGTGGGGCTAAGGAATTAGGCAACTCCGGCCCACTTCATACCAAGCTCAAGGCCCATGCCGAGGAGAAAGAAACTTCCGAAGACGAAGTGAAAAAGTTCGGATCACCTAGGAGGACTGCCGAGGATAGCTATGTCCTCGGCCAACACTGACCAGAGGAGGGAGAATCAACACCCCATCAAAGGCAGCCTCCCAGAGCACCCCAAGAGAAAGAACGAGTATAATATGCCGATCATGGGAGGATGGTGGAAGAGCAAGCCCAAGACAAACTGTCATCTCTACATTAAATGCCCGCCGCTAGCGTTCTGGCCACATTAATGAGGAAATGACCCCTGAACACTGCAGCCTTGGTAGCTGCAACTCACAGAAGGATGGAAAAACAACTGATGGGACAAACACTCGAGTAGTGACCTGCCTGGTCGACAAATGTAGAGCTAGGATCAACTGAAAATGGATATATATAATGTAAGAAGTCCTCCGGAAAGAGGACAGGGGATGAGAGGCAGAAAATGTTGTAACACTTGTACCATCTCTGTAACCTAGCACTGAAGAAGCAATAAGAACTTTCAGCCCCTAAGAGGAAGGCTGAGGAGTAATATTTCATGCTTCAGCCTACATTCTTGTCGTTTAACCCATTCACTACCATGTTTAGTTGTTGTAATCCTTGTGTGTTAGCAAGTGCAACGGTTAAACACTGCAGAATCAAACTCCCATCAGCGGAGAAGGCCATTTTGGCAGCCATGACTACTACCACACATGTGAAGTAGAGCAAGTCCTAAAAACTGCTACCTCATGTTGTGGTAATGCACTCGGGGCTGAGCCTTTTAAGGCACCTGGGCCATCTGTTTAAATGCGAACCTTAGTCATGTTTGCAGTCCTCGGACCAGATGCTAAGGGGAAGTTAACACTCCATGACTACTACCACACATGCGAAGTAGAGCAAGTCTCAAAAACTGCTACCTCATGTTGTGGTAATGCACTCGGGGCTGAGCTTTTTAAGGCACCTGGGCTATGCGTTTAAATGCGAACTTTAGTCATGTCTGCAAGCCTCAGACTAGATGCTAAGGGGAAGTTAACACTCCATGACTACTACCACACATGCGAAGTAGAGCAAGTCCCAAAAACTGCTACCTCATGTTGTGGTAATGCACTCGGGGTTGAGCCTTTTAAGACACTTGGGCCATGTGTTTAAATGCGAACCTTAGTCATGTCTGCCATACTCGGATCAGATGTTAAGGGGAAGTTAACACTCCATGACTACTACCACACATGCGAAGTAAAGCAAGCCCCAAAAACTACTACCTCATGTTGTGGTAATGCACTCGGGGCTGAGCCTTTTAAGGCACCTGGACCATGTGTTTAAATGCGAACCTTAGTCATGTCTGCAGTCCTCGGACCAGATGCTAAGGGGAAGTTAACACTCCATGACTACTACCACACATGCGAAGTAAAGTAAGTCCCAAAAACTGCTACCTCATGTTGTGGCAATGCACTCGGGGTCAAGCCTTTTAAAGCACCAAGGCCATGTGTTTAAATGCGAACCTTAATCATGTTTGTAGTCCTCGGACCAGATGCTAAGGGGAAGTTAACACTCCATGACTACTACCACACATGCGAAGTAGAGCAAATTCCAAAAACTGCTACCTCATGTTGTGATAATGCACTCGAGGCTGAGCCTTTTAAGGCGCCCGGGAAAAGTCCTAGACAGAACCAAGGTATTGCATGGTCCTCGAACTCAAACATGTGGGGAAACTAGGTACTTTAGAGAAAGCAACTAAGTCCTAGAAAGAACCAAGGTATTGCATGGTCCTCGGACTCAAACTTGTGGGGAAACTAGGTACTTCAGAGAAAGCAACTAAGTCTTAGACAGAACCAAGGTATTGCATGGTCCTTGAACTCAAACTTGCGGGGAAACTAGGTACTTCAGAGGAAACAACTAAGTCCTAGACAGAACCAAGGTATTGCATGGTCCTCGGACTTAAACCTGCGGGGAAACTAGGTACTTCAGAGAAAACAACTAAGTCCTAGACAGAACCAAGATATTGCATGGTCCTCGGACTCAAACCTGTGGGGAAACTAGGTACTTTAGAGAAAGCAACTAAGTCCTAGACAGAACCAAGATATTGCATGGTCCTCGGACTCAAACTTGTGGGGAAACTAGGTACTTCAGAGAAAGCAACTAAGTCCTAGACAGAACCAAGGTATTGCATGGTCCTCGGACTTAAACTTTTGGGGAAACTAGGTACTTCAGAGAAAAAACTAAGTCCTAGATAGAACCAAGGTATTGCATTGTTCTCGGATTCAAACCTGGGGCGAAACTAGGTACTTCAGAGAAAACAACTAAGTCCTAGATAGAACCAAGGTATTGCATAGTCCTCGGACTCAAACCTGTGGGGAAACTAGGTACTTCAGAGAAAAACTAAGTCCTAGATAGAACCAAGGTATTGCATTGTCCTCGGACTCAAACTTATGGGGAAACTAGGAACTTCAGAGAAGACAATTAAGTCCTAGACTGAACCTAGGTATTGCATGATCTTCGGACTCAAACCTATGAGAAATCGATCCTCAGATCAGGCACTTGTTTAAATCCAACGTGCTCGGTTAGTCGCACAGTCCACGAGGCAAAACACCCGATTATTTTCCTGGTAATTCCTATATCGATTAACTTAGTTAATAATAGCAACTAAGGGCTATTGTCGGCTTCGTCGAAGTTAGGGTAACAATTTTTCGTTACTACTATCTACATCAATTCTAAGTCCCATTGGAGGAAAAAAATAACACACATTAAAATATTATTGCAGAGAAAATAGAAGATTCATAAAGTAAGAAGAACAACCTTTTTTTTTTTTTTTTTTTTTAAATTGAATAAAAGAAAAATACATCATACATCAGATGGCTTGTCTTAAAGCTAACTAGAATAGGAAAGGCCGAGGATGCCTTGTCTTAAAGCTAACTATAATAGGAAAGGTTGAGGCAGGCTTATCCTAAAGCTAACTACGGTGGAAGAGGTTGAGGCAGGCTTGTTTTAAAGCTAACTCCAGAAAGAGAAAGCTCATGGGAATGGAAGATCCGCAGTCTCGTCCCAGCATCAAATGAGCCCGTAGGGATGGCACTGGCGATGAGAAAGAAAAAGAGGGCGAAGTGCCTGAGGGCCCCATCCTAGGATGTTCCCTTGATTCTCTCCCAGTTTCATGATAATTAGGCATTGGGAGAAGGCAACACTCGGGCGTCAACAGTCCAGCAATCTCGCGAACCTCCATCAGGGCCCCACCATCAACGCGAGACCCAAACTTTGTCATGCCGAAAGTCTGATGCGACCCGCACTTGCTTCGATTCTTGGCCGAAGGAGGAAAGCCTTCTTGCTTACTCGGTTGAAGGAAAGCAACATCCTTGTCCATTGCTTCTTTTGCCTCAATTGCCCCGCCTTTATCCAGGATCATCTCATTCCCTAAGCCTTGATCACGACCTTGGCAAAGTCCTTGGAAATGCCTAAGGTGTTGAAAGCTTGAAGTTTCTGCTGAACGTGGGGATGTGTAAATGAAAAGGAGCAGTTCCCCCAAAGGGCCTTATATAAAGGGTGAAGTCTAGTAAAAATCAATTCGCACGAAATTTGAGGGGAGAGCTACGGCGAAGCAAATCTCGCCTAATTTCCAAAGAAATTCCCAACCGTTGGATCTGCGCCACTTCATGAGGACATTAATGAGAGCGCGCCTTGTGCATCGAAACGTCAGGAACGTGCCTTGGACAGGTGAAACGACTCTGGCACTAATGGAGGACAAGACTTAATAAGCCATGACAAAGGACCGAGGACATCAAAATCCTCCTCTCTGCCCGAGGAGCCTGACAGCAGGATTTTGAGGGGCTATTGTGGGGCCAAGGAATTAGGCAACTCCGGCCCAATTAGGCAACTCTGGCCCACTTCATACCAAGCCCAAGGCTCATGTCGAGGAGAAAGAAACTTCCAAAGATGACGTGAAAAAGTCTGGATCACCTAGGAAGACTGTCGAGGATAGCTATGTCCTCGGCGAACACTGACCAGAGGAGGGAGAGTTAACACCCCATCAAAGGCAGCCTCCCAAAGCACCCCAAGAGAAAGAACGAGTATAATATGCCGATCATGGGAGGACGGTGGAAGAGCAAGCCCAAGACAAACTGTCATCTCCATATTAAATGCCCGCCGCTGGCGTTTTGGCCGCACTAATGAGGAAATGACTCCTGAACATTGCAGCCTTGGTAGCTGCAACTCACAGAAGGATGGAAAAATAGCTGATGGGACAAACACTCGAGTAGTGACCTGCCTGGTCGACAAATGTAGAGCTAGGATCAACTGAAAAGGGATATATAATGTAAGAAGTCCTACGGAAAGAGGACAAGGGATGAGAGGCAGAAAATGTTGTAGCACTTATATCATCTCTGTAACCTAGCACTGAAGAAGTAATAAGAGCTTCCAGCCCCTAAGAAGAAGGCTGAGAAGTAATATTTCATGCTTCAGCCGACATTCTTGTTGTTTAACCCATTTACTACCATGTTTAGTTGTTGCAATCCGTGTTAGGGCTAGTTCTTGAACCCATACTCTACAAATTCATTGTATCGGGCTAGCTGGGCTTGAGTCCACTTCATCTAAAAGAAAAGTGCTGAAACTCGGTCTTTACAATTGGCGCCGTCTATGGGAAGAGCTTGTGCGTTAGCAAGTGCAACGGTTAAACACGGCAGGATCAAACTCCCATCAGCGGAGAAGGCCATTTTGGCGGCCATGACTACTACCACACATGCGAAGTAGAGTAAGTCCCAAAAACTGCTACTTCATGTTGTGGTATTGCACTCAGGGCTGAGCCTTTTAAGGCACCTGGGCCATGTGTTTAAATGCGAACCTTAGTCATGTTTGCAGTTCTCGGACCAGATGCTAAGGGGAAGTTAACACTCCATGACTACTACCACACATGCGAAGTAGAGCAAGTTCCAAAAACTGCTACCTCATGTTGTGGTAATGCACTCGGGATTGAGCATTTTAAAGCACCTAGGCCATGTGTTTAAATGCAAACCTTAGTCATGTGGGGAAGTTAACACTCCATGACTACTACCACACATGCGAAGTAGAGCAAGTCCCAAGAACTGCTGCCTCATGTTGTGGTAATACACTCGGGGCTGAGCCTTTTAAGGCACCTGGGCCATATGTTTAAATGCAAACCTTAGTCATGTCTGTAGTCCTTGGACCAGATGCTAAGGGGAATTATACACTCCATGATTACTACCATACATGCGAAGTAGAGCAAGTCCCAAAAACTATTACCTCATGTTGTGGTAATGCACTCGGGGCTAAGCTTTTTAAGGCACCTGGGCCATGTGTTTAAATGCGAATCTTAGTCATGTCTGTAGTCCTCGGACCAGATGCTAAGAGGAAGTTAACACTCTGTTGACGTTTAAAATAATTAAGAAAGCCACAAATAGGCCCAAAGAGATAGAAAAGACATTGGGCTCATTTCACACAAAAGAAGAAAAAATAATAAAGGGTGGGCTCTCACAATAAAGGAAAAAGAGAAGAAAGAAAGAAAGGGGAAAAGACCCAGAGGGTTGGGATCTAGAGGAAAGGCCCAAAATCAGGCAGAACCAGGGAATCAGAGAAAGCCCAGGAGGAAGAACTGGGTCGGGATCCCAGAAGCCTCCTAAAGGCAGGGGATCCCTTGACGCGCGAAGTAGGATCATGGCAAAACAATTAAAGATAGATAAGAGACAAAGGACACGCGGACCTTGTGACCCAGAAACGCAGTGGAATTACAGAGCAAAACGTAGGAGCCTGGTTCTGACCATTTGGAGAAAGAGACAAGGAAGAGTATAACTGGAAAAAGCTGGAGCGCTGAGAAGAAAAAGCCAAAAGACCTCAGGCCAGCCAACGAAAAATCTGGAAATAGAAAGGAGTTGAGGGACTTTCATCTGGTCACAACAAAAAGTGAGAAACTATGAAGAAAGAGGAAACGACATGATCCTGAAGCAACCAAGCACGGCACAAACTTTAAGGGACAAAAGGGAGAAATCGTTAGTACCCCGGAGCCTGAAGCTGTGCTATAAAGAGAGGACGATTAGACCATTTCAAGGGAGGATTGGACGATTGCTTTTCTAAAGTCTCATAAAATTGTAGAAGAGACTCTGTAAACTTAAGAGGAAAACAGAGGAACCACCCCCGATATCCCAGAACAGCCACTACAGTACATGCTCGGATTCAACAAGTTCAAATTTTGCAAGTCTTTAAAGTTTGAATAGCTATCAAAGTCTGTAATTTATGAACTCAGTTGAACCTTGCACCACGTCTTAGTGAGCATTGTAATCACAACTAAGGAAATTAATACAATACACCTCACTAATTAGAGGATCCTTAACTTGTTCTTACGTTATATTCCACTTGTCATGCATTTCCTTTACTGTTAAAATGTCATTCAATACGAATATTCTTGTTTTGTTAGCTATTTGTATTGTTGGAAGTATGTTTTGCGCACCAGTCAATTCTTAAAACAGCCCTTTAGCTGCGGAGAATCGATCCCAGTCCACCAAGAACATCTTACACGGCCTAAGATCCTTGGGCCATAGTGCTGAAGAAAAAGGCACTCTCACATTTTGGCGACTTCATTGGGGACTGGGTAAAGAAAAGGGAAGAAGCAATCCCTTCGCAGAACGTGCCTCTAAGACAAAGGAACAGTAAAGGTGCAAATATGCCACCCACGGCCTCTGAGCCCGTGGGAGAAAATGAAGTGGTCTCCAGACAATGAGGAGAAGTGCCCTTAACAGAGCACGAGGCCGTGTCAGAACAGAGGAATGCAAGGCAGGAGCTAGACCCTATGGCTCAAATGACTGCGATGTTGAAGGACTTGCAACAAGAAGTTCACCTTCTCAAAGAAGGCAAGATGCAAGAAGTCAGAGACAATGCCCCCTATGTGGGCAACCAAGATAGAACCCAGCCAGAGGGAGGGTCAGCAGTGGAAGGAGGAACTAACCCCCAATACCTAGCACTGGCAGATGTCAGTGCCCTCCTGGACCAAGAAAGGGAAAAACTTTCCAGGACCCCCAAGCAATTTTCTCGGGATCCCCCATTCCTACCAGAACTCCTTGGCAAGCCATACCCCAAGGGATATGAGCCACTAAAGTTCCATTCTTTTGATGGAAGGAATGGAAGTGCAGTAGAACACGTGAGTAGATTTGTTCACATTATGGGCCCCTACGTAGGAGACCGGGAGCTATGCCTAAGAGAGTTTGCTAAGTCCCTAGTGGACAGAGCGTAAACTTGGTACACTACACTGAGACCTGGGTCCATTAAGACCTGGGACGAAATGATGGAAAGATTTTGTGCAAAATATTACCCTGGTGAGGACAAGGTCACTTTCCAAAGCCTTCAGATGGTGAGGCAGAGGCCTGGAGAGGATCCTGTCCAGTTCATCAAAAGATTTGAAGATGTGTCCCTAGACTGTTATGGGGACCATGAAGAAAAGGAGCTTGTGGAGACTTGCATCTCTAACATGCTTTTCGATTGCAGACTCAACCTCGAAAATTTATGTATCACACAGTTCGCTGACCTGTTACAGAGAACAAGAAGGACAACACAAATTATGAGGGCGAAGAGGGCGCCAGCATCCTAAGCCATGACAGCATCGCTGGGAGAAAAAAAGAAGAGGCCTGATGGAAAAATGTTCGAGGAACCACCGGTGATCCCATGTACTGTAGAAGAATTAAACCACGTCCTGGACAAATGGATCGGGGATGGAGTGGTTAGGCCATTCACTGTGTCCAGGCCACCAACCGAGGAAGAAAGAAAAAATCCTTTGTTTTGTAGGATTCATAATTATGTTAAGCATTCCACCAAGGATTGCTGGACCCTCCGCAGGCTTTTTCACAGGAAACTAAGAGAAGGAACCCTGGAGCTCACCTAGAAGGAACCAGAAGTATAAAGAAACCCCCTGCCCAACCACAAAGGAAAGGGGGTGGTAGCTGTGGTAATCCATGGGAACCCGACAGAAGCAAAAGAGCCAGGAGGATCCTTCCACCCAAACACAGTCAGGACCCTTCAGAAGAATCCCAAGTTCAGATCACTATTCAATCAGCTGGGGTTTGGACCAGAAGCGAGGAGGGTGGCCACAGAATCTCTCATGACTATAGCAGCAGATTTAGGAATGGAATGTTTCACGACAGAATCACATGCCAGTCGAGCTTTCCTGGAGACAACCAATGCCATAACCTTCACTGATGAAGACATGGAGGTTGAGCATCCAGACCACCGTAGACCTCTTTACCTAATGGCCACCATAAATGGTGTCCAAATCAGAAGAGCACTGGTGGACACGGGGGCATCACTCAACCTCATAGCCCTGAGTACCTTGGAAGCCGTGGGCCTAGCTGGAAGGAGGATCCTAGGGGCTTCCATGGAGATAACTGGATTTGGAGGATCAGCAGAATCAACCGAAGGATATATACAGCTAGCCCTAAGGGTGGGGCCAATAGTAGCTTTGACCATATTTCACGTAATCAACTCAGAAGTATCCTACCATGTACTCCTGGGATGGTCATGGCTCCATAAGCACCGCCTTATACCATCCACGTACCATCAGTGCGTTAAGGGGAGATTGAATGGGAGGCCTGTAAGGATTCCTGCCAACCATAACCCTTTCAGCTAAGAAGAAGTAAATTTTGTAGAGACAATGTTTTATGATGAGTTAGAACCTGATGATGAAAGTCCCATGCTAGGGACCCCAGGAACACCTATCTTGGAAAAAGAAGAAGGAGGAGGTACCCATGACTTGAGAGACCTCCTGAAGAGAAAAAGGCAAAAGAAGGAGCCTAGCACCCCAGGATCTCGGGAGTGTGTAGTAGTACGGGAACCCGGGGGAAGATTAATATATCATTTGTGAAAGTGTGCGGGACCTGAGTGCATCGTGCAGGAAGGTCCCGGACCATCAGAATGTATGATAGCCTAGGAGGAGGTCCCAGAGGAACCAGTCAAAGAAACACAAATCTAGCCTGAGGAAGAATTACAGGAAGTAAACTTGGGGGCTGAGCTCGGATCCCAGAAGCCTGTTTTCATCAGTAGTCAGTTGGCAACACAAGAAAGGGGGCCACTGGTGGCTTTGCTCAAAGAATACACAGATGTGTTTGCATGGATCTATGATGAGATGCCTAGTCTGGATCTTGGGTTAGTGGTCCATGCCCTCAATGTGGACCCAGGAGTTAAACCAGTAATCCAACCAGCCAGGGTCTTTCACACTAATGTAGAAGCCCAGATAACTCAAGAGGTCAAGAAGCTGCTAGCAGCTAGTTTTATTAAGCCCATTCAGCACCCCAGATGGCTTTCTAACATAGTACCTGTGAAGAAAAAGAACGGCCAGATCCGTTGCTGTGTAGACTTCCGCAACCTAAATAAAGCGTGTCCTAAAGATGAGTTCCCTCTGCCTAATATTGACCTTCTTATGGATTCAGTTGCAGGAAGTTCCATGTTATCATTCATGGACGGGTATAGTGGGTACAACCAGATTCATATGGCTGCCAAGGATGCCGAGAAGACAGCATTCAGAACACCAATTGGGAATTTTTATTACACTGTGATGCCCTTTGGCCTCAAAAATGCAGGAGCCATATACCAGCGAACCATGACAGCCATCTTCCATGACATGATGCATGAGGAAATGGAAGACTATGTGGATGATATTGTGGTCAAGTCAAAAACTAGGACAGGACACCTTCAGGTACTTGAACAAGTTTTCAAAAGATGCAGAGAATACAAGCTACGCATGAACCCCACGAAATGTGCCTTTGGAGTATCTGCAGGAAAGTTCCTCGGGTTCCTGGTACATCATAGAGGTATAAGTGTAGATCCAACCAAAGCTGCAGCCATTGCTACTATGAAAAGGCCAACAACAGTGAGGGAGCTCAAAAGCTTTCTAGGAAGGGTCTCCTACATCAGGAGATTCGTACAAGGACTGGCTTCAGTCACAGGGGGCTTATCCAAGCTATTAAAGAAAGGAACTGAGTTCACCTGGTGAGCAGAACAGTAGGAAGCCTTCCAAAGGGTCCAACAGATCATGAATCATCTGCCCACTCTTCAGGCACCAGTATGTGGGCGACCCTTGCTATTATACTTGGCATCAAATGCCCAAGCAATAGGAGCCCTGCTGGCGCAAGAGGATGATGGTGGGAACGAGCAACCTGTTTACTATGTGAGTAGAACACTCAAGGAAGCCGAAACCAGGTATCCCAAGATAGAAAAGGCTTGCCTAGTGGTTATTTACGCATCCCAGAGGCTGAAGAGGTACTTCTCAGCCCACCAAATCCTTTTAGTGACTAAGTCACATCCTATAAAAGCACTCCTGCATCAGCCCCTCATAACAGGAAGAATAGCACAGTGGCTGGTCCTGCTTTCTCAATATGACATAGGCCTCAGGACCCCTAAGGCCGTCAAAAGTCGAGCCATAGCTAACCTCCTGGCACAGTTCCCAGGGAAGGAGGAAAGCTCACTAAGTGAAGAGATCCCAGGTGAGGTAGCAGTAGCAGAAATCCCGGGAAAGAAATGGACAATGAGATTCGATGGGTTAGCTACAGCAACCTCAAATGGGGTAGGAATTGTACTGAGCTGTGAAAATGGGGACACCATACCTCTATCTTTCAAGCTTGGTTTCTCCTGCTCCAATAATGCAGCTGAGTACGAGGCGTACTTAACCGGGCTAACTATAGCACTCAGTATTGGGGTGAAACACATGAGAGTACTGGGAGATTTCAATCTTGTGGTCTCTCAGGTGAAGGGTGACTTTGCACTAAGGGAGCAAAGTTTGGCAACCTACAGGACATGGGCACAGAGGCTGGAGCAGGAATTCCTGACCTTTAGCATAGAGTACACGCAGAGAAGTGAAAACAGGTTTGCAGATGCGCTTGCCACCTTGGGATCCCAAGTACCATTCAAGGGAAAAGACACTCTGGTCAGAATAGGAAGGCAGGAGCATTCCATCTTAAAAATCCTCCAATAGCTATCCCCCGGAGAGTCTAAGCAATGGGATTGGAGGAGCGAAGTGAAAGAAAAAATGAAAGAAACAGGATCTGGAGGGAATGTCAAGGAACTGAGGGACTACGCTCTAATAGAAGGAGAACTATACAGGAGACTGTCCGGAGGGATCTTATCCAGATGTATCAATGAGAAAGAAGGGAAGCTAAGGTTGGAAGAGCTACATACCCAAGTCTGCGGGACCTCAGAAAAGATCAGTCTATACAGGAGGATGCAGCGCATGGGGTACTACTGGCCAAATATGAGCAAAGAGGCATTAACTATACAGGAAAAATGTCAAGAACGCCAACCTTCGGTGGACAAGGAAGAAAGTTACGCTGTATTTGTTACAGAAGATTAGAGGACCCCTTTTATGGAATACTTGGCTCAAGGGATCCTACCAACTGACAGGACGCTGGCCCACCAGCTCAAGAAGCTCGTAGTAAGATATTTCTTGCAGAACGGGGTCCTATTCAAAAGGGGATACAGTGGAGATCCCCTAAGATGCCTGGGACCAAGGGAAGCCAGAGAAGTGGTCAAGGAAGTCCATTCTGGTGATTGTGGAAGTCACCCAGGAAAGAGGAGGCTCTATAAACAGGTACTACTGTTGGGATATTACTGGCCAACAATGAAAAAGGACTCCGAAGAGATAGCCAAAACCTGCCACGCATGCCAAGTCCTTGGAGATGCAATCCATACTCACCCAAGTACGTTACAGGATATGACAACCCCATGGCCTTTCCACACTTGGGGGCTTGATCTCATAGGACCTATAAATCCTCCATCCAGTGGTTACATATGGATCTTGGCAGCCACTGAATACTTTACAAAATGGGTAGAGGCCATCCCCTTGAAGAAGGCCACCGGAGCAGCTATAGCAAACTTCATTCGAGGCCATATCTTTACAAGGTTTGGGATCCCCAGGAGGTTAATCAGTGACAATGGGACCCCATTCATAAATAAAGACATGAAGGGGTTAACTGAGGCTTACTACTTCAAGCATGGAAGGTCTACACCGTACTACCCACAAGGAAATGGCCAGGCAGAGGCCACTAATAGGGTGATATTGAAGATCCTTAAAAAAATGAAGCAAGCGTATGGAGGAAAATGGAGTGACCACCTGGCAGATGTACTTTGGGCATGCAGGAGCTCTGTGAAAACAGCCACGGGATTTTCACCATTCTCCCTGGTCTACGGGATAGAAGCCATCAGCCCAGTAGAATTAATTGTTCCCACACCAAGAGTAGTACTTGAGGAAAGTTCGGAGGACACTGAGGACACAAACAATGAAAGAAGGTTAGCAGACCTGGAAGGGGTAGAGGAAGAAAGAGAGCTAGCCAAGAGAAGAAGCCAGAGGTACCAGCAAAGGATGACAAGAGCATATGCACAAGCAGTATGCCCGAGGACTTTCACTAAAGGGCAGTTGGTACTAAGGACAGTAGAACATGTGAGAAGAAACCTACCGGGACCCTCCAAATTTGCCCCAAAGTGGGAAGGACCCTACATCATTACGGAGGCCCATGATAGTGGGTACTACTACCTTACAAAGGAAGATGGGACAATCCTGACAGAGCCCATAAATGGGAAGTGGCTGAAACAATACTACGCATGAGAAGGAGGTCTCAGTACACCAGAATTCTTTTGCCAAACTCTCTAACCTGCTAAGTGTTTTCCTTCTTTCATATATTATTATTATTGTAATTTTGTTCAAGAACTCGAGGTAGAAGGACATTCTATGATCCTTACCATCTTTGTTAGATTTGCTGTGTTCCTTGAATGACATTTATGTTTTAAAATTCAATGAAATTTCTTCTTTTTCTCAGTTATTAAATCCTAAGTATCACAGAAGTCCTAACACGGACAAAATCAGGGGAGGATACTTGAGGAAATCTTCTTGCATAACCCAGGATCACCCCACAGATAACTACAAACAGTTGAATTTAAATACATGGTCTAGGACCTTAAGCATATACTGAGGATACCTAGCCCAGTACTCAAAAAAAAAAAACTTGCCAAGATTCATGAGCTGGGACAAGTAAAAATACATTGCTCAACGTACCCAGTTCAGTACATGCGCAACCAGGAAGAAAAGGGAGAATACCTGGGGAAATCTTTTGATGCATAACACAGGATCACCCCACAGATAGTTGCAAAGCAGCCAAGTTTCAAATACATGGTCTGGGATCTCAAGCATATACTAAGGCCCAGCACTTGATGAAAGAAAAAAAAAAATCTGCCAAGTTCATGAGCTGGGACAAGAAAAATAATATGTTGCCAAATGTACTCAGTTCAGTACTTGCGCAATAAAAAAAAAACAAAAAAACAAAAGAGGAGTAGGTACCTAGCTGAAACCTGCAACAAAACTTGTGGGAATCACAGGCCAGGACTCAGTAAAAAAAAAAAAGAGAAGACAAGAAAAGAAGATCCACATGCCATTAAAAGCAACACTTAGAAGCCATACTGAAGTACAAGTACATGGAAGCAATCTCAAAACACAAGTGCAGATCTAAACAAGAAAAAAGAGAGCCTGAAGCATTGTCCAATCAAAGAAATAGAAAATTTATACAACCCCAAATTGTTCATAATATCCAAGTAGCTAAAAAAAAAAGAGAAAACTAAGAAAGGAGGCCAGCCAACAAGGAGCCATTCGAGGGAAGAGCAAAGACAGTCGAAGAAGAAAGAACCCTCTGCCTTTTGACCTTCAGATCTTGCAAAGTCTTGTGAGCATGAGCTAAAGCCTCCTCAGCAGCAACAATCTCAGCATCAATGCTTTTAGAAGCTTGCCTCTAGAAAAGCGCTTGGGCTAATGATTGCAGATACTCCAGCAAAAAGGACATGTTGAACTTGGCATCCAAGAGATCCTGAACAACTCCCCTCCATTCCAAGAGCTTTTCCTCAGAAAGAGAGTCTAGCGAAGAATCTCTCAAAAGAAATCAACACGGCGCACAGCAACTCCATCAGAATGTTCCCCAAAAATACTTCTCCTCTGAAACTAAGGGTAAAGTCCCCATGACTTTTAAACAGCCCTTCTAGCAGTGGTAGACCTTCTACAGGCACAGAGAACCGCAAGAAGCTGCCATAGGAGGACCCGAAATGGTAGAAGTGACTGGAAAGGAGGCTGTTGAACTCTAGAAGATCAAAGCGAGCCAAAAAGGTGGGGAGCCTTGAAGCAGGATCTGAAACGACCACCTCTGGAGCCTTCCCCCTTGCTACATCATCGCCCGGGGTCCCAAAAGAACCTTCAACCCCCTGAACAACATAAGGGTCAGCAACCTGAGCAGATCCTACACCCCCCCTTAGGAACCACGAGTTCAGGATTTTTGATATCAACTCTTGCAAAAAAAAGAAGAAAGAGAAAAAGGGGGGGGGGGGGGGAGGGCAGATTTAGCTTCTGCTAAAAAAAAAAAAAAGAGGAACAAAAGGGGTAGAGGAGAAACCAGTATCAGTCTCTTGGGGCGGAGTTCCCTCCTCTTGCTCCTCTGACTTCTTGAAGGACTCTAGGAAAGAACACATGGCAAGTTGAAGAAAAGGTGAGGAAGCCTCAGTAAAACGGCTAAAAGAAGGCAGGGACACAGGGGGCTTCGCCATAACAAAAAAAAAAAAAAAAAAAAACAAGAAAATGGCAGAAAGAGAGAAAGAATGTAGTAAAGACAATTAACACCCCACCTTCAGAATCCTCTAATTCCGAAGAAGTAGCAGTACCAGAGGCAGATCTCGCAGTGGCATGGCCTGGAAAGAAAAAAAAAGGGGAAAAGAAGAGGAAGAACTCAAAAAAAAAAAAAAGAAGGGGTGCAAAAGAGATAAAGCTAAGAGGCTATATAAAAGAAAAGAAAGGCTCACCTGTTTGCCCGAATGATGATGCGCCTCCCAAAGTCCTTGTACTTAACCCAGTCTGAGGTAACATGGTCTTGACAGGACTGGGAATCTGTTCAAACTGAGCACCTGGGGACGCGGGAAGCTTGGGAGCCTCAGGATCCTGGACATCCTGCATTGGTTGCCTGGTCTCCTCAGCTATGCCACCACTCGAAGCCTCCTCCTCCCTACTTTGGGGTGCAGTTGCAGCCATCTCCTCCTCCAAAGTCTCACCAACCACAGGGGGAGGAACCTCAACCTAAAAAAAAAGAGAGTGGGAACAACATAAAAAAGAAAAGAAAGAGAAGGCATGAGCAACAGGGCAGCACAGGTATATAACACTTGTGAAAGGAATATGAGGAAGCAGCAAAAGACACAGACAAGGAAAACCATACCACATCTTCACCAGAAGATTGACGTCTACCCTTCCTGGGATCTAGCTTACGCTTGGACTGCAAGAAAAGCAATCACTCATTAGTTCAAAAAAAAAAAAGGAAAGGGAAGAAACAACAAAACTGCAATTTAAAAGAGTAAAGGAAGAAAGAAGCCTTGCCCTTCTCTCTCTTTCAACAGGGTCTCCAGGTCTCTGTTGTTTACTACGGGTACGTCCAGAGGGTCCCGAGGAACTATGAACTGAAGGACTCACAGGAGCCTGGGGAAAAGAAGACTCTACCTTAGTCTTCACCCGGCCCCTTATGGCAAAGGTTGCTCCACTTCCTTCTCCTCAGCAAGTATCAACTGTTTCTGGGATTTCCTAGTCTTCTTCTTCTTCTTTGACTTAGGGCCAACATCCTCTACACTCTCTTCAGCCGCGGCCTCCTTCAACTTTTCCTGTTTAATTGTTTTCCCTTTACTCATGCCAACGGGGGAACTGACACTTATGGCCTCTACTGCCCCTTTCTTAATTGGTACCCTAGTAGAAGCACCAATAACAAGGTCACACCCCAACCAGTTCTCTGGGAAATCCTGTGCATAAGTCACCCAGCCTTCCCTGGAAGCATGCCATTCTGCAAAACCAATTTTGCTGCTCACAGCAGTAGAAACAACACCAGCAGTAGGCAGGGACAGATGCCTGTTGGATGTTGGGGCAGAAGAAATGCCAGGGTTGGGTACTCTCCCAATCGTCTCAGAACCAGCAAAATCAGCAAAGGACTTTTGAACCCTCCTCCAATAACCAGCATAGCCACTGGAGGCAAAAACTCCTCTCTGAGAGTTAGGCACTACAAACTGAGGACTCCGTTGTGACCAATAGGAGAAGGCCTGAAGTCTCATGAAGGGATCTAAGGAAGGAAGAGAAGGAACTATGTCATTAAACACTGGGGGAATGTCCTGATCAAAACCGAACTGCCGAAGTACTCGATGCGCCGAGTAATGGGTGTATCGTGGGCTAGTTGAAGAAAGCACAGGAAGCCAGGAAGGACTAATGCAAGCCAAGTAGGCTAAGCTACTTCATCACCGCGACGTAAATCAAAAGTATTCCCTGTAGAAGTCAGAAAGGGAGATAACATAGAATTGCAAACAAAACCGAGGCCAAACTCCTGGGGGGAGCGCCAATTCAAATGGCCTGCTTGATCAAATAACTCAACCAAGTTAAGATTGCCACCTTTTAGACTCAGCCAACGGAAAATAATAGGGTGGCTGTCAGTGGAGCTGCCACAAAGCCCTTTTACCACATCAGGGGATCCCTGAAACTTATCTTTCACAAACTTTAAATTCCTACATTTTGCTAAAGTAATTGAAGAACGATCCCACATAAATACCTGGAGAATGGCACAATGAAGCGAAGAAGTGATGACATAACAAGAATCACCCTCAACCTCATCTTCATGAAGTTGATCCAATTGAGAATAAACATAGCCCAAAAACATGGGGGCTAGAGGATATAGAGCGCCCTGAGCCAACTTAATTGCCAAAGGAAAAAGAGTGGACTTGACTCCATACCCGGGGAACTTGCTGAACAGGAACTTGCTAAGCCAGAATGCAAGGAACCCGGCACGCTTGACTTCCTTATCCTTCTCATGCGAAAGAGTCATAACCCACTTGCCCATCTTGGCTGGTTTCCCACTAGAAGAGTAGTGTGTCCACCAAAGTGAGCAAATAATTTTTCTTCCACTTCGAGATCCTCGTCAGAAAGCTTAATATCAAAGGGGTTTTCATCCCCAAGCATCGGAAGGAGAAAATTGCGGACCACATCCTCCAAGGTAACAGTCAGTTCACCAACAGAAAAGGAGAAAGTGTGCAGAGCAGGACACCAGCGGCGCACCAAGTGCCTAAGGCCTTTGGCATCTCTGAAACCCTCAAGATTCCTGGAAATAGCCACTGCCCTCAGGACGCCAGCACGCTTCAAGCGGTCCACAAACTCCTTGTCAGAAAGTTCATTATCCACCCAAATGGGCCAGCCTTGAATCTTTCCAGCGATAAAATCAAAGAAGATGGGGACCACTTCCCAAAGTCCTCGCCTGATTTGGAGATCAAAAATCTCCCTAGGGTTTGGAGCTTGTGCAGAACCAACAAAACCCGCTGGACCAGAGAAAACCCAGGCGTGAGGGGATGGAGGGGTCTCGCCATGGGACACCCGAGGAAAGAATAAGCTAGGAGTATACCAAGGGTCTCGCAAAGGAAAAGCAGGGTGCCCAACGACAGACTCATCTTGAGCAGAACTAGAGGAGCCCTCACCTTCAAAAGGACTAGGAGTACGCTCCTTTCTTTTTCGAGAAGAGGAAGAAGCAATTGAAGTAGTGGGTATCTGGAAAGAAGAAAGAAGATGGCAACGAGACTGATCGAAAGAAAAGAAAAGGGCTGGGAACAGAAGACTCAGGAAGACAAGGAAAAAAGAGTAATGAGAAAATGCTAGAATGAAGGAATAAGAACGGTTAGAGGAGACAATGTGTGGAAAGACGCGCCAGTTGCCAGAAATTAAATTTAAAAGGGAAGAAGTTATCAGCGGTTATTAATGAGTGTTATGAAAAACGTAAAAGTAGGTGGTGGGAGTTTTATTTCAACTCAACTGCCATGTCTCACGAAAAAGGAAGGAGTTACAAAAAGAGAAGCAAAGGAGCCAGGATACCAAAGAAATGAAAGATCAGGATCCCCGTAGAAAGACCAAAACAAGAGAGAATCCTGCAGAAATACTCACGCATGGGCTGCAGGCAACCCATGAGCTCGGGGGGTTAAATGTTGAGGTTCAAAATAATTAAGAAAGCCACAAATAGGCCCAAAGAGATAGAAAAGACATTGGGCTCATTTCACACAAAAGAAGAAAAAATAATAAAGGGTGGGCTCTTACAATAAAGAAAAAAGAGAAGAAAGAAAGAAAGGGAAAAAGACCCAGAAGGTTGGGATCTAGAGGAAAGGCCCAAAATAAGGCAGAACCAGCGAACCAGAGAAAGCCCAGGAGGAAGAACTGGGTCGGGATCCCAGAAGCCTCCTAGAGGCAGGGGATCCCTTGACGCGCGAAGTAGGATCACGGAAAAACAATTAAAGATAGATAAGAGACAAAGGGCACGCGGACCTTGTGACCCAGAAACGCAGTGGAAGTACAGAGCAAAACGCAGGAGCCTGGTTCCGACCATTTGGAGAAAGAGACAAGGAAGAGTACAACTGGAAAAAGCTGGAGCGCTGAGAAGAAAAAGCCAAAAGACCTCAGGCCAGCCAACGGAAAATCTGGAAATAGAAAGGAGCTAAGGGACTTTCATTTGGTCGTAACAAAAAGCAAGAAACTATGAAGAAAGAGGAAACGATAAGATCCTGAAGCAACCAAGCACGGCACAAACTTTAAGGGGCAAAAGGGAGAAATCGTTAGTACCCCAGAGCCTGAAGCTGTACTATAAAGAGAGGACGATTAGACCATTTCAAGGGAGGATTGGACGATTACTTTTCTAAAGTCTTATAAAATTGCAGAAGAGACTCTGTAAACTTAAGAGGAAAACAGAGGAACCACCCCCGGTATCTCAGAACAGCCACTACAGTACATGCTCGGATTCAACAAGTTCAAATTTTGCAAGTCTTTGAAGTTTGAATAGCTATCAAAGTCTGTAATTTATGAACTCAGTTGAACCTTGCACCACGTCTTAGTGAGCATTGTAATCACAACTAAGGAAATTAATACAATACACCTCACTAATTAGAGGATCCCTAACTTGTTCTTACGTTATATTCCACTTGTCATGCATTTCCTTTACTGTTAAAATGTCATTCAATACAAATATTCTTGTTTTGTTAGCTATTTGTACTGTTGGAAGTATGTTTTGCGCACCAGTCAATTCTTAAAACAGCCCTTTAGCTGCAGAGAATCGATCCCAGTCCACCAAGAACATCTTACACAGCCCAGGATCCTTAGGCCATAGTGCTGAAGAAAAAGGCACTCTCACACACTCTATGACTACAACCACACATGCGAAGTAGAGCAAGTCCCAAAAATTGCTACCTCATGTTGTGGTAATGCCAGGGCTGAGTCTTTTAAGGCACCTGAGCCATGTGTTTAAATACGAACCTTAGTCATGTCTGCAGTCCTCGGACCAGATGCTAAGGGAAAGTTAACACTCCATGACTACTACCACACATGCGAAGTAGAGCAAGTCCCAAAAACTACTACCTCATGTTGTGATAATGCACTAGGGGCTGAGCCTTTTAAGGCGCCTGGGAAAAGTCCTAGACAGAACGAAGGTATTGCATTGTCCTCAGACTCAAACATGTGGGGAAAGTAGGTACTTCAGAGAAAGTAACTAAGTCCTAGACAGAACTAAGGTATTGCATGGTCCTCGGACTCAAACTTGTGGGGAAACTAGATACTTCAGAGAAAACAACTATGTTCTAGACAGAACCAAGGTATTGCATGGTCCTCGAACTCAAACCTGTGGGGAAACTAGGTACTTCAGAGAAAACAACTAAGTCCTAGACAGAAGCAAGGTATTGCATGGTCCTCGGACTCAAACCTGTGGGGAAACTAGGTACTTCAGAGAAAACAACTAAGTCCTAGACAGAACCAAGGTATTGCATGGTCCTTGGATTCAAACTTGTGGAAAAACTAGGTACTTCCGAGAAAGCAACTAAGTCCTAGACAGAACCAAGGTATTGCATGGTCCTCGAACTCAAACCTGTGGGGAAACTAGGTACTTCAGAGAAAAAACTAAGTCCTAAACAGAACCAAGGTATTGCATTGTCCTCGGACTCAAACCTATGGGGAAACTAGGTACTTCAGAGAAAACAACTAAGTCTTAGACAGAACCAAGGTATTGCGTGGTCCTCGGACTCAAACCTGTGGGGAAACTAGGTACTTCAGAGAAAAAACTAAGTCCTAGATAGAACCAAGGTATTGCATTGTCCTCGGACTCAAACTTGTGGGGAAACTAGGCACTTCAGAGAAGACAACTAAGTCCTAGACCGAACTTAGGTATTACATGGTCTTCGGACTCAAACCTATGAGAAAACAATCCTCGGATCAGGCACTTGTTTAAATCCAGCGTGCTCGGTTAGTCGCACAGTCCACGGGGCAAAACACCCGATTATTTTCCTGGTAATTCCTATATCGATTAACTTAGTTAATAATAGCGACTAAGGGCTATCGTCGGCTTCGTCGAAGTTAGGGTAACAATTCTTCGTTACTACTATCTACATCAATTCTAAGTCCCATTGGAGGCAAAAAATAACACACATTAAAATATTATCGCAAAGAAAATAGAAGATTCATAAAGTAAGAAGAACAACCTTTTATTTTTTATTATGGAATAAAAGAAAAATACATCATGCATCAGATGGCTTGTCTTAAAGCTAACTACAATAGGAAAGGCCGAGGATGGCTTGTCTTAAAGCTAACTACAATAGAAGAGGCTGAGGCAGGCTTATCCTAAAGCTAACTACGGTGGAAGAGGCTGAGGCAGGCTTGTTTTAAAGCAAACTCTAACAAGAGAAAGCTCATGGGAGTGGAAGATCCGCAGTCTCGTCCCAACATCAAACGAGTCCGTGGGGATGACATCGGCGATGAGAAAGAAGAAGAGGCAGAAGTGCCTGAGGGCCCCATCCTAGGATGTTCCCTTGATTCTCTCTCAGTTTCATGATAATTAGGCATTGGGAGAAGGCAACACTCGAGCGTCAACCATCCAGCAATCTCGTGAACCTCCATCGGGGTCCCACCATCAACGCGAGACCCAAACTTTGTCATGCCGAAAGTCTGATGCGACCCGCACTTGCTTCGATTCTTGGCCGAAGGAGGAAAGCCTTCTTGCTTACTCGGTTGAAGGAAAGGAACATCCTTGTCCTTTGCTTCCTTTGCCTCAACTACCCTGCCCTTATCCAGGATCATCTCATTCCCTAAGCCTTGATCATGACCTTGGCAAAGTCCTTGGAAATGCCTAAGGTGTTGAAAGCTTGAAGTTTCTGTTGAACGTGGGGATGTGTAAATGAAAAGGAGCAGTTCCCCCAGAGGGCCTTATATAAAGGGTGAAGTCTAGTAAAAATTAATCCACACGAAATTTGAGGGGAGAGCTATGGTGAAGCAAATCCCGCCCAATTTCCAAAGAAATTTCCAACCGTTGGATCTGCGCCACTTCATGAGGACATCTATGAGAGCACGCCTCGTGCACCGAAACGTCAAGAACGCGCCTTGAACAGGTGAAAAGACTCTGGCACTAATGGAGGACAAGACTTGATAAGCCATGACAAAGGACTGAGGACATCAAAATCCTCCTTTCCGCCCGAGGAGCCTGACAACATGATTTTGAGGGGCTATTGTGGGGCCAAGGAATTAGGCAACCCCGGCCCACTTCGTACCAAGCCCAAGGCCCTTGTCGAGGAGAAAGAAACTTTCGAAGACGACGTGAAAAAGTCTGGATCACCTAGGAGGACCGCCGATGATAGCTATGTCCTCGGCTAACACTGACCAGAGGAGGGAGAGTCAACATCCCATTAAAGGCAGCCTCCCAGAGCACTCCAAGAGAAAGAACAAGTATAATATGTCGATCATGGGAGGACGGTGGAAGAGCAAGCTCAAGACAAACTGTCATCTCCACATTAAATGCCTGCCGCTAGCGTTCTAACCGCATTAATGAGGAAATGACCTTTGAACACTGCAGCCTTGGTAGCTGCAACTCACAGAAGGATGGAAAAACAGCTGATGAGACAAACACTCGAGTAGTGACCTACCTGGTCTACAAATGTAGAGATATGATCAACTGAAAAGGGGTATATAATGTAAGAAGTCCTCCGGAAAGAGGACAAGGGATGAGAGGCAGAAAATGTTGTTGCACTTGTATCATCTCTGTAACCTAGCATTGAAGAAGCAATAAGAACTTCTAGCCCCTAAAAGGAAGGCTGAGGAGTAATATTTCATGCTTCAGCCTACATTCTTGTCGTTTAACCCATTCACTACCATGTTTAGTTGTTGTAATCCTTGTTAGGGCCTAGTTCTTGAACCCATACTCTACAAATTCATTGTTTCGGGCTAGCTGGGCTTGAATCCACTTCATCTAAAGGAAAAGTGCTCAAACTCGGTCCCTACATATGTAATACTCTTTTATTACAAAAACTTCATAATTCTAGATTTCTAGGTGTATAATAATATTTAAAAAGTTTCACAAATATTCAAAATTAATTAAAACATGTATTGAACCCTTTATAAATTAAATTGTTGGAAGAAGATGTTGTTCACAAGTTTGAAGAGGTGGTAGTAATTCTAGTGATATTTTTGATTGGGTCAAAAACAGAAGGACTAGATTATCCAAAAAGACTTACATTATGTTACAAGAAGAACCATAGCTCACTCACGATACGTCAACAATATCAAGTTCAACTACAGCTACTGGCACTAAATCTTGCATGAGCTTAATTAGCCCTGACAAGATCATCACTACAACAAACAAAGATATATACTAATTAACCATCTCTAATTTACTTCTTTCTCTTTCTTTCCTTTTTAAAAAACTCATCTATATAGTAGAATATTATTAGAACCTTCTTGACTTACAATAACTTCGTATGTTTCTTTCATGGGTAAAATATTATTTTTTTCTCTAAACCTTACAAAAAGTTTGTTTTTCTTCCTAAACTATAAAAGTTTTTTTTTTTTTTTCATCCTTAAACTCTATAAAAGTTTTTTTTTTTTAAAAATAATTTGGAGAGAGAAATAGGAATAAGAATAACTTTTTTCAATAGTTTAAGAACCCCAAAAAAAAAAAAAAAAAAACTTTAGCTAAACTTTAAGGTCAAAAAGTAAAATATTTTCAATAGTTTAGGGACGAAAAAAAATGAAATTTTCAATAGTTATTTGAGGATGAAAAATGAATTTTTTAAAGTTTAGGTAGGCTTGTCCATGGGTCGGGTTTGTGCCCAACCCGGAACCGACCCGATTACTTCAGGTCTACTATTTCTAGACCCAGCGCTAACTGGTGAAAGGGGTCAGTTTGGGTGGTTAGACCTCCTCGGAGACCGGTCGGGGTTGAAATTTGCAAAACCATATCGAAATATGCTGAAATCCACTGGATCTATACCAAATCGGGCCGAAATGTTGAGATCTGGCTGGATCTCGAAGAGATTAGGCCGGATCTCGACGAGATCTGGCCAAATCTTGACGAGATCTCGCCAAATCTCGACGAGATCTCGCCAAATCTCGACTAGATCTAGTCAAATCTTGATGAGATCTTACAGGATCTCGAAGAAATCAGGCCATTGCTCGACTGATTGGAGTAAAACCACCAACAGAGCACTCCCATCGATGGAAAATGATGACTTTTTCAGGTGTATACGGTTGGATTGGTTTTTTTTTGGATTTCATGTTCAGACCCGGCAATCAACCCACCGATCTCGGGTTCTAAGGATGGCGACCCGCCGCTGACCTGTCACTGACGTCGGGTCCGCCGGTTCTCAGACCGGATCGGCTGGGTTGGCCGGGTGGGTTGGTTGACCAGTTGGTTTGGACACCCCTAAGTTTAGGGATGAAAAAAAAACTTTTTGTATAGTTTAAGAACCAAAATTGTATTTTACTTTTCTTTCTTTTTATGTGTCTCAAATTTAATTAGATAGAAATGATATGTTTTATTCTCGAAGAAATATATATATATATATAGAGAGAGAGAGAGAGAGGATATTTATTCTTCTTCTCCTATCTAAAAGACAAGCTCATTTTTTTGTTGTAAATGTAATTTTACTTTATAAAGGTAAGAATTAAAAAGAATTAATTGGTTTCTATAGCTATAATTAGGAAATTGAATTAGATATGGATTTTTTTTAAAAATAAATAAATAAAATTTGAATGAATGTGACTCGTAAACCACATGATGATCTATTGATCATAAATTTTCTTTAGAAATGATATGTTTTATTCTCAAAGAAATTATATATATATATATATATATAGAGAGAGAGAGAGAGAGAGAGAGAGAGAGAGGATATTTATTCTTCTTTTTCTATCTAAAAGACGAGCTCATTATGTTCTTGTAAATGTAATTTTACTTTATAAAGGTGAGAATTAAGAAGAATTAATTGATTTCTGTAGCTTTAATTAAGAAATTGAATTAGATATGGATTTCCTTTAATTTGAATGGATGTGACTCGTAAACCATATGACGATCTGTTGATCAGTAAGTTAAAAACTATGTACAAGTGAGAAGCTTATTAATTGAAAAATCTAGAGCCCATTTAATAATGGGGAATTAATAAATTTAAATATTAAATTCTATCATTTAAACATAAATTACATCTGTTAGTAAAATTTACATGGATGTACTTAGTAGAATCCAAGAAACCAACCAACATCCTATCTAATCAATGCGTTTGTTTTTATCCCATAAAAATTGGAATTAAAAAAAGGCCGGTCATATGAAAAAAAAAAAAAAAAAAAAAAAAAAAGAGAGTTGATTCAACATAACGTAACATATAAAAATTTAAAATTAAAAAAAAAAAAAGAGAGAGAGAGAAAGAGAACGTGGATGATAGCTATAAGGAATTTATATATATATATATATATATATATATATATATATATATATATTAAATGTCATGCACGTAGAAATTGTCAAATTAATAGAGATATATACTGATTTTTGGAATAGATAGAGATTATCAAATTATTGGAGATATATACTGTTTCTTGAGATAGATTTGTATTAATCACCTCTTGAAGAATTTGGATTGTGCTTATCCCTTAATAATCAAGTTTTGTAACTTGATATTCTGATAAAATAATAGTAATTTAATAATATTAAAATTTTGAAAATTTAGATAATAAATATTATCTAAATTAAATTTTTGTATGTTAAATATTATCCCCTAATTTAAGAAATATATCATAACAAATAAAAAATAATGTTAATTAGATGATAAATATTATCTAAATTAAATTTTTGTATGTTAAATATTATCCCTTAATTTAAGAAATATATCCTAACAAATAAAAAAATATTGTTAATCTAATTTTATTTAATGATAAAAATGAATTAGAGTCCTGATATTATACTATTCCTTTTTGGTTCTTTAAAAATCTAAAAATTTAATAAAATTTCTACAATTTGGTGAAGCCACGTGGCGCAACCACGACGTTTTAGCCCAACTTTTATTATATATAATATGATATGATATAATATGATGTGTGTGTGTGTGTGTGGTTGAATGAGTTAGGGAATTATTTAGTTTAGAAAGTTAATTTTGAGAGTTAAATTTCATGAGATGTAAGCAAATGCAAATTATGTATTGATTTTGAAGCAATTATGCTTTTCAAATAAGCAGTTTGTATTCCTTTAAGCATTATACTAATTTGTGTTATTGTTGTGAGTATATCTAACAATAATCAGTTTATGCAAGAACATAATCTTAAACATTAAAACCAAGAAATAGGGCCAAAAAAGAAAAACAAAAATGCTATCTATAAAGAAAATAATGAGAATAATTCTACCATAAATGATATCTAACTTCTTCTTAGGGCTATAACATATATATATATATATATATATATATATTGTTGATACAAAATAAAATTCCACTCTAGCCTAATCGTATACTTTCTAACTCTAATTAAAGTCAATTAAGATTTAGGGCTGACTCAAGTGTCATTTATTTTTTTGGCTAAAATGCAAAACTGACCCTTTAAGTTTCACATTTTGTCATTTCAGTCCTTTAAGTTTGAGTTTTGTCATATCTGTCCTCTAAGTTTCAAATTTTGTCTATACAGTCCTCCGTTAGCCTTCCATCAAATGCTAACGTTTACTACATCGTTCCCTAGCTCCTAGTTCATTCTTCAACAATGGAAAGATGAACTTTCTTACAGCTATTTTGTTCAAGTAAAGATAATATTGCTTGAATTCATTTTCTTGCAACTGCTTCTCAAAAGGTGAAGAGTAAAATACTTGAATAATTAAATCAATAACAAATACCATTAAAGAAAAATCCTATTACTAACAATAACTTTAGATTTTTAATCACAGGCAATTCGTCGAGCAGGTTGAGTGCAAACCTTTCGTTCCAGTTTTTGCCGCAGTTCATTGAAGGAAGCCAACTCTACTTGCAATTCTTGTAACTTTCTTCCATATTCCTCCTCAATTTGCTTTTGCTTTTGTATCCATCCAAACAATGAAATCCAACTTTTCTGAGAAAGTAAAAAAAACCTCATGATTTTGTTCAGTGCCTCTAAAGTCATGGCACTAACCTCATGATCTTTGGACGTGCTTTCCTTTTAGCCTTTACCCATATTTGCTTCTTTTCTGCTTCTTTTTCTATCTCGGACTTTTTGAAAAGAAAGAGAAGTTTTTCTCAGAAGAGACGAGATTTTACTAGAGAGATGTAAAATGAAACGGCAGCATTTAACGGAAGGCTAACGGATGACTGAATTGACAAAATTTGAAACTTAGACGGCTGAAATGACAAAAATGAAACTTAAAGGATTGAAATGATAAAATGTGTAACTTAGAGGGCCAGTTTTTGTCGAGGGGATAAACACCTTGGAGTGCTTCCTTGAATAATTAATATAACATATAGAGACACACTTTTACCCAAAAGGCCTAAGCCCAATGGGTATGTGCTCAATTATGTTATATTAACTACTCATTCTTCTATCTTTATTCAATGTGGGACTTTACTCACACGTGTAACCCAACAATCTCCCCCTCACATGTGAGTTTGCCTCTCTATGGGTTTCAAGACCTCTCCGTGGGCCATGAACAAGTCCTAATCACTCCCCCTTGTCTAATGGGCTTTTCACTTCATCAATGCGTCCTCCATAAGTCTCTCGTACGCCATCCATGGGAACCATGTGTCAACCCCGCACGCACATCCATGGGAACTCCGCACGTGCATGTTCATGGGAACCTTGCGTCACACCATTATTTGGCACCATTAGCAATATTCTTTTGTTGGGCTTTTTTTTTTTTTTTTTTTTTTTCCTTCTCTAGGATCTTTGTGTGTGGGCCGTTTAGGCTTTCTCTATCCGCGTTGGGTAGGGACCATGAACACCTCACCACCTTTGCCGCACACCACCATAGGCTCTGATACCACTTGTCGAGGGAATAAATACCTTGGAGAGCTTCCTTGAATAAGTAATATAACATATAGAGACACACTTTTACCCAAAAGGCCTAAGCCCAATGCATATGTGCTCAATTATGTTATATTAACTACTCATTCTTCTAATCTTTATTCAATGTGGGACTTTACTCACACATGTAACTTAACACCACTAGCACTTTGTCTAGTGGATCAAACACAAACTCGCCTGGCCATTCAAGCATCGATGAGGATGAAGATGATAATACAGCCTCCATTGTTTGATTCTTGCTCTCTGTGTTTCTACAAATGTGCTTCGTGTGAGCGTAGGATAGGTTTAACACGGTATTTATATATGTTACGACATATGTGTTTCACTTGTTAAGAATATATGTTATTTTTTGATGTAATTCGATAATCCTTTGACAAAACGCACTTTACTTGTAATTGAGTAGATCTAGGATGTGTTTAATACTTCAAGAAACATGTTGTTCAAGTCTAGTATTAAAGCCATGAAGATTAGACCAAGAAACAAGTGAAGAAAAGGTGTTCAATAAAGCTGGACAGATAGCTCGACATTTGCGGACAGATAGCTCGACAGCTGCTCGACACCTCCCGATAGCTAGGTTATCTATCGAGCTCTTCAGTTGATTGTTATCGCAATCTCGACACCTTCTCGACAACTGGTGGATTAATCGAGAAAGCTCTTGTCCCTTCAACAGCTTCTCGACACCTCCTCGACACTTAGCTATCTATTGAGGTTTAATGAGGCTCGACAGATACTATCTTTTGAGGTATCTATCGAGGTTACGGAAATCAGAATTTTCAGATATGATTTTTGGGCCAGGCTTATGTATTTGTGTAGGGTTTCTTTTCTCACAACCCTAGACTTATATAAGGCTTATTTCAGAGGCCGTCACATAAAAGAATACAAGGAGAACATATGCAAAAAGTGACCAATGCCTTATTCTCTCTGAAAGAAGCTACTGCGTCTTTGCGCCTTAGGGTTTTGTAATCAAGTACTTCTTGATCTTCATTCTTGATGAACTGAAGAACTTTGCAGCCAACCATCTTTTCTAGTTGGTGATTGAAGTCGCGTACTAGGATCCGCACAATTGGTTAGTCACGTACTGGGATTCGTGCATCAACAAAAGGGTGGCGTTCATATATTGAAGAGTTCAGAGGTTCTGAAGCAGTAGAAGGTTTCTGCTGTAAGTTTATCTACAGGGATTGTAGAGTCTAGGGACAAATGTTTTGTACTAGATCTGAAACTTCTCTTTACTATAGTGGATTATTTTTCGGGAAGGTTTCCCCCCAGGTTTTTTACTGTGAAACTAGTTTGTTTCATTGGTTTTCTTGGGTCATCATATCTTGTCTTATTTATTTTTATGCTGCATGATTTTGACATAATATTGATGTTTGTTTGTTTTAACAAGTTTTATTCATAATAAATCTAATTAACAACTTGGATTTAAAACTTGTTAATTCTATCAATCAGGGTCTAAATTTCCCAACAAGTGGTATCAGAGCGGGTTCACTCTGATTGGATTAATTTCCTGAGTATAATCCATTAACCCCTGTTGTCATGGATAGAGGACAATCTTTATTTATACCTCCTTTATTTGATGGAACTAATTATGTGTACTGGAAAGTTCGTATGAAAATTTTTTTGCAGGCTTTAGGTGAATAGGTATGGCAAGCTGTTGAAGTTGGCTAGATTAAGCCAAAGGAAGCGCCGGTGGATTGGGATGATGCAACAGTCATAGCGGCAAATTTCTACAGTAGGGCCTTGAATGCTTTGTTTTGTGGGGTGACCAATGAGGAATTCAAGAAAATATTACCCACGGAAGTTGCCAAGGAAACATGGACCATTATTGAGACCACCTATGAAGGTACCAAGGCAGTAAAGACTGTGAAGTTTCAACAACTCACTAGCAGTTTTGAAGAAATAAGGATAGAGGAGGATAAGACCTTTGATGAGTTCTATGCTAAACTCAAGGATATTGTGAATTCTGCCTTCAACCTTAGAGAATCTATAGCAGAATCCAAGATTATTAGAAAAATTCTTAGGTCCTTACCTGAAAGATTCCATGCCAAGATCACTGCCATTGAAGAAGTAAAGGACATTGATCAAATTCCTTTAACTAAGCTTATAGGGAACCTTCGAGCCTATGAGATGGGATTAAGTTAAATGGAAAAATGTGGAAAGAGTAGAAACTTGGCTCTTAAGGGTATAGAGGAAGAGATTGAGAACTCTAAAGATGAGGATGAGGATCTAACCTTCATAACTGATGAGATTATCAAGCTTCTTCAGTTTAGGAAAAAGGATAAAGGTAAACCTTCTAGGAAATTTAAATCCTCTAGGAAGGGTAAGGATGAGAAACCCCTTATCCAATGCCATGAGTGCAAAGGTTTTGGTCATATAAGGATAGAGTGTCCAAACTACCTCATGAAGGAAAAGACAAAGGAATCAAAGGATAAAGGGTTGGTTGCTACTTAGAGTGATACTGAGGATGACTCTTCTGATGAGTATGTGGATGAATGTTGTCACATTATTGCCTTTGCTGCCTCAACCGATAAGATGATTGTGAAGAGTGCTAGTGACAGTGAGAATTCTTCTAATGTTGAAGTACCCAAAAAGTTGACCATTCAGGAAGCTTATGATAAGCTATGCATTGAATTTATAAAATCTGAAAATATTTCTCATCTTTGTAGAAAAGTGCTTAATGAGGTAAAAACTGAAAAAGCTGATCTGTTAGTCAAACTAGATGAGACTACAAGGTTAGTTGAGACTTTTGTTTTGGAGAATACCTCATTAGAAGAGAAGGTCAAGAATCTTGAGGTTGAGCTAAGTCAAGCTAGAACTCAAATAGAGAGGATGTCTAGTGCAAAGCTTGATGAGGTCTTAAGTGCTCAAAAGCCTAGTTCTGATAAGACTGGCTTAGGATATGCTGTTTCTTCCAGCCCCACCTCTTCCACGGCTTTTGGATCAAGGACTGTCTTTGTGCCTCAATCTGAGAAAGGTAATAAAGGTATGAAATTCAAAACTAATTTGTCTAATTCTAAATCCTTTATTAGACCTCATGTTTGTCACCATTGTGATGTTTCTAGACATATTCGTCCTAATTGTTTTAAGTTGTATCCTCATAAGCAATTGTCCAGACAGTCACAGGTTTTCTCTCAAGGACCTACACCTTTGTTTGGAAAGTTAGTAAAATTTTTGAGCTTTTTAACTCAATTTCAGGAGAATTTTAATTCTTCTATGTCCTTTAGTAGACATGCTAGGACACGTGCCTTTTTATCTTCACGGCCAAAGATTAAGTGTGGATGAGAAAGGAGCCTAAGACTTAATTGTCTTTTTTGTTTGTCTTCTGCTTTAATTCTGTCTATCTATAGTAGGACTCTCTTTGCTTGATTTCTTATCTGCTTTTGGAATCATGCTTTCATGCATCTGCATCCTTCTATCATGCCTTCATGCATATGCATATTTCTTTCATGCATTCATGTTGTTTGTCTATTTTTGTGTGGTTGTTTAGTTTTTTTTTTTTTTTTCAAAATAAAAATAAAAATACAAAATCAGAAAAATACAAAAACAGTGTGTATGTGTACATTGGTACTTGTGTACCTTGGATGGCCATTGAAACAAAATTTTCTAAACTTTGTATCATTTGTAGCTTAGATGAGCATCTCTATGCACAACTAAATAAGTGAGCTTTGTGGTTCGTGTTTGTAATGAGTAAGGTTAAGTGATCTCTTGTACTTAACACTCATATCACTCTTTTTGACGGATAGAACTAGAAAATTCTAAAAGAAAGACATAAATAACCATCTCATCATTGTTGCCCGCTAATCATGATAAGACATCTGTATGCTTCGGCAGCAAAAGTGTAATGTCAATGACATTTGTGTGCTTCGGCATAACAAAATTGGAATGTCAAATATCATTGGGTATTTCTTTTCTATCCCTTATATGCCCATGCATGATATGCTTAAAAAAAAAATATGCAAAGAAACATAAAAAGCAAAAAGTTAAAAAATGCTTTAAATATGATTGCAAGCGTGTATTTTAGGAGATGTGGGAGTTATAGGATGTACCTCGAAGGTGATAGTCCCCATCAAATAGTTATGATTATGTGTGAGTTAAAGTGATTTTCTCATATCTCAAATCGTCATAACATGTATATATTTATGCAATCTTGCGATGTTTTTCACACACAACACGCAATATTCTTTGTTACTCTTGATACATGTACAAGTACAATGTGATTTGGCCATCACAAGGTTTTACTTGTGTCTATGTATGCTCACTAAGCTGTCTTGACTTGTTTTTGAAATATAAAATTGGTTAGACTTGTTTAGTGTGTGTGTGTTTTGGGTTTATGTGCTTAACATTTTTCTTGTTGAGAGATTTTCTTTTCACATGTTTTGCATCATTCTTTTATCTTGTCATCCATTGCATCTTGTTTCATTACATTCATGCATTTTTATGGATTTTTTGTACCCCCTTGATTATCCTTGATCATTTTTATATTTCTCGGGTGAAGCTTTCTAATTTCTTGTACCCTTTGTCAATCATGACAAAAAGGAGGAGAAATTGTGTAAACTTTGTGGTTTCTTTTTAAGATTTTACATGTTAGGGGGAGAAATACATGCCTTTGTAAGGGGGAGTTGTGTTTCATCTTGTTAAGGGGAGTGTTTACTTCCTTCTTCTTGTACGCCGGTCTTGTGACCATGTTTACATACATTTTGCTTATCTTTGATATATATATGATGATGTATGTTTCTTTCACCTACCTCTACATATGTTGTTTCTTTTCTATCTTTATACACATGTTTCTTATTACTTGTATGCAATCTATTATTTCTGTTTTACACAAAGATGCCTTATGAGTTTTGTTTAAAGTGTTTCAAAAAAACAGGTTGTTTAAGTCTTCTTGCCATGAACTCTCTTCTTGCAAAGTTTTTTAAGAGTTTGTATTAGGATAGATTTTATTGTATTCAACAAATGAGTATGAATTAAGTGATTTATGACTTCTCTCATATGTTCATTTGTTTTTTGTGGTTTTGTCACGGATTGCTAGAGGGGGAGATTGTTAGGATATATGTGTTTCACTTGTTAAAAACATATCATTCTTTAATGTAATTGGCTAATCTTTTGACAAAACGCATTTTACTTGTAATTAAGTAAATCTAGGATGTGTTTAATACTTCAAGAAACATGTTGTTCAAGTCTAGTATTAAAACCATGAAGATTGGACCAAGAAACAAATAAAGAAAAGGTGTTCAATAAAGCTGGACAGATAGCTCGACACCTGCGAACAGATAGCTCGACAGCTGCTCGACACCTCTCGACAGCTAGGCTATCTATCGAGCTCTTTAGTTGATTGTTATCACAATCTAGACACCTTCTTGACAGCTGGTGGATCGATCGAGAAAGCTCATGTCCCTTCGACAACTTCTCGACACCTAGCTATCTATCGAGGTTTAATGAGGCTTGATAGATATTATCTATCGAGGTATCTATCGAGGTTACAGAAATCAGAATTTTCAGATCTAATTTTTGGGCCAGACTTATGTATTTGTGTAGGGTTTCTTTTCTCACAACCCTAGACCTATATAAGGCTTATTTTAGAGGTCGTCACATAAGAGAATATAAGGAGAACATATGCAAAAGGTGATCGATGCCTTATACTCTTTGAAAGAAGTTACTTTTGCGCCTTAAGGTTTTGTAACCAAGTGCTTCTTGATCTTCATTCTTGATGAATTGAAGAACTTTGCAGCCAACCATCTTTTCTAATTGGTAATTGAAGTCATGTACTGGGATCTGTGCAATTAGTTAGTCATGTACTGGGATTTGTGCATCAACAAAAGGGTGGCGTTCATATATTGAAGAGTTCAGAGGTTCTGAAGCGGTAGAAGGTTTCTGCTGTAAGTTCATTTACGAGGATTGTAGAGTCTAGGGACAAAGCTTTTGTACTAGATCTGAAACTTCTCTTTACTATAGTGGATTGGTTTTCGGGAAGGTTTCCCCCCAGGTTTTTTACTATGAGACTAGTTTGTTTCATTGGTTTTCCTAAGTCATCATATCTTGTCTTATTTATTTTTCCGCTGCATGTTTTTGACATGATATTGATGTTTGTTTGTTTTAACAAGTTTTATTCATAATAAATTTAATTAACAACTTGGGTTTAAAACTTGTTAATTCTACCAACCGAGGTCTAAATTTCCCAACAATATATATTTTTGCAACTCCGATCCTTTTCAGTACGGATACGGATTCCTTGCCACAAAAAAAAAAAAAAAAAAAAAAAAAGGCTAAAATGTAAAACTTTTGGGCTTTGTGGAGCCTAGTTATGTGTTGATTCGGTTGACGACCTGACCCAACCTGTATAATGTTGCGTGATTTTTTAATGGGAGATTTTTTTAGGATACGCAATTTGTATCCTGTGCGCATTGTGTAGCCCGTTTTGTATCTTGTGCGCAAGAGGTAGAAAAACATAATTTTGGTGATTAGGGTTTTGTTGTTGTTGTTGTTTTTGAGAGATTGAAACACTGTAGCTGCACTTTTTATTTTTCCTTTATAATAGTGAAATCCCTGCAATTCCGTGAACGTCGGCAAATTGCCGAACCACGTAAATACTGTCTTGTGCATGTGATTGTTTTCTTTGGCGTGTGTTTTCTCCCAGGTTGAGATTTTGGGTTGAATTCCCTTCAAGTGGTTCACTATCTTCATCCAAAGGCCACAGAAATTTCCTTCTGTACAGTGGCGACTCCAGGAATTTTGTCCAGAGTGTTCCTATTCCACTTGGAAAAAATTTCAGGTCATTTCGGTCTATTTCGGGTGTTTCGGGATGTTTTAAAAAATACCGGCCAAAAATAAATCTAAACCATCAATATCATAACAAACATCATGTTTTGAGACTCAATTAATTTTTTTTTTAAAAAAGTTTTTCATATCCAGATGCATATTTTCTAGTAGATATTTCTAATCAAACAATATATTTATAAAGACTAAAATAAAAAATAACTTTAAAGTGTAGAACAAATGAGAAATAGAACCTAATTTATATAAAAAATATTGTTGTAATTTCACCAAATAATACCAAGTTTTTAATAATCTCAACCTGCATAAATAAAGATTTATTCATTATATTACCGATCACTAAAATATATATATATATATATATATATATATATAAACACAAGATTAAAAAAAAAAGAAAAAATATTAACCACAGTCATAACAAAAACAAGCCCAGTCTAGCCAAGAACCTGCCAAGACCCACCCACCACAAAAACCATAAAACAAATCCTAATATCCTATTGCATTTACACGTATAACCAAAAAAAAAAAAAAAAAAAAGGCAGCACAGCCCAGCCCTCTCAACAAATATAAAGTAGAATAGAAAGCAAGCCAAGCCTTATAAGCCTATACACTTAAACCTGAAGCAGTGAAGCTCAAAAGTCAAAACTACAAAAACCCAGCCAGAATCAAAATGCAGCACGGCACTGATGGCAGCAGCGAAAAAAAAAAGGGCAGTCGGTGGAGGAAAGGAAGCTTGAGCCAGCAGCCAGGCAATCCGATGATTTAGATTAGATCGGAGGAAAGGAAGCTTGTTCTGTAAAATCATAAGGTTTTACAATTTTTTTTTTTTTTTTGGGCTGAAAACTATTTGTTTGGATTTGGCCGGCATAAGATTTTTTATTTTTTTTTAGATTTTAGTTCAAAATTTGTTTGGCATACAAATTTTTGAGAGTGTTCTTGATTTTAGTTGAGGGTGTTCCTATTTTATTTTTTAAGGGTAAACAGATAAAAATAAATAAATTATTATACATAAATTTTTTTTTTTTGAAGTCAGGGTGTTCCTAGGAACACCCTGACTTCAACGTGGCGTCGCCACTGCTTCTGTAAATGCCTTGAGTAATCCCAGAATGCGATCTTTATGGCACTGAAGAACCATGGCAGATTTGGGAGAAGATGGAAGAAGCTAAAAACTGTATACGAAACAAAGAAGAGATGTTCTTCTTCACAAGATTGAAGAGGGTCTCTTCCAAGTCCAACCGTTGCAAGAGAAGCATCGGCAAAGGTTGTTGGAACGGTGATGGTAATTCCAGCGATATTTTTTATTGTGCCTACCAAAACGAAAGACAAAGAATCGGAATAAAAAAGACTTACCATTATGAGAAAAACAACGTCAATACCGAGAAGTCCAAGTCCAACGACGAGGACAACAAACAACCCCTATCGCTGGATATTGCATGAGATTAGCCTTGATGAGTCCTTACTACAACACGCTAAGGTACTTACTAACCATCTATAATTTCCCTTTCTTTCTAGAAAACTTCTAAATATGGAATATTAGAAATAAGGTGACAATTTAAAGTGAGCCCATGTTCAATTTTAAGTGAGGTAGGTTCAATTTTAAATGAGGTCATTTCTCATATGTTTGTAAATAGTTTAACCGATTAAGATTAAAATTTGTAGGTCTTTCCTTTTTTAGAAATCTTGTAAATATAGAATTTAGGTATAACTTATTTTAGACCTGAAGCGACAATTTTAAGTGATGTTTCTAAAAAAAATTATATTCTCGACATATCAAAGTATATTTGATTAATAATTTTTTCTTGATTTTAAAAACCTTTGGGTTTGGTTTAAGTTTAGTTTCTTAACATACTTTTCTTAAAATGAAAAAAATAAAAAATAAAAAAATCTTGACATACTATTTTTCTATTTCTTTGTTTGTATTTGCGTCTCATATATCTTCTTTTCTATTTTTTTTCCTATATTATTATTATTATTTATTTATTTATGAATATTATCTAGGGTTTGATTTAAAGTTACGTTCTTGATATTGTTTGTCTATTTCTTTATTTGTGTCTCATATATCTTCTTTTTCTTCCTATTTTTAATATTATTTTCTTAATGCTCATTCTTTTTTCCCTTTTTTTTTTTTTTTTGTGTGTGTGTGTGTGTGTGTGTGCAGACTGGTGATCTGGTGATTTGTAGACTTAGAATGCATTCAAAAAAGGAAGAGATTGCCCCATATATGAGTGTGTCAAGTCAAAGTATAACTATGATACATCATACTACAAATTTGTCAGATCAGGTTATAGGTATACCAGATTATAATCTAGATCATATGACAAATATGTCCAATCAGATTTCGAATGTACCAGATCAAATAGGAGAATATTGGTTGGATAGTCAAAGTCAGAGTACAAATATGCCAGATCAAATAGGCAAATATTGGTTAGATTTTTTATGACAGATTTAGGAGAAATAACAATTAATGGGATTCATAAAACCTAACCCAACCTTTGTCATCTCACCAACTTGATAGTAAAAATTTCTCCTCATTGCCTATGAATGTAGGCCTTAGATCAAACCACATACATCTTTGTATTCTATGTGTGATGGTTTATTTCATTTTCTATTTTTATTTTTGCAAAAACTCATCTATATATATATATATATATATATATATATACTAATAGGCAAAAGAGAAAATCTAATTAGATTTCAAATTGAATTCAATTAGAATCTAATTTTATGCCACGTGTCTAGTCTAATCTAAGTTTTTAAATTTTTGTGCTCAGTGAATTAATTTAGTATAAAAATTGGATTTCAATCTGAGTTTAATTTTACACCACATGTCTCATCTAATCTAATTATTTAACTTTTGTGCCAAATGAACTTATTTAGTGTAGAAAACGAGAAATCCAATATAAATAAACCATAAAGTACATAATCATATATCTAACTCTATATATAAAAAGAGAGAGTTTGAACAATTTTATATTTATGAGTTTTTTTTTTTTTTTTTTTGGTATAACTAAAAACAATTCAAATTTATAAGTCTTTTATGTAATAAATTATGACTATGTACCATTCATTACTAAGTAGGTAACACACACACACACACACACCAAAGTTTAGAGAAAATTCAATTAAAATCATAATTGGATTTTGCTTTTGTTATCTTTTCATACAAATTAAGTTGTTTATACTTTTATTGTTATTTTTTACTAAATTAATGAGTATATTTTTTATACTATTTCTATTCAGATATTTTGTATGCAAAGATATTGAACGTGTTAGGACATATGTAAATCATGCTAAGAACATATGTCATTTAGAATTGGCTAATCCTTTGAGAAAACGCACTTTACTTATAATTGGGTAGATCTAGGATATGTTTAATACTTCAAGGAACAAGAGTTCAAGTTCAAGTCCAAGTATTAAAGCCATGCAAATTTGTCTAAGAAACAAGTGAAGAAGTGCTGGATTTTAAAGCTCGATAGCTAGCTCAACAGATAGCATCTATTGAGGTTTAAAAGGGATCTTTAGCCCAATGCTCAATAGCAGCTCGACAGATAACCTATCTATCGAGATTTACAAAAATCAGTTTTTCAGATCTAATTTCACACATATTCATGTATACATGTTTAGGCTTTCTTTTCTCACAACGCTAAACATATATAAAGATTATTTTACGGGCCGTCTTGGGGTTGTTGCACTTGCTGTTACATGCATTGTGTGACCGAAGACAAAAGTTGCCCTAGTTCATCTTTCTCTTGAAGAAGCTGCAGCGTTTGTGCCCCGTAGGGTTTTATAACCAAGGAGTTTCATGATCTTTATCGTGTGGATGAACTGAAGAATTTTGCAGCCAACATCTTTCTCAAGTTGGTGAGTAAACCGCGTATTAGGATTCGCGCATCGATTGGTTACTCATGTACTGGGAGCCTTGCATTGAAAATGAAAGTTTGTCATTACAGAACAAGTCCAATTGTGTATTGGAGTAAGGGTTCAACTACCTGTTGGTATAAGGTATTGGGATTCTTTTACTTGTAACTTCTTGTTTTGATAATAGTGGATTCTTGGGAGTGGTGACCTTAAATTCACCTGGTGGGGTTTTCCCTCGGTGGTTTTTTCCATTCGTAAACAAATCACCTGTATCAAATTTATTTTCCGTTGCATTTAAATTTGTTGGTGATTTGTTTGTACTACCACGTGATTGCATGTTAATTAACTTAATTAATTCACTTGGCTAATTAATTGGTTAATTTATCACAAGGGGTCAATACATTCTTAGCCTATCAAGTGGTATCAGAGTGGGCAAACTCTGATTAGGGTTAATCTTTGCTGTGTGATCCATTGACCCTTATTGTCATGGATAGAAAACAATCGTTGATTATACCTCCTTTATTTGATGGCACTAATTATGCATACTGAAAAGTACGCATGAGAGTTTTCTTGCAGTCATTAGATGAAAAAGTGTGGCAAATTGTGCAAATAGGCTGGACTAAGCCAAAGGAAGCGCCGGCCGATTGGGATGATGCTAAGATCAAGGCAGCTAACTTCAACAGTAGGGTATTGAATTCTTTATTCAATGCAATCACGAACGAGGAGTTTAAGAATATATCCTCTACCGAAACTTCCAAGGAAACATGGACCATCCTCCAGACAACCTATGAGGGAACCAAGGCTGTTAAAGATTTGAAACTTTAGAGGCATACTACAAGCTTTGAAGAGATCAAGATGGAGGAGGATGAGTCATTTGATTACCTCTATGCCAAGCTCAAGGACATAGTGAACTCAGCATTTTATCTTAGGGAAACCATTCCCGAACCCAAGATTGTTAGAAAGGTGCACAGATCTCTACCTGAGAGATTTCATGCCAAGATCACCGCAATTGAGGAATCAAAGGATATTGAAAAAATTCATTTGATAGACTATGCAGATAGGCTGGACCAAGCCAAAAGAAGCGCCGGCCGATTGGGATGATACTAAGATCAGGGCAGCTAACTTCAACAGTAGGGCATTGAATTCTTTATTCAATGCAATCACGAACAAGGAGTTTAAGAAGATATCCTTTACCGAAACTTTCAAGGAAACATGGACCATCCTCTAGACAACCTATGAGGGAACCAAGGTTGTTAAAGATTCGAAACTTTAGAGGCTTACTACAAGTTTTGAAGAGATCAAGATGGAGGAGGATGAGTCATTTGATTACTTCTATGCCAAGCTCAAGGACATAGTGAACTTAGCAATTTATCTTAAGAAAACCATTCTCAAACCCAAGATTGTTAGAAAGGTGCTCAGATCTCTACCCAAGAGATTTCATGCCAAGATCACCGCAATTGAGGAATCAAAGGATATTGAAAAAATTCATTTGACAGAGCTGGTTGGCAATTTACAGACCGATGAGTTGGGTTTGACAAGGATTAGGAAATCGAGTAAGGGAAAGAACATGGCACTAAAGGCCAAGAGCAGTGATACCGATGAGTTTTCAGACGATGAAGATTCTAAAATGAAATCCTAAATTACAAGGCAGTTCAAAAAGTTTATGAAGAATACCAATACTAAAGGATTTGACAAAGACCGCAAGCAATCTAGTCCGTCTCAATTCAAGAGCCAAGACAAAAGGAAGAAGGATGCTAGGGATGGCGGTCAGTACACCATTCCCTCAGGACCTAAGTGTTTAGGGTAACAAAAGTGACCTATGTATCTCAAGACCACTGGGAAAAGTAAGGCACTTGCTACTACCTTGAGCGACACCAAACCTGATGATGATTCGAAAAATGATCATGATGGAATCTAGAATGCCTTCATTGCCATTGTAAATCCTACTGAGGGGATTGTTGAATATGTAGATAAAGAAGAGGACTTGGTGGAATCTATGTTTGAAAAGATGGATGAACAAGATGACATCCATACAACCTACGTAAAATTATATAAAGTCTTGAAAAAGCCTGAGAAGTTGTATTGGTTGGCCACCAAGAAGCTCAGTGATATGGAGCTTGAACGAGAAGAAATCTCCACGAAATTTGATAAAGCCAATCAGACCATTGGAGCACTGAGATTTGAGAATAATTTCTTGGTTGAAAAGACCAAGAAGCTTGAAGTTGAGTTGTTTCAAGTCAAAGTTCAGCTGGAGAGGACTTCAAGTGCAAAGCTTGACAAGATACTCAGCTTTCAAAAATCTACTTCTAATTCAACCGGTTTAGGGTATGATTTCTCTTTTCCTAATATTGCTTCCTCTAGTACTACTATTTTTGTTTCACCTGCTAATAATGTTGAATCTGAGAACAATGATATCAAAACTGCTTTAACTAGTGAGAACATAGATAAGGGTAAATCTATCTTAGGAGCACCCCCTAAACTTGATAAGAAAAAGACTAAAAACCCTAGGGCTAAGAAGGGCAATACTCAAAAATCTAAGCAGAAGAAGCAGCATCTCTGCCATCACTGTGGAGCAACCAGACATACTCGACTAAATTGTTATAAGTGGTTAGCCACTCAACAGATCAACAGTATGATCTCATCGGGAAACCAGAATCAGTTTCTATCCTCTTTTGCTCCTCTTAGAGATGTACTTAAAGCCCTCATGTTCCTTTCAAACTTGAATGGTTTCAATTCTTTCCCTTCGTCGTTGGTTCAAGGGTTCACTAAATGGAAAGGTTCTTCCAAGTTGTGGAAGGAAAAATGCTCTAAGTGATTTAGTCACTTTCTCTCTCTCTCTCTCTCTCTCTCTCTCTCTCTCTCACTTTCTTTTTTTTGAATATACATTACTTGTGTGTTTTGCTTTCTTGTTTTGATTTAGTCTAGTTTTATGCTTTGCTTTGTTTAACATGTTTTTGTTTGTTTATTTTCAGTTTTGCCTTATTTTGTTTTTCATCAAAAAAAAAAAAAAAAATTAGAAAAAAAAATACAAAAACAATGTGTGTTTTGTGTACATTGGTACTTGTGTACCTTGGATGGCATTTCAAACAAAGTTTTCTAAATTTTGTATCTTTTGTAGCTTAGATGAGCATCCCTATGCACAACTAAGCAAGTGAGCTTTGTGGCTCATGTTTGTGATGAGTAAGATTAAGTAATCTCTTGTACTTAACACTCCTATCACTCTTTTTGATGGGAAGGACTAGAAAATCCTAAGAGAAATGCATAAATAACCATCTCACCACTATTGCCCGCCAATCATGTCAATGACATCTGTATGCTTCGGTATAGCAAAAGTGCAATGTCAAAAGCTTAACATCATTGGGTATTTTCTTTCTCTCTCTTATATGGCCATGTATGATATACTTAACAAATGAAAATATGCAAAGAAAATTAAAAGCAAAAAGAATCAAAATGCTTTATATATGATTGCAAGCGTGTCTTATAGGAGATGTGGGATGTTAGGACATATGTGATTCAATGTTAGGACATATGTGATTTAATGTTAGGAACATATGTCAACATTTTATGTAATTGACTAATCATTTGACAAAATACACTTTACTTGTAATTGGGTAGATCTAGGATGTGGTTAATACTTCAAGAAACCTTGTTTCAAATTCAAGTATTAAAGTCATGCAAGTTAGTCCAAGAATTAAGTAAGAAAGTGCTGGATTTTAAAACTCGATAGCTAGCTCAACAGCTAGCATCTATCGAGGTTTAAAAGCTATTGAAGCCTGTGGCTTAATAGCTAACTCGATAGATGGCTATCTATCGAGGTTTATGAAACTCAGTGTTTCAAAGCTGTTTTTCATCCAATCCGTTGATAAATGTTTAGGCTTTCTTTTCTCACAACCCTAAACATATATAAGGATTATTTTAAGGGCCGTAAAAGGTGATGCAAGTTGCACAAGAGCACAATTCCACAAGTGTGAAGAAAAGTGTAACCGGAAACCTAGTTTGCCCTAGTTCTTCTTTCTCTTGAAGAAGCTGATGTGTTTGTACACCATAGGGTTTTGTGATCAAGCAACTTCATGATCTTCATCATGTAATGAACTGAAGAACTTTGCAGTCAACATTCTTTCTCAAGTTGGTGATTAAGTCGCGTACTAGGATCCTCGCAATTGGTTAGTCACGTACTAGGAGCTATGCATTGAAAATGAAAGATTGTCACTACAGAACAAGTCCAATTGGGTATTGGGGTAAGGGTTCAACTATAGGTTGGTATAAGGTACTGAGATTCCTTTACTTGTAATCACTTTGTTTTGATAATAGTGAATTCTTGGGAGTGGTGACCTTAAAATCACCAGGTGGAGTTTTTGCCGTGTAGGTTTTCCCCATTCATAAACAAATCACGGTGTCAATTTATTTTCTACTGCATACTTTATATAATTGGTGATTTGTTTGTGCTACCACGCGCTTTGCATGCTAATTTGATTAATTAATAAACTTGGCTAATTAATTAATTAATATATCATAAGGGGTCAATACAGTTTTGGCCTATCATGGGAGTTATAGGATGTACCTCAAAAGTGATAGTCCCCATCAAGCAATTATGATCGTGTGTGAATTAATTTGATTTACTCATATCTCAAATCTTCATAATATGTAGACACTTATGCAATCTTGTGATGTTTTTCACACACAAGACACAATATTCTTTGCTACTTTTGATACATGTGCAGGTATAATGTGATTTGGCTATCACAAGGAATACGTGTTAATGTATGCTCACTAAACTGTCTTGACTTTTTTTTAAAATATAAAATTAGTTAAACTTGTTTAGTGTGTGTGTGTTTGAATCTTATATGCTTGTCATTTTTCTTGTTGAGAGATGTTTTTGAGAGCTTAAAATGTTGATTGGATCTTTGGTTGAGTAGCATGCTTGATTGCATTCATGTTTGTGTTTTTCTCTTCTTTGAAAAACTATTTTTAAGCAATCTCAACAACTTCTTGATACCACTCGACAGCTAGGCTATCTATCGAGCCTTTTGATCTTTCTTTCTCAACAGCTGTTTTCGCTTTTTCAATCCATCGAAGTTCTTGAAAATTTGTCTCGATAGCTTCTCGATCCATCGAGAAAGTTTCTGTATTCTCGATAGCTGCTTGATAGCTTCTCGATCCATCAAGGTCACTTTGCTATGGACACCTCTCGTTAGCTCCTCGACAGCTCAATCCATTGAGATTTAATTCTCGACACCTCTTGACACGTCTCGATCCATCGAGATTCATGTTTTCTATATATAGTTTCTATGCGATTTCTTTCTAATTTCTCTCTGATTTCTCTCAACAAAAACACTATTTTCTCTCTCCCAAACACTTCTCACTCAACCTCTTCACCTTTCCCACTTGATTTTCGGGCCCAAATCTTGTGTTCTTCATCTGGTATGATCTCTTTTCTCTCTTGTACCATGCACTTCATTCATTTTGACCTAAGTTTTTGGGGTTCTTGAAAATTTTTGGGTTTTTTTTCAAAATTATTGAGGTTTTTGCAAAATTTTGGGTTGTTTTGCTTATTTAATCATGTATGCTCATGCATTGCATCACATTTGCATTTTAACAATGTTTCATTCATTATAGATGTGTGTTCTTTCTATTGAAATCATGTGTGCTAGTAGGATTGGTTTAGGCTAAGCTCATGATATTTTTATTGTTGCATGTCACATGTTCATGCATACGTACCATTCTTTCTCTATCTTAGTAATATTGATCTGTGCTTGGTACTTTTCTACTTGTCTCTCTCTCTCTCTCTCTCTTTCTTTCGGTTAGTCTGCGCTATGGCAGCTAAGCGTAAATCTACTCCGTCCCGGAACCCTCTTCGTTTCGTGGCATCATCTTCTTCTGATTCTACCCCCTCTCATGTCCAATTCCGTGACGAGAAAGCCCGTAAGGACTTCTCGAAGAACTTTTCTCGACGCGGCATTCATTTGGAATGCCAAGTCATCCTATCGGACTTTTCCGATACTGACCTTCCCACTGTCAACTACAGTAGGGGTTGGGAGTCCCTTTGTGACATCCCAATCACTTGTCCCTCCATGATCATACAGGAGTTTTACTCCAATATGCAGGGATTTGATTATTTTGTACCTCATTTCATTAATCGCATTCGAGGTACGCGCATTGTAGTTACTCTGGATCTTATATCCGAGGTACTACACGTTCCGAGGGTAGCGCATCCTAATTACCCCGGCTGTGATCTTCTTAGGACTGTGTCCAAAGATGAACTCTCGTCTCTCTTCTGTAAGACACCTTCATCTTGGGGTGACCATCAAAACACCCGTTGCTCGGACTTTGCAAAAGGTCTGAGGATCCTGAATATGGTGATGACATTTGTTCTTTATTTCTTGTCTCACTATAACTCAATTACTGAACCTCGTGCTCGATTTTTGTTGTCCCTCATTGAGAGGATTACCATGGACTTTCCCCCTCACTTCATACTCTCCCTTATAGATGTCTATAAGGATACAACGACCTGTGATAAGCTTATCTTTCCTTCTGCTATCACACGGATCATTCACCACTTTTTCGGCTCCTATCCCGAGTCAGATCACTTCCCCATCATGTGTGCCATCGACGTGGCAACCGTTAAATGAAGCGAGGCCCAGCTTTGACCGAAGCAGCCACGGACCGAAACGACGACTCTTCCGGCTTCTTCTGCTCCATCTACATTAGCTCCTTCTTCTTCTTTTTATGCGGGTGGAGTGACCCTTGAGGCAATCATGGTGCAACTTCAGCGTATAGATGCTCACCTTGACACTCTCAGTGATGAGTTGTGTCAGGTGAACACTTGTGTTGGTCGTATTACTAGACGACAGGCTCACCTTCGTAGCTTTGTTAAGGGAAGTGCTTTTTTGCTTTTTGTTTATGCGGGATGTAGTGAGGACTTTTTTGTATCTTTTCTTTTCTTTCTTTTTTAGATACATTGTTCTTACATTGTGATAGCAAACCTTGTATTCATTTTTTGATATATATATATATATATATATATATATTGAGGTTGTTATTACATCTTTTCACCTGTCTCTTCATGTGTTGTTTCTTTTCTCTCTTTATGCACATGCTTCTTATTAATTGTCTGCAATTTCTTATTTCTGTTTCACATTAAGATGTCGTGATAAGTTTTGTTTAAAGTGTTTTAGAAATACAGGTTGTCAAAGTCTTTCTTGCCATGAACTCTCTTCTTGCAAAGTTTTTCAAGAGTTTATGTTAAGATAGATTTTATTGTATTCAACAAGTGAGTATGAGTTGAGTGTTTTATAACTTCTCTCATATGTTCATTTTTTTGTTGTGGTTTTGTCACGGATTGTTAAAGAGGAAGATTGTTAGGACATATGTGAATCATGTTAAAAACATATGTCATTTGGAATTGGCTAATCCTTTGACAAAACCACTTTACTTGTAATTGGATAGATCTAAGATATGTTTAATATTCCAAGGAATAAGAGTTCAAGTCCAAGTGTTAAAGTCATGCAAATCTATCCAAGAAACAAGTGAAGAAGTGCTGGATTTTAAAACTCGACAGCTAGCTCGACAGATAGTATTTATCAAGGTTTAAAAGGGATCTTTAGCCCGATGCTCGACAGATAACCTATCTATCAAGATTTATGAAAATCAATTTTTCAGATATGATTTCACACATATCCGTGTATACATGTTTAGGCTTTCTTTTCTCACAATCTTAAACATATATAAGGATTATTTTAAGGGCCATCTTGGGGTTGTTGCACTTGTTGTTACATGCATAATGTGACCAGAGACAAAAGTTGTCCTAGTTCATCTTTCTCTTAAAGAAGCTGCTGCGTTTGTGCGCCTAGGTTTTTGTAACCAAGGAGTTTCGTGATCTTCATCGTGTGGATGAACTGAAAAACTTTGCAGCCAACATCTTTCTTAAGTTGGTGAGTAAGCCGCGTACTGAGATCTGCGCATCGATTGGTTAGTCACGTACTGGAAGCCATGCATTAAAAAGGAAAGATTGTTGCTACAGAACAAGTCCAATTGTGTATTGGGGTAAGAGTTCAACTGTAGGTTGGTATACAGTACTGAGATTCCTTTACTTGTAACTACTTGTTTTGATAATAGTGAATCCTCGGGAGTGATGACCTTAAATTCACCCGGTGGGGTTTTGCCCCATTCGTAAACAAATCACCTGTGTCAAATTTATTTGCATTTAACTTAGTTTGTGATTTGTTTGTACTACCACTCATATTGTGTGTTAATTAACTTAATTAATTCACTTGGCTAATTAATTGATTAATTTATCACAAGGGGTCAATGCATTCTTGGCCTATCAGAACGTAAAAAGCTATAATGGAGCTGAATGATCCCATGCTCCTATCTCCATTCGATTTAAGAGATACTATTTGATCAATTTATTATTTTATTTTGTGTTATATTTAGTATAATTTCATAGACAATAATTGTAAATTGATATTGAATATGTAGTATCCAATAGTGATTTTCAAAATTATATACATAATAGTAATGTAAAGAGAAATTTGGCCTAACCAATATCATGAAAATTGCAAAGAAAATATATTTTAGTACCTCCAAATATCCTGATCTAACTATGTTGTACATGTTTAATAACCCAAACCAACATCAATAGCACACTACAATTCATCATTCTCATGCTTAAGCACATGTTACATACTAATATATATTAATAGCCAGGGACGGAACCAAGATTTGAACCTAGGGGGGAGCGAAAGTATGAACCAAAAAAATTTTAAGTGACATGGTTTATTAAAAAAAAAAAAAAATCATGGTAGACAAAACAATTGTACTTTATTACTATAAATATTTAAGTCAAAAAAGAAATAATATGAACCAAAAAAGTTGAAAGTTATAATATGATATTCAAACCTTTTCGAAGAAGAATAAAAAAAGAAGATGACTTTGGATCTCCAAATTTTGGATAACTAGTCGCTAACCCGTGCGATGCACGGGATTCTTTAAAAAGAAAAAAACAATATTGCAATTATCATTTGCTAGACTAAATCAAAATGTCTTAAGACTCACTAATCAAATAATACAACTAAATGGAGAAGACCCAAGCATAACATAAAATCTTCACTAATTCAAATATTAAACATTGTCAAACCTAGTACAAAATCTGCTTGTGCCCAATAAAAGAAATCCTGTATATCAGCTCCATAAAAATACATACATGCCGAAAAGATTAATACCACTACCATAGGCCTATTGGCAATAAAGATATTTTCATAGTTACATATATTTTGTGAATATACAAATAAACAAATCGCAATAATGATCGCAATCTTATTTTTATAATAAATAAATAGAATATAGTGACTAATGTCAAATTCTTTTGCTATGACTTAAAAAGAGTAGAGAAAGAACATAATACAACAAATCTGCATTATATAAAAGAGTACATCATATATTTATTTAACATAAAACATTGAGTTCTATAAATTGTTGTTTAAAACAGAGAAAGCAAATATTTGACCTCACGCCACATGGAGAGAGAGAGAGAGTAAGGAAGCTTTTACGAATTTGAATCAAAAGAGGACGTCCATGGCATCTTGATTTTGCTCCTTCAATCCCAATTCTGCAAAGCTCACAAAAAACCAATAGGATATCAGTTGTCAATTGAACAGAAGAAGGTGAAACAAAGAGAAAACAAATCTCTTCATTTACTTTTAATCGCTTACCATCATTAGGAGCGGAGACAAAGGAGAAGGTGCACTAAAGGAGAAGCATAGAGACTGGAGAGAGAAACGGATGAGAAGCCATGGTTTTCCTTCTTTTTTTTTTTTTCTTTTTTTTTTTTTCTCTTTTTTGATAGGAAGGGGCTATGGTTTTTGATTTGGGGGTTTCCTGCGTATTAGTGTTATCATGGGGAATTTTAGCACAACACCAAAATAAGTTTTAGTAAACATCTCTTTTAACTGATTTCTTTTAACCAAAAAAGGCCAAGAATTGTTGAAATAAACAGAATATTTACAGGAAGATTTATAAACAGTAAACAGATGCAGGACATGACTAATCTAATCCTGAGCAAAAATTAAAGCAAGATGGCATTAAAGTTAGATAAGTTTGGCCTGTATAAAGAGAACAGGAATCTTCACATTCCCAACCACATCTCTTGTGCTAAGATACCATAGATATTGCTTTTTCAAAATCATGAACAGACTTTGCCAATAAAGCCTTCTCCACATTAAACCCTTTTGCTTTGCCTTGAAATAGTTCTTAGAAGTTAAGTAGACATTAAACATAAGTTATTCCCAATTAAAAAATTAAGCATAAGTTAATACACTTAAATGGTGGCCAACACAATTCAAACCATACCACATCAATGATTATGTTTGTTCAACATTAAAACAATGCTAGAATGGAGGGGCATAAAGCATTTGAACCAAAATAGATAGAAAATTGAAAGCAATCACCAACCTTATTAGATCTTAGAATATCTATCAGTCCACCAGTGAACTTCTGACCAATGGCCATGTGATAAGGAAAGGACCTTGTAGCCTCCTCTAAGTCAAATGGATTGTCTATGCACGTGGCAGCTGTAAGCGATGTATTCTCTCCAGCTTCTGCCAAGTACTTTGTCAACATGTTTGCACCATATTCCCAGCCAACGACCATCAATGTAATTCATGTACTTGAGCATGAGATTGATTAAAATTTACCATGAAAACAACTACTTTGAAGTAAAAGCCGAAAGGTTTCCTCCCATGCCCACACCACTGAATTTTAAAAAAAATATATATTAAAAAAAGGGTCAGTCCTAATTCACCTCACACATCTGGAATGCGATCCCTCATTGCTTGATGTGGTGAAATGGAAAACCATGTAAAGTATATGTCATGGTAAGAACATGGAAACACATACTTACAAAGATGCCTTTAAATCAATGTCATAGTAGTGAAGCTAAAATTTTCTTAATAGTGACTTATGAACAATTTAAATAAAAAATAAAAAAAAAATTATTTTGCTACTATATCTTGGCTATAAAAAAAATGCTATGGTAATGACTTCACACATATAATCTATGTTATCTTGCACATTTGTTGGCATAACAAACGGGTTGTTTTCATCTTTTTAATAAAACAATCAATGGTGGAGGAAAGAGATAAACTATTCCATTGAAGGATGCATGATGAATGTCAACTTTCCCAACTTGTTTAGTGTACAATCAATGAATGATGTTCTCTTTCCTCTTCTTTTGCACTACACTACATTTGGGTAGTGTTCAGCACAAAGGATTGCGCAGAACTTCTTGTAATCACAGAAGTTTTGGTTGTAAACCTATGCACATATCATAAAGAGTAAATCCTACTTTGGATAGATATATTATACAATTATTCAAATGGTTAAATTAAGCAGGAAATAAAGAAGAAAAGTTGCACCAGCCAGAAACTCAATTAGCAATACACAACAACAGTATTAGCAAAATCCTAATAAAAGTAACACTAACAAAACCCAACAATAGTATTAGCAAAAGTTGGGAAAGAACATTTCTCTTTTTATTTAATAGAAAGAATTATTCCTAATATGTAGAAAACAAATGCAGCAGTGAATTTTTTTTAAAAAATTTCAAGAAATTGTTAACAAACTTGGATTTGATGCAGTTAAGCATGTAGCTCTTTATCCAGAAAACAGAGTAGGACCTGCAAAATAAATTTTATGTCACTCTGTACCATAAATGCAAATATAACTAAATTTTATCTTTTAAAAATACATGAAAACAGAAGTTATGTCACTTTTAGAATATGAAAAATGTTTTGTTTGAACCAAGTTCTTTCCCAACTTCTCAAAAAAGAAAAAAATGTTCTTTCCCAACTGCCATATATGCAAGAAGAGCAAACACACAATAAGGCAACGCAACTCAACCACCAAATATCATGCATGTACAGATTAAAAATATATACAACTTATTTCAACCCCATTACAACTTTATTCTCCTTGATCATATCATGTTCCAAATTCAAATGCAGCAATGAAAACATAAACCAAAGCAATAATATAGCACAGGACCAAACTCAATTGGTAGTGGAGGTTAGAGAGAATTTACTGTGTGTTGCATAAGTAGAGAAGATTAAATTTGAATAACAAAATTTTATTCAGAAATTGAGTCCTAAATCCGAAAAAGAAAAACCCAAGGTTCAGAGAGAAGAGAAAAAAGTTAATCTAAATCAAATTATTCTCTGGGGAATTTAAACAAACACATAGAGGACAAACACAAAGATGTCAATAACAATGAACCGAGACAAAATCTTTAAACCCACAATGCTAAATAATTACACACAGATACTTTCATGAAATCAAAAGTTATGAACTTACATAGTTGATTGTCATGGGCTAGATGAGAGATGAGACCCACGGCAAATGGGGGGCCGTTTCTGAGTTGTAGAGGTTGAATGTGGGTTAAAGGTAAATCGGTGGCAAATCGGTGGTCTGAGAAAGGAGATCGATGCTTGATTTGCTGTTGGTTGTTCGATGTTTGTGGGTTTGTCAGTATGGAGGATCGGTGGTAGAGGATTGAGGAAGAAGATTTGCTGTTGGTTGTTTTTTTGGTTTGGGTATGGTTTGGGTATGGAGGATCGGTGGTAGAGGATTGAGGAAGAAGATGGGGATGGGAGACAAAGGGAAAGGCAGAGGCAGAGCAAGATGGTGTCGAGTTTATGACGTTTATTTTATGTTTGTGGGTATGGAGGATCAGTGGTAGAGGATTGAGGAAGAAGATGGGGATGGGAGACAAAGGGAAAGGCAGAGGCAGAGGAAGATGGTGTCGGGTTTATGACGTCTAATTTTTTGGTTGGTTTTAATTTTTTTTTTTTAATTTTTTTTTTAATGTTGTGCTGACGTGGAAAATTGTAGAAGCTTCAAAAGTTTCGGTTTTATATATATATATATATATATATATATTGGAATTAATATGTTGATTTTATCACATTGACCAACTCACCAATATGATAAACCCATACTTTTGGATGCAACTAAAAATCACACTAATGAAGTTTTCAAAACTTTGTTCGAGGATTTTAAAAAATTGGGATATTAATATTAAGAGTTAGCAATGCTACATCATCAATATTGGTTTCTAAAAGAATTTTGCATTTTATCTTTTGAAAAAAAATTAAATATTGTACTTGACTTTTCCATAATTTATAAATCAATTAAAAAGTTATATAAATTATTGTCAACCCGTAAGGGAATTTTTTTTTCTACAAGATTTTTTTGGTTATGAGTTATTGAATTATGATATTAGTGATTTGTGGATTTTTTGTTGTATTGTATTTGGACTATGGAGGGGCCATGGGTCCAAAGAAAGGGTTAAGTGATTAGTTTCTTTTGGGTTATTTGGACCAATCCAAAAATTTGAGGAGGGTCAACTATAAACTCTAAAATATGGAAATTCAAAAAAAAAAAAAAAAAGCTAATTTGAAAAAAAAGAGGGGGGGGGGGGGGGGGGCTGCCCCTTGGTGGATCCGTCCCCGTTAATAGCTAAAGTTTAGAGAAATCTAATTAGATTTTAATCGGATTCTCAATTTTGCGCCACGTGTCCCATTTAATTTTTAATTTCATGCCTAGTGAATTATTGAGTGTGTAAAAATTAAATCAAAGAATTCAAATACAATTAGATTTTAAATTGAATTTCATTTGGAGTCCAATTTTCCGCCACTTGTTCTTCTAAGTTCTTAATTTTTGTGACAAGTGAATTATTAGGTGCAAAAACTGAAGAGTTTAAAACCAATTAAATTCTAATATATATATATATATATAGTGAGAAACCATTATATATATATATAATTTGAACCGTATAACTGTGATTATTTTTAATTGTACCTGTGCATATGTGCGAGATTACACACTAGTTACAATAATAATACAAAACAATTAGATATATTCACAACAATAACATAAAAATAATGCGCAAGAGAGACGAAAAGAGTTACAAAAATTATTCAAATAATTCTAACAATTACGATTTGTGATGATTAGTGAGCGTTTACTTCCAAGACAAAGAGTCTAAAATCAAATATTAAAGAAAAAAAAAAACCAAAATTAAAATGTTAACCATCCCCAAAAAAAAAAAAAAAAAAAAAAAAAAAAAAAAATTGATATGCAGTTGCAATGTCATACCTCTTTAATTTATAGCTTCCACATTACCCTCTCGGTACATTGCAAATTCATCTAGCTCTAATCATATATTATATGGAATTACTTCTTTTTTTAGTCGATTTTCTCCTCTTAAATTGCTGAGTCATCAAGTAGGTCCACTAAATTAAGACCTACCACTAAAACATGAACGAACAAAGCTGTGTATGTGATAGGCCAAATTGAAACTGAACGGTTTAGACCCCTAAAACTATAACCAGATTGCGTAGCCTAGATTAATTAGCCAAGTTGTTACTTAGTCAAATTAAGCAATTCTAGGTTAAAACAATCACAATATCATATCAAGCATATAAAACATATAAAGCAGCGGAAAATAAATAACACATGATATGATCACCCAGGAAACCACACCGGAAAAACCTGGGGAGGATTTTACCCACCGATTCTCAAGGCAAAACGGAATCCACTAAGAAAGAATTGAAGTTCTTACAAAAGGACTTACAAGCTCCCCGCTTGACTTCCTAATGCTACCCACTAGTAGTAACTTCCTGACACGACCACGCGCAGGCTCCGAATCCACGGACTACTTCTTTCTTTGAACTCCTTCAATCAGGTACAAGCTCCTCACTTGTTTATCTTTAAGCTTCAATGGCTGCAACCTAGTTGATCATCAAGATATTGATGTGATCTCAATCTTGAAAACCCTAAGCTTTGTGTAAAGGAAAGCTCCTCTAGATCTCACAAGAGATTTACACAAAACCGCAATGTATGAGCAACAATACAACTTGTGCAACTCTGAAAAACGTAGCTAGGGTTTGCCTTATACACCTAGGGCAAAAACATAAAAACCTAGACGTTTAAAGAGTTAGGGCTGAGTTGGAATTCTGCAGAAAAACGCATCTGGGCCGACTTTCGATCGATCGAGTCTAACCTTCGATCGATCGAGCCAGGCCGAGAAGCCCCAATGCTTCTGCAGTCACTCGATTCCAACTTTACAATATTAAACCAACTTTGAGCAAACTTAAACAAGACTAAATACATTGTTTTGATCATGGTTTGCCAACATTACATATTAGAGTTCTAAATACATAAAATCCTAAGACCTTAGAACCTAACAAACTCCCCCTTTGGCAATCCGTGACAAAACACACAATAAAAGCTCAAAGTTTACAAGTAATAGCCCTTTACATAATAATGCTCATAAAGAAAAGTTCAACCTAACTACTATCTATAGGTTGTAAGTGTAGACAGCAGCTTTGTCGAATCAACCTGTATATTCCTGAAATACTCAACAAACACATAAACGCATGTGTGGCAGCAAATAGTATATAAACAGGTATAATATTCTTGTAAGACTCACACAACACAAAATAAAGAAATATATCAATGAAGCAACTCATAAATATAATTCAATAAGCAGTGAATCACAAAGACAACAAGAATCAAAAGAAACATGTATATCAATATATCAATCAATGTTACTCCCCCTAACATGAACATCCCAAAAATGATATACAAAGTGAAGCACCTAGATACAATCTAAATAAACTCCACAAAAATATCTCATGCTAACAAAAAATATCTCCCCCTAACACAAAAATCTCCCCCTATCAACAAAAATCTCCTCTACAAGTCAAAAACTCTACTCCCCCTTTTTGTGACGGAATGCCAAAGAGCATCAGAGACCATCATCAAAAGGAGGTGGTGAGGAAGAACGAAGATGCGCCAAATCCGCTTGCAGAGCACGAATCTCGTCGAACAGATCCACCAAAAGCTGACCATGAGCCGCCTGAACAGTCATGACAGTCTCCAAAGTACGACGAACATCGAAGTCAGCCGTAGAAGGTGGAGGAACAGCAGCAGCACCTACAGAATCTGGAACAGCCTCACCAGCAGGACCTGTAGAAGAAGAAGGAGGAGGTGGAGCGCTACTAGAGGGATCAGACCTAGGGTGTTTAGAACCAGCTCGAAGATGAGCGGCCCTCTGTCTAAGAAAAGACGCACCTATAGGACCAATAACATGAACAGGCTCAGAAGCAGGGAAGTCCTCTAAACCTAGATAAAGTAAAATCCTATGAATGAAAATAGGATGAACAAGGGCATGGGCAGTAGATGAACTCCTATAAACTTCGTTCAAAGAACGAAGAAAAAGATGGGGGAAACTAATAGGAGCATCTGTGACAAGAGCGTATAGAAAAACACATCTCTCAAGAGGAATGGTGTGCAGATGAGAAATAGGCCAGAGTGAATGACAGGCTATCCTAAAGAATAGGTAGGTAGTCTCAGGAAACTCAGCGGTGGTGATCCGAGGATCAGAACCCCACTGGATAGAAGATCCAGTGATGTAGGACATGACATCACTCAGCTCAGGTGACTCATCATAGGGGTAAACAGGATCCCTAACCAACGGTACCTCTAGAGCATCAGCCACTACCTGAGGAGTAATGGAGTACTCTACACCTCGTATCCAACTCCTAACTAGAGTGTTGGAATCATAGATGCGGACAGAGAGGTTCGAGAAGAACTCTCTAATCAAGGTAGCCGGAGGTGGAGGGTCAGACACGGTCAACAAAGGTAACCAACCCCTACGCTCAAAATTTGCCCTAATAGCAGGATCTACCTCATCTAAACGAACAGAACGCTCAGCCCAAATCTTCCTATGTAGGTTTAAAGTCTCAAAAATCTCTTGGTTTTTCTCAGTGGGGAACCGCTCACTATCAAAAGATGGAGGGGAAGGAGTAGGAGTGGGGATGGTCCTACGAGCTCTAGTCTTCCTAGGCATGGTGCTAAGGAATAGGACAGAGACACAAAGAGAAAACCAAAAAGAACAGGAAATAAAACCAAGGGCAAACTGCAAGTTAGCACAAAAAAAATATAGAATGAAGATCTATATGATGCATAAATCATTAATGATTATATGATGCATGAACTAATGCAGTGATTAGGATCAAATTAAGTTCAATTTTCACAACATTGGCTTGAACATAGAGTTTCTTAACAAAAACCCTAAAAATTTTAGAACCACTTGAAAATTTTTGCAACAAATTGATGAATTAATCATTACATACCATTGGAAATAGTTCATAATAACCAATTGCATCAATTACACAAGCCAATTTCAACAATTAAACCCAATTTCACAAAAAGCCCCAATTCGGATCAAACACAAACCCTAGAAATTTCAATTATTCACAAACCTTCAAATTGATCAAATTAATTGCTCAAGAACATGTTTATATAGTGTCCCCATCAAAACCCATTGATCAATTTCACATGATTAGGTCCGAATCATCAAAAAATCTCAAAAAGAAAAGTCCGAAAATCACCCTCTAAAATGCATGAAAAATGCATGAAATCAAGTAAATAAACTGAAAATCAAGGGTATTAAGGACATACCGGCTTGAGGAGAGAGAGATTATGCAAAAAGATCGGAAGAAAACGACAAAAACTCTGAAGAATTGGTCTTGCCTCGTCGGAGAGAGAAAAGGAAAAGTTTTGAAAAAGATATGAACTTTGAAAAAGTCAGATTTCCCTTTTTTAAAAAGCATATTCACGATGTTCGATCGATCGAGAATTACATTCGATCAATCGAAAGTGACAGACGTTTTAGCACTTTCTGAGGCACTTTTTCGATCGATCGAAAAACACTCTGGATCGATCGAAATGGGTAAAAACACACTGAATTTTGGGAAAAAACACAGTTTTTAAAAAAATTGCAGACCCAATTTTAAAACAACTCCTCAAAGCATTTGAATAATGAATGCAAAATGCATGAGTATGAGATGGAATGCATTTTCAAAAACCCAAAATATTAAACCCAATTCTCAGACACAATTTTCAATCATCTTCCAAATTAATTTTCTCAAGCAACAAATATGTTGTGCATAAATCTCAAGATATTTTCAAACTTGGTTGGTCAGACCAAGAACACACACACTAGCATGTACAGTGTTTAACAAAGAGTAACTTGTGTAGTGTGTGAAACTAGCAAAGACTTGAGATACATGTGAGGTGATACGTGAATGGCAATCAAACACAAAGTCTACACAATTCATCACATAGAATTAAAAGAGACTATCACCTAAAGAGTTACATCCTATAACTCCCACATCTCCTAGATCAAAAGCTTGCAATCATGTAAGTTTCTTTTAATTTTGCCTCTTATTTATATATGAATTGGCATTCAGCCTAATAGTACACACCGGTTTGAATTAAGTGAATTGGCATCAAGCCTAATAGTACACACCAGTTTTAATTTAATTTGAGGCTACACCTTATGTTCTTTCTGTGCATGTGCTACACTTTCTCGAGCACTAAATCTTATGATATGCACTAAGGTGTTCATGATTGGCTAGTGAACAGTGGTGAGATGGTTATTTATGCCTTTCTCAAAAGGATCAAGTCCGACAGTCAACAACATGTGACTTCATGATTAAGGCAAAGTGATTAAGAACCACACACATCTTTCCCACACAACATGCACTACAAAGTTTCAACTAGTTAAGTGCAACAAATAAGCTCATCAAAGTTAAACAAGGTACACAAGACATGACATGTGTAAAAAGAATGACCAACCTTGTTTTTCAAAATCAAGATAAATAGTGTTCAACACAGATTTTGCTTTCTCCTTTTTTTTTTATTTATTTATTTATTTAAAGAGAAAACAAATAAATCCTAGAATGAAATGCATGTATGTAATGCAATGCAAGTCCTAGAACAAAAGAAAAACACAAAAACCAAACAACAGTGGTCACAATAGAATAGAGCAATGAAGCACAAGGACCATGTCAGAAAGACTCAATTAGATCGAGTCTTTTGCATCCAAAACTTTTTAGATGCACCCCGAGCATTGGAGTTCTTATTCACATTAGAGTGATTCCCAACTCCAGAATTAGAATAAAGGTTTAACGCCTTTACTAATTCACCAATTAGTGCCATAGGATCTTGTGCTTGAGGCACAGGCACTTTTGGTCTTTTTGCTCTCTTATCAGCTTGAAGCTTGTAACAGTTAGGACGGATATGTCCAGACTTACCACAATAATGACAAACCCAAGCAGGTTTACCATGCATCTTGTCCTTCGGTTTGGTAGGCTCCTTAGGTTTGGATTCTCTTAAGTCTACCCTAATCTTCTTGGGTGGTGAAACTTCTACAGGTTTAACAACCTCACTCACAGGGGGTTTTACAGTTTCACTCACAACCTTACTCACAAGAGGTTCAGAAGAAGAAGAAGAAGGAACGAAGACAGTGGAATGAGGTCCAGAATCAAAGATGCTTTCTACATATCCTAACCCAGCTTTATCAGAAGGATACTTTTGAACATTTAACATGTGATCAAATTTAGAACTAGCCGATCTAGCAACAGATAAATCATGTTCCAAAGTTCTAACTTTATCAAGCAACAGCATGTTTTCAGATTTAACATTATTCAAAAGATCATTAGCATCAAATAACTTCACAAGCAAATTTTTCTTCTCAAGCTCAAGAGCATCAATTTTCTTTAGGCCTAAATCAACTTTCATAGCATCCTTTGCAGCAATTTTGCAAAGTTTGTTACAGGCCTCTTGAAGATCTGCGTCTTCAGAGAGTTCCCCATCAGCAGGGTTCTCCTCAGCAGATATGCTTTCATCTACTGTACCAGTAGCAGTGAAAGCAATGAAGTTTCCATCCTCGTCACAACCGGACTCATCATCAGAAACCTCATTATCACTAAGGGTTACAGCCATGGCTTTACCCTTATTTCTCAAGAAAGTAGGACATTCAGATTTGACATGACCATACCCTTGACAACCATAACACTGAGGACCCAAAGAGTTATTAGAAGATTGACCTACCTGTTCTCTAGGTTTTTCAAAGTTGTTAACCTTAGTGGGATCATTCTTCCTAAAGTTTCTAGGTTCAGCAGTGTTGGTGTTCCTTGCCTTTCTATTAGTGTTTCTGAGAAAATTTCTAAAGTTCTTGGCAAGGTAAGCTATCTCCGTGGGAGAGAGCTCATCATCAAATCCACCACCTTCAACATCATCAACTGACTTCAGTGCCATTGATTTGGATTTGACAGTCTTGGGTAAGTCAGACTCATAGGACTGAAGAGATCCTACAAGCTCATCCACAGGGATGGACTCAACATCCTTACTTTCAGTAATGGCTGTTACTTTGGGTCTAAAGTCTTCAGTCAAAGATCTAAGAATCTTCCTAACAACTTTAGGTTGATCATAGACTACACCCAAATTATAAGCAGAATTAACAATATCATTTAGTTTTGCATAAAACTCATCAAAGGTTCCATCATCAGACATTCTAATGTTTTCAAACCTAGAAGTTAATTGCTGTAGTTTGTTAATTTTAACAGCCTTTGTGCCTTCATGCACAGTTTGGAGGATTTTCCAAGCAGTATGAGCAACCTCAACATTAGAGATCCTCTTAAATTCCTCCATTGAAACAGCATTGAAGATGGCAGTCATAGCTTTGCTATTGAAGCCTGCTGCTTCTTTCTGAGAAGTTTGCCACTCACTCACAGGAGTAGTGGGCTTCTCCCATCCGTATTCAACGAAATTCCACACCCTTTCATCTATGGATTTCAGGAAAGCTTTCATCCTTACTTTCCAGTAAGCATAATTGTTCCCATCAAAGTGAGGAGGAACAAACAGAGAGTGTCCATGCTCCATGACAACTGGGGTCAAGGATCAGCTCTGAGATAAAGATCTCAAACAAGAAGAGCAACCCGCTCTGATACCACTTGAACGGTTTAGACCCCTAAAACTATAACCAGATTGCGTAGCCTAGATTAATTAGCCAAGTTGTTACTTAGTCAAATTAAGCAATTCTAGGTTAAAACAATCACAATATCATATCAAGCATATAAAACATATAAAGCAGCGGAAAATAAATAACACATGATATGATCACCTAGGAAACCACACCGGAAAAACCTGGGGAGGATTTTACCCACCGATCCTCAAGGCAAAACGGAATCCACTAAGAAAGAATTGAAGTTCTTACAAAAGGACTTACAAGCTCCCCGCTTGACTTCCTAATGCTACCCACCAGTAGTAACTTCCTGACACGACCACGCGCAGGCTCCGAATCCACGGACTACTTCTTTCTTTGAACTCCTTCAATCAGGTACAAGCTCCTCACTTGTTTATCTTTATGCTTCAATGGCTGCAACCTAGTTGATCATCAAGATATTGATGTGATCTCAATCTTGAAAACCCTAAGCTTTGTGTAAAGCAAAGCTCCTCTAGATCTCACAAGAGATTTACACAAAATCGCAATGTATGAGCAACAATACAACTTGTGCAACTCTGAAAAACGTAGCTAGGGTTTGCCTTATATACCTAGGGCAAAAACATAAAAACCTAGACGTTTAAAGAGTTAGGGCTGAGTTGGAATTCTGCAGAAAAACACATCTGGGCCGACTTTCGATCGATCGAGTCTAACCTTCGATCGATCGAGCCAGGCCGAGAAGCCCCAATGCTTCTGCAGTCACTCGATTCCAACTTTACAATATTAAACCAACTTTGAGCAAACTTAAACAACACTAAATACATTGTTTTGATCATGGTTTGCCAACATTACATATTAGAGTTCTAAATACATAAAATCCTAAGACCTTAGAACCTAACAGAAACTTTTCAATTGCAACAGTGCATTCTTCTAAAGACACCTGATATAACTGAAATGATACAATTTTGAAACAGTCCAAAGAATAGAAATACAAAATGAGCTCTTAGAATTTGTAAACAAACTTCTGCTTTCATCTTATTCTTTTATCCATTTCCCAGGACTGTTATTTTAATGGAAGCCTCCACCAAAGGCTTGAAAACTTGAACCATCCAATTTAAATTAGTGTAGAACATGCTCTAAAGAAATTTAATTTTCTCAAGAAAAAAAAATGCATCTAATAAACATAAATTAAAATTTTTTTTCTAGAGTGTTAAACTCACATTTTTCTTACTCTTATAGAGCGTATGTATGACTCGATAACAAGAACATCATGTTATTGCCTACATATTATACTGTCCTTTATATATTCCTCTATTCCTGAAAGACTTAAAGAAATTGTGTACTTTCATAAACAAACAAGAGTGATCTGAAAATGAATCATGCAAACATACAAACACCAATTTGAAAATGTAATCGAAATTTAGAATTCCCACGAATTAATGCTATATCCCACTGCCGCGTACATTGCAATACGTGAAAATAATTAACTTGCAACATTGTGCACAGGGACCCCGAATCGTATTACAGTTAAGTTATAATATATGGCACATTTAGATTTCAACCATTAGAAATTCAGAGTTCATTCTATCAGGAAAGGAAGGACTGAATTGAAGCACATTCGAAAATTTAGAACACAGTTAGACTTTCCAAAAAAATCTCCCAACTAATTAAGAAGCCCTACTAAAGAAAAATTATTAAGTACCTCTTTTTTCTGTTGCTCATACTCATGCATTTTCTACCATCCTTCGATCGAACCATTGAACTTGGGAATGGGATAGCAACACATGACATTTGATAATAAATATGATGATCTTAGCTTAGTCGCATACTCTATACTCATAAGGACAAATAATTTAGAAGATTATAACACGACTATTCACAAAGAGTTGTCTACATTTTCCAAGCAGAAAATTTGACTATTCACAATAATCTCAAAGTGAAAACCATAACCTAATAACCTTTATGACTTGGAACACAAATCATTCCAAATTCGAGACATCACAGCAAGATACGTGCCCCTAGCTACAACTATCATTACAAGTAATTCTTTGTATTTCGAGAGCAATGTTATGTCATTCCACATAATTGTATATCTCACTAATTAAATTAATATACAACTCATTATTCATGTGAGAAGAGATAATATTGGGGTATTGAATAATTTTTCAAACATTATTGGACAACCCTCATTATCCCCACCATAGTATAACTGAAATAAAAATAAATAGGGAAAATAATGTTACACAATTACTATTGCACATTTCCTTTGAAATCTTGTTTTCATTTTAGTAAAAATGGTGAAATGGTAAAATAATGTATTAAAAACACGATTTCTCCATTTTAATTGAAATTGTGTTTCAAAAAATACGGTTTCAATCTACGTGGCCATGTGTAAAGTGAGTCTACAATATTAGCGAGTGAGTGATAATCACTACCCAAATAAATAATTGAAGTTAAATGCAAACCAACACCATCAATTACTTGAACACATGAAATTGCTGAGATAACATTGGGAGACACATATGCTCGCAATGGCTCCTGTTTGTTCACACTCATCAATACACTTTGAGAAAGGTTTTGCGGCATACAAGTATGCAGCAATTGCTGCATAATGGATTAGGTGGTAGTAAAAAGAAAGCAACATGTGTCTAAGGGTCATATCACTCTTAGACGCTTATTGCTTTTTTTTTTTTTTTTTTTTGCTGCCACATAATCCTGTATGCAACAATTGCTATATATGTAGCAAAACCTTTCCCATACATTTTGGACCTAAGACAATAAATTTTAATGCATTATTAGTATTTAAATATTATTTATTTAACTTCCTATATCATATATATTTTGGTCTAAAAATCATTCTTCTTGTTTTATGAGATGTAAAACTGTTAATTGAGTTCTTATTTACATTTATTTGAATTTGTTAAAAAAATAGTTATTAGACACACTTGATAAATGCTTTTTTTAGTCATGAAGAGTTTAAGGTTTAAACTGAATTGAATTTCAATTAGCTCAATATTTTGGAAGACTTCTAAAAGGTGGAAGAAAGAGTGCAAAATTCACCTATATTTTTTTTTATTTTAAAAAATCAATTATCTTTCTAAATTGTTAGAAACCTTCTAAATTGTTAAATCACGCCTTTTATAAATTGTTTGGGACATAAAGGGCCGGCTGTACGTGTGTTACTCCTTGGTCCTTGCTAAGGTAGGAGTTGTATCTTAAAATTAAAAATAATGTTAGAGATAAAACACTTCAGCAAATCAAACTGTTATTGCCTTATTGGTAAATAATAAAGTAGTGAATCCGAGTTTAATTAAGTACAAACTCTCACCTAATTAACTTAACCGTCTTTATTTATTTTCTTTCTAAAAAACAAAAAAGACTTTACCGATTTACTTTTGGTAACCGACCTTGAGAATATATATATACGTACTATACGCACGCTTTCTATACCTACAGTTCTACACACTAGAGCAGAGTTTTGCATCAGAATCCAAGAACGATAACAACAATGGCTGCAATGTTCCCTGTGGGTTTTAGATTTCGTCCCACAGACGAAGAGTTGGTGAGGTCTTACCTTTACCCAAAAGTAACAGGAACACAAATCCATGATCTTGTTCCAAAACACGATATTCCGGAACACGATCTTTACGCACCCAACACTGAACCTTCGAAAATTTGGAATCAATTTGGTTTTGGAGGGAAAAATCTGGAAGAAAAACAGGAAGAGCTCGAGCTCTTGTTCTTCACAAGGTTGAAGAGGGTCTCCTCCAACGGCTCACGCATCAAGCGAACCATCGGCGGAGGCTGTTGGAAAGGCGATGCTTCGGGAAAGTCTGCTAAGAATGTTTTGGAAACAAAGAGTAAAACGATGAAAAGAATAGGATTCAAAAAGACTTTTCATTATAAGAATGATGATTCTAAAGATAACAATCGTTGGATTTTGCATGAGCTTTCCTTGGACGAGTCTTTTCTACGACATGCTAAGGTAAACCTTCTCTCCTTTCCTATTTTTTTTTTTACTCCCCTTTTTAGAGAACTTGAAAACTTAAAAATTTATAATTCTAGGGCGATAATTTAAAGTGAGGTTTTTTCTTAGCATTATTAATACTGAAGAAATTGAAAACTTGAAAATTTATAATTTTAATCTCTTCTTTTTAAAGAACTTGAAAACTTGAAAATTTATAATTCTAAGGCAACAATTTAAAGTAAGATTTTTTCTACTTGAAACTTATAATTTTAGTCTCCTTTTTAAAGAACTTGAAAACGTGAAAATTTATAATTTTAAGACGACAATTTAAAGTGAGGCTTTTTCCTAGTGTTATTAATTCTGAAGAGACTGAAAACTTGAAAACTTATAATTTTAGTCCAGGGAACTTGAAAACTTGAAAATTTATAATTCTGGGGCGGCAATTGAAAGTGAGGTTTTTCTTAATGTTACTAATACTGAATAGAAAATTTAAAAAAGAAAAGATAGGTTAATCTTTTAGTAAATAGGCTCATGAAATGCTCAAATCAGTTCAAATGTGTTTTTAACTTTGAAACTACAATAAAATCGCTTTCTTGTTTTTATCCTTAAAGGCAAATTTTCGAAAACAAAAAGTAATAGTAGTAACCAAACTAATATAGCCTCAGTTATTTAATTTTAACTATTTAGATCCTTTTGATTCAGTAATTAAACCATATAATATCTGTGGAGCTTTATTGCATTAACCACGCTGGCCTACTACATACGGCCCAAGGCCCGCGTCGAGGATAACGTAAAGGCCGAGGACAATAGGAAAGAGTCCGGGTCATCCAAAGGCCTCGCCGAAGATGACACATCCTCGGCACACCGACTTCACTAAAGGGAAAATATCCCTCATTCGTTGAATATATCTCACCAACATTCTGACCGCTTTAATGGTGAGGTGACCTGAAAACCCTAAAGCATCAGTCACTTCAACTATTATAAAGCCTGCAAAGGCGGCTGGGAAATAACATAAAGCCTGCAAATACAGATGATGGGATAGTCCCCTATACATCGAGGCTCCGATAATTGACAAGTGGACGGCAAAGACTAAAAAAAGGAAAAATACTATATAACCAAGAAATTTTTCCCAACATAAAAGGGGATTATTGGATGAGAGGAAAAAAGGGATGATAGATCCTCGGCCTGAACCGAGGACAAATATGCTTCACAAACACTTAGCCAAATTCTCACATTTAGAATCCAATGAATCTCATGCCATCAATTATTCATTATAAACTTTATACCATCCATTGTTTACTTCGGTGATGCCAAATCCTTAAACCCACTTCTCTACAAATTTTATTGTTAAGGGTCCGTTACAAATTGAGTCCCTACAATTGGCGCCCACCGTGGGGCGGAATTTGTGCGCTGGCAAGTACGGTGATCGGTGTAAAGAAATTAAGGGCAACTTTTTTAGAAACAATATACCAAAAAAATACAATCTACTACAGCAACAATCATTCAGAAGTCAACAAACACAAGAACAAAAATATGCGAAAAATAGAAAGAGGCAAAACAAGTCTACTTCTTTTATTCATATATGAAGAAAAATTATATCTTTTACAAGTGAAGCCCGTGGGGCTTATTCTAAAGCTAACTACAAAGGCAGACGCTTGACAAAGCCGACAGAGGAACAAAAGGTAGAAAGCAAAGCTGGCAGAAGAACAAAAGATCAAAAAGAAGTGAAAGAAGAGATGAAGAACAAAAGGTAGAAAGCAAAGCTGGCAAAAGAACAAAAGATAGAAAAGAAGTGAAGGAAGAGAGGAGGAAAGAAGAGAAAGAAGGTTGGCAGAGGAACAGAAGATAGAAAAGAAGGCTGGATGAGAAGTAAGAGAAGAGGAAAAGAAAAGAGGAAGGCTCGTTGAGGAGCAAAAGAAAAAGAGGAAAAAGAGAAAAGAGGGAAGAAGAGCTACATAGGAGGTGGAAGAGGTCACGGCACAGGACGGCTCCACTTCTGGGTTCCGCCTGATTTCCCTCCCACCCCCAATGCAGCCGGCTTGGAGGGTCAATGACCCATACCCAAGGGAAGGTGGTTATGTTCTTCCTGGATCCTCCTCCAGACGACGAGGAGGGTTCCTCTTCTAGTTAGGTTGAAAAGAAGGAAAACCTTCGGATTTCCCCTACTCCAACCCCAATGTGATGTATAGGGTCGGAGTGCCATCCTCGGCTCCTGATAGGGGCTGTGCATTCCCAAGATTGCCCTTTCCAAGGGCCAACTCATTCGAAGGGGCTCAAACGGCTATGTTTGGCAGAGCCTTTTTGGGGTGATGTTTTTGGGAGAAATTTAAGATGGATGTCCGTCAAGTGTGAAGGAGAAGGTTGCCCTGGAAACGCCTTATATAGAGGGCGGAATATTGATGAGGGCCGATCCACAATAAATCACAGGGAGAGATTTTCGGAGGCAATAATTCCACCCCAAGTTCCAAGGGGCCTATCAACCGTTAGATCCTCGTAAATCCACGGCTAGCATTAATGAGGAGGCGCCTCATTAAACGAGAAGAGGCCGGAGCGCCAGAACACGTTACCCGAACAACCCAGGAGACGCCTCGTAATCAGAAGGGTCCCATCAAACGAAGAGGCAAAACACGGCAAGATCTTATCCTCCACCAACTCCAGCATTTATTATTATTATTATTCCGCTTGGAAAGTGTAATTATTTAATGCTTATTGTAAATTATAGCAATGTAGAATTAAAACGGCTACGGATAAATAGATAAAATAAATGATAAAATGAGAAAACTATGTACCGGACAGAACCAGGGCAATGCATGGTCCTCGGACCCAAGCCTTATGGGGAAACCAGATACTTCAGATGATAAAATGAGAAAACTAGGTACTAGACAGAACCAGGGCATTGCATGGTCCTCGGACCCAAGCCTCATAGGGAAACCAGATACTTCAAATGATAAAATGAGAAAATTAGGTACTGGACAAAACCAGGGCATTGCATGGTCCTCGGAACCAAGCCTTATGGGGAAACCAGATACTTCAGATGATAAAATGAGAAAACTAGGTACTGGACAGAATCAGGGCATTGCATGGTCCTCGTACCCAAGCCTTATGGGGAAACCAGATACTTCAGATGATAAAATGAGAAAATTAGGTATTGGACAGAACCAGGGCATTGCATGGTCCTCGGACCCAAGCCTTATGGGGAAACCAGATACTTCAGATGATAAAATGAGAAAACTAGGTACTGGACAGAATCAGGGCATTGCATGGTCCTCGGACCCAAGCCTCATGGGGAAACCAGATACTTCAGATGATAAAATGAGAAAACTAGGTACTGGACAGAACCAGGGCATTGCATGGTCTTCGGACCCAAGCCTCATGGGGAAACCAGATACTTCAGATGATAAAATGAGAAAACTAGGTACTGGACAGAATCAGGGCATTGCATGGTCCTCAGACCCAAGCCTCATGGGGAAACCAGATACTTCAGATGATAAAATGAGAAAACTAGGTACTGGACAGAATCAGGGCATTGCATGGTCCTCGGACCCAAGCCTTATGGGGAAACCAGATACTTCAGATGATAAAATGAGAAAACTAGGTACTGGACAGATTCAGGGCATTGCATAGTCCTCGGACCCAAGCCTCATGGGGAAACCAGATACTTCAGATGATAAAATGAGAAAACTAGGTACTGGACAGAACCAGGGCATTGCATGGTCCTCGGACCCAAGCCTTATGGGGAAACCAGATACTTCAGATGATAAAATGAGAAAACTAGGTACTGGACAGAATCAGGGCATTGCATGGTCCTCGGACCCAAGCCTCATGGGGAAACCAGATACCTCAGATGAATAAAACGAGAAAACTAAGTACTGGACAAAACCAGGGCATTGCATGGTCCTCGGACCCAAGCCTCATGGGGAAACCAGATACCTCAGATGAATAAAATAAGAAAACTAGGTACTGGACAGAACCAAGGCATTGCATGGTCCTCGGACCCAAGCCTCATGGGAAAACCAGATACTTCAGATGAATAAAATAAGAAAACTAGATACTGGACAGAACCAAGGCATTGCACGGTCCTCGGACCCAAGCCTCATGGGGAAACCAGATGCTTCAGAATAAAAACCAAGTGTTGGACAAACTCAGGCACTACGTAGTCCGAGGACTCCAGCCAATAAGGAGACCGCTCCTTCAAGAAATATTAAGTGTTAAGAAAAACCGGGGTCTTAGTATGAATCACGTGTCCAAATCTGCGGTAAAGCCAACCCCCCCCTCAGGCGCTGAGTAATGAGTCCTACTAAGGACGAAAATCACGAGAAATTGGGTGCTTAAGCACAAGCAACTCAAACCTACAGTTCATAAAGATTCCTCAGACGGCCCCTTAGCGCCAAAAGGATATTACAAGAGCGGTCGAAGTAACGATAAAACTAACAGAAACACAAAGCTCAATAGGGCGCGAAAAAACGCTGAGGAAGTCAAAATCCTCCTCCCCGCCCAAGGGGACGTGCAGCAGAATTTTGAGGGGCTATTGTGGGGCCCTATTGCATTAACCACGCTAGCCCACTACATACGGCCCAAGGCCCGCGCCGAGGATAACGTAAAGGCCGAGGACAATGGGAAAAAGCCCGGGTCATCCAAAGGCCTCGCCGAGGATGACACATCCTCGGCACACCGACTTCACTAAAGGGAAAATATCCCTCATTCGTTGAATATATCTCACCAACATTCTAACCGCTTTAATGGTGAGATGACCTGAAAACCCTAAAGCATCAGTCACTTCAACTATTATAAAGCCTACAAAGGCGGCTGGGAAATAACATAAAGCCTGCAAATACAGATGATGGGACAGTCCCCTGTACATCGAGGCTCCGATAATTGACAAGTGGACGGCGAAGACTAAAAAAAGGAAAAATACTATATAACCAAGAGATTTTTCCCAACATAAAAGGGGATTATTGGATGAGAGGAAAAAAAGGATGATAGATCCTCGGCCTGGACCGAGGACAAATATGCTTCACAAACACTTAGCCAAATTCTCACATTTAGAATCCAATGAATCTCATGCCATCAATTATTCATTATAAACTTTATACCATCCATTGTTTACTTCGGTGATGCCAAATCCTTAAACCCACTTCTCTACAAATTTTATTGTTAAGGGTCCGTTACAAATTGAGTCCCTACAATATCAAAAGTAACAAATTAAAATATGAAGTTTGCGTTTGAATCTGATGGTTTAATTTATTATTATTTGAAATATTTTAGTAATTTATAATCTTTGCAATCTAAATTTTTTTTTTTTTAATGAAATTTTAGAATTTAATTTGTTATCCTCCTGATTAGGGTTTATAATATTTCTTTCCTACTTGACATATATCTTATTTTTCTTTTTTCCAATATTATTTTCTTGATTGTGGCTATTATCTAGGGTTTGAATTCAGCTTACGTTTCTTGACATTGTTATATTCTTATGTTGCAGATAGGAGACATGGTAGTTTGTCGACTACAAAAACGCCCTAAAAAAGAAGAGATAATCCCACGCACACATGTATCAAGTCAGACTAGTCAAAATACAAATTTGATGTTAGAGTTTTTGAAATCAAATTCAAGAGAAATAACAATGGCATCCACGATGATCCCTGAGGGTTATAGGTTTTGTCCCACGGACGAAGAGTTGGTGCTTTCCTACCTTTATCCAAAGGTAATAGGAACACAAACTGGTGAGGACGGTCGTATTCTAGGACATGATCTCTACGCACCCAGCACTGAACCTTGGAAAATCTGGGAAGCATTTGGAGGGCCAAATCTGGAAGAAAATCAAGAAGAGCTTGAGCTATTGTTCTTCACAAGGTTGAAAAGGGTCTCCTCTACCGACTCTCGAATCAAGCGAACCATCGGCAAAGGTTGCTAGAAGGGTGATGCTTCGGGAAAATACGCTAAGGATGTTTTGGAAACACTAACGAGGACAAGAATTGGATTCAAAAAGACTTTCCACTATAAGAGCGATGAGTCTAAAGACAACAATCGTTGGATCTTGCATGAGCTCTCCTTGGACAAGTCTTTTCTGTCACATGCTATGGTAAGCCTTCTCTCTTTAATCTTGATTATTCAACAAATATTTTCTGTTTTCAAAAGCTATTTTCTTGACAAAAACTATGTTTGGTCAAAATACAAAGAAAACAAAAACTATTTCCAAATCTCAATTTTCAAAGAAAACTTAAAACAGCTAAATGAGGCCAGAGTGAAACAAAAAAAATAAGTAAAACCAAAGCACACCAACAATTCTTAAACATACAACCAAACCCACCACAACCATCATGTGCACCACCATATTTCATGCTCGCTGTTTATATTTCACGTTCAGCTTTTTGTTGTGTGTTGAAAGATACAATGTCCATGTGTTTAGTAGAAAATTCTTAGGTATTCTCAGAGTATGGAAAAATAATGTTCACTCATCTCACAGTTATAGTAGACCACACCATGAATTTAATGAATAGACCATACCATGAATGTGAGAGAAGGGAACATCATTCTCCATGGTCCGGGAGTATCTAAGTATTACTCATGTTTAGTGGCCTTGCTTTAACTAATCTGGCAGAATGTGCATGCTAGTACCAATTGTGCTGGCATAAGATGATATACCCACATGTATTTGCCTTCTATTAATAAATTGTTACTGATTAGAAAGAAAGAAAGAGAAAAAAAAAATTGGTTAATCACCTAGTTAATAAGCTCAAGAAATACTCACTCAGATTTGTGCTGTTTTGAACTAATTGCTTTTTGTTTATTTCATAAAAACAAGTTTTTTAAAAAACAATAAACAAAAGTAGCTAGAAAACATAGCCTCGGTTTTTGAATTTTTTTGTTTTTTTATTTTTATTTTATTACTAATTGGATTTGATTTAGATCCTATTGTTTCAAAAATTAAACCTTATAATATTAAAAGTAACAAATTAAAATATGAAGTTTGTATATGAATTTGATGGTTTAATTTATTATAATTATATGAAATCTTTTAATTTATAATCTTTGCAATCTATAAGGATTAATTTTTTTTCTTTTAATTTATAATCTTTGCAATCTATAAGGATTAATTTTTTTTCTTTTATATAAAATTTTAGAATTTAATTTGTATCCCCCCTGATTATAGGGTTTATATGTATTTATTCTTACCCTCTTGACATATTATTTTCTTTTTTTCTTGACATAGATCCTCTTTTTTTATTATTATATTATTTTTTTGATTGTGACTATTATCTAGGCTTTGGATTAAGGTAACGTCCTTGACATTGTTATATTTTTATGTCGCAGATAAAAGATCTGGTAGTTTGCCGGCTGAGAAAACACCTTAAGAAAGAAGAGATAACCCCACATACAAAGGTGTCAAGTCCAGCTACAGATTTGATGTTGTTAGATTATTGGAAATTAGATTCAGGAGAAATATTATTTGATCCCTCAATTAGTTGAACAAACTATGTAAATATTTGTGTGTTTTATACGTGATTGTTTGTTTTATTTTCTATTTTTATTTTTCATCGTATCATTATTATTAGATGCATTCACAACAATAACACAAAAGTAATTCTCAATTGAAAAGAGAATGGGTCACAAAATAATTCTACTGATTGCATTTTGCGGTGGCCATTTGACATTCTATCTTCGATTTTTAAATCCAAGATAAAATTTCAAAATCCATTAATAAAAAAATAAAAAAACCAAAACACCAATTAATGGCATATCAAGAAATCCTTTTTATAGTATATATAATTCTACCTACACTAAAAACTAATCGAATGTTTTGGTCTGATAATAAAAGACAATCATCAGGAGTAGACGCTATAAATTGAAATTCTCTCCCAAAAAAATTTATGAAACAATTTAAAGATTTAACCTACAAAATATTGATGAAAATACCTTAAATGAATAAAGTTGAAAATTAGGGGACTGAATGAACAAAAGCAAAATTAGGGGACTAAATTGAATTCTAGAGAAACGTAGAGGGTGGGTACATTTTAAAAAAGTATTAAATTTGCATTTTATTCTATCAAGAACAATGAATTAAAAATTGAATTTCAAAAAAGTATTAAGCTTGTCGTTTCAAGAAATAACAAATTAAACTTCAATCCATTGTGTTAAGTATAAGCTGAGGATTTAATTTATTATATTCTGAAGCCTTGTGATTTAATTTTTTATTTTTTAAATTTCAAAGTTTAATTTGTTACTTTTGAAAATTATATATATGATTTAATTTGTTACAAGCCAAAAAAGCTTATTTTACTTATTTATCTATTAAGTTAAATGCCGTGAATAATTGCGATAAGAAATATAGCATGATAAATTTAAAGAAGGTGCACCTTCTTTGCTTTGTACAGAGCTAAAAGGATTCAGATCCTCTAGATTTCCTAGGGTACTTAAATCCTAACCATTCTTTAATGATTTAATGATCTAGATTCTGCCAAGTCAGCATTCCACTATCTATAATCTTAATTGCTTTGTTTGCAATATTATTTTATTATTTTAAGAATATGGTACTCTACCAAATAGATTTCCTTAAATCTTAACCATTCTTTAATGATTTAATGGTCTAGATTCTGCCATATCAACATTCCACTAACAATAATCTTAATTGTTTTGTTTGCAACATTATTTTATTATTTTAAGAATATTCTTAAACCATTAAAAGAATGATTAAGATTTAAGAAAATTTATTTGGTAGAGTACCCCACCTTCTTTGCTTTGTACATAGTTAAAAGGATTCAGATCCTCTAGATTTCCTAGGGTATTTAAATCCTAACCATTTTTTAATGATTTAATGGTCTAGATTCTGCCATGTCAGCATTCCACTATCTATAATCTTAATTGCTTTGTTTGCAATATTATTTTATTATTTTAAGAATATGGTACTCTACCAAATAGATTTCCTTAAATCTTAACCATTCTTTAATAATTTAATGATTTAGATTCTGCCATGTCAACATTCCCCTAACAATAATCTTAATTGTTTTGTTTGCAACATTATTTTATTATTTTAAGAATATTCTTAAACTATTAAAAGAATGATTAAGATTTAAGAAAATCTATTTGGTAGAGTACCCTAGGAAATCTAGAGGATATAAATTTGAGCTAAAAGTTTTTTATTTTTTTTATTTTTATTTTTTTGGAGGGTGAGCTTAAAGTTATCTGTGTTAAAAAAAAAAAAAAAGAAGAAGAAGAAGAAGAAGAAGCTATATGCTTTTTTTTTTTTCGGCTAAGATAAAGCTATATGTGTACTTTACTACTTTTGAAACAGTTGCTCCCTATCTAGTTTAGTTTGGACTTTCAAATTACATATCTATATATTACTAAAAGCTGAAGCGTAGCGTTTAATGTTACTGTGCTTACGTTAAGCCACATCAGAATCCACGTCATTATCTTTTTTTTTTTTTTCCAATTTTCCTATAGTTGTTTTTTAATATTTACTTTTTTTTTTTAATAATTGTACTTTTTCCAACCTTTCTTATGCCTTTACCTTTTCATCTCCTCACTACCCTCAACCTTAATATCACTTTTAATTTTTCTTTATTTTGTCTCTTCATCTTTCCCTCCTTTACCTTTTCATCTCTCTACTACCCTCAACCTTAATGTCACTATTCATCTTTCCATTCATTTTCCTTTATTTTGTCTCTTCATATTCACACCATCTTCTATAAATTTGTTATTCTCACTTTTATTCTTTGCATAGTTTTCCATCACAGAAAGGTTGTTTCTCTCTCCCTCCCTCTCTCTCTCTCTCTCTCTCTCTCTCTCTCTCTCTCTCTCACACACACAATAATTTTTGGAGTATTTTGTTTTTATTTTTCTGCATCTCTACTTAAGTTGATAAATTTTTGTGTTTATTATAACTCTACATTGGGTTGGTATTATTTAGTTTTGTGTTTTAAGTTTTTTTTTTTTTTGTTCTCTTTGATTGTTAAATATTATACTATTGCGTTATAAAAAAAATTAAAAAGATAATATATAAGAATATGATATATATTATTCTATTACATAACATAATTTGGGTAAGTTGGTGTTTATTGTTATATATATATATATATATATATATATATATATATATTATATTTTTACTTTTTTTAACCTTTTCATCTTATTTTATTCAATATTTAAACTCAATCACATCCTCCATATAATTAAATTATTTATATTTTCTTTTTTTTAATTAAACATATAATATTTTATTTAAATTTAAATAAATTAAATTGTACTAACTTTTTTTTAACATTTACACTTTCTCCAACCTTAAGCTTAGCATTTAATGTTACTGTACTTACGTTGAGTCATATTAACATCCACGTCATTATCCATTTTCTTTCCAATTTTCCTATAATTGTTTTTTAACATTTACTTTTTCTTAATAATTGTACTTTCTCCAACCTTTCTCATGCCTTTACATTTTCATCTCTTCACTACCCTCAACCATAATATTGCTTTTCATCTTTCTTTATTTTGTCTCTTCGTCTTTCCATCCCTTACCTTTTCATCTCCCCACTACCCTCAACCTTAATGTCTCTATTCATCTTTCCATTCTTTTTTATTTATTTATTTTGTCTCTTCATATTCACATCATCTTCTATAAATTTGTTATTCTCTCTTTCATTTTTTACATAGTTTTCCATCACAAAAAGGTTGTTTCTCCCTTCCTCTCTCTCTCTCTCTCTCTCTCTCTCTCTCTCTCTCTCTCTCTCTCTCTCACACGCACACACACAATAATTTTTGGAGTATTTTTTTTTTCCTACATCTCTGCTTAAGTTGATAAATTTTTTGTGTTTGTTATAACTCTACATTGGGTTTGTACGATTTAGTTTTGAGTTTTAAGTTTTTTTTGTTCTCTTTGATTGTTAAATATTATACTATTGCGTTATAAAAAAAATTTAAAAAAAGATAATATATAAGAATATAATATATATATTATTCTATTACATAATATGATTTGGGTAATTTGGTGTTTATTATTATTGTAGGGACTCAAATTGTCTTGGACCCTGAACAATAAAATTTATAGAGAGTGGACGTAAGAACTAGCTCCAGTAAGCAGAAAAAGACGTAGTTCTGGCGCAACAAAAGGAATTCCCAGGTCAATGTGAGACAGGCCTCTACTTTCTTTTTCTTGGTCTGGTTGTTAGTGTTTTTCCTTTCTTTTTTCACCGAAGTCCCCTCCAGAGTATTTCGACTTTACCTTATATACTACTTTCCCGTTCTATTTTCACCGTACACGTGTAAGTTCCCTTCTGGGAACTTCTTTTTGTCCCATCCAACACGTCCCGGATCTTCCGCTTGGTGGTTATAAGGCTGCTTGGTTACTGTTCAGGTATCACCTCCACATTAATGCGGCCAGAGAGTTAGGTGGGATGCATTTAATGTGGAGGCAGCAGCTTTTAGGAGATATTTGTTACCTTTTTCGGTTTATCCTTTGATCAATATTCATTTAGTTTAGTTTGCATGTAACTCCGCGAAATTCCCTGACAGCTAAGGTAGTTACACCCACTTCTAAAGCTGGTTTGTGGAATGATCCTTATCCTCGGACGGATGATTGTCCTCGGACGAAGGAGTATCCTCGGACAAAGGAGCATCCTCGGACGGATGAGTATCCTCGGTTTGGGCCGTTGGGCCACAAGCCCACTTTTTATGGACTCTGTCAGTTTTTCAGGCAACTGGCCCCACAATAGCCCCTCAAAATCTCACTTTTTGTCATCTCAGAAAAAAGGGGGATTTTGACATCACCTCCTTAACTCCTGCGTTGGGCTTTTCTAAGTTTCAGATTGCCTTTTCACCTGCCCAAGACACGTCCCTGACGTTTCGGCGTCAGGAGCACGCCATCATTAAATGATGGCAGTTTCTCAGTCCTCCACGTTTCAGTAGGATGCGGATCTAACGATGGGGGGTTTCCGAAACTTATGAGCAGGATTTTTCCCGCTTACGATTTCTGTGCCCTTAATAAGAGCTTTTCAAATCAAATTTCTTTTCAGTTACACAAAAAATCTCGCGATCTTATCGAGTATTCGTTGAACCCATCCCTCTTTCCTTCTTCTCAGCGATCTGATAAATACTTGGAGTTTGTCCGAGGAGCCTATTTTTCACAACTGTAAGTTTCTTTAACCCTCCTCAGTTTTCCATTATCTTCTCTAACTTCTCTTCACAATTCTTAAGAAATGGGTAGATTTAAGTATTTAGTCGATTCCGAGGAACAAATAGAGAAATTTAGGGCCAAGTATAAGATTCCTTCAACGGTGGGCATGAGGTACGCTTCCGTGGAGGAATGGTACGATAAAAGAAAAAAGGGGGAAGTAGTCATCCCCATAATCGCTTTCATAGAAGGGGGAATGACTATTCCGATGGGCCATCTAACTAGAAGTTACCTCAGGTTCTTTAGATTGTCCCTCACACAATGTGCCCCAAACATGTTTAGGGTATTAGGGAGTATAGAAGCCCTTAATTCGAGGCTAAACTTGGGCCTTACCCATCACGATGTGAATTGGGTATACAACCTCCAACACTTAAAGGATGCGGGGTATTACCTTAAGTCCAGGTTCCCCGAGATAAGGTTAATCCAGTGTCTCCCTTCGTCGAACAAGGGTTTGAAGGATGACTTTCTTATTTTTTCTGGTGCATGGCATGACGGTTTACCCTGTCCGACTCAGGAGGGCACACCAGGTGGGGATTCTTAGGCTGGATGCCTTTGCATTTTAGTCAGTGCTCCTTGATTTAGGTCAACTTTATTCTTGACGGGAATTTCATTGCTGTCTTGTTGATCTTTGCAGATAAGCGTGCCACCAAGCCTCAACCCAAACTTATTAATAAGGAGAGTCTGGATAAGATTCTAAGGTCCGAGATATACATAAATCCGTCCGACGGCCAACTAAGGGTGGCACACGTTATCCTTCGGTACAAGCCGATTTTCACCTCCTTTTCTCAGCCCAAGTGCGTGATAAAAGCTAAAGATCCTCGGCTATGCCGGATCAGCGTAGCCTACAAAAGGAGCAAGTTCATAGTTCCTGAGGGCGTTCCAATCCCTGAAGGCACCCCATTTTCTCAGCCCTTACCTGAAGCGGCTATTTCCGTAGGGGCTTCCTCGTCACGTCTTGCTATTCAGGAAGTGGAGGAGGAAAAAGAAAAAGAAGAAGAAGAGGAAAAAGACGGAGAAGAAGACGAAGAAGAAGAAGAAAAAGAAGAAGAAGAAGAAGAAGCTGAAGAGGTCTCGGACTCTGCGGACGGGTTCAAGGTGTTCAACCAACCCCAATCTCCCGAGGTGATTTTTGGTGACATGGGCATCCAAAGAAAGAGCCAAAGAAGTCTGTTGGACGTCATGGAAGGTAAGTCTGGGAAAGAAACTTCAGGGAGGTCACCCCAGACTACTCTCCCTCCTCCTCCTCCTCCTAAACCTCCTCAACCTCAGGGGGCCAAATCTGGCGATCCCAAGAGAAAGAGGGAGCAAAAAGGGAAAGATGTGGTGGATGCTGGGAGACTTCCTTCAACCCAGGGAGGTGAGGACCAGCAGCCTTTGAAATAGTGAAAGACGACTCGTGGGGCTTCTAAAGCGGGTGGCAAACAAACCGTTCAGCCCTCGGAGCCTGAGGCCTGGCTTCCTGCACCTATGCTCGGTGGTGAGCCTATGAGGGCAGACGCATCCATCAGAGAATACAATGGTGGGATTAGGTGCAATGTCGCCTCAGCCCTAGAGGAAACCCTCCTTCTTCCTCGGGATATGGCGGAGCTCAAAAGGATGAAGAACGATGAGCTCTTCATGAATATAAAAAGGCACCTGGGCATGGTATATCATCCTTCCCGTTTTACCCTTCCTTTCCAGTTTACTTCATTTCTGACTATCTCGTTTCGTATATATATATATATATATATATATATATATATATATATATAGGTTGTCCAAACCACTTTCAGGCTAGAGGAGGTGACCAATAGTCTTCAAGTCCAGTGGGCCAAAGAGAGGGGGTTTAGAGTTGAAGCTTCCAAGTCACTTACTACCAGTGAGCAAAACGTAGAGGCGCTGAAGAAAAGGCTGGCAGACGAAGAGTCCGCTCGAAAGAGTGCTGATTTAGCCGTGTCCAGCTTTTAAAGGCAAGCTGAGGACCAAGGGAAAAAACTTAAGGAGGCCAATGATCAACTAAAAGCTTCCAAGGAAAGGGTATCGCTGTTGATGAATCAACTGGAAGAAGCTCAAAGGCTTAGGGCTCGAGCTGAAAAGGAGAAAGATGAGGCTGAAAAAGCAAGAGCCGAGGCTGAGAAGGCAAAGAATGAGGCCGAACAGCAGGGGTATGATGAAGGCGTGGCCGAGACCGAGGAAAGGTTCAGAAAAGAGGTCCCAATTGTGTGCCGAGCATACTGTGCTCAGACTTGGGAAGAAGCTCTCAACCGTACGGGGATCGAGCCTTCATCAGAGCTGAGAAGTCCTGAGAACATCTTTTTTCCTTCAGCCATACGAGCCTCAAGCACTCCTCCTCAGCAACAAGAGGTTTCCTCTACTGCGGTTGGCCCAGCTGAAGAGGCTCAGAGTCAGAATCCTCTCCCAGCCAGTCAGCAGAAACAGCCTGAAGTGTCCGAAGTGAAAAAGGGGACCTCAACCAAAGTCGCAGAGGCTCCTAAGGATGGGCAAGCTTCTCAAAGCTTCAAAAAGGACTTAGCTTCTACCGTTTTGCCTGTTGGGGAGGCTTTAAAGGAGAAAGAGAAAGAGAAGGATGTTCCTCCTCAGGAAACAGCCAACGTCCCACCTCCCAAGATGCAAATAAAATTAAACAAATAGTTGATGTATGCAGGGCAAAGTTCCCTTTTTTGATTTGTATAAGATATTATGGGTTTATCTTTTTCTCGTATAGTTTCTTGCATGAATATATTTTCACATTTACGTTACCTTGAGCTATAGAAGAGCAAAGTTTAACACTGCGAGAGAAAATTTAATCTTATCTTTGCCAATTGAGAGTCAAACAAAAGTGGAGATAGCGTTTCGAATAGTTTGTCCTTGGAAGTATTAAACACCCTAAAATACTTTTAGATGATGCTAATGGAACTTGCCTTGGCATATAAGGATGATCACATAAATATTATTTAAGAAGCGCTAACTTTCATGGTGTGCATTAATTTCCACCGAGTTGTGGTCCAAGGACTTTTTGCGACTTAATTTCTATTTAATAGTTTGTTTCGTCATCTGAAGTATCTAGTTTCCCCAGAGGCTTGGGTCCGAGGACCATGCAATGCCTTGGTTCTGTCTTACACTTCTTTTTTTCATCTGAAGTATCTGGTTTCCCCAGAGGCTTGGGTCCGAGGACCATGCAATGCCTTGGCTCTGTCCAGTACCTAGTTTTCTTATTTTAAGTGGTTAGTTTCCCTAGAGGCTTGTGTCCGAGGACCATACAATGCCTTGGTTCTGTCTAACACTTCGTTTTTTCATCTGAAGTATCTGGTTTCCCCAGAGGCTTGGGTCCGAGGACCATGCAATGCCTTGGCTCTGTCCAGTACCTAGTTTTCTTATTTTAAGTGGTTAGTTTCCCTAGAGGCTGGTGTCCGAGGACCATACAATGCCTTGGTTCTGTCTAACACTTCGTTTTTTCATCTGAAGTATCTGGTTTCCCCAGAGGCTTGGGTCCGAGGACCATGCAATGCCTTGGCTCTGTCCAGTACCTAGTTTTCTTATTTTAAGTGGTTAGTTTCCCCAGAGGCTGGTGTCCGAGGACCATACAATGCCTTGATTCTGTCTAACCCTTCGTTTTTTCATCTGAAGTATCTGGTTTCCCCAGAGGCTTGGGTCCGAGGACCATGCAATGCCTTGGCTCTGTCCAGTACCTAGTTTTCTTATTTTAAGTGGTTAGTTTCCCTAGAGGCTGGTGTCCGAGGACCATACAATGCCTTGGTTCTGTCTAACACTTCGTGTTTTCATCTGAAGTATCTGGTTTCCTCAGAGGCTTGGGTCCGAGGACCATGCAATGCCTTGGCTCTGTCCAGTACCTAGTTTTCTTATTTTAAGTGGTTAGTTTCCCCAGAGGCTGGTGTCCGAGGACCATACAATGCCTTGGTTCTGTCTAACCCTTCATTTTTTCATCTGAAGTATCTGGTTTCCGCAGAGGCTTGGGTCCGAGGACCATGCAATGCCTTGGCTCTGTCCAGTACCTAGTTTTCTTATTTTAAGTGGTTAGTTTCCCCAGAGGCTGGTGTCCGAGGACCATACAATGCCTTGATTCTGTCTAACACTTCAACTTACTTAAGGAATACAAGTAATAGAACTCCAATTAAGCTAGGAAAGAAACGTATGACAGAATTGTTTGTGTTAATAGTAATACCTCTTTAGGTTTCTTACATTCCAAGGGTGGAGTATCGTTCTCTCGTCAAGATCTTCTAAATAGTAAGCCCCTATTCCCGCCACAAATGTGATGCGATATGGTCCTTCCCAGTTGGGCCCTAGCTTTCCCCAGGCTGGATCTTTGGTATTCCCAACGACTTTTCTCAACACTAGGTCCCCTGGGGCTAGGGGCCTCAGCCTCACATTCGCATCATAGCCTTGTTTCAGCTTGTGTTGGTAATAGGCCAACTGAACCATCGCCCTTTCACATCGTTCATCTATCAGATCTAAACTTTTTCCCAGAAGCTCATCATTGCCATCTGTGGTGAAGGTGCTAGTCCTTAACGTGGGGAATCCCGTTTCGAGGGGAATCCCGGCCTCCGCCCCATACGTCATTGAAAAAGGGGTCTCTCCTGTTGAGCGTCGAGGGGTTGTTCGATAGGTCCACAAAACGTGTGGCAGCTCCTCCACCCATCTTCCCTTCGCGTCATCTAGCCACTTCTTGAGCCCACTCACAATGACCTTGTTGACAGCCTCAGCTTAACCATTTCCCTGTGGATAAGCTGGAGTGGAATATCTGTTCTTTATTCCCAGGTCAGAGCAGTATTCCCTGAAGGCCTTACTATCGAATTGAAGACCGTTATCCGAGATAAGGGCCTGAGGAACCCCAAATCGGGTGACAATGTTCTTCCAAACAAACTTTTTGACATCCACATCCCTGATATTAGCCAGGGGCTCCGCTTCGACCCACTTTGTAAAATAGTCCGTGCCGACCAGCAAGTATTTCTTATTCCTAATTGCCTTAGGGAAAGGACCAACGATGTCTAAGCCCCATTGCGCGAAAGGCCACGGACTAGAAAGAGGGTTAAGGACCCCCCAGGCTGATGGATATTTGGAGCGAACCTCTGACACTGATCACATTTTTTGACATATTCTTGAGCCTCCTTTTGCATGCCTCGCCACCAGTACCCTTGGGTAATTGCTCGATGAGACAAAGACCTCCCTCCTGTGTGACTCCCACAAATCCCCTCGTGCAGCTCTTCTAGAAGTGCCTCTGTTGCTTCAGGGTGTATACAAAGCAGATAAGGCCCCAAGAAGGAGCATTTGTATAACTTCTTGTCCCCAGACAGCCAGAACCGAGGAGCTCTCCTTCTTATCTTGTCCGCTTCCAACTTGTCCTCGGGTAGTATATCTTTCTCAAGGTATACCGTTATAGGATCCATCCAACTAAGCGTTGAACTGATCTGGTTGACCTGAATGGGGTCCTCCGTTACTGGAGTGGGTGAGCTTAAGTCTTCAACAACAATAATCCGAGGTAAGTTCTTGGCCGAGGAGGTAGCAAGGGTAGCCAAGGAGTCTGCATGCGCATTTCCACCTCTAGGGATGTGGGATAACTCGAAAGATTCAAAATCCGCTTGCATACGCTTAACTCGGCTCAAGTAACTCTGCATTCTGGCGTCTCGGGCTTCCAGCTCTCCTCTGACCTGGCCCACTACCAGGCTTGAATCCGAGAACATCTCCACCGTTTTTTCGCCAAGCTTCTTGACTGTCGCCATTCGTGCTAACAAAGCTTCATATTCCACCTCATTGTTAGTGGCTGGGAATCCCAACCTTAAAGACTTCTCGACGACGGCCATTTCGGGAGATACTAGGACCAGTCCCACTCCTGACCCCCTTTGGTTTGCTGCCCCGTCCACATACACCTTCCAAGGAGTGAGATGCTGTGTGGATATAAGGCCAACAGATTTTCCGTCCATGCCAAGTGGGCTTGCAGCTGTTTCTTCAAGGCCCTCGGCAAATTCGGCCACCAAGTCGGCGAGAACTTGACCCTTCACGGAAGTACGAGGCATATATTTTATATCGAAAGCCCCAAGTATTGTGCCCTATTTAGCAACCCTGCCCGTGTAGTCAGCGCTCCGAAGTACAGCTCTAAGAGGATACTGAGTCAGGACAACCACAGTGTGCGTTTGAAAGTAATGGGGAAGTTTTCTGGTAGCGTGCACCACTGCCAAAATGGCCTTCTCCAATGGCAGATATCGCACCTCAGCCTCATGAAGTGATTTGCTCACATAGTATACTGGCCGCTGTACGCCATTATCCACCCGTATCATAACAAAACTAATAGCATAGGTGGCTATCGCCAAGTAGTCAAAAAGAACCTCGTCTACTTCAGGGCTAGACAAAATAGGCGGCCGAGATAGATATTCCTTGAGTTGCTGAAACGCTAATGCGCACTCCTCCGTCCACTCAAACCCTTTCCATTTGTGGAGTAAAAGGAAGAAGGGTCTGCATCTGTCTGCCGACCTAGATATAAATCTGTTCAGCGCGGCGGTCATCCCAGTCAGCCTCTGAACTTCTTTGGGATTCCTAGGTGGTTGCAAGTTATTTATGGCTTTAATCTGGTCGGGGTTCACTTCAATTCCTCGGTGGGTCACCATGTAGCCCAGAAACTTCCCAGAGGAAACCCCAAAGGAGCACTTGGAGGCGTTCAATCGTAACTTATGCTTTCTTAACACTTCGAATGTGCTGATGAGGTCCGTCACATGTTCGGACACTATTTTGCTCTTTACTACCATGTCATCAATATAAACCTCTATGTTGTTGCCCAACTGTGGCTCAAGCATCTTTGTCATCATCCGCTGGTACGTTGACCCCGCATTCTTCAAGCCAAATGGCATTACCTTATAGTGATAATTTCCATTGGGAGTGAGGAAAGCTGTCTTCTCTTGATCGCCCGGTGCCAGTGGGATCTGGTGATAGCCCTGAAATGCATCCAAAAAGCTCATCCGAGGATGACCTACTGTTGCGTCAACTAGCTGATCTATACGGGGCATAGGGAAAGGATCCTTAGGACAGGCTTTATTAAGGTCCGTGAAATCGACGCATACTCGCCATTTCCCGCTCTTCTTCTTCACCACAACGGTGTTCGCCAACCACTGAGGGTAAAACACCTCTTTGATAGCCCCTGCCTGCTTGAGCTTGTCCACCTCGTCTTTAATAGCCTCGGCGTGTAATTTGGATGGACGCCGAGGTGGCTGTTTCTTTGGAATAGTTGATGGATTGACATTCAAATGATGACAGATGAAGTCTGGATCAACCCCTAGCGCTTCATAGGCATTCCATGCAAACATGTCTATGTTCCTTCTTAAGACCTCAACCAATTGCTCCTTCTCTGGCGAGGGTAATAGCGCTCCAACCTGGAAGTACCTATCCGGGTCATTACCGACAGTCACCCTCTCCAATTCCTCACACTCAGCCTCCCCGACGATAGTGCTGGAGAAAGTTCCTCAGTCCTTTAATTGCTATAGTCCATCCTCGGCCCTGGCCGACGGACCTATCTCTGGCTTATGCTGGATAGCCGCTACCATGCACTGCCTCGCCATGGCCTGGTTTCCCAATATTTCTAACACTTGGCCACCTGACGGGTACTTCACCTTCTGATGAAGAGTGGAGGAAACAGCCCCCAGGGTATGCAACCAAGACCTTCCCAGAATCGCCGTGTAGGGGGAGAAGACGTCCACCACGATGAAATCCACTTCCACCACTTCGGAGCCTGTCTGCATAGGTAATCTAATCATACCCAACGGAATGACCGATCTGCCCTCGAAGCTTACCAACGGGGAGCTATAGGCCGTTAGGTCTTGGGGTGTCAAACCCAACCCCCTGTATAAGTCGGGGTACATCACCTCGGCTGCGCTCCCTTCGTCATTCATCACCCTCTTTACATCATATCCTCCAATTCTCAGCGTAACCACCAAAGCATCATCATGCGGCTGTATGGTCCCTCTCTTGTCCTCCTCTGAAAATCCTAGTACCAGTGAGGCGTTTAGCTTTGCCTTCTTTGGCGCTGAATTCGGGCTCCCCTCCGAGCAATGAGATACTGACAGTATTCTGGAGGGACAAGACCCTGTCCTTCCAGGGGCCGCAAATATGACATTTATGGTGCCCAAGGGGGCTCCTAAAGAGGCATTTCCTCTCAACGTCGGCCCTGCCTGGCCTCCTCGGGCACTGGTGTGGTGCAGAAGGTTGGTCAACCTCCCTTCTTGGACTAGCTCTTCCAAGTGGTCCCACAAGTTTCTGCAGTCCTCAGTTGTATGCCCATGGTCCTGATGGTACTGACAATAGAGGTTCTGGTTGCATTTTCCAGGATCCCCTGCCATCCTATTAGGCGATCTGAAGAAAGGCTCATTTTGTATTTTTTCCAGAACTCGCTGGACTGGTTCTCGGAACACAACGTTGACTGCCTGGGAATTTGCAGATCCTGACTGCCCTACAAAATCTCTCCGAGGTCGATTGTTGTTATACCGATCGGACCTAAATTCCCTCCTCTCCTGAGGGATCACCTTGGTCTTTCCTCTACCCCGTATCTGGTCTTCCTCTATTTTTCTAAACCTGTCAATCCTGTCCATAAGCTGTCGCATGCTGGTAACAGGCTTACCGGTTAAGGAACTCCTCAGCTCGTGATCGATTGGAAGGCCCTCCTTGAAGGTGTTAATAGCCACCTTGTCGTTGGCCCCCTCTACTTCGTTATACATCTCCCAATATCTGTCAGAGTATACTTTCAGGGTTTCTCCCTCTCTCTGAGACATGGATAATAACGACCCTAAGGGCTGAACAACCCTTCTGCAGGTACTAAAGTGAGCCCCAAAAGTTTGGATGAGTCTCTCAAAGGAATCAACAGTATTCTCCTCTTGGCCGTTGAACCACCTCATCGCCACCGAGCCTAGGCTTGAGGGAAAAACCTTACACATCAAGGCCTCGTCCCTAGAATGAATGGCCATCCTCTGATTGTAATGGCTAACATGCTCCACCGGGTCCGTCTGACCATTATAAATGGTGAACGTAGGTTGATGGAACCTCCGAGGAAGACTTGCGTCCTCTATGCGTCACGTGAACGGCGACTTGGAGACTTGACTCAGCGCCTTGTTCAAAGCCTCGTTCTCTAAGCCCTGCTGAGGTGGACTTTTGTACGTCCGTCGACTGTAACGCTCTTTACTGAGGGAAAAAAGCTCACTGGGCAGGGTTCTGGACCGTTGCCTGTAACTTGTATCGTCTGACTCATCGGAGGCTTGCTTCGCTTTCTTATTCGTTTGCTTTCGTCGTGTTGGGAAATTTAGACCCCGGTTGATAGAATTAACAAGTTTTAAATCCAAGTTGTTAATTAGATTTATTATCAATAAAACTTGTTAAAACAAACAAACATCAATATCATGTCAAAATAATATGCAGCGGAAAAGTAAATAAGACAAGATATGATGACCCAGGAAAACCAATGAAACCAACCAGTTTCACAGTAAAAAACCTGGGGGGAAACCTTCCCGAAAAGCAATCCACTATAGTAAAGAGAAGTTTCAGATCTAGTACAAAACCTTTGTCCCTAGACTCTACAATCCCTGTAGATGAACTCACAGCAGAAACCTTCTACCACTTCAGAACCTCTGAACTCCTCAATATTTGAATGCCACCCTTTGATGCACGAATCCCAATACGTGACTAACCAATTGTGCGGATCCCAGTACGCGACTTCAATTACCAACTAGAAGAAGATGTTAGCTGCAAAGTTCTTCACTTCATCAAGAATGAAGATTAAGAAGCACTTGGTTACAAAACCCTAAGGCGCAAAAACGCAGTAGCTTCTTTTTTAGAGAGAGTAATCTTTTTCATATGTTCTCCTTGTATTCTCTTATTCTCTTGTGATACGGCCTCCAAAATAAGCCTTATATAGGTCTAGGGTTGTGAGAAAAGAAACCCTATACAAATACAAAAGCCTGGCCCAAAAATCAAAAAGCTGAATTTCCGTAACCTCGACAGATAGCAGCTATCGAGGAGGTGTCGAGAAGTTGTCGAGGTTTAATGAATCTCAACAGATACAGCTATCGAGGAGGTGTCGAGGGGACAGAAATTATCTCGATCGATCGAGAAGCTATCGAGAAGCTATCGAGATTGCGATAAGAATCAGCTGAAGATCTCGACGGATAGCCAGGTGTCGAGGAGGTGTCGAGAAGCTATCGAGCTATCTATTCGCAGGTGTCGAGCTATCTATCCAGCTTTAATGAACACCTTTTCTTCACTTGTTTCTTGGTCCAATCTTCATGGCTTTAATACTACACTTGAACAACATGTTCCTTGAAATATTAAACATATCCTAGATCTACCAAATTACAAGTAAAGTGCGTTTTGTCAAAGGATTAGCCAACTACATAAAATATGTCCTTAACAATCTCCCCCTTTGGCAATCCGTGACAAAACCATAACAAACAAATGAACATATGAGAGAAGTCATAAATCACTCAACTCATATTCACTTGTTACATACAATAAATCTATCCTTACACAAACTCTTGAAAAACTTTGCAAGAAGAGAGTTTATGGCAAGTAGACTTTGACAACCTGTATTTCCTAAACACTTTAAACAAAACTCATCAAGGCATCTTAGTGTGAAACAGAAATAATAGATTGCATACAAATAATAAGAAACATGTGTATAAAGATAGAAAAGAAACATGTGTATAAAGATAGAAAAGAAACAACACATGTAGAGGCAGGTGAAAGAAACATACATCAGCATATAAAGAAGATAAGCACAATGTATGTAAACATGGTCACAAGACCCAATGTTCAAGAAGAAGGAAGTAAACACTCCCCCTAACAAGATGAAACACATCTCCCCTTTACAAAGGAATGTATTTCTCCCCCTAACTTGTAGAATCTCAAACTCCACAAATTCTCCCCCTTTTTGTCATGATTGACAAAGGGTACAAGAAACTAGAAAGCTTCACCCGAGAGACATAAAGATGATCAAGGATGATCGTGGGGGCACAAGAAATCCATATAAATGCATGAATGTAATGAAACAAGATGCTATGGATGACAAAATAATAGAAATATGCAAAACACACACACAAACTAAACAAGTCTAACCAATTTTATTTTTCAAAAACAAGTCAAGACAGTTTAGTGAGCATACATTAGCACATGTAAAACCTTTGTGATGGCCAAATCACATTGTACCTGCACATGTATCAATAGTAGCAAAGAATATTGCGTGTTGTGTGTGAAAAACATCGCAAGATTGCATATGTGTATACATGTTATGACGATCTGAGATATGAAAAAATAACTTTAACTCACACACAATCATAACTGTTTGATGGGGACTATCACCTTCGAGGTACATCCTATAACTCCCACATCTCCTAGAATACACGCTTGCAACCATTTTAAAAACATTTTTAATCTTTTTGCTTTTTATTTCTTTGCATTTTTTCTTTTTTTTTTAAACATATCATGCATGGGCTTATGAGAAAGAAAAGAAATACTCGTTGATATTTTGACATTTCAATTTTGCTATGCCTGAGCACACAAATGTCATTGACATCACACTTTTGCTATGCCGAAGCATACAGATGTCATTAATGATTGGCGGGCAACAGTGGTGAGATGGTTATTTATGCATTTCTCTTAGGATTTTCTAGTCCTACCCGTCAAAAAGAGTGATATGAGTGTTAAGTCTAAAGAAATAACCTAATCTTACTCATCACAAACAAGAGCCACAAAGCTCACTTGCTTAGTTGTGCATAGCGATGCTCATCTAAGCTACAAGAGATACAAAGTTTAGAAAACTTTGTTTCATTGGCCATCTAAGGTACACAAGTACCAATGGACACAAAACACATACTGTTTTTGTATTTTTCTGATTTTTCTCTTTTTATTTTTATTTTGAAAACAAAACAAAATAAAAACTAGACAACCAAACAAAAACAAACAAACAACATGAAAGCATGAAAGAAATATGCAAATGCATGAAGGCATGATAGAAAGATGCAAATGCATGAAAGCATGATTCCAAGAACAGATAAGAAATCAAGCAAGAAAGTCCTACTTTAGATAGAAAGAATTAAAGCAGAGGACAAACAGAAAAGACAATTAAGTCTTAGGCTCCTTTCTCACCCACACAGCACGAGTCTTTGGCCGTGAAGATGAAAAGGCACGTATCCTAGTATGTCTACTAAAGGACATAGAAGAATTATAATTCTCCTGAAATTGAGTTAAAAAGCTCAAAACTTTTAATAACTCTCCAAACAAAGGTGTAGGTTCTTGAGAAGAAACCTATGACCGTTTGGATAATTGCTTATGAGGATACAACCTAAAGCAATTAGGACGAATATGTCCAGAAACACCACAATGGTGACAAACATGAGGTTTAACAAAGGATTTAGATTTCATACCTTTATTACCTTTTTCAGATTGGGGCACAAAGACAGTCCTTGATCCAGAAGCTGTGGATGAGGAGGGGCTGGAGGAAACAGCATATCCTAAGCCAGTCTTATCAGAGGCTTCCTGAAGGGTCATCTTCTTAGGTACTTCATCATCAGAAGAATCCTCACTGTCACTAGCACTCTCCACAATCACCTTATCAGTTGTGGCAGCAAAGGCCATAACTTGATGACATTCATCCACAAACTCATCAGAAGAGTCATCATCAGTATCACTCCAGGTAGCAACCAACCCTTTCTCTTTTGGCTTCTCGGTCTTTTCCTTCATGAGGTAGTTTGGACACTCTATCCTTATATGACCAAAACCTTTGCACTCATGGCATTGAATAAGGGGTTTTTCATTCTTGCCCTTTCTAGAGGATTTAGGTTTCCTAGGAGGTTTGCCCTTATCCTTTTTCCTAAACTGAAGAAGTTTGATAATCTCATCAGTTATGAAGGTTAGATCCTCATCCTCATCTTCATTTTGATCTTCATCTTCAGAGTCTTCAGTCTCTTCCTCTATACCCTTAAGAGCCAAGTTTTTGCTTTTTCCACCTTTTCCCATTGAGCCTAATCCCATCTCATAGGTTTGAAGGTTCCCTACAAGCTCAGTCAAAGGAATTTGATCAATGTCCTTGACTTCTTCAATGGCAGTGATCTTGGCATGGAATTTTTCAGGTAAGGACCTAAGGATTTTTCTAACAATTTTGGTTCTCCAAGGTTGAAAGTAGAATTCACAATATCCTTGAGTTTGGCATAGAACTCATCAAAGGTCTCGTCCTCCTTCATCCTTATTTCTTCAAAACTACTTGTAAGTTGTTGAAGCTTCACAGTCTTTACTGCCTTGGTACCTTCATAGGTGGTCTCAAGAATAGTCCATGCTTCCTTGGCAACTTCAGTGGATGAAATTTTCTTGAATTCTTCATTGGTCACCCCACAAAACAAAGCATTCAAGGCCCTACTATTGAAATTTGCAGCTACAATTGTTGCATCATCCCAATCCACAGGTGCTTCCTTTGGCTTAATCCAGCCAACTTCAACAGCTTGCCATACCTGTTCACCTAGAGCCTGCAAGAACACTTTCATACGAACTTTCCAGTACGTATAATTAGTTCCATCAAATAAAGGAGGAATAAATAAAGATTGTCCTATATCCATGACAACAGGGGTCAATGGATCACACTCAGGAAATTAATCCAATCAGAGTGAACCCGCTCTGATACCACTTGTTGGGAAATTTAGACCCCGGTTGATAGAATTAACAAGTTTTAAATCCAAGTTGTTAATTAGATTTATTATCAATAAAACTTGTTAAAACAAACAAACATCAATATCATGTCAAAATAATATGTAGCGGAAAAGTAAATAAGACAAGATATGATGACCCAGGAAAACCAATGAAACCAACCAGTTTCACAGTAAAAAACCTGGGGGGAAACCTTCCCCAAAATCTATCCACTATAGTAAAGAGAAGTTTCAGATCTAGTACAAAACCTTTGTCCCTAGACTCTACAATCCCTGTAGATGAACTCACAGCAGAAACCTTCTACCGCTTCAGAACCTCTGAACTCTTCAATATATGAATGCCACCCTTTGATGCACAAATCCCAATACGTGACTAACCAATTACGCGGATCCCAGTACGCGACTTCAATCACCAACTAGAAGAAGATGTTGGCTGCAAAGTTCTTCACTTCATCAAGAATGAAGATCAAGAAGCACTTGGTTACAAAACCCTAAGGCGTAAAAACGCAGTAGCTTCTTTTTCAGAGAGAGTAATCTTTTTCATATGTTCTCCTTGTATTCTCTTATTCTCTTGTGATACGGCCTCCAAAATAAGCCTTATATAGGTCTAGGGTTGTGAGAAAAGAAACCCTACACAAATACAAAAGCCTGGCCCAAAAATCAAAAAGCTGAATTTCCGTAACCTCGACAGATAGCAGCTATCGAGGAGGTGTCGAGAAGGTGTCGAGGTTTAATGAATCTCAACAGATACAGCTATCGAGGAGGTGTCGAGAAGGTGTCGAGGGGACAGAAACTATCTCGATTGATCGACCAGCTATCGAGAAGCTATCGAGATTGCGATAAGAATCAGCTGAAGATCTCGACAGATAGCCAGGTGTCGAGGAGGTGTCGAGAAGCTATCGAGCTATCTATTCGCAGGTGTCGAGCTATCTGTCCAGCTTTAATGAACACCTTTTCTTCACTTGTTTCTTGGTCCAATCTTCATGGCTTTAATACTACACTTGAACAACATGTTCCTTGAAGTATTAAACATATCCTAGATCTACCAAATTACAAGTAAAGTGTGTTTTGTCAAAGGATTAGCCAACTACATAAAATATGTCCTTAACACGTCGTTCGTACCGTAATTCCCTTCTTAACATATCGATCTCACGCTGCATGTCTTTACCGTCCTTCGCATCGGAGACATGGCTCTTCCCTCGAGTCCGGCTCTTCTCCGTATGGGTTGTTCGCACGCTTCCCTCGCGATCTCCCCTTCGTTCACAGATCACCAACGGTGTGCCATGTTGGGGTCCCCTAGACTCTGCTTGATGTGGACTAGTGTCCACCTGCTGTGGTGCTCCTTTTGCCATCAACTGTTGCACTTGTCTTTTTCTACGGTCGGATCAAGCTCTACCCACAGACGGCGCCAATTGTAGGGACTCAAATTGTCTTGGACCCTGGACAATAAAATTTGTAGAGAGTGGACGTAAGAACTAGCTCCAGTAAGCAAAAAAAGACGTAGTTCCGGCGCAGCAAAAGGAATTCCCAGGTCAATGTGAGACAGGCCTCTACTTTCTCTTTCTTGGTCTGGTTGTTAGTGTTTTTCCTTTCTTTTTTCACCGAAGTCCCCTCCAGAGTATTTCGACTTTACCTTATATACTACTTTCCCGTTCTATTTTCACCGTACACGTGTAAGTTCCCTTCTGGGAACTTCTTTCTATCCCATCCAACACATCCCGGATCCTCCGCTTGGTGGTTATAAGGCTGCTTGGTTACTGTTCAGGTATCACCTCCACATTAATGCGGCTAGAGAGTTAGGTGGGATGCATTCAATGTGGAGGCAGCAGCTTTTAGGAGATATTTGTTACCTTTTCCGGTTTATCCTTTGATCAATATTCATTTAGTTTAGTTTGCATGTAACTCCGCGAAATTCCCTGACAGCTAAGGTAGTTACACCCACTTCTAAAGCTGGTTTGTGGAATGATCCTTATCCTCGGACGGATGATTGTCCTCGGACGAAGGAGTATCCTCGGACAAAGGAGCATCCTCGGACGGATGAGTATCCTCGGTTTGGACCGTTGGGCCACATGCCCACTTTTTATGGACTCTGTCAGTTTTTCGGGCAACTAGCCCCACAATTATATATATATATATATATATATATATATATTATATTTTTACTTTTTTAGTCTTTTCATCTTATTTTATTCAATATTTAAGCTCAGTCACATCCTCCATATAATTAAATTATTATTTTTTAATTAAACATATAATATTTTATTTAAATTTAAATAAATTAAATTGTACTCATTTTTTTTAACATTTACACTTTCTCCAACCTTTCTCTTTCCCTTTACATTTTCATCTTCCCAATACTCTCTCTCTTAATATCACTCTTCATCTTTCCCTTTATTTTGTTTCTTCTTATTGTTATCCTTTTAGAATAAATTTGGCATTCTCTTTTCCATTATGTGCATAATTTTTCTTCACAAAAAAATTTATTTCTCTCTCAATTTTTGGTGATATATATATATATATATATATATATATATATTTTGCATCTCTACTTTAGGCTGAGAAATTTTTGTGTTTTTTAGAACTCTACTTTAGGTTGATGCGATTTAATTGTGTGTTAAGTTTAGTTTTTTTTTTTTTTTTTTTTTTTTTTTTTTTCACATTGGTTGTTAAATTTTATCATATTGCATTGTAAAGAATTAAAGATAGTATATAAGAATGTAATATTATAATATTACATAATAGATTTAAATAATTTGATATTTATTTAGAGATAATAAATTTGGTGTTTATTATTATATCCTGTATTTTTACTTTTTTTTTCTTCTCATATTATTTTATTCAACATTATTATTGTTATTGTTGTTGAATTAATATATTAGATTGTATATTTTTTTAAAGTCAATTTATTAACATGAAAGAAAATGAAAAACCAACTATTAACCAATAATAACTAAAACAATAATATTATCACGCGCAACGCGCGGGTCTGCGACTAGTTTTTTATAAATTTCAAGAATAACATAGTTTTTGATCAATTTCAGATCACGTCAAAGACTAACATTTTTTTTTCTTTATTTTTTTTGATAACAAAACACTAACATATATAAATAGATAATACGCTGTCACAAGTGCTTTTCAGAATCTGATTAAAATTGGGAATGAGTTTCATTGTTTCCAATTTTATCGTGAATTGGAAAATATAATTGTTGGGACTTGGTAATATACGGCAATTAAAAAAAGTGATTGTTGGGAAATCTGGCCATTGAAAAATTTGAAAAACATTACCAAAGTTTGTTAATTTTCACCCATTTCTCTATTGGGGGAGTGTTGTTTTGGTCTTCTTCTTTTCTTTTTCCTTTTTCTTTTTTTTTTTTTTTGATGGGATCTTCTTCTTTTCTTGAGTATGATGAAAAGTAGCCATTAGTAAAATCTTCTGAATCTGTGGTTTTGAGCTCACCACTTGTCTCTTATTTCCTCTGTGTGAAGATTCATTTTATTTCCCACTTATGTACGCTGAACTTTATTAGACCCAAGTTTGTCAGTGTGATGTATGTGGTCCCCTAGCGTTAGGCAATCAATAAGGATATTGATAGTCCTCATCAAAAAAAAAATAAGGATATTGATAGTCAATGCTTTTCTTTTGTCCTTTGGTGGCATCATTGCATTTCGGATTTTTGGAGCAAGTGAATTTATATCATGTTTCATTTACTCCTTTTCAGGACTTTTCTGGTATATCTCCCTTGCTTAATTTATTACCTCAGAGTCAGAGGATTATCTTCTGGAGTTTAAAAATGTATGTGGTGGAGAGCAAAGGAGATGCCATTGTGTGCATGTTGCTTGCCTTGTTATTCTTGGGCACATTTCCTGCTGTTCTGACTCTCCCAGAAAGGCGAGGTCGTCTTCCTCAACATACTTATCTTGACTACTCGATCACTAATTTCTTGGCTCCTGTCATTATTGCTTTGACATTTGGGGAGACAGGCAAGGGCACGCCTAGTGCACCAAATTTTTTTACTCAACTTTCTCAGGTGAGTTCCCTTTGTATATGAAAGGTGGTGTTCTTTCCATTTGGGGAATTGAAGTTGTTATACTTATACCAATATAAGCATTAATAAAATAGATATATTCATTAATGCAGATTGAAACAATTTGGTAGAGCTTTATTGGTATAACAATTTCATTTCCAAAATTGGAAAGAACACCACAAATAAAAGCATGAAAAAAACAGATACATTGTTTGATGCAGATTGAAACAGTGTGGTAGAGCTCTGTTTTCTGTGACTAATGTACACTATTTTCTGGTACAACTTCTATTATTACCGACTAGCTGTTCTTTAAATTAGGCATATTTTTAATTAGAACTCAGCCCATTTTAGTGGCTTCCACTGTTGTTACATGCCATAACTAGAATTATCGACCTATGTTGAGGAACTGAGCAACTACAACCATGGACATATATCCAATGACATTTCGTTAGATGAGACCACTGCACAAGGTGTTAAGACCTGTTCTCATTGTTTGGCCATAGGCACAAGTACCACCTAACACCAGTATATGGGCAAAAAATGAAAACAAAAATTTCCATCCTTATTTGGATCAGGAACCTTTTAATGACTGTAAAATTTTGTTCAGCTGTAACTATGACCAATTAACCAAATTTCTATCTGAAAGTTTGGATTGATAGCCCACGTTTGTAATTTTTGGTCCATTTTTTTATATACTATTCAATAAAGTAAGATATGCCTAGTTTCTACGTTAAGGTAACTGTATGTCTTTATTTAGTGTAAAGCTTTGTCATTAATCTTGATAGTTGCAAACCTTTCGAGACGAGAATTGCATAATCATTTCCTGGAGGGAAATAATCGATTATATGAGAAATTCCTGCAACTATGATTGTGAGAACAATTGTTATATATGATAGCAGCAAATTTGCCGTCAAAGACTAGCAGTTTGGCCTTGTTTCAAGATGTCCAGAATGCTTGAACACTATCTTGCCTCTTAAAACTTGCAAACTAACATATGACTGTTGCCCATGAAAAGGAGGTTGAACGGTTTAGACCCCTTAAACTATAACCAGATTGCGTAGCCTAGATTAATTAGCCAAGTTGTTACTTAGTCAAATTAAGCAATTCTAGGTTAAAACAATCACAATATCATATCAAGCATATAAAACATATAAAGAAGCGGAAAATAAATAACACATGATATGATCACCCAGGAAACCACACCGGAAAAACCTGGGGAGGATTTTACCCACCGATCCTCAAGGCAAAACGGAATCCACTAAGAAAGAATTGAAGTTCTTACAAAAGGACTTACAAGCACCCCGCTTGACTTCCTAATGCTACCCACCAGTAGTAACTTCCTGACACGACCACGCGCAGGCTCCGAGACCACGGACTACTTCTTTCTTTGAACTCCTTCTTCAAGTACAAGCTCCTCACTTGTTTTTCTCTTTAAGCTTCAATGGCTGCAACCTAGTTGATCATCAAGATGTTGATGTGATCTCAATCTTGAAAACCCTAAGCTTTGTGTAAAGGAAAGCTCCTCTAGATCTCACAAGAGATTTACACAAAACCGCAATGTATGAGCAACAATACAACTTGTGCAACACTGAAAAACGTAGCTAGGGTTTGCCTTATATACCTAGGGCAAAAACATAAAAACCTAGACGTTTAAAGAGTTAGGGCTGAGTTGGAATTCTGCAGAAAAACGCATTTGGGCCGACTTTCGATCGATCGAGTCTAACCTTCGATCGATCGAGCCAGGCCGAGAAGCCCCAATGCTTCTGCAGTCACTCGATTCCAACTTTACAATATTAAACCAACTTTGAGCAAACTTAAACAAGACTAAATACATTGTTTTGATCATGGTTTGCCAACATTACATATTAGAGTTCTAAATACATAAAATCCTAAGACCTTAGAACCTAACAAACTCCCCCTTTGGCAATCCGTGACAAAACACACAATAAAAGCTCAAAGTTTACAAGTAATAGCCCTTTACATAATAATGCTCATAAATAAAAGTTCAACCTAACTACTATCCATCGGTTGCAAGTGTAGACAGCAGCTTTGTCGAATCAACCTGTATATTCCTGAAATACTCAACAAACACATAAACGCATGTGTGGCAGCAAATAGTATATAAACAGGTATAATATTCTTGTAAGATTCACACAACACAAAATAAAGAAATATATCAATGAAGCAACTCATAAATATAAATCAATAAGCAATGAATCACAAAGACAACAAGAATCAAAAGAAACATGTATATCAATCAATCAATGTTACTCCCCCTAACATGAACATCCCAAAAATGATATACAAAGTGAAGCACCTAGATACAATCTAAATAAACTCCACAAAAATATCCCATGCTACAAAAAATATCTCCCCCTAACACAAAAATCTCCCCCTATCAACAAAATCGCCTCTACAAGTCAAAAACTCTACTCCCCCTTTTTGTGACGGAATGCCAAAGGACATCAGAGACCATCATCAAAAGGAGGTGGTGAGGAAGAACGAAGATGCGCCAAATCCGCTCGCAGAGCACGAATCTCGTCGAACAGATCCACCAAAAGCTGACCATGAGCCGCCTGAACGGTCATGACAGTCTCCAAAGTACGACGAACATCGAAGTCAGCCGCAGGAGGTGGAGGAACAGCAGCAGCACCTACAGAATCTGGAACAGCCTCACCAGCAGGACCTGTAGAAGAAGAAGGAGAAGCGCTACTAGAGGGATCAGACCTAGGGTGTTTAGAACCAGCTCGAAGATGAGCGGCCCTCTGTCTAAGAAAAGACGCACCTATAGGACCAATAACATGGACAGGCTCAGAAGCAGGGAAGTCCTCTAAACCTAGATAAAGTAAAATCCTATGAATGAAAATAGGATGAACAAGGGCATGGGCAGTAGATGAACTCCTATAAACTTCGTTCAAAGAACGAAGAAAAAGATGGGGAAAACTAATAGGAGCATCTGTGACAAGAGCGTACAGAAATACACACCTCTTAAGAGGAATGGTGTGCAGATGAGAAATGGGCCAGAGTGAATGACAGGCTATCCTAAAGAATAGGTAGGTAGTCTCAGGAAGCTCAGCGGTGGTGATCCGAGGATCAGAACCCCACTGGATAGAAGATCCAGTGATGTAGGACATGACATCACTCAGCTCAGGTGACTCATCATAGGGGTAAACAGGATCCCTAACCAACGGTACCTCTAGAGCATCAGCCACTACCTGAGGAGTAATGGTGTACTCTACACCTCGTATCCAACTCTTAACAAGAGTGTTGGAATCATAGACGTGGACAGAGAGGTTCGAGAAGAACTCTCTAATCAAGAGAACCGGAGGTGGAGGGTCAGACACAGCTAACAAAGGTAGCCAACCCCTACGCTCAAAATTTGCCCTAATGGCAGGATCTAACTCATCTAACAGAACAGAACGCTCAGTCCAAATCTTCCTATTGAGGTTCAAAGTCTCAAAAATCTCTTGGTTTTTCTCTCGGGGGAACCGCTCACTATTAAAGGTAGGTGAGGGTGGAGTAGGAGTGGGGATGGTCCTACGAGCTCTAGTCTTCCTAGGCATGGTGCTAAGGAACAGGACAGAGACACAAAGAGAAAACCAAAAAGAACAGAAAATAAAACCAAGGGCAGACTGCAAGTTAGCACAAAAAAAATATAGAATGAAAATCTATATGATGCATGAATCATTAATGATGTTATGATGCATGAACTAATGCAGTGATTAGGATCAAATTAAGTTCAATTTTCACAACATTGGCTTGAACATAGAGTTTCTTAACAAAAACCCTAAAAATTTGAGAACCACTTGAAAATTTTTGCAACAAATTGATGAATTAATCATTACATACCATTGGAAATAGTTCATAATAACCAATTGCATCAATTACACAAGCCAATTTCAACAATTAAACCCAATTTCACAAAAAGCCCCAATTCGGACCTAGTATAAACCCTAGAAATTCAAAATTTCCACAAAACTCAAAATTGATCAAATTAATCACTCAATAACATGTTTATGTAGTGTCCCCATCAAAACCCATTGATCAATTGTAAATAATTTGGTCCGAATCAACAAAAAACCCAAAAAGAAAAGTTCCAAAAATCTCCTCCTAAAATGCATGAAATCAAGTAAATAAACTGAAAAACAAGGGTATTAAGGACATACCGGCTTGAGGAGAGAAAGATTATGTAAAAAGATCGGAAGAAAACGACAAAAACTTGAAGAATTGGTCCTGCCTCGTCGGTGAGAGAAAAAGGTTTGAGAAAGATTTTGAAATAGTTCTTTGAAAAGTCAGATTTCCTCTTTTTTAAAAAGCATATTCACGATGTTCGATCGATCGAAAATTACATTCGATCGATCGAATGTGACAGGCGTTTTAGCACTTTCTGAGGCACTTTTTCGATCGATCGAAAAACACTCTGGATCGATCGAAATGGGTAAAAACACACTGAATTTAAAAAAAAAAAAACAATTTTGAAAAAATTGCAAACCCAATTTTAAAACAACTCCTCAAAGCTTTTGAACAATGAATGCAAAATGCATGAGTATGAGATGGAATGCATTTTCAAAAACCCAAAATTTTAAACCCAATTCTCTCAAACACAAGTTTCAAATGTCTTCCACATTAATTTTCTCAAGCAACAAATATGTTGTGCATAAATCTCAAGATATTTTCAAACTTGGTTGGTCAGACCAAGAACACACACACTAGCATGTATAGTGTTTAACAAAGAGTAACTTGTGTAGTGTGTGAAACTAGCAAAGACTTGAGATACATGTGAGGTGATACGTGAATGGCAATCAAACACAAAGTCTACACAATTCATCACATAGAATTAAAAGAGACTATCACCTAAAGAGTTATATCCTATAACTCCCACATCTCCTAGATCAAAAGCTTGCAATCATGTAAGTTTCTTGCATTTTTGCCTCTTATTTATATATGAATTGGCATTCAGTCTAATAGTACACACCGGTTTGAATTAAGTGAATTGGCATCAAGCCTAATAGTACACACCAGTTTTAATTTAATTTGAGGCTACACCTTATGTTCTTTTTGTGCATGTGCTACACTTTCTCGAGCACTAAATCTTATGATATGCACTAAGGTGTTCATGATTGGCTAGTGAATAGTGGTGAGATGGTTATTTATGCCTTTCTCAAAAGGATCAAGTCCGTCAGTCAACAACATGTGACTTCATGATTAAGGCAAAGTGATTAAGAGCCACACACATCTTTCCCACACAACATGCACTACAAAGTTTCAACTAGTTAAGTGCAACAAATAAGCTCATCAAAGTTAAACAAGGTACACAAGACATGACATGTGTAAAAAGAATGACCAGCCTTGTTTTCAAAAATCAAGAAAAATTGTGTTCAACACAGATTTTGCTTTCTCCTTTTTTTTTTTTTTTTTTTATTTAAAGAGAAAACAAATAAATCCTAGAATGAAATGCATGTATGTAATGCAATGCAAGTCCTAGAACAAAAGAAAAACACAAAAACCAAATAACAGTGGTCACAATAGAATAGAGCAATGAAGCACAAGGTCCATGTCAGAAAGACTCAATTAGATCGAGTCTTTTGCATCCAAAACTTTTTAGATGCACCCCGAGCATTGGAGTTCTTATTCACATTAGAGTGATTCCCAATTCCAGAATTGGAATAAAGGTTTAACGCCTTTACCAATTCACCAATTAGTGCCATAGGATCTTGTGCTTGAGGCACAGGCACTTTTGGTCTTTTTGCTCTCTTATCAGCTTGAAGCTTGTAACAGTTAGGACGGATATGTCCAGACTTACCACAATAATGACAAACCCAAGCAGGTTTACCATGCATCTTGTCCTTCGGTTTGGTAGGCTCCTTAGGTTTGGATTCTCTTAAGTCTACCCTAATCTTCTTGGGTGGTGAAACTTCTATAGGTTTAACAACCTCACTCACAGGGGGTTTTATAGTTTCACTCACAACCTTACTCACAAGAGGTTCAGAAGAAGAAGAAGAAGGAACAAAGACAGTGGAATGGGGTCCAGAATCAAAGATGCTTTCTACATATCCTAACCCAGCTTTATCAGAAGGATACTTTTGAACATTTAACATGTGATCAAGTTTAGAACTAGCAGATCTAGCAACAGATAAATCATGTTCCAAAGTTCTAACTTTATCAAGTAAAAGCATGTTTTCAGATTTAACATTATTCAAAAGATCATTAGCATCAAATAATTTCACAAGCAAATTTTTCTTCTCAAGCTCAAGAGCATCAATTTTCTTTAGGCCTAAATCAACTTTCATAGCATCCTTTGCAACAATTTTGCAAAGTTTGTTATAGGCCTCTTGAAGATCTGCGTCTTCAGAGAGTTCCCCATCAGCAGGGTTCTCCTCAGCAGAGATGCTTTCATCTACTGTACCAGTAGCAGTGAAAGCAATGAAGTTTCCATCCTCGTCACAACCGGACTCATCATCAGAAACCTCATTATCACTAAGGGTTACAGCCATAGCTTTACCCTTATTTCTCAAGAAAGTAGGACATTCAGATTTGACATGACCATACCCTTGACAACCATAACACTGAGGACCCAAAGAGTTATTAGAAGATTGACCTACTTGTTCTCTAGGTTTTTCAAAGTTGTTAACCTTAGTGGGATCATTCTTCCTAAAATTTCTAGGTTCAGCAGTGTTGGTGTTCCTTGCCTTTCTATTAGTGTTTCTGAGAAAATTTCTAAAGTTCTTGGCAAGGTAAGCTATCTCCGTGGGAGAGAGCTCATCATCAAATCCACCACCTTCAACATCATCAACTGACTTCAGTGCCATTGATTTGGATTTGACAGTCTTGGGTAAGTCAGACTCATAGGACTGAAGAGATCCTACAAGTTCATCCACAGGGATGGAGTCAACATCCTTACTCTCAGTAATGGCTGTTACTTTGGGTCTAAAATCTTCAGTCAAAGATCTAAGAATCTTCCTAACAACTTTAGGTTGATCATAGACTTCACCCAAATTATAAGCAGAATTAACAATATCATTTAATTTTGCATAAAACTCATCAAAGGTTTCATCATCAGACATTCTAATGTTTTCAAACCTAGAAGTTAATTGCTGCAGTTTGTTAATTTTAACAACCTTTGTGCCTTCATGCACAGTTTGGAGGATTTTCCAAGCAGTATGAGCAACCTTAACATTAGAGATCCTCTTAAATTCCTCCATTGAAACAGCATTGAAGATGGCATTCATAGCTTTGCTATTGAAGCCTGCTGCTTCTTTCTGAGAAGTTTTCCACTCACTCACAGGAGTAGTGGGCTTCTCCCATCCGTATTCAACGGAATTCCACACCCTCTCATCTATGGATTTCAGGAAAGCTTTCATCCTTACTTTCCAGTAAGCATAATTGTTCCCATCAAAGTGAGGAGGAACAAACAGAGAGTATCCATGCTCCATGACAACTGGGGTCAAGGATCAGCTCTGAGATAAAGATCTCAAACAAGAAGAGCTACCCGCTCTGATACCACTTGAACGGTTTAGACCCCTTAAACTATAACCAGATTGCGTAGCCTAGATTAATTAGCCAAGTTGTTACTTAGTCAAATTAAGCAATTCTAGGTTAAAACAATCACAATATCATATCAAGCATATAAAACATATAAAGCAGCGGAAAATAAATAATACATGATATGATCACCCAGGAAACCACACCGGAAAAACCTAGGGAGGATTTTACCCACCGATCCTCAAGGCAAAACGGAATCCACTAAGAAAGAATTGAAGTTCTTACAAAAGGACTTACAAGCACCCCGCTTGACTTCCTAATGCTACCCACCAGTAGTAACTTCCTGACACGACTACGCGCAGGCTCCGAGACCACGGACTACTTCTTTCTTTGAACTCCTTCTTCAAGTACAAGCTCCTCACTTGTTTTTCTCTTTAAGCTTCAATGGCTGCAACCTAGTTGATCATCAAGATGTTGATGTGATCTCAATCTTGAAAACCCTAAGCTTTGTGTAAAGGAAAGCTCCTTTAGATCTCACAAGAGATTTACACAAAACCGCAATGTATGAGCAACAATACAACTTGTGCAACACTGAAAAACGTAGCTAGGGTTTGCCTTATATACCTAGGGCAAAAACATAAAAACCTAGACGTTTAAAGAGTTAGGGCTGAGTTGGAATTCTGCAAAAAAACGCATCTGGGCCGACTTTCGATTGATCGAGTCTAACCTTCGATCGATCGAGCCAGGCCGAGAAGCCCCAATGCTTCTGCAGTCACTCGATTCCAACTTTACAATATTAAACCAACTTTGAGCAAACTTAAACAAGACTAAATACATTGTTTTGATCATGGTTTGCCAACATTACATATTAGAGTTCTAAATACATAAAATTCTAAGACCTTAGAACCTAACAGAGGTGAAAGACTGAGAAGCCGTATGTTCTAGATTTTCTAGTATTTAGGCAATTAAATTATGGCAGTTTGATTTCTGATTTGTGGATGCCTGGATATAATTGAGAAGCTTGTTGGAGATGAGAATGCATATAATTTCTTAATCGGTGCTGAATGAAATGTCATTGGATGCTGAGTTCACTTGTGGCTTGGGGATGATGTTTGCTTAAATGGTTCAATCTATATTAGGTTGTTCACTTTTAAGTAAACTAGCGTCCTAGTCCCTCATCTAGTTTTAATTATGTAGCATTACAAATCTCAATTGTGCTTTATTTCAAATGGAAGTAGTTTTGAATCTTCTAAGGGGGATTTATGCTGCATACTTGGCCATGAATCTTGTTGCAATGGCATTGTATCAGTTAAAAGTGATTCATAATTCTTCTGGGGTGCTTGATGCAGGATAACTGGCCCTCCGTTTTATTTGCAATGGCGGGTGGCGTGGTGCTCAGCATTGGTAATCTGTCTACACAGTACAGTTTGGCTTTAGTTGGTTTATCAGTGACAGAAGTGATTTCTTCAAGCATAATTGTTGTTATAGGTCTCTCTCTCTCTCTCCCTCTCTCTCTCTAAACATACACAGGCAAATGAACATGCACATGTGCATACAAATAAACGCACACAACCCCAATTTGTGTATGTATTTGTGTGTGGAAATACATTTTGAAAAGGATGAAGTAAAAGCTTGGCAAGATAGTGATTTTTCATTATTGTATTTGTTCTGATTGTAACAGGCACAACCATGAATTACTTTTTAGATGATAAAATCAACAGAGCTGATATTCTTTTCCCTGGTGTTGGTTGCTTCTTGATTGCGGTTTGTCTTGGCTCTTTTGTTCATGCATCCAATGCAGCTGACAATAAGGAAAAGCTCAAAAGTTTGTCCACTGAGTATGCCTCTAACCTTCATAGTTAAAAATGAAAATGTTCTGATTTGGATTAAAGGTTTCTTTTGTTGATAATAAATGTTGCTTAATTGATTAGTGAAAATCAGCTAAATTACCCATGGAATCTTAAATCTGAATTAATTTTTTAACTGGTACCTTTCTGTGTGGTTCATTTTCCATTCTCTTCTGTTATTTCCTTTTGCCTGTATTTGTTCCCATAGAAAACTTCAGAAGAAGAATACAGTTGTTACATTGTGCTATGTTAATGAATAATGAAGTACCTGCATAGGACTACATGAATGAGAAGCCTAGGGACAGCTCAATTTATGATAAGTAGCTGCCAATAATGCATTAAAAAAAAGTACAAAAACTTCTAACTTAAGGAAAGAAGCCTTTTATTTTTCCATTTGAGGAGACAATAAATTTGTTGAGAAGTATGTTCTGTTTTCTTGAAAGGAAGTGCTGTTAATTTTCTTTCTTAATGCTTATCTTGATGGTTGTTTTTCAATTAATCCTTGCTATGAGTTTGTTAGGTTAAGGTCATGTTTTAGTAAAATTTCAATTGCATCAGGAAATCTTTTCTTCCTTCTTATGCATTATGGATCATATAACACTAATGCTTCTACAATTGAACCTTTTGACAGAGCTACAGGTTTTTCCATGGATAAAGAAACACTTACAAACGATGGTAACTCTCTAGACTCTTAGTTTTCTAGCTTTGGGATTCCTTCATTCAATAAAACTGTTAACTCTCTCTCTCTCTCCAACATGGGACATCAGTAGTTAGAGGGAGTGATGTCGAAAATGGAAGTGGTTCTGCCGAGAAGGCCAGAGCTGGAACTGCAGGTTTCCTCATAGAACTTGAGAACAGAAGATCGATTAAGGTTGGCAGTTTTGATTGATTATGGATAGTTTTAAAATTTTAATCTAGAATTATGGTATTTTCATTTATACCTTCCAACACACACATAATTAATTTGGTCCCATTATACATGAAGTTATGGGATGATGACTGAACTGAACCTGCATCTAATTAGTGGCCCACCCCTTGCCTTTTTAGAATGAATTTCCTGCATCAATAGACAAAGTATCTTTGGATTTACTGGTTATAATATTCTAATTGCAGGTGTTTGGTAAGAGCACTATAATTGGACTGGCCATAACATTCTTTGCTGGTATTTGCTTCTCTCTATTCTCACCAGCGTTCAATTTGGCAACAAATGATCAGTGGCACACTCTAAAGGAAGGGGTTACTCACTTGTCTGTCTATACTGCATTTTTCTACTTCTCAGTTTCTTGTTTTGTCGTCGGCATCGTTCTAGATATCATCTTCCTTTACCACCCTATACTAAACTTACCCAAATCATCCCTTAAGGCTTACTTGTCAGACTGGAATGGCCGAGGCCGGGCCTTTTTGACTGGGTTCTTGTGTGGGTTTGGAAATGGTCTTCAATTTATGGGAGGTGAAGCAGCAGGATATGCAGCAGCAGATGCTGTTCAGGTTAGCTTTATAACCTATACAAGTCAGTATGTGGATACATATTGTTACATACAATTATGATACTGATAATTATATGACATTTTTTACTAACATACGACTGCTTAGAGACGCGTGCCTATCACACATGCATGTTTATTAAATTCTCAATGCTCATATCAATTTTGCGGTGATACACAGGCACTTCCACTTGTGAGCACCTTTTGGGGCATACTTATCTTTGGAGAGTATCGGAGATCATCACGAAAAACGTATATATTACTTGTCAGCATGTTGTTTATGTTTGTTGTAGCTGTTGGAGTTCTTATGGCATCATCAGGACATAGAAAATAAGTTTGCAGTTGGGGAAGTCATTGTCTGGAAATTGTATAAATCATAAATTGTTAAAATAGTTGACACAGTTGTGAAGATAGAAGACATATGCTGTTGGTTGGTTGAGACGCAAAAATGGCCATGTACAGTGTCACTGTCATTCCCAATATTCAACTACAGAATTCTCCTTAGTCATCTCTTTAAAAAGACACAAATTGCAGCGAGGTTGATGAGTATAGTAAAGAAAAATTGCAATCAAATTCTTAATGTATCTCTGTTAGCATGCTGTGGTTAATTTAGACACTGCCAATACCTGTAACTTAAATCTTTATTTCTACGTTTTTATATTTTTCTTTTCAATAAAATAAGTGAATTGCATAATGTTCTTTATTTCAACCAACAAAAATAGAAACCCCCTACCCTCCATACGTCCTCTTATTTTGATCTTTATAATATGTGTTGTGAATTGGGATAAAAGAAAGATAAAATATTCAATTCGAGGTGACTAGCCTCTTGAACTTGAAGGGTAAATAGATTTTTTGGTTAATTTCCTGCTTGATTGTGATTAATGCATTCAAGGTAAATAAATAGTCAAGAATGAAAAAATTTCATCACAATCCAATCTTAAAAAAATAGGAACCAACTCCTATTTAAATACAAATTGAAAATAAAACAAAACTAATTAGAATCTAAACGAATATCCTAATATATAATCGGATAATTATTTAAACTTTAGTGTGAAACACTTAGAACGTTTAGATTCTTAAATTACAAATTACTAATTCAATTATTATCAAACAATGTATGTGCGGAATACGAAAAAAAGCCAAAACAGAATTGATAAAACAATCTAAACCAAATAAATTCACAACCACAGCAGAAATTAAATGACAAAAATTAAGGGAAGAGAGATGTAAACACAAAGACAACACAGTGATGTATTATCAAAGAGGAAATCGAAACCCTTAGCGTAAAACCTCTCCGCTGCCTTCCAAGCAGTTAATAATCCACTAGAGAATCAAGTTGTGATACATAAATAGCAGAAGACCCTTCAAGTCTACCCAGTGTACCTAAGCCTTTCAAGCTTCTTGCTCCAACGAGGTTGTGCTGAACGTTTGTCTTCTCTAGCTTATCGGATTTCGCTATAGCCCATAGCATTAACCAATATTAATTGGTCCCTTCTTAACTGCTTCCTAAGTACCAAATAACCTTCTCACAGATATGAGTATGGTAAGATAAGGATTTGGCTAATGTACCTTATTGGGAAATTTAGACACCGGTTGATAAAATTAACAAGTTTTAAACCCAAGTTGTTAATTAGATTTATTATAAATAAAACTTGTTAAACCAAACAAACATCAATATCATGTCAATAATAAATGCAGCGGAAAAATAAATAAGACAAGATATGATGACCCAGGAAAACCAATGAAACCAACCAGTTTCACAGTAAAAAACCTGGGGGGAAACCTTCCCGAAAAGCAATCCACTATAGAAAAGAGAAGTTTCAAATCTAGTACAAAACCTTTGTCCCTAGACTCTACAATCCCTGTAGATGAACTCACAGCAGAAACCTTCTACCGCTTCAGAACCTCTGAACTCTTCAATATATGAACGCCACCCTTTGATGCACGAATCCCAATACGTGACTAACCAATTGCGCGGATCCCAGTACGTGACTTCAATCACCAACTAGAAAGAGAGGTTGGCTGCAAAGTTCTTCACTTCATCAAGAATGAAGATCAAGAAGCACTTGGTTACAAAACCCTAAGGCGCAAAAGACGCAGTAGCTTCTTTTAGAGAGAATAAGGTATCGGTCACCTTTTGAATTTGTTCTCCTTGTATTCTCTCATTCTCTTATGTGACGGCCTCTAAAATAAGCCTTATATAGGTCTAGGGTTGTGAGAAAAGAAACCCTATACAAATACATAAGCCTGGCCCAAAAATCAAAAAGCTGAATTTCCGTAACCTCAACAGATAGCAGCTATCGAGGAGGTGTCGAGAATGTGTCGAGGTTTAATGACAGCTGTCGAGAAGGTGTCGAGGGGGTAGAAACTTTCTCGATCGATCGACCAGCTATCGAGAAGCTATCGAGATTGCGATAAGAATCAGCTGAAGAGCTCGACAGATAGCCAGGTGTCGAGGTAGCTATCGAGAAGGTGTCGAGCTTTAAAATCTGTGCACTTCAGCTTGCTTTTTCTTGAACAGACTTGATGACTTCAATACTTGATCTTGAAATCTTGTTTCTTGAAGTATTAAAAACACCTAGAACTACCCAATTACAAGTAGAGTGCGTTTTGTCAAAGGATTAACCAATTTACATAAATAGTATGACATATGTTCTTAACATGTGAACCACGTATGTCCTAACAATCTCCCCCTTTGGCAATCCGTGACAAAACCACAACAAACAAATGAACATATGAGAGAAGTCATAAATCACTCAACTCATATTCACTTGTTGAATACAATAAAATCTATCCTAACACAAACTCTTGAAAAACTTTGCAAGAAGAGAGTTTATGGCAAGTAGACTTTGACAACCTGTATTTTTGAAACACTTTTAAACAAAACTCATCAAGGCATCTTGTGTGAAACAGAAATAATTGATTGCATACAAGTAATAAGAAATATGTGTATAAATAAAGAAAAGAAACAACACATGTAGAGGTAGGTGAAAGAAAACATACATCAACATATAAAGAAGATAAGTTCAATGTATGTAAACATGGTCACAAGACCCACGATGCGATAAGAAGGAAGTAAGCGCTCCCCCTAACAAGATGAAACACATCTCCCCCTTACAAAGGCATGTATTTCTCCCCCTAACTTGTAGAATCTTAAAGAAAGAAACCACAAAGTCTCCACAATTTCTCCCCCTTTTTGTAATGATTGACAAATGGTACAAGAAGCTAGAAAGCTTCACCCGAGAAATATAAAGATGATCAAGGATGATCATGGGGGCACAAGAAATCCATACAAATGCATGAATGTAATGAAACAAGATGTTATGGATGACAAAAGAAAGATGCAAAACACACACACATACTAAACAAGTCTAACCAATAATATGTTTCAAAAATAAGTCAAGACAGTTTAATGAGCATACATAAGTACATGTAAACCTAGTGATGGCCAAATCACATTGTACCTGCACATGTATCAAGAGTAGCAAAGAATATTGCGTGTTGTGTGTGAAAAACATCGCAAGATTGCATAAGTGTATACATGTTATGACGATTTGAGATATGAGAAAATCACTTTAACTCACACACAATCATAACTACTTGATGGGGACTATCACCTTCGAGGTACATCCTATAACTCCCACATCTCCTAGAATACACGCTTGCAACCATTTTAAAGCATTTTTAATCTTTTTGCTTTTTATTTCTTTGCATATTTTCTTTTTAAGCATATCATACATGGGCTTATGAGAAAGAAAAGAAATACCCATTGATATTTGACATTTCAATTTTGCTATGCTGATGTATGTTTTGGTCATTGTATAAGTTTGGGGGTATTTCGGTCATTTTAACGAGGTTAATAGTATTTTAATCATTTCAAATATTTTAAAGGAATTTATGTCATTTTAAATATTTTAAGATGCATTTTGGAGGATTTGATAAAAACAATCATATTATATCAAAATTATTTTGGCCACATATTTGTGACGACAATCTTTGTCATCATTAAAAGATCCCTAATAGTGACGACCTAATTCGTCGCTAATATATAATCTACTTCCCCCATTAATTCTCGCCACTTTTTGAGAGTGAAAATTTTTCCCTCCGTTATATTTTGTTAGATATATTTGCAAAGAAACGTTTTGTCATTGCTAAAAGGTGACTATTAGAGACGGCAAGTTATATTGTCGCTAATAGCCATCTATTAGCGGCGACCAATGTGTCATCATTGAGAAAGAAAGCATATATATAATATATTTACTATATATTTTTGGAGACATATTAGCGACGACACTCAAGGTTGTCACTAAAGATGATTATTAGCGACAACAGATGTCGTCATTAAAATAAATATTATTTTAGCGACGCAAATGTCATCGCTATAAAATTTATTGTCATCCCTAAAATATTCCCCCTATTTTTCAAAAGTAAATGAAATTTCCTCCACGATGTTAGCAATGACTTATTAGCGACTACCTTAGTGTCGTCGCTACTATGCACTTATTAGCGATGACCATATATTATTGTCGCTAAATGTGTGCAAGAGCTTCTCTTTTGATAGCTAGATGTAGCCTTAATCTTCATTTTCCCTAACAGTGACGACTTTTGGCCATCGCTAAAACATTGGTCACAAAAGGCCAAAATTCATTACACTCACAAAATGATTTTTTTTTTTTGAAGAGGGTTCTTCTTCACAAGATTGAAGAGGGTCTCTCCCAAGTCCAACCGTTGCAAGAGAAGCATCGGCAAAGGTTGTTGGAAAGGCGATGGTAATTCCAGCGATAGTTGTGATTGCAAAGGTTAGTATAGTCATGATGGGAAGACAGTTATCCAACTATGTGTTTGTGATTGCAAATGAAGAGGTGTAATTCACCTTCATCACACAAACACGACCATTCTTGACATTGTAGGAACTTGTGGCTTTTTCCTCTCATTCTCATGTCGAGTTTCTCATCAGTTGTGTTATGTCTACCTACAATTTTTTAAAATAAATATATACTAGTGATATTTGAGAGTTTGGTAAATTGTTTTTAGTTTTCACCCCCTTTTGTTCTCTGGATGTTTTAATTCCTTTGCATTTTTGGTATTTGGATCTTGGTTGAAAATTTTCAACAATTGCTTCACGTGTTGTCATGTATGAGTAGTGGATTGTATGTATATATTGTATTGATTGAATAAACATATAGAGTGACACACTTTTGGCAATAGAGTGACACGTCTACCAACACTAACACACCCCATTACATGTTAATAACTTCATAAGCCACCGATCAATACAGACATTAGAAACATCACCAGTACTACTTCTAGGGGTTCTTTTGCTTTTTATTTTTATTTGCTGACTTAAGTTAGGTTTGGTTACAATTTTTTCTTTTTTTAATCAAGCAAAATTTTTATTTTTATTTATTCATATTTTTTTGATAATGTAAAATTTTCATTGAAACACAAAATTTGCCAGTGCTCCTATTGTTTTGTTAGTATGTAGTACGTCGGCCCATAAGGTTTTGCCTTTTATTGTTTGTGTCATGTACAAACGGTACCAAAGAAAGAGGCGAGGAACACAAAAATATTCATAACTTCTTGTCACAATATTAACGTGGCAAAGTGTGATTAATGAAGTAATAATGGTGGGGTCATGTATAAATAATTGTTAACTACTTATAATTTGCCACGTCAGAGTTGTGGCAAAAAAATTATGGAATAATTTGTGGTCCTAGAACTACTCAGGTACCGAAGATAAGATATCATACACCTTCAAATAGCCATGTGCCTTACAGGTGGCTCCATTCTAATTTAAAAAATAAAAAAATAAAAAAATTATGGAAAATTTAAAAAAAATAATAGTGGATGCATCCATTGACAAAAGCCAATTTTTATTTTGCAGCTGAGGGTGTTTTTAATTTATAAGGTTCATGTTTCAAATTTAAGAGCTTTTTGAGCTTTGAAATCCTATTCTAGTTTAATCTAAGTGTATATATATGAGAAACACATTCTTAAAGACTTGAATCTCAGCTATTGTCCCCTTCTTTCCACTCCACAAGAACTTGTATTTGTGGAGTGACTATTGTGTCAAGGACATTCTGGCCTTTTGCCCCTTTAGGCAAAAATATTTGGCATTATACCCCTGTTTCGAAACTATATAGGTGCGTGCCCCTGTTTTGATACTCGATGACCCTAAAATCGAGTTACTTAAAGTACTCGATTGGTTTAAAATCGAGTTATGCCTGATCAAACTAAAAAAAAAAAAAAATTACAGGGAGCCTATAGTGGCGTTTTTAATCCCTATAGTGACGTTTTAAAGCCCTATAGCAGCGTGTTCCTACAAAATTTTTTTCTAAATGTCTCATGGCAGGTTCAGGGAGCCTATAGTAGCATTTTTAAACCCTATAGTGACGTTTTAAAGCCCTATAGATGCGTTTTCCTGCAAAAAAAAAAAAAAAAAAAAAAAAAAAAATTAGTGTGATTGTCATATGGCAGGTTTAGGGAGCCCTATAGTGCCGTTTTTAAGCCCTATAGTGGTGTTTTGGAACTCGATTTCCATAAAATCGAGTTCTATACAATTTTTTTTTTTTTTTAATTTGATCGGGCATAACTTGATTTTGAACCAATCGAGTACTTTAAGTAACTCAATTTTAGGGTCATTGAGTATCGAAACAGGGACACACACCTATATAGTTTCAAAACAGGGGCATAATGCCAAATATTTTTGCCCAAAGGGGCAAAAGGCCAGAATATCCATTGTGTCAATAGTTCATAGTTGTATTATTTGTGTCACTTTTAAAGTGTTTCATTTTATAATCACTAACTACTGTATGTCATCTATCTAGATTTTTCTATTTTAAATGTTGATTACGTTATAAAAAAGAAAAAATGATGTATGACAGATTGTTATTGGTAGTGTATAGAGCAAAATACTAACCATTACAATTACAATGGACTTTATTCGCGTTACTCCATTGGGTTCTTGCACTTTGTTTCTTTTAAAAACTAAAACCTTATTATTATTATCATTAAAAAAAACGTTTTGATAATATTCCTTATAGCAAGAGTAAAACGAGTGATGTAACAAAATTTACTATCATTTTGTGAGTGTTTTTCAAAAAAAAAAAAAAAAATCATTTTGTGAGTGTAATGAATTTTGGCCTTCTGTGACCAATGTTTTAGCGATGGCCAAAAGTCGTCACTGTTAGGGAAAATGAAGATTAAGGCTACATCTAGCTATCAAAAGAGAAGCTCTTGCACACATTTAGCGACAATAATATATGGTCATCGCTAATAAGTGCATAGTAGCGACGACACTAAGGTAGTCGCTAATAAGTCATTGCTAACATCATGGAGGAAATTTCATTTACTTTTGAAAAATAGGGGGAATATTTTAGGGATGACAATAAATTTTATAGCGATGACATTTGCGTCGCTAAAATAATATTTATTTTAATGACGAAATTTGTTGTCGCTAATAATCATCTTTAGTGACAACCTTGAGTGTCGTTGCTAATATGTCTCCAAAAATATATAGTAAATATATTATATATATGCTTTCTTTCTCAATGATGACACATTGGTCGCCGCTAATAGATGGCTATTAGCGACAATATAACTTGCCGTCTCTAATAGTCACCTTTTAGCAATGACAAAACATTTCTTTGCAAATATATCTAACAAAATATAACGGAGGGAAAAATTTTCACTCTCAAAAAGTGGCGAGAATTAATGGGGGAAGTAGATTATATATTAGCGACGAATTAGGTCGTCACTATTAGGGATCTTTTAATGATGACAAAGATTGTCGTCACAAATATGTGGCCAAAATAATTTTGATATAATATGATTGTTTTTATCAAATCCTCCAAAATGCATCTTAAAATATTTAAAATGACATAAATTCCTTTAAAATATTTGAAATGATTAAAATACTATTAACCTCGTTAAAATGACCGAAATACCCCCAAACTTATACAATGACCAAAATAACTTTGAAACCTCCAAAGTAATTAAACACTCTCCAATCCGTTAAATAAAAAAATTAAAAAAAAAAAAAAAAAAACAACGTAGAGACAAGGGAGGGCGTGTTGCTTCAAATACTCTCAAATCATAATTTTACCCATTTGAAACTTGAAATCGATTAAATAACAAAAATCGAGAAAGTTTTGATTTCACTCAAAATACTAACCAATACCCATAGTTATCATAATGCAAACCATATCGTGAATCAAATTTTTATTTTTCTGTATCATGTATCGTAAGATACATAAATACTTAATAAAATTAAAAAAAAAATAGATATACATATGTGAATGGTTTATTCATTATAAAATCATAATATATTCAACTAATAACCAATTTAAAGAACTAGCTGGTGAATACTGTGAACATGATAATTAAATAAAACATGTAGCATTACCAACTAATAGACACTTACACTTGGAAATTGAATAAATCCATTATGTAATGTGCAGTACACAAATAGTTATTTATTTATTTATTTAGTTTTCAAAACAAACAGATAATTGTTTCAGTATGGCATTTGGTTCACATAAAAATAAACAAATATGTTCAGGTAAACTATATCCTTTAAGCATTTCTTAAGTATGAAGAATCTACTTCAATATCTCTTAATTACGAAAATAATATTTTAAAAAATCAAACATAAAAAACTATTCAATTTCCATTAGATGTTCAACCTCACCTAAAAGAATCAATGAAAACATATTATGTTGCAACTATGTTTTAACTTTTAAGAGGCTCTGAATCTTAGCATAAAGGAATGCAATACTGGAGCTACATCCTTAACTCTATCTTCGGTTTATCATATTACATATTTATTAATTTAATGACAAAAACAAAGAAGAAAAATCATACCTAGGGCCCACTTGTAGGACTTCGAGCAAAAGTTAATATCAAATTGGTAAAAATTTGAAAAGCAAGCCAACTTGATAAACATGAAAAAGAATTAAAGAAGAAAGAAAAAATAAAAAGCAAATAACTAACTGAGAGATAATGAGTGATCGAGAAAAAGATGGGGATGATGCACTTCAAATCTGTTACGTTAGGTAGTGCTCTTTTTTCTTTTTCTTTTTCTTTTTCTTTACATATCATGAGTTATTGTGACAGAAACTATATCTATTGTGGCATTCGTTTGTCATAATAGGTCATATATTATGAGAGACTTACATTGCCTTCGTTGAAACAGAATATTGTGACAACTATTATGCTTTGTCACAAAAAGGTTTTTTATTTTACTAATAAATTTTATTGGTGGGGATATAATAATTTGTGAATTCACAAAATTTCCAATACTAATAAAATTGATTTTATTCATGAGAATGACAAAATACCCCTAAACCTTAAAAATGACAAAAATACCACTAAACCTAAAAAATGACCAAAATATCATCGAAACCTCTAAAATGACCAAAATACTCTCGAAACTTCTAAAATGGCCAAACCACAAAATGACCAAAATACCCAAAAAAAAAAACTTTAAAATAATTAATATACCCCTAAAATCGCTAAAATGACAACAAAAAAATGCTCTCAAATCCTTTGGAATGAGGAAAAAAAATACTCTAAAACCAATAAAATGACAAAAATACCTCGAAATCAATAAAATGACCAAAATACCCCGAAACCTCTCAAATGACCAAAAATACCCTGAAACCTCTAAAATGACCAAAAAAAAAAAAAACCTCTAGAAAGACAAAAATACTCCCAAAACCTCAAAAATGATCAAAAGTAACTTGAAACCTCTAAGATGACCAAAAATACACTGAAACATAAAAAATGACCAACAATACCTCGAAATCGGTAAAATGACCAAAATACCCCCCCTTCCCCCCCCCCCCCCCCCCCAAAAATCTCTAAAATGACAATTTTGGTCATTAAAGAAGTTAAGGAGTATTTTGGTTATTTTAGAAATTTCAATATATTTTGGTCATTTTAGATATTTTGAGGGCATTTGGGTCATTTTAGAGGTTTCGGTAGTAGTTTTGGTAATTTTAGAGGTTTTAGGGGTATTTTTTGTTATTCTAGAGGTTTCAGGATATTTTTAGTTATTTTAGAGATTTCGAGGGTATTTTTGTCATTTTATAGGTTTGGAGGTATTTGGGTCATTCTAGAGGTTTTGAGAGTATTTTGGTCATTTTGGAACATACTTGCCTAGCCTTGGGGGCATATGTCTCATGATATCTTACATGCATCAAGAATATGTGTTTAGATATTGATGGCTTTGATTTTAGAGGAAAAAACAAAAATAGCTTTAGTTTGAAAACCATTTGAAAAACCCATGATTAGTAAGAGTTAATGTCAAGATAAACTAAAAATCTAATGTTTGATCCAAGTGAGCACCTAGCAGTATCTTCCCTTTTAAACATTAAATTTTGAAAATCTGTAATTTTTTATGGAAAATATAATTTTAAAGGTAGTACTTTGAACTACTCCTATCACTACCATGTGATCCAGGGGAAAACATAGCTTTAAAGGAAGTACTTTGAGGAACATAATTTTAATAGCACGGTAAAATTACGAGAACAAGGCTAACCAAATCTTCATGGGGTCACATGGCATGTGATCATCATGCGCCATTTCATATTTAAATCTTGATCATTCAATTTGAAGAGTATGGTCAAATATTGGTGTTGGTCAAATTTGAGAATAATTTGAAATATGTATATCTTTTTTTTTTCTTTTTTTCTTTTTTTTTTAAAGTATTTGTGTATCTTATGATACATGATACGGAAAAATAAAAAATTGATTCACGATATGGCTTGCATTCTAATAACTATAGGTATTGGTCAGTATTTTGAGTGAAATCAAAACTTTCTTGATTTTTGTTATTTTATCGATTTCAAGTTTCAAATGGGTAAAATTATGATTTGAGAGTATTTCGAAGCAACAAGCCCTCCCTTGTCTCTATGTTTTTTTTAATAAATTTTTTCTATTTAATGGATTGGAGAGCATTTAATTACTTTGGAGGTTTCAAGGTTATTTTGGTCATTGTATAAGTTTGGGAGTATTTTGGTTATTTTAACGAGGTTAATGGTATTTTAATCATTTCAAATATTTTAAAGGAATTTATGTCATTTTAAATATTTTAAGAGGCATTTTGGAGGATTTGATAAAAAAAATCATATTATATCAAAATTATTTTGGCCACATATTAGTGTTGACAATCTTTGTCGTAATTAAAAGATCCCTAATAGCGACGACCTAATTCGTCGCTAATATATAATCTACATCCCCCATTAATTCCCGCCACTTTTTTAGAGTGAAAATTTTTCTCTCCATTATATTTTGGTAGATATATTTGTGACGAAATGTTGTGTCATTGCTAAAAGGTGACAATCAGAGACGACAAGTTATATTGTCGCTAATAGCCTTCTATTAACAACAACCAATGTGTCGTCACTGAGAAAGAAAGCATATATATAATATATTTACCATATATTTTTGGCGACTCACTAAAGATGATAACAATAGATGTTGTCATTAAAATAAACCTTATTTTAGCGATGCAAATGTCATCGCCATAAAATTTATTGTTGTCTCTAAAAGTTTCTTTCCATTTTCCAAAAGCAAATAAATTTTCCTCCACGATATTAGCGACGACTTATTAGCGACTACCTTAGTGTCGTAGCTACTGTGCACTTATTAGCGATGACCATATATTATCGTCGCTAAATGTGTGTCTAACAGTGAAAACTTTTTGGCCATCGCTAAAACATTGGTCACAAAAGGCCAAAATTCATTACACTCACAAAAAATATAAATATATATATATATATATATATATATATATATATATTTTGAGAAACAATCACAAAATGATAGTAAATTTTGTTACATCACTCGTTTTACTCTTGCTATAAGGAATATTATCAAAACATTTTTTTTTAATAATAATAATAAGGTTTTAATTTTTAAAAGAAACAAAGTGCAAGAACCCTATGGAGTAACATGAATAAAAGTCCATTATAATTGTAATTGTTAGTATTTGGCTTTATACACTACCAATAACAATCTGTCATACATCATTTTTTTTTTCTTTTCTATAATGAAAAACTTTAAAAGTTACACAAATAATACAACTATGAACTATTGACGCAATAGTTACTCCACAAATACAAGTTCTTGTGGAGTGGAAGGAATGGGACAATAGCCGAGATTCAAATCTTTAAGAATGTGCTTCTCATATATATACACTTAAATTAAGCTAGAGTAGGATTTCTAAGCTCAAAAAGCCCTTAAATTTGCAACATGAACCTCATAAATTAAAAAAACCCTCATCTGCAAAATAAAAATTGGCTTTTGTCAATGGATGCATCCATTAATATTTTTAAAAATTTTCCATAATTTTTTTTTAAAAAATTAGAGTAGGTTGACCTGCAGGGCACATGGCTATTTGAAGATGTATGATATCTTATCTTCGGTACCTAAGTAGTTCTAGGACCACAAATTATTCCATAATTTTTTTGCCACAACTCTATCATGACAAATTGCGAGTGGTTAACAATTACTTATACATGGCCCCACCATTTTTACTTCATTAATCACACTCTGCCACGTTACTATTGTGACAAGAAGTTATGAATATTTTTGTGTTCCTTGCCTCTTTCTTTGGTACCATTTGTACATGACACAAACAATAAAAGGCAAAACCTTATGGGCCGACGTACTACATACTAACGAAACAATAGGAGCACTGGCGAATTTTGTGTTTCAATGAAAACTTTGCATTATCAAAAAAATATGAATAAATAAAAATAAAAATTTTTCTTGAGTAAAAGAAGAAAAAATTGTAACTGATGATGTCGAAAATCGTCAGTGAGCCACATGGTCCTCACGTGCTCGAGACAGATCATGCAAAACAGAAACAAAAAAGACCTTGCAGAGAGTACCAGTGTGGTACCAGCCAAATATCCTCCGAGGGTTAAGTTAGAGAAGTTTCACAACTCTAGAGTGCCAGAGCTGGGGTAAATTATGTGTACCTTGGTTTGTGAGGGTTTTGGGGTTCTTATAGTAGCATAGAGCTGGCATTCGTTTCTTGGCGGAGAGGGTCTTTCCTTGTAGGGAAGATCCTCATAAATGCATGTAATTAGCGGGAGCCTTTTCTCATAGGGATTCTCTTGATTAGGGTCAATCGTAAGGTGCAAGATATTTCCTTGTATAGATATCCGTGGGGGTCAAGCAAGGCCATGCTCTTTATTCCCATTGACTTCCTTTACTCCTGTCAGCTTTCCTCTTCTCGTCGACCTGGGAATCCCGTCGTCTCACGTAGATACCGTCGAGTATTGAGGTGATGTCGTCGACTTATGGCGTTGTCAATTCCGCACTACTTCACACGCGTATAAAGCTGATGGGCTTAATGGATTCATCAGCTTCTTTTATTTCTTCCTAAAAACATCCTTGTCAGTTGCCCCCTACTTCATGGCTCTGTCAACCTTAGCTGACGGGTCATGGAGTATAGCTTTCCTTTTATTATTTATCCGTTGGAAAAAGGGGTGCTCATTAATGGCTTCTTTAAGCAAATTTTATTTAATGCCAGGACACGTGGCATAGGTTGGTTAGCCTCGTTTTTTATCAAAGGCATTGCTTCGTTTCCCGTGCTCTTTGCTAATCTTAAGAGAGAGAGCTTGTCATTTCGTCAACTTTGCTATTGTTAACTTGTTAACCCCGTCACTTTCACGGAATCGTCTACTATTCTTGTAAGTTCTCTTCTCTTTCATTCCTTTTCCGTTTTTCTAGTTGGTCGTCACTTTTATAAAAAGACCCATCAAATATGTTCTTAGAATGCCTCCGTCGCTTGTAGGTGAATAGATGTCATGTGATAAAGAAGCAACGAGTAAGCAGTCATCGTCAGTCCATGAGGGAGTGGGATACGACGAAGTCTACCCATCAGGTTATGTGCTCGATGAGGGCTTATCCTAGTCATCAGAGAGGAGTCATCAGAGAGGGAACCGTCCGCCAATTCTCTTGATGACAAAGAGGAAAGTTATGATGGAAAGGAGGAAGGAGAGGAAGGAGAGGATGAGGAGCACGAGGAGGATTGTGAGGGAGAGGATGACGAGGATGAGGGTGACAACGATGGGAGAGCTTCTGTGGGAGGAAGTTCAAGAAGCCCAGGGGATGGTCATACCCATCCCTTCATCCTTCTCACGATATGGACCGTTAAGGATTTCAAGCTGACGATGACGACCAAAATTTTTTACAACTTAAGGGATCATTACCAAATCCCTGATAACATTCCAATCCGTCTGCCTAGGAAGTTTGAAAAGTGCTACTCTGGGAAGACCGCGGACGTTGGCATGTATGACCCCATGTTCATGGCAGGAGTGAGATTGTCGTTGATGGCATTACACTGTCAATTGGCCATTTTCCTAGGTCTATCCGTCAACCAAATAGCCCCCAATGCTTGGAGGATATTTATAGGTGATGAAATTCTTTGGGGTTGTCTTAGTAAGGGGAACTGTCAGCTTACTCTGGACGAGTTCTTTTGGTGCTACAAACCCCAACATATCTCCTCATCTAAAGGGATATACTATTTGGCAACGAGGAAAAAGATACTTAGGCTGGTGTTGGACATGCCCGACTCCAATAGAAATTGGAAGGGTAGATACTTTTTTGTCCAAAAGACGGACTGGGTGTGCCATCAGGAAAAGTGGGCAACGATGCCTCATGGTTTTGACAATACTTGGGGTATTGTCAAGGATTCAAGTCTAGCACCATCTGTATTTTCAATTTTTCCTTTATTTATTTGTTCAAGTGTTTAACGTCGTCTGCTTTTTCTCTTCTTCAGCTAGCGTTCGTCCCTGTATATCCAACGAGTAGGAGGCTTTCATCCATCGGGTGCTTGAGATCCCTTTTGATGAGAGGAAGTGTAGGGACCTAATTACCCTTGACACGTTGCAAGCTTATTGCGGTGGTCCTATGCCAACGCCTTTGGCTCGTAAACTAAACACATTCCCGTCGGCGTAAGTTCCTATTCAATTGCTTCTTTCTTCCCGTTGTCTTCTTTTCATTTGCTTATCTAACGTCCATCTCTTACCCTTTGCAGAAATGAAGGTAGCGAGGCAAAGAGCTTTAGTAATGGTGTCCACCGCGACGCATAAGCAAAAGGAGAAGGAGGGGGCCTCCTCATCAGCTCCCAAGGTCGTCAACAAGGGAACGTCTAAACGAAGGAGTGATAGGAAGGATGACCTTCCACTCAAGAAAGGACCGGGCATTCCTGCTGGAGACAAACAGCCAAAGCAGCTGTCACCTCCTAAGCCCAGCCATGGAGCTAGTAAAGGTCTAATGACGGTGACTGGTCCCGTCACCCAAGGAACTGTTCGTCATCTTCTCACACATAAAGAACATGTCGTTGAGATGGTTGAGTCAATCATCAAGGAGACGGACTTAGACCCTTATGCTAAGCAGTTGATGGAAGACCTAGGGGTGTTGGGTCTCTTCGACCTAGCCAGGGTATGTTTTTCTCATATTTTGTTATATTTCGTGTTTTCTTCTCTTACTGATAGTTATTTTTGTTTCTTGGCGTCGATGCATATGAAGGCACTCCAGGACAGGTGTGTTGCTAGAGAGGGAGTGATCTGTTAGCTCCAGAAGCATTAAGATATCCAAAACAAGGAGATGGATCAAAACAAGTAGGTCATCTGCACCCTTAACAAGGAGCTGACAGCTGTTACTGAAAAACTGAAGCAAGAATCCATTCTCCAAGAGAAGGCACAGGAGGCCAAGGAAAGCTTGGAGACAGAGCTGACGACCCTTCGTGAGTAGACAAAGAAGGTCAAAGTCGATGCCATGGTGGATTTTAAGGCCTCACAGTCTTTTATTGACGCGTGCGCCGTCTACTATGGCAAAGGTTTTGATTACTGTTTAAAGCAAGTTGTGTCATTCTTTCTGGACCTCGAAATGTCCAAGATCTCCATGGATGACCCAATACCGACGACCCCTGCAAGTGGTGACACCATCAGTGAGGAGGCCGACAACTCTACTCAGTCAGAGCGGGATCCAAAAGATGACGTTGTAGTCCTTGCTTAGCCCGCTGTTGAAGGACCCGTTGCTCCCTTGGTCCCGTCTGCTGATGACCCTCCTTCAAATGCTGCTGAGAGCCCTTTTGCCCCGGACGCTGAGAACCTTTCCTCCCAGGACGCCTAGAACCCTTTAGTGTAGTTTTAATTTTTTTTTAACTTTTTTGTATCCCATCTTATTTTTAAACGATGTTAAGTGCCCTTTTTTTTTTTTTGGGCTTTGTTTTAATCACTTCTTTTAATTTATGGTGTTGGTTTAATACTTTATCTCATCCGTCGCTCTTGGTATGCTTTTGTTATATGTTGATTCTTGCATATGTCCATCCACACATGTTAGGATGTACTTGTCCCTTAAAGGACTTGGTGTACTCGTCCACTTATAGACTTAATAATGAACATGTCCACTTATGGACTTTAACAATTTCAAGGCATCCCTATGGGATGAACTTGTCCGCTTATGGACTTAATTAATAAACTCATCCACTTGTAGACTTAATAATGAGTTAGTCCACTTGTGGACTTGATAATTTCAAGACATCCCCATAGGATGAACTCGTCCACTTATGGACTTAATAATGAACTCGTCCACTTGTAGACTTAATAATGAGCTAGTCCACAAGTGGACTTGATAATTTTAAGACATCCTATGGGATGAACTCGTCCACTCGTGGACTTGATAATTTCAAGACATCTCCATGGGATGAACTCGTCCACTTGTGGACTTAATAATGAAATCGTCCACTTTTGGACTTAATAATGAGCTAGTCCACTTGTGGACTTGATAATTTTAAGACATCCCCATGGGATGAACTCGTCCACTTGTGGACTTAATAATGAGCTCGTCCACTTGTGAACTTAATAATGAGTTAGTCCACTTATGGACTTGATAATTTCAAGACATCCCCATAGGATGAACTCGTCCACTTGTGGACTTAATAATGAACTCGTCCACTTGTGGATTTAATAATGAGTTAGTCCACCTATGGACTTGATAATTCAAGATGTCCCCCTGAGATGAACTCGTCCACTTGTGAACTCAATAATGAACTCATCCACTTGTGGATTTAATAATAGATGCAGTTTTGTAAAGACATATATTCATACATAGGTCATATCTAAATAGCTCATCTTATTATGATAAATACATGCATAAGTAAAAAATTGTTCTTGAAAGAATAAAAAGCTACCCTTTGGGCTTAAAAAGTACTGTAGGTAGTAAAAATTAACTAAAAGGAAGTAAACTGGAAATAAGGAGTGTTTTTCTTCGTGCCATTGTCTACTGGTAGTATTTCTTCAAATGCTTCATGTTCCACAGGTGGTGCGACTTTTACCCTTCTAGCGTCTCTAGGTGGTAGGTTACTTTCCTTTGCCATGAAGTGATTATGTAGGGTCCTTCCCAATTAAGTCCTACCTTTCCCTGGAAGGGATCTCTTGTAGCGCCCATCACTTTTCTCAATACGAGATCTCCAACTTGGAAATCTCTATGCCTGACTCTTGAGTTGTAGTGCTTGGCCATGAGGTTTTGGTACCGTGCTAATCTTTGTTCAACCGTTGCTCTGACCTCATCCACCAAGTTAAGTTGCAAGAGTATAGCTTCATCGTTCCTACTTTCTTCATGGTTTCCCACTCTGTAGCAAGTGAGTCTGACCTCAGCTGGGATGACAGCCTCACTCCTATATGCTAAACGAAACGGCGTTTCTCCTGTAGGTGTCCTCGTTGTCATCATGTACGCCCATAGTACGCTTGGCAACTCTTCTGGCCATATACCCTTTGCCCCCTCAAGCCGAGTCTTGATGATCTTGAGTAAGGATCGGTTCGTAACCTCAACCTGTCTATTGGCCTGAAGGTGGGTAGGTGAGGAGTAGTGATTCTTGATTCCTAGTTATGAGCAAAAATCTCTGAATAAGTCGTTGTCGAATTTTTTTTCCATTATCTGAGACTAAGATTCTACGGATCTAGTACCTGCAGATGATGTTCCTTCAAATGAAACTTCGTACGTTCTTCTCTGTGATGGTGGCCAAGGCTTCAACTTCCACCTATTTGGTAAAGTAATCTATACCGACCACTAAGAACTTCAATTGTTTCATCGCTATTGGGAATGAGCCCATGATGTCTAATCCCTATTGAGCGAAAGGCCACGGGGTCGTCATTAGAGTGAGCTCTTCTATTGGTTGTCTGATGGCGTGGCTGAACCTTTGACATTTGTCGCAGGTTTTGACATAGGCTTAGGCATCCTTCTGCATGGTGAGCCAATAGTATCCAGTCCGAATCAGCTTGTGCACTAACGACCGTGACTCGGAACGGTTCCCGCAGATCCCCTCATGGACTTCCTTCATGACATAGTCTACTTTTTCGGGGCCCAAGCATCTTAGGTATGGGCAGGAGAAGCCTTGCTTGTACAAGACATCCTTTGTTAGAATGAATTGTGCTGCCTGGACCTTCAGGTTTCTTGTGCCCTCCTTACCATTAGGTAGTGTACCATCTTTCAAATAAGAAACTATCAGTGTGGTCCAGTTGCTTCCTGAGTCCATTTCCTGCACACTGACGCCATCTATCAAAGGTAAGAGCTAAACAAAAGAAAGTACCTTTCTAGGGATGAGAATGTGTTCTGTTAATGCGGTTTTGACAAGACGATCAGCTTGCTCATTCTATTCCCTAGGAATTTGGACAAACTTAGCTTGCAGTTCGCTTACTCGTTTCTGCACCTGCTCCAAATACTTCTTCATCCTTTCCCCTTTACATTCATAGTCACCGTTCACCTGACTGGTGACCACCTGAGAGTCGCAATGTATAACCACTCTTGTTACCCCAGTGGCTTTGATGAGGTCTAGTCCTACCACTAAAGTTTACTCTGCTTCATTGTTTGTTGTAGGGAAGTTAAGTCGAACCATTCATTCAATCTCATCCCCTTCTAGGGAATAGAGTACTATACCAGATTTCGCTAGCCTGCCTGTTAGATGACCCATCTGTGTGGATGATCCACTGAGGATGTTCTTCTGCCCCCTGGCCTTCTACATGGGTGAATTTCGCAATGAAGTCAGTGACCACCTGTCCCTTTATGGCAGTACGCAGGTGGTATTGTACATCGAACTCGCTTAGTTCTATCGCCCATAGCACCATTTGTCCGACGGTTTCAAGATTACTCATTGCTCGTCGTAAAGACTTGTCAGTTAAGACGACCACCGTGTGGACCTAGAAGTATGGCTTGAGCTTACGGGCTACAGTGACTAAGGCAAAGGCAAGCTTCCTATTGGTAGGTACCTTTCCTCCATGCCTCGGAGTGCTCAGCTAGTGTAATATATGGGTTTCTATACCCTGTCTTCTTCTCTGACTAAGGTCGCGCTGACGGCAGCTGGAGATACTGCCAAGTAGAGGAATAGCTCTTTCCTTGGTTTGGAGGGACTCAGCAACGGTGGGGAAGAGAGGTAGGCCTTCAGATCCTCAAATGCTTGTTGACACTCGGCCGTCCAGTTAAAAAACTTTTTTAGCATACGGAAGAAAGGTAGGCACTTGTTCGTTGCCCTTGATACGAACCTATTCAACGTAGCTACCTAGCCGTTGAGGCTTTGTACTTCTTTCACATTCCTTGGTGGCGCCATCTCTATTATGTCCCAGATCTTGTCTGGGTTGACCTCGATACCTTTCTGAGACACCATAAGCCCTAGGAACTTTCCGGCCGTCACCCCAAATGTACACTTGTTCGGATTGAGTTTCATGTTGTAGGAACAAAGGGTGTCGAAGGTCTCCCTAAGATCGTCCAAATGGTCGTCCTCCCTTCGGCTTTCTACCAGCATGTCGTCAACATAGACTTGGACATTCCTTCCAATCTGATGTGCAAACATTTTGTTCATAAGCCTCTGATATGTTGCGCTCGCATTCTTGAGACCAAACAACATTACCGTGTAGCAGAAGAGGACTTGGCTGGTGACAAACGAAGTCTTCTCCTGATCAGTTTCATCCAGTTTGATCTGGTTGAAACCAGAAAAAGCATCCACGAAGCTCAGTAACTAATGTTTGGCTATAGAATCTACCAGCACGTCAACCCGCGGGAGGGGGTAGCTATCTATGGGGCATGCTTTGTTCAGATCCATGAAGTCTACATAAATTCTCCACTTTCCATTGGCCTTTTTAACCATTACTATGTTGGCCAGCCAGTCGGGGTAGTACACCTCCTTAATGAATTCCACATTTTGCAATTTGCGGACTTCTTCCGCTATAGCCTTGTCCCGTTCCTGGGCGAATACTCGCTTCTTCTGTCGAATAGGGGGGAAAGAGGGTGACACATTCAACCTATGCACTATGACTGAAGGGTCGATCCCAGGCATGTCTTCATAGCTCCAAGCAAAGACATCCTGAATTTCTTTTAGGGATGTCGTGAGCACCTGTCGGATCGGCGGACTGGCGAGGGTACCGATCCTGGTCGTCCGCTCAGGCTTGGAGTTGTTGAGGGGTATCTCTTCCAATTCCTCGAGGGGTTCTGCAATCATCCGCTACTCTTCTATGCTCATGGTCCGTAGATGGTTGTCCATCTCCAACATTACTATGTAACACTCTCGTGTTGCCACTTGATCCCCACGTACTTCTCCAACTCCGTACTCGGTGGAGAACTTAATCATTAGGTGATAAGTCGAAGTCATAGCCTTCTATGAGTTGAGGGTAGGTCGTCCTAGGATGGCATTGTAGGCAGACGAGCAATCGACCACAAGGAATGTTACATCCTTAGTGATTTGTTAAGGGGAATCATCAACCGTTACGAGCAGGGTGACCACACCGAGTGGATATACTCTTGTTCCTCTGAACCCTACTAGCGGGGCGTTGGTCGAAACCAGCCATTCCCGTTCAATCCTCATTTGCTGGAATGCCGGGTAGTAGAGGATGTCAGCAGAGCTTCCATTGTCAACTAGGACCCGGTGTGTGTTGCAGTCCCTTACCTGTATGCTAACAACGAGTGCATCGTCATGCGGGTGGTGGAGACGTCGAGCATCTTTTTTTAAGAATCCAATGATGGGGTTGTTAACCGGCGCCATCTTTGGGACGAAGCCAGTCAGCTGGACATTCTGAACCATCCTTAGGTAAATTTTATGGGCCTTTTTAGATGAGCCAGAAGCTGTAGTGCCTCCCACAATCATTCTTATATCTTCTAAAGGTGGCCTAGGACGCTCGTTCTCCCTTCCGGCAGCTTATTCTTGTGGTGGGTCAGTTCTTTTCTTGCTGACGAACCTCTGTAAATTTCCTTGTTTGATAAGAGCTTTTATTTGTTGCTTTAAGTCATAGCAGTTAGATGTATCATGGCCGTGATCACAGTGAAAACAACAATACTTATCTCTGGACCTCTTACTAGGGTCTCCCTTCAGCTTGCCAGGAAATGTCAAGGCTCCTTCAAGCTTGATCTGCATCAAGACTTAATCAATTGGGGCATTTAGCGGGGTGAAGCTTGCAAACCTCCCAGTGGGGGGTTTGGAGCGCCTATCGTCCCGTCAGTCTCCAATCCTCTTCTGTCCTCTGTCCTGCCGTGCTTCCTCTTGTCTTTCCCTTTTCTTAAGCTTCTCTTCCCAGGCCAGCAGTGCGTCTTCCGCATTCATGTACTTAGTAGCCCTGTAGAGTACGTCCGACATAGTCTTTGGGTCGTTTTTGCATAGAGAAAATAGAAACTTGCCATTATGTAATCCATTGGTGAATGCAGCTACGAGTATCTTATCGTCAGCTTCATCAATCGAGAAGGCCTTCTTGTTAAAGCGAGTTATGTAAAACCTCAGCGTCTCATCCTCCTGTTGTTTGATGCTCATTAGACATGCAATGAAATTCTTGTACCTGTGCCCCCCGATAAAGTGTGAAGCGAATTGTACGCTCAACTTTTTGAAGGTGCTAATGGAGTTTGGCGTTAGCCTGCTGAGCCATACCCTTGCGAAACCCTTTAGCGTAGTTGGAAAAGCTCGGCACATGATCTCCTCTGCCACACCTTGCAAGTGCATCAAGGTTTTGAAAGACTCCAGGTGATCTAAAGGATCCTTGGATCCGTCATAGGCCTCTACCTATGACATGCAGAACTTCGACGGAAGGGGGAATGAAGTGATAGAAGAGGTGAAGGCTGAATCCATCTGATGGACCAATTCGTGAAGGTCGCTAGATACCCATCCTTTGAGGGCGTTCATCATGAAGTCCGTCCGTTCCTTCATCATCTGTATCTCCGCGACCATGTGTGGTAGAGTCGTCCCCGCGGCGGATGGATGGCTTGTGTCCTGTCGCTCTGGTCTGCTTGGGGCGTTGCTACCTTCTGGCCCTTCTTGGTCCCTTCTCTCAGCATTGGTGCCTTCTTGGTCCTCCTCCTGAGTGTTAAGCCCTGCGTTCTTTTGGCGCAACTGTTCCTCCAGGTTGTGGTTTTGCTTAGTAAAGCGTTCCACAGCCGCGGCTAAGGTATGTACCTATCTTTCAAGGGCAATAATGCGTGGTTCATCTCCGTTATTGTTGTTGGTGGTCGCCATCGAGCGAGTAAGTACCATGCAACTCTTTGTCTGGGAAGCAGTAGTATGGCTTATAAGTTTGCCACAGACGACGCCAACTGATGATACTGAAAATCTTCAGTGAGCCACGCAGTCCTCACTTGCTCGAGACAGAACCTGCGAAACAGAAACAAAGAAGACCTTGCAGAGAGTACTAGTGTGGTACTGGCCAAATACCCTAATGTTAAGTTAAAGAACTTTCACAACTCTAGAGTGCCAGAACTGGGGTAAATTATGCGTACCTTGGTTTGTGAGGGTATTGGGGTTCTTATAGTAGCATAGAGCTGACATTCATTTCTTGGCGAAGAGGGTCTTTCCTTATAGTGTAGATCCTCATAAATGCTTGTAATTGGCAGGATCCTTTCCTTATAGGGATTCCCTTGATTAGGATCAATCGTAGGGTGTAAGATATTTCCTTGTATAAATATCTGTGGGGATCAAGCAAGGTCATGCTGGATTCATCATGCTCTTTATTCCCATTGGCTTCTTTTAGTTCCGTCAGCTTGGGAATCCAGTCGTCTCACGTAGATACCGTCGAGTATTGAGGTGATGTCGTCGACTTATGGCGTTGTCAATTCCGCACTACTTCACATGCATATGAAGCTGATAGGCTCAATGGATTCATCAGCTTCTTTTATTTCTTCCTAAAAACATCCTTGTCAGCTGCCCCCTACTCTATGGTTCCGTCAACCTTAGCTGACGGGTCATGGAGTGTAGCTTTCCTTTTATTATTTATCCGTTGGAAAAAGGGGTGCTCATTAATGGCTTCTTTGAGAAGATTTTATTTAAAAAATAAAAAATAAAAAGCAAAAGAACCCCTAGAAGTACTACTAGTGGTGTTTTTAATGTCTGTATTGATGGGTGGCTTATGAAGTTGTTAACATGTGTAATGGGGTGTGTTAGTGTTAGTAGATGTGTCACTCTATAGCCAAATGTGTGTCACTCAATATTTTTATTCAATCAATACAATATATACATACAATCCACTACTCATACATGACAACACATGAAGCAATTGTTGAAAATTTTCAACCAAGATCCACATACCAAAAATGCAAAGGAATTAAAACATCCAGAGAACAAAAAGGGGTGAAAACTAAAAAGAATTTATCAAACTCTCAAATATCACTAGTATATATTTATTTTAGAAAATTGTAGGTAGACATAACACAACTGATGAGAAACTCGCCATGAGAATGAGAGGAAAAAGCCACAAGTTCCTACAATGTCAAGAATGGTTGTGTTTGTGTGACGAAGGTGAATTACACCTCTTCATTTGCAATCAGAAACACATAGTTGGGTAACAATGCCACTAACACAATATATAGTGCATATATGTGAGTGTGTATTATATATTTGGTATATGAGAGTATTAATGTATTGGGTTTTAATGGGTCAAACCAATACATTTGCAACTGAAAAATGTCTAACATTAACATGTGGAGAGCATTATCCATTATTGGGTTCAACGGATGCCAAGCAAAATACATTCCAACTATTCATGATTTAATTAGATACACATAGATGACTATACTAGCCCACAACATAAGAAAATGCTAATAGCAATGGGCACCAAATTATTCATGAAGATGATGGGCTTAGTTATGTATCTTGTTTACTTTTAGCTAATCCATGTATCTTCTGAATCCAGAAAAGATGCCAATGTGTTAAGATTCATAGCTTCATTTGGCTGAAAAGAATTAGCACTCCAATTCTCAGGCTTCCCTTCATCCATTAAACCTTTAAGCTTGGCATCACATCCAGGAACTGGCAAATCCAACACAATGTCACTTACATTGGTTTGGTGGCCATCTGAATTTTTCACATCTGATCTCAAAAGGTAATTTATATCCAAATCTATCAGAAAGTCAGAGATATTATTCTCCGACTGAACTGAAGGAAATAGGTTTTTACTACTCCCATAAGGAACTATATTTTCATTGAACATTTGATTATTATTATCTGGTTGCCATGGGAGGATAACCTTTGTGCACCGCACTGCTTTTGGTCGAATCACAGGGTGAGCAACCGGTTTTATTCCTGGATTGGAATCTGATGTCAACTTTCCTATCCTTCCAATGGATTTTAATATTCTACTACTTTGTTCATGAGTCTTGTCACCTTGCACCCTCTTGCTTAAAATGGTGTTCCAGTAATTCTTTATCTCATTATCAGTTCGACTTGGTAATCTTCGAGCAATGAGTGACCATCTGCAACACTCGTTAAACAACGTCTTGTTTGTAAGCACATTAATTTATCACTTTATAGTGTGACATTTGGGAGGAGGGAGGGGAATTTTCCCCTGACCCAAAAGAAAAAAAAAAGACCATATAATCTAATGCGAATTCTCTATAATTTAATTGATTGACACTTTATGATATTTCTAACGAAAATATTCAGAGTTCAAATATCTCATCCTCTTTTATAACTATTGAATTAAAGAAAATAAAAAATAAAAACTCTTGCATGCAAAATGAGTTTCTTTCACCTGTTTATAATTTGCACAATTGTGGATTTTATAAATTTTTTTTCAAAATTAAATTTATTGTTACTTATGTTGATCTTTTATTTAATACTTGTTAAACTTATCACTATATATTATTAACAATTAATAGCAATGTGTAAGGTGTTGTTTATCATTTCATTATAAAATTATTATAATAGAAAAAGGTGTTTTTTATCTAATAATAATAATAATAATAATAATAATAATAATAATAATAATAATAATAATAATAATGTATTTAGTTTTCTTTTTAATCTAAATTATATTTTGGTTTACTAAGAAGAAGTTAATAAAAACCTTATACAATATTATATTCGAAGATCACTGTTAAGCATATAACGTTTTGAACAATTTAGTCAACTTATCATCTCATAAAGTTGTGGAAAAAATTGTATCTTTAATATTGTTGAGGTGATAAGTTGAAATTGGTGAAACATTAATTTTACATGAGCTTGTTGCTAACATTGTTTTAATTACAACATGTCATTATATACCAATAACAACATGTTACTAGAGAAAGTTGGGTAAAAAGGGTTATTTAACTTTTTCTTCTTTTTTTTTTTCCGAAAAGTTATTTCACTAATCGTATTATGAATAAAGTTGTAGTTCCTAAGTAAAAAATAGGGTTGTAAATCAATCAAAATCTTAGTGGACCCCTAAATATATGTCACCAGTTTTGTGAGCACATTAACTTAACACTTTGATGTATTTTCACTTTCCATGAAAACTAACACTTGGAAATTCTTGAAGTGTGAATATGACTACATTGAATCCAATAATAATATATCATTTTTTTTAATAGTAAAAGCAGTGCTATTTGATTTTTTAAATACCTTATTTCTTATAGCTAACTAAAAATTAGAAGGAAACAGTGGATTCATTGGGAGAGATCCGTGTATCAATTACTATAGAGTTTTCTGAATTGACATAATTTAACCATGTTCTTATCATTTCTCATGTTTAAAATCGTATTTCCCCGTATATCCATTCTTGAAGTTTGAGTGTGACCACATTGAATCCAATAATAATATATAATTTTTTTAATAGTAAAAGCAATGCTATTTGATTTTTGGCAAAAACCACATTTTCGTCTCTACATTTTCACGCGATTCCCACTTTGGTCTCTATATTTTATTTTCACCACTTTGAATCCCTATTTAGAAATACGTCATCCATTTTAGTCCTTTCCGTTAGTACCCTAACAGCAAAGTCCTACGTGGCAGACGGAGCTATTAAAATAATAATAAAAATTTTATTTTGGCATTAAAAAATGCCACATCAGTATCTAAATTAAAAAAATTAATTTATTAATTTTAACTAAATAAAAAAATGAAAAACAGAAATAAAAACAAAAAATCACATTAATTGAGATCTAAGTGTGTCTTGAACAAGAACACAAACCAAGATCTAAAAACACAAAATTAAAATCCAAAAATCACAAACCCAGAAAATGAGAATAGAAAATTAAACTATAGATCCACATCAAATTAATCATGAACAAGAAATTAAACATGAAATCAAAATAAAACAAAATTAAAATCCAGTTCATCTTCAACAAAAACTCTAAAGAACACAAATCTAGATTTTAACATAAGAACACATGCCCGGATTTTCTAGAATTTTCTTGCCCTTTCTTGTCAACCAAACAAAAAAACAAAAACACAAACTGATTTCCAGTAAGAACAAAAACGCAAACACAAACCCAGCAACAGAACTCTACAATGCAACCCACTAGCTCTATGGTCTCTCCTCCGCCAATGGGTCGACTTGAGGTGAGTCTGATGGTTCCATTGATCACAGAATCTGCCTTATTGGTGCTGGAAGTTCCAGGCTATAGTGACTACAGTGGTCAGTTGATTCTGAGATGGCTTAAAAAGACATCCACGGTAACGATCTTGCTAATGGGGGTGGCTAAGGCATCATTCGAGCAGATATCAGCAGTGGTGTCGTCTTAGGCATTTAGCGATCCGATGGTGGTAGCGGTGGTGACTTTGTCATCTCCAGTGGTGTCGGATGATGGGGGTGAGGAAATTGTGGGTTCGGAAGTTATGGTTACTATTCCTGAGTCTTCTAATCTTGATATTGAAGGGGTCCATCACTTTAATTTTTTGGGTTTGTGTTTTGTGTTTATTTTCATGTTTAATTTCTTGTTCATGTTTACTTTGATGTGGATCTATAATTTAATTTTCTGTTCTTATTTTCTGGGTTTGTGATTTTTGGATTTTAATTTTGTGTTCTTAGATTTGGGTTTACGTTCTTGTTGTTCTTGTTCAAGACACACTTAAATCTCAATTAATGTGATTTTTGGTTTTTATTTCTTTTTTTAATTTTTTTATATAATTAAAATTAATAAATTAATTTTTTTAATTTAGATGCTAACGTGGCATTTTTTAATGCCAAAATAGAATTTATTATTATTATTTTAATAGTTCTGTCTGCCACATAGGACTTTGCCGTTAAGGCATTGACGGAAATGACTAAAATGGATGGCGTATTTCTAAATAGGGACTAAAAGCGGTGAAAATAAAATATAGAGACTAAAGTGGGAATCGGGTGAAAATGTAAGGATGAAAATGTAGTTTTCGCCTTGATTTTTTAGTACCTCAATTCTTATAGCTAACTAAAACTTAGAAGGAAATAGAGGATTCAATGGGAGAGATTCCTTTATCAATTATTGGACTATAAAGATTTTTGAATTGACATCATTTAACCATGCTCTCAGCATTTCTCATGTTTAAAATCATATTTCCCCATTCATTTAGGAAGATTCAGTGACATATGCTTGGTTTCAATTCGCATGCAACATATCAGCATCTAGATTTTTGTAAAATAAATAATTATAAATGTTTGGGCCTTAAATACTGCAGGCTTTGTCTTTCAAAAATGGCTCTTCTCACTCACGAAAATAAATATCTTTCTGAAAAAGACCTTGCATAATTGAATACCAAAACTCAGGTGTCAATCTATGAATCTCATAATTTCATTTGTTTGATTTTTTGAAGGTCAATAAAAATAAAATTTTACTTCAACATCATCTATTATTCACATTATACCTTTCAAAAACATTAGAGATAGAGGTTTTTTTTTTTTTTTTTTTTTTTTTTTTTTTTGATTAAAAAATGAGGGGTTCAGGTGATAACCCAACAATGATGACATTTCTTGTGACATTTGTGGTTCAAATCCCACATCCCCCATTCCACACTATTTACCTATGGAGAGAGAGAGAGAGAGAGAGAGAGAGAGAGAGAGTTTGGCCGTATGCAAAGGAGGAGAGTAATTAATACACTAAGATGGACAAGTTGGTTTCAAGTTGAGAGAACGAAAAAAATATAGAGAAAGACTTAAACTAACATTATTGAAAAGAATACAAAATGACATCAATTAAAAGGATAATGAATAATATGACTTCAAATAGGGAAGATAAGAAGAAGAACAACAACATGTAGCCCCTATTAATCTATTTTAATCTATAACCAACCCTAAAAATTTGGAGTTAAGGTTGGATGGTTGTTGTGTCAGCATATGGCTTGAATGTAAAGTTATTAAGTTGATTTTTGGTAGAGTTTGAATTAGCTAGAATCATGTTTTTAGCCCTAGATATCTCTTGTAGTGTGCCACTATTAGAATAGGGGGATATCTCTTTGAAGGTTCTGTTGCTACAAACTAGAACTAGAGTAAAAAAAAAAAAAAATTATAGTCTTTGTTATTTACAAGATGTCTATGGGTGTATTTAAGGATTTAAGTTTTAAGAGAATGCCTTCTTTGTATCTTCATATTTGTTATTGATATTTTCCCTTCATCACATTCAGTGAAGGTAGGCCTAAGGCATCCTTAGGCTTCATTTAGTTGGAGGTGAAATAGGAAGGATGAAGAGAGAGAGAGAGAGAGAGAGAGAGAGAGAGAGAGAGAGAGAGAATAGGTGAAATGGGTGTTTGGTTGGGATGGAGAGTGGAAGGAAATTTTGGTGGGGCCCAGGTATTTTCTCTCCCGCCCACCAAAATCCTGCCTTTCTAATTTGGAAAGAAAACTTAGGGGACTTTATTTTAACCTAATCAATTACATTTTTGCCCCTTTTTGTAACGTTGAACATGGAAATCTCAGGTAACCGTTGGCATTTGACTCTGCTTCAACCTACTTAATAATATTTTCTTGTTTTTTGGTTCGCGCTGTTCATCACTTTTTTCTTTTCATGTTTTTATTTTAAAAATTATTTCTTTTTCGTCTTCTTGTTTTTGCCCCACCTTTTGTCTTTTTCATCTTTTTATTTTTCTATTTCTTCTATTCACTGTTCGTTCACTTCGTTGTTTTGGGTTTCTTTTTTCTTTGTTTTTTTAATGGTCATCTCACTTTTTGTCTTCTTCTATCTTCTGTTTTTATCAATTTCTTTAATAGTTTCCTTCTTGTTCTTTTTTTTTTTTTCACCAATTTTGGATTTGGCTTCTGCCTTTTAAAATAATAACTTTAAAAAAAGTGAAATTTTTATATATAATTTTTTAAATAAATAAGTGTATAAAAAATTGTGTTATCTTTTTGTTTTATTTAATAGGGACATAATTGTAAATTTATATCAACTTCATTTTTCATAGTTTTCCATCTCTCCACTATTAGGACATATGTGAATCATAATTAGGAACATATCTCAATATTTTATATAATTGGCTAATCCTTTGACAAAATGCACTTTACTTGTAATTTGGTAGATCTAGGATGTGTTTAATACTTCAAGGAACAAGGTTTCAAGATTAAGTGTTAAAACCATGCAAATCTGTCTAAGAAACAAGTGAAGAAGTGCTAGATTTTAAAGCTCGACAGCTAGCTTGACAGATATACTATCTATCAAGGTTTAAGAAAATCAGATTTTTAGTTCTGATTTTCATCCAATCTGTGTATAGATGTTTGGTCTTTCTTTTCTCACAACCCTAAACATATATAAGGATTGCTTTAAGGGCCGTCACAGCGGATGCAACTCAATGCAAAAGTTTTTCACAAGCATATTGTGAACTGGAGACATATGCTCTAGTTCATCTTTCTATTCAATATGCTACTGTGTTTGTACACCTTAGGGTTTTGTAACCAAAGAGCTTCGTGATCTTCATCGTGTTGATGAACTGAAGAACTTTGCAACCAACATCTTTCTCAAGTTGGTGAGTAAGCCGCATACTGGGATCCGCGCATCTATTAGTTAATCAAGTACTGGGAGCCATGCATTGACAAGGAGAGATTGTAACTACAGAAAAGTCCAATTAGGTATTGGGGTAAGGGTTCAACTATAGGTTAGTATAAGGTACTGGGATTCCTTTACTTGTAACCGCTTGTTGTGATAATAGTGAATTCTCGGGAGTAGTGACCTTAAAATCACCCGATGGGGTTTTTGCCATGTTGGTTTTCCCCATTTGTAAACAAATCACCATGTCATTTATTTTCCGCTGCATATTTAGTTATTTGATGATTTTTTTGTGCTACCACACGCATTGCATGTTAATTAACTTAATTAATTCACTTAACTAAATTAATTGATTAATTTATCACAAGAGGTCAATACATTCTTGGCCTATCAAGTGATATCATAGCGGGCATACTTTGATTAAGTTTTAATCTTTGCTGTGTGATCTATTGACCCCTGCTTGTCATGGATAGAGGACAGTCTCTTATTATACCTCCTTTATTTGATGACACTAACTATGCATACTGGAAAGTACGCATGAGAGTTTTCTTGCAGTCTTTAGATGAAAAGGTATGGCAAGCTGTAGAGATTGGCTAAACTAAGTCAAAGGAAGCACCGGCCAATTGGGATGATGCTAAGATCAAGGCGGCAAACTTCAACAGCAGGGCATTGAATGCTTTATTCAGTGTGGTCACAAATAAGGAATTAAAGAAGATATCCTCCACTGAAATTGCAAAGGAAGCATGGACCATTCTCTAGACAACCTATTAGGGAATCAAGGCTGTCAAGGACTCAAAGTTTCAAAGGCTCACTACAAGCTTCAAAGAGATCAAGATGGAGGAGGATGAGTCGTTCAATGAGTTCTATGCCAAGCTCAAGGACATAGTGAACTCAGCCTTTAATCTTGCAAGGGGAACCATTCCCAAACCCAAGATTGTTAGAAAGGTGCTTAGATCTCTACCCGAGAGATTTCATACCAAGATCACCACGATTGAGGAATCAAAGGATATTGACAAAATTCCGTTGACAGAGTTGGTTGGCAACCTACAAACCTATGAGTTGGGTTTAACAAGGATTGGGAAATCAAGCAAAATTAAGAGCATGGCACTGAAGGCCAAGAGCAGTGACACTGATGGGTCTTCAGACGATGAAGATTCTAAGATGAATTCCTACATCACGAGGCAATTCAAGAAGTTTATGAAGAATGCCAATGCGAATGGATTTGACAGGGACCGAAAGCAATCCAATTCTTCATAGTTTAAGAGCCAAGACAAAAGGAAAAAGAATGCTAGAGATAGCGGTCAGTACACTGTTCCCTCAGGGCTAAAGTACTTTGGGTGTCAAGGCTTCAGTCACATGAAACAAGAGTGCCCACGTACCTCAAGACCAACAGGAAAAGCAAGGCACTTGCTGCTACCTTGAGCGACACCTAGCCTGAGGATGATTCTGAGAATGAGGATGATGGAATCCTAAATGCCTTCATTGCCACTATAAATCCTACTGAGGGGACTGTAGAAGATGTGGATGAAGAAGAGGACTTGGTGGATTCTAAGTTCGAGAAAATGGATGATCAAGATGATATCCATACAGCCTATGAGAAATTGTACAAGGTTTTTGAGAATCATGAGAAACTATATAGGCTAGCCACCAAGAAGCTCAGTGATTTGGAGCTTGATCGAGAAGAGCTTTCCACAAAATTTGATGAAGCCAATCAGACTATTGAAGCACTGAGATTTGAGAATAATTTCTTGGCTGAGAAGACCAAGAAGCTTGAGGCAAAGCTGTTCTAAGTCAAAGCTCAGTTGGAGAGGACTTCAAGTGCAAAACTTGATGAGATGCTTAGCCTACAGAAATCTGCTTCTGATCAAACAGGTTTAGGGTATGATTTCTCTTCTCCTAATATTGCTTCTACTAGTACTCCTGTTTTTGTTTCTCCTACTAATAATGTTGTTTCTGAGAACAATGATGTTAAAACTGTTTTAGCTAGTGAGATCATAAACAAGAGTAAATCTATCTTAGGAGCACCCCCTAAACTTGTTAAGAAAGAGAATAAAAACCCTAAGGCTAAGAAGGGTAATGCTCAAAAGCATAAACAGAAAAAACAGCATCTTTGTCATCACTGTGGAGTAGCTGGACATACTCGACCAAATTGTTATAAGTGGTTAGCCACTCAACAGAGCAACAGTATGATCTTGTCCAGAAACCAGAATCAGCTTCCATCCTCTCTTGCTCCTCTTGGAAATCTTCTCAAAGCCCTCATGTTCCTTTCGAACTTGAACGGTTTCAATTCTTCCCCCTCACCGCCGGTTCAAGGGATTGCTCAAAGGAAAAGTTCCTTTAAGGTGTGGAAGGAAAAAGGCTCCAAGTGATTTAGTCACTTTTTCTCTCTCTTCCCTTTCTTGTTTTTGATTGCATTACTTGTGTTTTTGCTTTATTGCTTAGAATCGGTCTAGTTTTATGCATTGCGTTGTTTAACATGTTTTTGTTTGGTTCTTTTCAGTTTTGTTTTGTTTTGTTTTTCATAAAATAAAAACAAAAAAAAAAATTTGAAAATTTGAAAAAATACAAAAACAGTGTGTGTATGTATATATTGGTACTTATGTACTTTGGATGGCCATTGAAACAAAGTTTTTTAAACTTTGTATCTTTTGTAGCTTAGATGAGCATCTTTATGCACAACTAAGCAAGTGAGCTTTGTGGCTCGTGTTTATGATGAGTAAGATTAAATAATTTCTTGTACTTAACACTCGTATCACTTTTTTTGACAGGAAGGACTAGAAAATCTTAAGAGAAATGCATAAATAACCATCTCACCACTGTTGTCTACCAATCATGAATTGACATTTGTATGCTTCGGCATAGTAAAAGTGCAATGTCAAAAAGCTTAACATAATTGGGTATTTCTTTTCTCTCTCTTATCTGTCTATGCATGGTTTGCTTAAAAGAAAAATATGCAAAGAAAAATAAAAAGCAAAAAGAATCAAAATGCTTTATATATGATTGCAAGCGTGTATTCTAGGAGATGTGAGAGTTATAGAATGTACCTCGAAGGTGATAGTCCCCATCAAACAATTATGATTGTGTGTGAGTTAAAGTGATTTTCACATATCTCAAATCGTCATAACATGTAAACACTTATGCAATCTTGCGATGTTTTTCACACATAACACGCAATATTCTTTGCTACTCTTGATACATGTGCAGGTACAATGTGATTTGACCATCACAAGGAATACTTGTGTTAATGCATACTCATTAAACTGTCTTGTTTTTAAAATATAAAATTGGTTAGACTTGTTTTGTGTGTGTGTGTGTGTGTTTTGGATTAAATTTCTTGAAAATTTTCTTATTGAGAGATGATTTTGAGAGCTGAAAATGTTGTTTGGATCTTTAGTTGAGTAGCATGTTTGATTGCATTCATATTTGTGTTTTTCTCTTCTTTGAAAAACTGTTTTTAAGCAATCTTGACACCTATCAACAGCTAGGCTATCTATCGAGCCCCTTCAGCTTCTTTTTATCACATTCTCGATAGCTACTCGATCCATCGAGAAACATTATGGATGCTCGATAGATGCTCGATAGCTCCTCAATCCATTGAGCCCTTTTTGCTGTGGACACCTCTGGACAGATCCTCAATAGCTAGCTTGATAGCTATTTCTCACCTTTTTAATTCTTGACAGCTCTCAACAACTCTCGGTCCATCGAGAATTATGAACTTCTATTTAAAGGGTTAGCGCGATTTCAGCTTCACTTTTCTCGATCTCTCTCGATACTTTCTGACCTCTTACCTCCCAAAACTTCTCTCTCTCGCTCCAAACCTCTTCCCCAGTGTTCTTCGATCTTAAGATCATTTCTTTTCTTTGGTAAGATTCTTTCTTATTCATCTCTTCATGCATTTCATCTTTTGTGACCTAACTTTCGAGGTTTCTTGAAAATTTTGGGGTTTTTCAAAATTAAAAAGGTTTTTGCAAAATTTTGGGATGGGTTTTGTATATTTGATCCTAAATGATCATGCATTGCATCACATTTGCATTATAACAATGTTTCATTCATTTTAAATGTGTGTTTATTTTGTTGCAAATTTGTGTGTTGGTAGGTTTGGATTAGGCTGAGCCCATGATGCTTTTAAGTTTGCATGTCACATGTTCATGCATTTTTCATGCATACATACCTTTGTTTCTTTCTATTCTTAGACTGAATTTTGTTGGTGCTTTTCTGCGTGTCTATCTTTCTCCCACTCTCTTTCAGTTTGCATCATGGCGCCTTAACGTATATCCACTCCGTCCTGGAATCCTTTTCATTCCAGGGCATCTTCCTTTGATCCTTCTCCTTCTCATCTTTGGTTTCGTGATGAAAAAGCCCGTAAGGACTTCTCAGAGAACTTCTCTCGACGAGGCATTCATTCGGAAAGCCAAGTCATTTTGTCGGATTTCTCCGATACTGACCTTCCCACTGTCATCTACAGTAGGGGTTGGGAGTCACTGTGTGGTATCCCGGTCACTTGTCCTTTTGTCATCATATAGGAGTTTTACTCCAATATGCACGGATTCAATTCTTTAGTACCTTATTTTTCTACTTGCATTTAAGGTACGCGCATTATGGTCACTCTGGATATTGTATCCGAGGTGCTCCATGGCCAGAGGGTAGCGCATCTTAACTATCCCGGTTGTGATTATCTGAGGACTATGTCCAAAGACGAGCTCATGTCTTTGTTTTGTGAGACTCCTTCTTCTTGGGGTGATCGTCAAAATACCCGTTGCTAGACCTTTGCTAAAGGTCCGAGGTTTCTTAACATGGTAATGACTTTTGTTCTCCGTCCTTTGTCTCACTATAACTCTATCACATAGCCCCGTGCTCGATTTTTGTTATCCTTCCTTGAGGATCTTTCTATTGACTTCCCTTCTCATTTCATCCTCTCACTTATGGATGTCTATCAGGATTCGGCGACCCGTGATAAGCTCATCTTTCCTTCAGCTATCACGAGGATCCTTCGCCATTTTTCTGTCTCCTTTCCTGCTTCTGATCATTTCCCTGTCATGTGTGCCATTGATGAGGCAACTGTCAAACGGAGTGAGGCCTAGCTTCGACCGAAGCGGCCACGGACTGAGACGGTGACACCTCCAGCCTCTTCAGCTCCATTCACATCCATTCCTTCTTCTTCCGCGGATGGTGTGACTTTCAAGGCGATTATGGCGCAACTTCAATGCATTGATGCTTGCCTTAATACTCTTAGTGATGAGTTGTGTCAGGTGAACAAGCGTGTCAGTCGTATTGCTCGATGGCAGGCTCGCCTTGGTGGCTTCATTGAGTCTCCTACTCCTTCTCTAGAGACTTCTGAGGATGAGGACGATGATGGTGGCTCTGATGGCGATGGTGATAAGATGATGGTGCTAGCTCTTCTAGCGATGATGTGATGATTGCTTGATTTACTTACCCGTTGTCACTCGTGACAAAAAATGGGGGTAGTTTTGGATATGAGAGTAGTCATATACATAAGGGGAGAGTTAGCATAGGATATTTTTGTTAGGGGGAGTGTTCATTTTTTTTTTTTTTTTTTTTTTTTTGAGGGATGTAGTGAGGACTTTTATATTTTTTTCTTTTCTTCTTTTAGAGATACATTGTTCTTACTTTGTGATAGCAAACCTTGTATTTATGATGTTATATATATATATGATGAGGTTGTTATTACAGTTCTTTCACCTATCTTTACATTTGTTGTTTCTTTTCTCTCTTTATGCACATACTTCTTATATTTTATATGCAATCTTTTATTTTTGTTTCACACTAAAATGTCGTGATGAGTTTTGTTTAATGTGTTTCAAAAATACAGGTTGTCAAAGTCTTCCTTGCCATGAACTCTCTTCTTGCAAAGTTTTTGAAGAGTTTGTGTTAGGATAAATTTTATTGTATTCAACAAGTGAGTGTGAGTTGAGTGATTTATGACTTCTCTCATATATTCATTTGTTTGTTGTGGTTTTGTCACGGATTACCAAAAGGGGAGATTGTTAGGACATATGTGAATCATGATTAGGAACATATGTCAATATTTTATGTAATTGGCTAATCATTTGACAAAACACATTTTACTTGTAATTGGGTAGATCTAGGATGTGTTTAATATTTCAAGGAACAAGGTTTCAAGATTAAGTGTTAAAGTCATGCAAATCTGTTCAAGAAACAAGTGAAGAAGTGCTGGACTTTAAAGCTCGACTGCTAGTATCTATCGAGATTTAAAAAACTGCTGAAGCCCGATGCTCGACAGCTAGCTCGATAGATATGCTATCTGTTGAGGTTTAAGAAAATCAGATTTTTAGTTTTGATTTTCATCCAATCTATTTATAGATGTTTGGACTTTTTTTTTTCTCACAACCCTAAACATATATAAGGATTGTTTTAAGGACCGTCACAGAGGATGCAACTCAATGCAAAAGTTTTTCACAAGCAAATTGTGAACCGAAGACATATGCCCTAGTTCATCTTTCTATTCAAGAAGCTACTGTGTTTGTACACCATAGGGTTTCGTAACCAAGGAGCTTCCTGATCTTCATCGTGTTGATGAACTGAAGAACTTTGCAGCCAACATCTTTCTCAAGTTGGTGAGTAAGCCGCGTACTAGGATCCGCGCATCTATTAGTTAGTCACGTATTGGAAGCCGTGCATTGAAAATGAGAGATTGTCACTATAGAATAAGTCCAATTGGATATTAGGGTAAGGGTTCAACTATAAGTTGGTATAAGGTATTAAGATTCCTTTATTTGTAACTACTTATTGTAATAATAGTGAATTCTCGGGAGTGGTAACCTTAAAATTACCCGGTGGGGTTTTTGCCGTGGTGGTTTTACCCATTCATAAACAAATCACTGTGTCATTTATTTTTCACTACATATTTAGTAATTTGGTGATTTGTTTGTGCTACCACGCGCGTTGCATGTTAATTAACTTAATTAATTCACTTGGCTAAGTTAATTAACTTAATTAATGGTTAATTTATCACAAGAGGTCAATACATTCTTGCCCTATCATCCACTTTTCCACCCTCCCAACCAAGTACATATGAGAGAGAACTAAATTTTTTCTATCCTCTCACTTTTCTATCATCTCTTCATTTTCTATCATCTCACTTTTCCATCCATCCAATCAAACAGACCCTTAGTATTTATATATATATATATATATATATATATATATATTTGTATCTAAGTATATATTTTCTTTCAAGTTATCTTCTTAATTTTTTATATTTGTTTTGGAAATCTTTCCAAATTTTGTAACATTTTTCATAATCAATCTTATGTGTGAATGTTTACAGAGGCATTTTCACACAACATGTTGTATATCTCTAAAAGAAATTCTATAATTTTAATATGCTTTTCATTGTAATTTATTGCACATTTACTAAATGTTAACTCCTTTTTCTTGTGGTTAAAATTATTTTCTTTATCTTTTTGGGGGTGGCAAAGAATAATTTTGTCAATTAATCACTACTAATATTTTCTAACCTAGAATGAGAAAGATGAAAGAAGTAAATTATAAATTGAAGGAAGAAGGAGAAGCACAGGACCGGCACAAGGCCAAGGCCTAAGGCCCCCACTGCAAAACATTTCCACCCTCTCATAAAAAAATGTCGCACCCTACATTATAAAAATGTCCAAATCTTATGATAATATATTTTTTTTTAAATAGTTGTGCACTATTTTTCTCATGAGTGATGCTAAGGTTATTACAAATTTATTTCATAAAACTTACAAATAAATGTGCTATCATTCACAAAAAAAAAAAAAAAAAGGTAATGCAAACATTCATTAATTAAATTGTTAATGTTCATTATCACATTCATTGTTACATTAATTAGTAAACATTTTGTAGTAAAATTTGTAATAGCTTTCATATTTTCTTTTTCTTATCTCCATCAAAGCCTCCAAAATACTAGACCAATAAAACTTATCCCAATTGAAATCTTATAATGTTTGGGGGGAAAATCGTTGAAAATGTGCTAGTTCATCAATGATGATTAATTTTTTTTAATAGTTTGAGACTTTAATTTTTATAACTAATATCCTACACAGTAGACTGTTAACATTAGCCACATAATCTCCTAAATAGTCATACACTGAACAATCTTTACTTTCTTAATACTAAAATATAAAATTAAAAATTAGATTACAACTTTACTAAATCATGCGTTATCTTGTTAAATTTTATGCTTGAACTATAATAATTTATTCTTTACGTGACGTTAACTTTAGTTCAGTTAGTATCTATTCATCGAATAATATATTTCAATCTTCAAATTAATCTTGACTTAATTAATATTAAATAAAATTATTCAATTTATATATATTTTTATATGAATAACTTATTTAATCTATATTTAAATATAAAAACCGTTATTGTTTCAAAAAAATATATATAAAACCCGTTATTTAAATTTATGGCCTCAATTCTCAAATTATATTGAGTCGACTCCAGGGGAGAAGAAGAAGATTTCTCATACCTGTTACCAAGAAGCTTATGTAGTTTGATAATGAGATCTTCTTCATCCTCAGAAAAGTTGCCTCTCTTGATATCTGGCCTTAGATAATTCATCCAACGAAGCCGGCAACTCTTCCCACATCGCTGCAGCCCTACAAAATAAGAAGTGTCAATGTGAATAATCGACAAACGAGAACCATTTTGAGAGGAGAGAGAATAGATAGTGCATATTGTTAGAAGTTAGAACCAGCTCTTTGAGGCAGGTCTATCCATTTCCCTTCGCCATGGATTTTAATGTAGTTTTTAAGGATCTTATCTTCCCATGCAGACCATGCTCCTCTGATTACACCTTTTGCACAGCATGGCCTCCTTCCCATTTCTCCTCTCTGACAACACTTTTTTTTTTTTTTCTCTCTCTCTTTTAGGCTATTTCTTCCAGTACTCTCCCACTCTACAAGGAGCTCCAAACCTTCTTAATTATATAAAAATGTACAACAGATGCTTGACACGACTGAAATTATTATTTTATTTATATATATTAATTATAACAATAATATTATATTCAGAAAAAAAATGAAATTATTATAATTTGGCACAATTTTGTTTCATAACTCGCCATGATGTGAGTTGTAATTGGTAAATCTTATCTTCCCATGCAGACCATGCTCCTCTGATTACACCTTTTGCACAGCATGGCCTCCTTCCCATTTCTCCTCTCTGACAACACTTTTTTTTTTTTCTCTCTCTTTTAGGCTATTTCTTCCAGTACTCTCCCACTCTACAAGGAGCTCCAAACCTTCTTAATTATATAAAAATGTACAACAGAAGCTTGACACGACTGAAATTATTATTTTATTTATATATATTAATTATAACAATAATATTATATTCAGAAAAAAAATGAAATTATTATAATTTGGCACAATTTTGTTTCATAACTCGCCATGATGTGAGTTGTAATTGGTAAAAGAATATCTCCATATGACTCACTATCACACATTTATTAATCACAACTTATCATGTAGTGAAATTATTGCATAAAAATATGCCAAATTATATGTCCTTAACGTTACTCTTCTTTTAAACAAGGCTACAAGCACTACAATTTTATTTTATTTTATTTTATTTTTATAGAATTGAATTAGATGAATGATGATGCAAATATATATATATATATATATATGTGTGTGTGTGGATTTTGTTAATGTGTGACCTTAGGGTACACAATAATTAATTATTTTTAGAAAAAAATTTCTTGAGAATTGAAAAAATATTTACATCTTTTCAATTCTCAATAAAATATTTCTAAAAATAGATGGGTTAAATTAACCGGACCGTTACTATATATGGGTGATGCAGTAACTTGTATGGGATTTGTTGAAATGAAGAGAGTTGAAAATCTATACCGTGTTGGTTGGGCTGTCTATGCTAATTAGAAGCTCACCGACATTTCTCCTATCCTTCACTGTCGACACCATTGGATTTGACAGTTCCAAAATTAGTGATGGGCTGGCATTCTTCCTGATCCCACCAAATACAGCGGGAGCAGGGGGAGGTCTAGGCCGCCTGTTGAAGACATGTTCACCTGACAAAAATAATAGTGCTTGTACCCTGTATTTGATTTGAAGGCATTTGTTAGCGTATGCCCTAAATTATGCCAATTATAGGGGTGGCTTTTTGCACAGGAACTTGAAATAAGTTGAACAATGAATACTTTTTTAATCTAACAAGACAATGACAATGTTGTCCTCCAATTTTCTACGTAACTCTTTCTAATTTAAATTGAATGGCCACATTTGTTAATCAAGTTATCACTAAAGAAAAAAAAGATCGCATTCTCTTATTGAAAAAGGGTGGACCCAATATTTTATTTGAAATGTTAGGCCTTTTGCTTAAAAAATCACCAATATAATGTTTGTCAACTTTTTATTTTTGTCGGTGTTATATTATCATTTGGACAATATTATACCAATGAATATCATGCATTCTTGAAAAAATAGAAAATTTTGCCATAGAGATAATAGTGTTTCACTAAAATTGAAATCTAATGTCCCATATCATATCATGTATCATGACACTTTTTCAATCCAAAGCAAAGCGGTCTTCTTACGACATTTGAAACACAAAATAGTGAGGTACTATTTTTAAACTTAAAATAATTTTAAAAATTACTATTTATGTTTTATTATCTTAGGATACTAAATCTCTAACATCTCTAACCCACTACTAATCAATAAAATATTTTTATTTCTTTCATTCTAGATTTTATTATTTTTACTATTTAAATAAAATAAATGTCAACTCCATGTAAAACCCTAAATCTATGGGGAAATATAGCGGGGTACCAACACAACCCCACCACTTCACGCGGGTTTGTCCCAACAAAAAGTTGGTGGACTGAGGGTGAGGCCTCTCATGTACTTACTCTGATAAGGCTAGTGGTACAGGAGTAGGGAAAAAAAATAGAAATACTAGTGTTTCACTAAAATTGAAATCTAATGTCCCATATCATATCATGTATCATGACACTTTTTCAATCCAAAGCAAACCGGTCTTCTCACGACATTTAAAATACAAAATAGCGAGGTACTATTTTTAAACTTAAAATAATTTTAAAAATTACTATTTATGTTTTATTGTCTTAGGACACTAAATCTCTAACACCTCTAACCCATTACTAATCAATAAAATATATTTATTTTCATTTTGGATTTTATTATTTTTACTATTTAAATAAAATAAATGTTAACTCCATGTAAAACCCTAAATTTATGGGAAAATATAGAGGGGCACCAACACAACCCCACCAATTCACATGGGTTTGTCCCAACAAAGAGTTGGTGGACTAAGGGTGGGGCCTCTCACATACTTACTTTGATAAGGCTCTTGAGGATGTATATTGTTTACATCAGTAGCCTCTTCATTTATACTTTTCCACTACGTGTCACAAAATAATGTTGCACATGTTTAGTTTGTCCTATAAAATAATGTCACGTGACAAAATAAAAATGACGTGAATAATAGACACAATTGATACTTATAATAAATTTCACAATAAATTTAGTTTTTCACAAATACTTATAATAGATTTCACAAAAAATTTCATTATAGTTAAAATAATTAATTGTGATATAAATACTTAAATAATTTCACAAATACTTTTAAAAAGTTGCATTGGTAGCATTATTTAATCATTAAACTTAGATAATTGTTTGTAGCAAAGGAGCCAAGTATGTGGGCCATTATGAAAAAAAAAAAAAAAAAAGTTGTGTGGCTCTTTGTTTACCATGTATCCACATGAGGACAAAAGAGGGTTTCAAAAATCTTGTCTTCCTTTCAACTGCTACACCGCTATAAGGGAGGCAAGTCTTGGTCTTCAATGATAGTTTAGTCTTTTCAAAAAAATATAATTTGTCAGAAAAATGTTGTGTGGCTCTTGTTCCCATAAAGGTCATTGTTGTTTTATGGAAAAGCAAAACAAAATTATTAAACTATTCCCTTATATGTACGGTCCGGACCCTTGATTTAAAGCACATGGATTATGTGTTTTATTTTTTTGATAGGGCCATGTGATCATGTTAATTCCTATATATTAAAGTTAGGAATTCACAAAAAAAAAATAAAATAAAATAAAATAAAATAAATAAATAAATGAAGAAGAAGAAGAAGAAGAAGAAGAAGAAGAAGTTAGGAATACTGTTTCGGTATTCATTCGGTTTGATTATAGAAGAGACGAAATGCACGAGTGTACCTTCCAAACCATTTCGAAATTACTGTTGCATATAAATTATATTTATATATATAAAATTGTAAATTTTTTAGGTAAGTTTTATACTTCCTTTTAGTAGTATATAAAAAATATTACAGTATTACAAATATTTATATATTAATATATAATGTTTAAAACAATAATTATAAAAACTTATACACAGAAATACAGATACTTAAGCAGTGCTATTTAAAGCTTCAAACGGAAATAAATAAATTAATAATAGTAATAATTAAAAAGAAAAAATAAAGGTCCACTTCAATCCATGGTTCTGAAATCCGAACCAGAACGTATTGTCTAACTCAGTTAACTAAGAACCGCCTATTAGGATGGTTCTTTTAACTCAACACCGCCCACTCTATACAAAAAATCCAATGGAACCGCCTGAGTTTGAAAACTGTGATCGGGTTTCATGATGGTTGAATAAGAGATTTGGGGTTCAATTTTCGCCTACACCAAAAACGATTGGTGTCTTGGTCTGATGATAAAGAGCTATTATTAGGAGCGGACGCCGTAAGTTGAAACTCTCTCCAAAAAGGAAATGCTCTAATAAGAAAGAAAAAAATTCATCATCAAATAGAGACAAAATTGGAAAAACTTGCCAAAATTAAGCCTAATGCCAACTTTGCAAAAAATTGGAAAAATCTACCCAAATTAAGCCTAAGAACATTCACATTAGTCCATTTAAAAATTTCTATCTATTTTAGCTTAAGAACCTACTTTTTCTATTGTACACCACCATTTTTCAAAAACACTCATATTAGTTAATCTATTTTACAATCTATTCTATTTAAATAATAATATTTCTTTAATTTTTTATTATAATTTTATCCTTTTCTTTTATCCTTATTATTCTATCTTTTTTATTTTTTATTTTATCCTCTCATCTCTCTCTCTCTCTCTCTCTCTCTCTCTCTCTCTCTCTCTCTCTCTCTCTCTCTCTCTCTCTCTGTTGGTTTGTCCGTGGGTGTGTTTGTGTGTCTCTATGTTGGTTTGTCTGTGTGGGTGTGTTTGTGGGTATAAAGGAAGAAGAAGATGATGAGGGAGAGCAAAAATCTGAGTTGGTTTTGTAAACGGAGAAGAGAAAGATAAAAGGAGCGAAATTGTGAAATTAATAAAATATTAAGATGCAAAGCTACATTAACCGTGTATATTTACATGGTTATTGTAGCAAAAATAAAAATCTACAGTGATTTAGAAGGACTGATCTAGGGTGCTTTTGAAGAAAAATGTATAAAATTGACAATTTTTTTGTATTTTGCAAGGACTAGTGTGATTGTTCTAACGCCATTGCCAATTTAGGAAGATTAAGTCTTGGTACAACAAAATTTTGCAACATTTTCTTGACACCCTTATTCCACCCCCCCCCCCCACCCCCCCCCCCCCCCCCCACCCCGCCTCCCCTCCCCTCCCCTTCTTGATACCTTTATTTTGAGTTGTGGGTCCTAATATAGCTTCTTCTTTTTTTTCAACCTCTGATAGACAATGACAAAACTTAGGTACCTAAACAAAACTTTGGTACTGTAGTTAAGTGTTATTCTTTAGGTTCATCTCTTAAGAGTTAGCCATGTGGCTTTTTTCTCATGGGATGAAAGTGTATTTTTAGTTAATTAAGTACAGCCACATGGCTCAATCTTAAAAGGGAAACCTAAGGAACAATACCTAAATACTGTACCTAAGTTTTGTTCGATAGACAAATACTTTTTTTTTTTTTTTTTTTTTTTTTTGTGTTAAGAGAGGTCTGGTAGAAAAATACAAATACAAATCATTTATACCACTTTTTGTATACCAATTTATGTTCTACCAATTACAACTTACTATGTGCATGATTTCACTCAATTTTAAACTTTAATTATTTTATGAGGAAAATAAAATCAATACATGACAAGTTGTGATTTGTGGAATATAGAATGGTACACAAAAAAGTTATACAGAGGATTTGTACTCATGATAAACTGATAATTCATTTTGTTCATTGTTGTGACTTGTGAGATTTTATTATGGCCATAAGAAAAAGCTTTTTTTTCATTCACATAGCTTCAGTGGCACAGCCATTTGAGGACTAAGGCCCCCCCCCCCCCCCCCCCAAATTTTTGAAAAAAATTAATTTTTTTTGAAAATATTCTAAATAATTTGAAAATTCTTAAAATAAAGTTTATTAATAGTTTTTTTTTAATATATATTTTTTTCTAAAATCTTTAGTGTATTTTTTTTCATTGAACTAGGAAAAGAGTGATAGAAACAAAAAAAAAAAATCGCAAAGAAAATCAAGTTATCATTACGACTATAGGTTTTGGCAAAGCACAGAAAAGAATGTGTATGATAAAATTGCCATGTTAACTTTCTATAACATTAGTTTGTATAACATAATTAGGAAATTAAACACCTATTTGTTACTAAATTCTGTATTTAAAGATGATAGAAATTTCGTACAATGTCTGTGTGAATGCAAGGTGTTATTAATCTTTGGTTTCCTCCACCATTTCAAAGTGATAAAGAGTATGTTTTCTTTTGTTAATTGAGAAAGACATTATGAACAAATTTTACTTAAAATACCAATTATTATGAATAAATGTTATATAAAATACCAACTATTTGTTTGTATAATGATCCTTATCTAAGTACTTCAATCATGTGGTGCATTATACAATTGTCATTCACACACTCATACATAAAATAAGAAATTTTCTCATTAGCTAAATTGTATTTATTGACATGAAGTTAGTATGTTAATTGTTATCCTTTTTATATCTTTAATTTTTTTAATGAAATTTTAAAAATTTGTGTCTAAATAAATTGAGAAAAAGAAGCTAACAAATAAGTTATTATCCGAATCACTATGTTATCGGCAAAAGTTTTCTTTTAAAAAAAAATTATTTATGTAATATTCTTTTATTACAAAAACTTCATAATCCTATATTTCTAGGTGTATAATATTATTTAAAAAGTTTCACAAATATTCAAAATTAATTAAAACATGTGTTGAACCCTTTATAAATTAAATTGTTGGAAGAAGATGTTGTTCACAAGTTTGAAGTGGTAGTAATTCTAGTCATATTTTTGATTGGGTCAAAAACAAAAGAATTAGAGTATATCCAAAAAGACTTACATTATGTTACAAGAAGAACCATAACTCACTCACGATACATCAACAGTATCAAGTTCAACTACCGCTACTGGCACTAAATCTTGCATGAGCTTAATTAACCTTGACAAGATCATCACTACAACAAACAAAGATATATACTAATTAACCATCTCTAATTTACTTCTTTCTCTTTCTTTCCTTTTTAAAAACTCATCTATATAGTAGAATATTATTAGAACCTTCTTGACTTACAATAACTTCGTATGTTTCTTTCATGAGTAAAATATTATTTTTTTCTCTAAACCTTACAAAAAGTTTGTTTTTCTTCCTAAACTATAAAAGTTTTTTAAAAAAAATAATTTGGAGAGAGAAATAGGAATAAAAATAACTTTTTTCAATAGTTTAAGAACCTTAAAAAAAAAAAAAAAAAAAAAAAAAAAAAAAAAAAAAAAAACTTTAGGTAAAGTTTAAGGTCAAAAAGTAAAATATTTTCAATAGTTTAGGGACAAAAAAATGAAATTTTCAATAGTTATTTGAGGATGAAAAATGTATTTTTTAAAGTTTAGGTAGGCTTGTCCATGGGTCGGTTCAGGTCGGGTTTGTGCCCAACCCGGAACCGACCCGATTACTTTAGGTCTACTATTTTTGGACCCGGCACCGACTGGTGAAAGGGGACTGTTCGGGTGGTCGGACCTCCCTAGAGACCAGTCGGTTCTCGGTCGGGGTTGAAATTTGCAAAACCATACTGGAATATGCTGAAATCCACCGGATCTATACCAAATCGGGCCGAAGATGTTGAGATTCGGCTAGATCTCGAAGAGATTAGGTCGGATCTCGACGAGATCTGGCCAAATCTCGACAAGATCTCGCCGGATCTCGACTAGATCTAGCCAAATCTAGATGAGATCTCGCTGGATCTCGAAGAAATCAGGCCATTGCTCAACTTATTGGAGTAAAACCACCAACGAAGCATTCCCATCAATGGAAAACGACAACTTTTTCAAGTGTATACGGTCAGATCGGTTTTTTTTTTCGGTTTTTCATGTTCAGACCCGGCAATCGACCCATCGGTCTCGGGTTCTAAGAACGGCAACCCGCCATTGACTCGTCATCGACGTCGAGTCGGCTGGTTCTTAGACCGAATTGGCCAGGTTGGCCGGGTGGGTCGGTTGACCAGTTGGTTTGGACACCCCTAAGTTTAGGGATGAAAAAAAAACTTTTTGTATAGTTTAAGAACCAAAATTGTATTTTACTTTTCTTTCTTTTTATGTGTCTCAAATTTTATTAGATAGAAATGATATGTTTTATTCTCGAAGAAATATATATAGAGAGAGAGAGAGAGAGAGAGAGAGAGAGAGAGAGAGGATATTTATTCTTCTTCTCCTATCTAAAAGACGAGCTCATTTTTTTTGTTGTAAATGTAATTTTACTTTATACAGGTAAGAATCAATTGGTTTCTATAGCTATAATTAGGAAATTGAATTAGATATGGATTTTCTTTAAAAAATAAATAAATAAAATTTGAATGAATGTGACTTGTAAACCACGTGATGATCTATTGATCATATATTGGTGATAGGCTGGCATTCTTCCTGATCCCACTAAATACAGCAGGAGCAGGGGGAGGTCTAGGCCGACTATTGAAGACATGTTCCCCTGACAAAAATAATAGTGCTTGTACCTTGTATTTGATTTTAAGGCATTTGTTACTGTTGTTAGAGCAATTACATTATCTTGTACATAAGATTCCGTCTATTTTACATTTAAAATCTACTTTTTTTTTTAATTTTATACACTCATTTTTACAAAACACCCACATCAGTTTATCTATTCTACACATTTATTTAATAAAATATTCATTTTTTTACAATTTTTTATTACTCTCCCTCACCGCCCCTCTCTCTTACAGACCAACACTCCCTCACAAACCCAGGCCCAGACCCAAACCCAACACTCTCTCATAGATCCAGACCCAACTCGCAAAGAAAAGTAGCTACTGTTTTCGTCGGCATGCGAGTTCCGTTGTTGTCGTCGGCATCCAATTTCGGCGGTCCGGTGATCGAAATGGCTCGCTTCTTGGATCAGTCTTCTTGTTTGGTTCATCAACCCAGACCCAGCCTTTTTTGTTGTTAATTTTCTTTATTTCTTGTTTGGTGGTGAGAAAGTGGTGGAAAAGAGTAGAAATAGAAGGAAAGACGATTGGCAACCAAAGATCTGTTGATTTTCTCTGTGTTTGGTTAATTTTCTTTATTTCTTGTTTTCTCTGTATTTTTCTCGGCAACCAAACAAATCATGTGTAATACTAATTTCTTGTTTTACTTGATTTTGGAAGAAATTTTTTGATGTGGCGTGCTCTGTTGATGAATGTGTGGCGTTCTCTGTTGATGCATGTGTGGCATTCTCTGATGATTGGTGGCAGTGAGAGTGAGGTGAGAGTGAGAGCGAGAGCAACCAGAGATACAGAGAGAAGGAGAGAGAAAAAACTAATAAAATAATAAATAGAAGCGCTGCAGTAACCATGCATATATGTAGTAATTGTGCATAAATGCACAATTTTACACCCATTGATGTGGGTGTTTTTTGAGCCTAAATGTGTAAAAAGACTACATTTTTCTATTTTGCAAAATTATCTACTAGTTGATGTAATTGCTCTTATGCCAATGATAGCGATGGCCTTTTGCATAGGAACTTGAAATAAGCTGAGCAAGGAGTACTTTTTTTATTGAGTCCGGTTAATGTGTGCCTTAAGCCATTCACTTTTGGAAACATTTTCTCGAAAATTGAAAAAGCTGTCAATACTTTTTCAATTTCTAAGAAAAATTTTTCCAAAAATGAAAATTATTGTGTGCCCTTAGCCCTTAGGGCACACATTAGCAAAATCCTTTTTTATTTAACAAGACAATGACAATGTTGTCTTCCAATTTTTTTAACAAGCTAACTTGTATGGGATTTGTTGAAATGAAGAGAGTTGAAAATCTATACCGTGTTGGTTGGGCTGTCTATGCTAATTAGAAGCTCACCGACGTTTCTCCTATCCTTCACTATCGACATCATTGGATTTGAAAGTTCCGAAATTGGTGATGGGCTGGCATTCTTCCTGATCCCACCAAATACAGCAGGAGCAGGGGGAGGTCTAGGCCGCCGGTTGAAGACATATTCCCCTGACAAAAATAATAGTGCTTGTACCGTGTATTTGATTTTAAGGCATTTGTTACCGTTGTTATGCCAATGATAGTGGTGACCTTTGGATAGGAACTTGAAATAAGCTGAGCAAGGAGTACCTTTCTTATTTAACAAGACAATGACAGTGTTGTCCTCCAATTTTTTTAACAAGCCGGATCTAACAAAACAAAATGAAAATGTAGTCCTCCAATTTTTTTAACAAGACAAAAATGCTCTTTTTGCAATTTCCCTCCATTTTCTATTTCCTCTCTCACTAATACTTACTTTACCAATATTTACTTTTTCTTCTTCTCCACTTTACCAATATCATAAAAAAAATTAAAAGAAGAGTTCAATGTTCAACAAAAAGACAAAAAAGAAAGAAGAGTTCAATAAATGATCAAATAATGTCTACAAGAATATAGTGTTCAAGAAATTATAAATAAGATACATATATTTCTTTTTTTCTTAATTTATTTTTCAAATATATTGAAATGTGATGTTAATATTTATTTATCATTTTTGTTAAATTATTGTAGAATCAATAGACGAGAATTTTGTTGCAAGTGAGATTCATCAATTAGTTCCAATGAGTTGTTTTGACTTAAATGAATTACCTTAAGAAGGTATACTATTTTATTCTATTCTATTTTATTTATAGTTTATATTTCATTTATAATTGAATATGATGTTGATTTTTTTTTCTTTTCTTTTTTTAATCCTTGTTACAACATAGAACAAATGAATGATATTGTAATTGCAAGTGAGATTTATCAAAGTGTTTCAAGGAATTGTGTTGACTTAAATGAGCTTCCAAGTGATGGAGAAAATAATGACATTTGTGGGGAGGAATTAGTGGTTTGGAATGAATATCCAATGGAAGAAATAGGAGTTATTGAAGAAAATAAGGATATTAATTCAATAGAAAATAAGTTTGAACCTTTTGTAGGTCAATGTTTTCTTAGTGAAGAAGAGGCTTTCATTTTCTATAAAAATTATGCAAATCGATATGGTTTTACAATTCGAAAAGGTCATTTTGTCATAGAAAATGGAGAAAGTGTAAGACGTAATTTCTTTTGTCACCGAGAAGGTAGACAACAATTAAAAAGAGTGGATTCATCTAAGGAACAACGAAATAGGATATCTACAAGATGTGGATGCAAAGCTCATCTAAGAATCACATTGTGAAAGTCATTTGACATTTTTCCACGAGAATGGCATGTCACTAAGTTTGTTATAGATCACAATCATGAATTGTTGTCCCCTTCGAAAGTGAGATTTCTTCTGGCCAATCAAGTTATCACTAAAGAAGATAAAGATCGCATTCACTTATTGAAAATGGGTGGACCCAATATTTTATTTGAAATGTTAGGTCTTTTGCTTAAAAAATCACCAATATGATGTTTGTCAACTTTTTATTTTTTTTCGGTGTTATATTATCATTTTGACAATATTATGCCAATGAATATCATGCGTTCTTGAAAAAATAGAAAATTTTTCCATAGAAATAATAGCGTTTCACTAAAATTGAAATCTAATGTCCCATATCATACCATGTATCATTACAATTTTTCAATCCAAAGCAAACCGGTCTTCTTCCGACATTTGAAACACAAAATAGCGAGTTACTATTTTTAAACTTAAAATAATTTTAAAATGACTATTTATGTTTTATTGTCTCAGGACACTAAATCTCTAACACCTCTAGCCCACTACTAATCAATAAAATATTTTTATTTCTTTCATTTTGGATTTTATTATTTTTACTATTTAAATAAAATAAATGTCAACTCCATGTAAAACCCTAAATCTATGGGGAAATATAGCAGGGCGCCAACACAACCCCACCACTTCACGCAGGTTTGTCCCAACAAAAAGTTGGTGGACTGAGGGGTGAGGCCTCTCACCTACTTACTCTGATAAGGCTAGTAGTACAGGACTAGGAAAAAAAAATAGAAATAATAGTGTTTCACTAAAATTGAAATCTAATGTCCCATATCATATCATGTATCATGACACTTTTTCAATCCAAAGCAAACCGGTCTTCTCACGACATTTGAAACACAAAATAGCGAGGTACTAATTTTAAACTTAAAATAATTTTAAAAATTACTATTTATGTTTTATTGCCTTAGGACACTAAATCTCTAACACCTCTAACCCACTACTAATCAATAAAACATTTTTATTTCTTTCATTTTGGATTTTATTATTTTTACTATTTAAATAAAATAAATGTCAACTACATGTAAAACCCTAAATCTATGGGAAAATATAGTGGGGCACTAACACAACCCCACCAATTAACGCAAGTTTGTCCCAACAAAAAGTTGGTGGACTGAGGGTGGGGCCTCTAACATACTTACCTTGATAAGGCTCTTGAATATATATATATATATATATATATTGTTTACATTAGTAGTTTCTTCATTTATACTTTTCCACTAAGTGTCACAAAATAATGTTACACGTGTTTAGTTTGTCCAATAAAATAATGTCACGTGATAAAATAAAAATGATGTGAATAATAGACACAATTGATACTTATAATAAATTTCACAATAAATTTAGTTTTTCACAAATACTTATAATAAATTTCACAATAAATTTCATTATAGTTAAAATAATTAATTGTGATATAAATACTTAAATAATTTCACAAATACTAATAAAAGGAGCCAAGTGTGTAGGCCTTTATGGAAAAAAAAAAAAAAATGTTGTGTGGCTCTTTGTTTACCACATATCCACATGAGGACAAGAGGGTTTCAGAAATCTTGTCTTCCTTACAACTACTACACCACTATAAGGGAGGCAAGTCTTGGTCTTCAATGGTAGTTTAGTCTTTTCAGAAAAATATAATTTGTCAGATGTTTTTCTCTCGTTCTCATAAAAGACATTGCTGTCTTGTGAAAAAACAAAATAAAATTATTAAACTATTCCCTTATATGTACGGTTAATGTGTGCCCACCCTTGATTTAAAACACATGGATTTGATGACCAAAAAAAAAAAAAAAACACATGGATTATGTTTTTATTTTTTTGACAGGCCCATGTGATCATGTTAATTCCTATTTGTTAAAGTTAGGAATACTGTTTCGGTATTCATTCGGTTCGATTATAGAAGAAACGAAATGCACGGGTGTACCTTCCAAACCATTTCGAAATTACTGTTGCATATAAATTATATATATATATATATATATATATAATTGTAAATTTTTTTTATAATTTTTTAGGTAAGTTTTATACTTCTTTTTAGTAGTATATAAAAAAATATTACAGTATTACAAATATTTATATATTAATATATAATGTTTAATGTTTAAAACAATACTTTTAAAAACTTATACACAGAAATACAGATACTTTAGCAGTGCTATTTAAAGCTTCAAACGGAAATAAATAAATAATAACAAAAAAATAAATAAAGATCCACTTCAATCCATGGTTCTGAAATCCGAACCAGAACGTATTGTCTAACCCGGTTAATTAAGAACCACCTATTAGGATGGTTCTTTTAACTCAACACCGCCCACTCTACACAAAAAATCCAATGGAACCACCCGAGTTTGAAAACTGTGATCGGGTCTCATGATTCAGGCCAAAGCTTTAAAAAATACAAATGGACAACTTCGTTAATTCATCTCCGGTTAAACTGAGTTGTTTTGCCAGTTTGTACCCTTTTTTTGTCTTTTTATCCAATGGCAGAGCCACTTGAGGACCGAGGGGGGCCTTGGCCCCTCCAAAATTTTTGAAAAAAATTAAATTAAATTATTTTTTGAAAATATCCTAAATAATTTTAAAATTTTTAAATAACCTTATCATTTTGGCCCCCCATGATAATATACATATATATTTAAGAAAATCTAAAAATAAACACAATTTTCATTTAAATAAAATACAATCCACAAATACATGTCAACAAATTACAATAATTACACATCCAGCATCTTTAAAATGAACACATTCGTATTTTAACAATTACCTCAAGAAATAAAAAGGAAAAAATTCTAATTTTTAGGACAAACAGCTATTTTATGTTTTAATAAGGTCACTCTCATAATTGCTGAAAAGAAAATATGGACATACTGAATGACTAATTAAATACTGGCAATGAACATCTTCAGCAACCTCTTTAAATTTTTGTACTATTTGGACAGTGGAAAATTATATTTATTTTTTATCTACCTATTTTTTCAAATACACTTTCCAACAGACTCTCTATATTTTCTCTATTCTATTTAAATATTATTTATTCATTCTTTCTTTAATATTTAAATTTTTTGGAGATATTTTTTTAATGAGAAGTGTTATGTTCACAACATTTTCACGATAATTTCACAACAAATCCTATATGATACTGGTTCTAATTTGAACCCATCACTAAAAATTTTCTTTTTCTCAATTGTAACAGCTAATTATAACCTACTACTTAAGATTTATTGTAAAAGAATTGTGAAAATATTGGGTTACATTTCTCAATTTTATTTTTTTGTTTTATTTTTTCTTCTCTCTTCATTTTTTCCATCCATACGTTTGTTCTTTTTCTTTTCTTTTTCCTCCTCCACACACAACTTCTCCTCTTTATCTTCATTTTTGCTTGTCATTTTCTACCTCTTGGTCTACCTCTATCTCCAAGTGCCTCCCTCTTTCACTTGGACTAAAAACACTAAAACATGCCACTCATCTTCTCATCACATAGAGGGGAAATCACCATTGTGCCCCACCAAGGGAGGGAAAAATAGTCTTCGTCCTTTGTCCTCTATCTTTGGATATTGTGGTTAGATTCTTTTTTAAAAAATTTGATCTAATTTTATTAGTTTTATGAGAAAGACTGTGTTCTATGATTAGACTGCGTTTTTTATTTTGTTCATATTGTTTTTGGTGTCTTTGTAGCCGTTGAGGTTGAGATAAATGCTGAAATTTTAATTTACTATGCTAAATTTTTTATTCAAATTTATTCAAGTGAGGATTATTTTAAATGATAAAAATGGTTTGGAGTTGCTACAATGCTCTTTTCTTCAAGAGAGCTACTGTAGCAATTCTATAAAAAATAAAAAAAGTTAAAAAAAAAGAGGGAAAAGTTTACCTTTTAGAGAGGCTGTTGGAGCTGATTTTTTGGGTTTGCTCTCCAAAAAATGACTTTGGCTAGTCTATTGGAAATGCTTTAATAAGATGGGTTCCAGTTAGCTCAACTGATAAAGTCTCAGATGGTTGAATAAGATATCTGGGGTTCAATCTCCGCCTACACCAAAAACCGATTGGTGTCTTGGCCTGATGATAAAGAGCTAGACGCCGTAAGTTGAAATTCTCTCCAAAAAGGAAATGCTCTAATAAGAAAGAAAAAAATTCATCATCAAACAGAGACAAAATTAAGCCTAAATGCCAACTTTGCAAAAAATTGGAAAAGCTGCCCAAATTAAGCCTAAAAGAATTCGCATTAGTCCATTTAAAAATTTCTGTCTATTTTAGCATAAAAACCTACTTTTTCTATTGTACACCACCATTTTTCAAAAGCACTCACATTAGCCAATCTATTTTACAATCTATTCTATTTAAATAATAATATTTCTTTAATTTTTTATCATAATTTTATCCTTTTCTTTAATCCTTATCTTTTTATCTTTTTATTTTCTATTTTATCCTCTCATCTCTCAAATCAAACGATCTGGAGCCTCCCCCTCTCTCTCTCTCTCTCTCTCTCTCTCTCTCTCTCTGTTGGTTTGTCCGTGTGGGTGTGTTTGTGTGTCTCTGTGTTGGTTTGTCTGTGTGGGTGTGTTTGTGTGTATCAAAGGAAGAAGAAGATGATGAGGGAAAGCAAAAATATGAGTTGGTTTTGCAAACAGACAAGAGAAAGATAAAAGGAGCGAAATTGTGAAATTAATAAAATATTAAGATGCAAAGCTACAGTAACCATGTATATTTACATGGTTATTGTATCAAAAATAAAAATCTACAGTGATTTAGAAGGACTGATGTAGGTGTTTTTGAAGAAAAATGTATAAAATTGACAATTTTTTGTATTTTGCAAGGACTAGTGTGATTGTTCTAACGTCATTGCCAATTTGGGAAGATTAAGTCTTGGTACAACAAAATTTCGCAACATTTTCTTAACACCTTTTTTTCTTTTTTCTTGATACCCTATTTTGAGTTGTGGGTTCTAATATAACTTCATTTTTTAAACCTCTAATAGACGATGACAAAACTTTGGTACAGTAATTAAGTGTTATTCTTATTGGAAATATAAATGTACGCAACGGAAAATTAACGGATCTACTTCATTCACAATTGATAACATGCACTATGTAAGTTTCAGAATATAGAACAAGAGAGTGTACCTTAGTGTGGTGAATTTCAAAACAAAGATCAGAAGTTTTCGGGAACACTTTCAATCTTCACTCCAATTCCACTAGCACCCAAGATGTGTGGTCTCTCAATCAGTTATATGTGTATGTTCTAGAGAGAATGAGAGTGTCCAACACTCACATACAAAACGTTTCATGCACTTGTGATCAATACAAAATTCTACATGTTTCTCTCCTAATAACTGATTATCTAATTGGACTAGCCTTTTGGGTCTTTCCAATTGGGCTTTAATATGTGGCTTGGAGTGGGACCAAAAAGGAACAAATAAGACACTAGCTCCAATAGGCCTTGAGCTTTTCTGTCAACTCTTAACAAGTCCAAAGTTACCATTAATTATATTTAATACTACTATATAAATATAATTGCATTCTAAGCCTTATTAATAAATTATATTCCAAGACTTTATTGTACATGCAACCTCTTCATAAAATATTCGTAGTAACACAAAGTCATAAATATAGACTGCCACTTTGTAGATTACTACATCTTAATCCTTGAGTACCCGATTTAATCATTTAAGTTATTCATTATATATTTATAAAATCCAATTTCATAAATATATACTTTAGTAATTATTTACCAAAGTAGTTAGGCCTAACTTTCTGAATAACAACCCATTAAACTTATCTTAAGGGAATATTTTGTATCTCCGTTAAGAAATTATGAATTCCATCTTGAAAATATATGTTCCATCAACACTAAATGTGGCTGCCCAACATACTGAGGTTTTGACCGTTACTTTAGATCTCACTCCTGATATATCAAAGCAACCTACATTTCATAATCAGGTCCATTATTCTCTCAAGATTAAGAGTTCGTGTAAATATAAGTCGTGAGATTTATTATTCATTTGACAGTCGTTAGGAGAATAATAAATCTCATAGTGGTCTAGTTCAATATGTCTTAACTCTTAAAACATATCAACATATCAACTAGAAGTCTCTACTTCCATGATCAAGACAAATCATCTTAATTAATATGTTATAGTTTTCGCAGATGAAATGCCCAATTTCATCACCGACTACGAACTAATATTCTGAGTTTACAAAGAACTTGTGATTTACATTTTCTGTGACTTTTCACATAAATCACATACTATGCATCTCATGGACTATATGATAATGTCCAAATATTCATGTTACCATTATTTCAGATAATAATAAAACAACTTTATTAATTACAATATTAAGTCATACATCATGTCATACATAATATAATACATATCATCATACAATAGGATTTTATGGCACAAATCCCAACAATCCCTTAGGTTCATCTCCTAAGATTCAGCCATGTGACTTTTTTCTCATGGGATGAAAGTGTATTTTTAGTTAAGTACAGCCACATGACTCAATCTTGAAAGAGAAACCTAAAAAGCAATACATAAATATTGTACCGAAGTTTTATTCGATAGACAAATTTTTTTTTTTTTTTTGGTTGAGAGAGGTTCGGTAGAAAAATACAAATACAAATCATTTATACCACTTTGTGTATACCAATTTATGTTCCACCAATTACAACTTACTATGTGCATGATTTCACTCAATTTTAAACTTTAATTATTTTATGAGGAAAATAAAATCAATACATGACAAGTTGTGATTGGTGGAATATAGAGTGGTACACAAAAAAGTGATACAGATGATTTGTACTCATGATAAACTGATAACTCATTTTGTTCATTGTTGTGACTTGTGAGATTTTATTATGGCCATAAGAAAAAGCTTTTTTTTTTTTCATTCACATAGTTACTTTTTCATTCACATAGCTTAAGTGGCGGAGCCACTTGAAGACTGAGGGGGGGGGGGGGGGGGGGGAGGGGGGGCCCAAAATTTTTGAAAAAAATTAAAAAATTTTTTTTGAAAATATCCTAAATAATTTGAAAATTCTTAAAATGAACTTTATTAATAGATTTTTTTAATATATTTTTTTCTAAAATCTTTAGTGTATTTTTTTTCATTTAACCAGGAAAAGAGTGATAGAAACAAAAAAAAAAAAAATTGCAAAGAAAATCAAGCTATCATTATGACTATAGGTTCTGGCTAAGCGCAGAAAAGAATTGGTATGATTAAATTGCCATGTTATATTTCTATAACATTAGTTCTTATAACATAATTAGGAAATTAAAACGCCTATTTGTTACTAAATTCTGTATTTAAAGATGACAGAAATTTCGTACAGTGTCTGTGTACAGTGTCTGTGTGAATGCAAGGTGTTATTAATCTTTGGTTTCCTCCACCATTTCAAAGTGATAAAGAGTATGTTTTCTTTTGTTAATCGAGAAAGACATTATGAACAAATTTTATTTAAAATACCAATTGTTATGAATAAATGTTATATAAAATACCAACTATTTGTTTGTATAATGATCCTTATCTAAGTACTTCAATCATGTGATGCAGTATACAATTGTCATTCACACACTCATACATAAAATAAGAATTTTTCTCGTTAGCTAAATTGTATTTATTGACATGAAGTTAGTATGTTAATTGTTATCCTCTTTATATCTTTAATTTTTTTTAATGAGATTTTAAAAATTTGTGTCTAAACAAATTGAGAAAAAGAAGCTAACAAATAAGTTATTATCCGAATCACTCATGTTATCGGCAAAAGTTTTCTTTAAAAAAAATTTATTTATGTAATACTCTTTTATTATAAAAACTTCATAATTCTAGATTTCTAGGTGTATAATAATATTTAAAAATTTTCACAAATATTCAAAATTAATTAAAACATGTATTGAACCCTTTATAAATTAAATTGTTGGAAGAAGATGTTGTTCACAAGTTTGAAGAGGTGGTAGTAATTCTTGTGATATTTTTGATAGGGTCAAAAACAAAAGAATTAGAGTATCCAAAAAGACTTTCGTTATGTTACAAGAAGAACCATAACTCACTCACGATCAAGGAAGTCAATACCGTACCGGAGGCTGTACCGGTTTGGCCAACGGTACGGTATATTTCGGATACCGGTCAATTCCGGTGTACCGTTTCGGATTTACCGCTATTTTTTACTATTTTATACAATATACAAAGTTATATTTCTAATAACTCAATATATCACTTTGACAACTTTTTATATGTTTTGGTGGAGTTAGAGCATTAGCTACAGTGAAGCTAAATAGCTATATAGCTATTTTAACTTCATCAAAATACAAAAATATATATTACAATAGTAGAACTATAGCTAAAATAAAAAATTTTAACCTTTAAAAAAATTAAAATAGTTTACGTTAATCAATAAATTTTTTATTATTTCCAATGCCTAGAATTACCAAATCCTACACCTATAAAGTCAAATACTGAAAGTCCTAACCCATTTACTGGAAGTACTAACCCATTAGGAATTTTTTTTTTTTCATTCATTTTTTTTCCCTTCCACACATCTTGCTAACAGCTGTAGCCCATTAGCCTTTCATTATAAGTTTTTTTTTTTTTTTTTCTCATTCTTTTTTTCACCTCCACACGTTTTGCTTTTTAAGTCTTGTCACTTGCTTTTTTTAACTCTTGTTTCTACTTTCAGTGAGTGTACCAAAACTAAAAACAGAGAGACCACGCTGAGAAATAAACGAAGAAGATGAAGCGGCTGTACGAACAGAGGCCGGCGAAACAAAGGAAAAGAAGAAGAAATGCGTAGCAGAGACAAATATGAAGAAGAGGAGGAAAAGCCGAGGTAAGATTGACGAGGTGGATCTTAAAATTTGGAGATTTTCTGAGTTTTTTTCTGTTTCGCCCGGTATCTATTTTCCGGCCGAAACCCGGTATTTATCCCGGTATGTCCGAAACGGCTCCGGTACAGCCGGTATTTAAACCGAAACGAAACAAGAGCATTTCTGTACTGGCCCAAGCACCGGTACGGCAAATTCCGGCGGGTACCGGCCGGTACGGTACGAAATTAACTTCCCTGCTCACGATACATCAACAATATCAAGTTCAACCACCGCCATGGCACTAAATCTTGCATGAGCTTAATTAGCCTTGACAAGATCATCACTACAACAAACAAAGATATATACTAATTAACCATCTCTAATTTACTTCTTTCTCTTTCTTTCCTTTTTAAAAAACTCATCTATATAGTAGAATATTATTAGAACCTTCTTGACTTACAGTAACTTCATATGTTTCTTTCATGGGTAAAATATTATTTTTGTCTCTAAACCTTACAAAAAGTTTGTTTTTCTTCCTAAACTATAAAAGTTTTTTTTTTTCATCTTTAAACTTTATAAAAGGTTTTTTTTTTAAATAATTTGGAGAGAAAAATAGGAATAAAAAATAACTTTTTTCAATAGTTTAAGAACCCAAAAAAAAAAAAAAAAATTAGGTAAAGTTTAATGTCAAAAAGTAAAATATTTTCAATAGTTTAGGGACAAAAAAAATTAAATTTTCAATAGTTATTTGAGGATGAAAAATGAATTTTTTAAAGTTTAGGGATGAAAAAAAACTTTTAGCAAAGTTTAAGAAACAAAATTATATTTTACTTTTCTTTCTTTTTATGTGTCTCAAATTTTATTAGATAGAAATGACATGTTTTATTCTCAAAGAAACATAGAGAGAGAGAGAGAGAGAGAGAGAGAGAGAGGATATTTATTCTTCTTCTCCTACCTAAAAGACGAGCTCATTTTTTTTTGTAAATGTAATATTACTTTATAAAGGTAAGAATTAAAAAGAATTAATTGGTTTCTGTAGCTATAATTAGGAAATTGAATTAGATATGGATTTTCTTTAAAAAATAAATAAATAAAATTTGAATGGATGTGACCCGTAAACCACATGATGATCTGTTGATCATAAATTTTCTTTAGAAATGATATGTTTTATTCTCAAAGAAATTATATATATATATATATATAGAGAGAGAGAGAGAGAGAGAGAGAGAGAGAGGATATTTATTCTTCTTTTTCTATCTAAAAGACGAGCTCATTATGTTCTTGTAAATGTAATTTTATTTTATAAGGTAAGAATTAAGAAGAATTAATTGATTTCTGTAGCTTTAATTAAGAAATTGAATTAGATATGGATTTTCTTTAATTTGAATGGATGTGACCCGTAAACCATATGATGATCTGTTGATCAGTAAGTTAAAAACTATGTACAAGCGAGAAGCTTATTAATTGAAAAATCTAGAGCCTATTTAATAATGGGGAATTAATAAATTTAAATATTAAATTCTATCATTTAAACATAAATTACATCTGTTAGTAAAATTTACATGGATGTACTTAATAGAATCCAAGAAACCAACCGAACATCCTGTTTAATAAACCTAGCTATTGAGTGATGTTAGGACATATGTGGTCCATATGTTAAGAACATATGTCATACTTATTTATGTAAATTGGCTAATTCTTTGACAAAACGCACTCTACTTGTAATTGGGTAGTTCTAGGTGTTTTTAATACTTCAAGAAACAAAGTTTCAAGATCAAGTGTTGAAGTCATCAAGTCTGTCCAAGAAAAACAAGCTGAAGTGCAAAATCATTAAATCTCGAAACTTGCTCGATAGCTCCTCGACACCTGCTATTTGTCGAGAATTAAAAAGTCAGATTTTCTGATCTAATTTCTTGGGATCCGTAAATATGTTTTTGGGCCTTCTTTTCTTCTAACCCTAAACATATAAAAGGATTGTTTTAAGAGTCGTCAAATTGTACACAAGTTGCAAAAGCATTGAGCAATCTCTGTTCAAGCAAATTGTGATCAAAGACAAAGTTCTTGACCTAGTTCATTTTCTCTGAAGAAGTTGTTGTGTATTTGCACCAAAGGGTTTTGTGACCAAGCATCTTCCTGATCTTCATCGTGTAGGATGAACTGAAGAACTTTGCAGCCAACCTCTCCTTCTAAGTTGGTGTTTGAAGTCGTATATTGGGATCTGCGCATTGGTTAGTCACGTACTTAGGAGCCGTGCATCAAAAGGGGAAATTGTCACTACAGATCAAGTCCAATTGGGTATTGGGATAAGGATTCAACTGTAGGTTGGTAAGGTACTTGGGATTCCTTTACTTGTAACCGCTTGATTTGATAATAGTGGAGTTTCGGGAGTGGTGACCTGAAAATCACCCGGTGGGGTTTTTGCCGTTAGGGTTTTCCCTATTCGTGAACAAATCACCGTGTTATTTATTTTCCGCTGCATATCTAGTGTATTGGTGATTTGTTTATGTTACCACGCAATTGCATGATAAATTGATTAATTAATAACTTGGCTAATTAATTAATTGGTTTAATCACAAGGGGTCATTCAGTTTGTGGCCTATCAAGTGGTATCAGAGCAGGCACACTCTGATTAGGTTTAATCTTTGCTGTGTTGATCCATTCACCCCTGTTTGTCATGGATAGAGGATAATCGTTAATTATACCTTCTTTATTTGATGGGACTAACTATGCCTACTGGAAAGTACGCATAAGAGCTTTTTTGCAGTCCTTAGATGAGAAGGTGTGGCAAGCTGTTGAGATTGGCTGGACTAAGCCAAAAGAAGCGCCGGCCGATTGAGATGACGCCAAGATCAAGGCGGCAAACTTCAACAGCAGAGCGTTGAATGCCCTATTTAGCGCGGTCACCAATGAGGAGTTCAAGAAGATATCCTCAACTGAAACTGCTAAGGAGGCATGGACCATCCTCTAGACAACCTATGAAGGAACAAAGGCTATCAAAGATTCAAAACTTCAGAGGCTCACTACAAGCTTTGAAGAGATTAAGATGGAGGAGGATGAGTCGTTTGATGAGTTATATGCCAAGCTCAAGGACATAGTGAACTTAGCCTTCAATCTTGGGGAAACCATCCCTGAACCCAAGGTTGTAAAGAAGCTGCTCAGATCTCTACCTAAGAGATTCCATGCCAAGATTACGGCAATAGAAGAATCAAAGGATATTGACAAGATTCCTTTGACTGAGCTGGTTGCAAACTTGCAGACCTATGAGCTAGGGTTATCTAGTATTGGCAAGTCAAGCAAAAGCAAAAGCATGGGCTTGAAGGCAAAGAGCAATGATACAGATGAGTCTTCTGATGATGAAGATTCCAAGATAAAGTCCTACATTACAAGGCAATTCAAGAAGTTTATGAAGAATGCCAATGGGAGGAGCTTCGACAAGGACCACAGAAAATCCAACTCTTCTCAGTTTAAGAGCCAAGACAAAGGGAAGAAAGATGCAAAGGAAGGTGGTCAGTACACTATTCCCACAAGACCTAAGTGTTTTGGGTCTCATGGGTTTGGACACATAAAGAATGAGTGTCCTACATATCTCGAGAGCATTGGGAAGAGTAAGGCACTTGCTGCAACCCTGAGTGACACTGAGCCTGAAGATGATTTCGACAATGAGGATGACGTAATCTTAAATGCCTTCACTACCACAGTCAATCCTATTGAAGGGATTGTTGAAGAAAAGGATGAAGAAGAAGAATTGGTGGACACCAAGTGTAAGAAGATGGATGATCAAGATGATATCCATTCAGCCTATGAGAAACTATACAAGCTGTTTGAGAAATACGAGAAACTCTATAGGCTAACCACCAAGAAGCTTAGTGATGTGGAACTTGACCGTGAAGAGTTATCCACAAAGTTTGATGAGGCAAGTCAAACTATTGGAGCACTGAGGTTTGAGAACAATTTCTTGGCTGAGAAGACCAAGAAGCTTGAAGCGGAGCTGTTTCAAGTCAGAGTTCAATTGGAAAAGACTTCAAGTGCAAAACTTGATGAGATGCTCAACATTCAGAAATCTGTTTCAGATCGAAGAGGTTTATGGTATGATTTTTCTTCCTCTAATATTGCTTCCACTAGTTCTACTGTTTTTGTTTCTCTTGCTAATATTGTTAAAGTTGAGAACACTAATGTTAAAACTGAATTAGCTAGTGAGAAATCTGCTTCAGATCGAAGAGGTTTAGGGTATGATTTTTCTTCCTCTAATATTGCTTCCACTAGTTCTACTATTTTTGTTCCTCTTGCTAATATTGTTAAAGTTGAGAACACTGATGTTAAAACTGAATTAGCTAGTGAGAACTTAGACAAGAGTAAATCTATCTTAGGAGCACCCCCTAAGCAAGATAAGAAAGATGCTAAAAACCCTAGGGCTAAGAAGGCTAACTCTCAAAAGCCTAAACAAAAGAAGTAGCATCTCTGTCATCATTGTGGAGCTGCCGGTCATACTCGACCAAATTGCTATAAATGGCTAGCCACTCAACAGAGCAACAGCATGATAGCATCTGGAAGCCAAAATCAGCTTCAATCCTCTATTGCTCCTCTTGGAGATCTTCTAAAAGCCCTCATGTTCCTTTCTAACTTGAACGGTTTCAATTCTTCCCCTTCACCGCCGATTCAAGGATTTAATCAAAGGAAAGGTTCTTCCAAGGTGCGGAAGAAAAAGGACTCTAAGTGATTTCATCACTTTCTTCTCCCTACTTGTTTTTCTTGTGTGTTGCATTGATTGTGCGTTTTGCATTTTTGTTGAGTCAGTCTAGTTTTATGCTTTGCTTTGTTAACATGTTTTTGTATGTTTACTTTCAGTTTTGTTTATTTTGTTTTTAATATAAAAATAAAAAAAAATTAAAAAATCAGAAAAATACAAAAACAGTGTGTGTTTTGTGTACTTTGGTACTTGTGTACCTTGGATGGCCAATGAAATAGAGTTTTCTAAACTTTGTATCTCTTGTAACTTAGATGAGCATCTCTATGCACAACTAAGCAAGTGAGATTTGTGGCTTTTGTTTGTGATGAGTAAGATTAAGTTATCTCTTAAAACTTAACACTCATATCACTCTTTTTGACGGGTAGGACTAGAAAATCTTAAGAGAAAGGCATAAATAACCATCTCATCACTGTTGCCCGCCAATCATTAATGACATCTGTATGCTTCAGCATAGCAAAAGTGTGAAGTCAACGACATTTGTGTGCTTCGGCATAGCAAAATTGGAATGTCAAATATCAATGGGTATTTCTTTTCTCTCTCTTTTATGCCCATGTATGATATGCTTTAAAAAAAATATGCAAAGAAAATAAAAAGCAAAAAGCTCAAAAATACTTTAAATATGATTACAAGCGTGTATTCTAGGAGATATGGGAGTTATAGGATGTACCTCGAAGGTGATAGTCCCCATCAAACAGTTATGATTGTATCTGAGTTAAAGTTATTTTCTCATATCTCAGATCGTCATAACATGTATACACATATGCAATCTTGCAATGTTTTTCACACACAACACGCAATATTCTTTGCTACTTTTGATACATGTACAGGTACAATGTGATTTGGCCATCACAAAGGTTTTACATGTGCTAATGTATGCTCACTAAACTGTCTTGACTTGTTTTTGAAAAATAAAATCGGTTAGACTTGTTTAGAGTGGGTGTGTGTTTTTGGAGATCCATGTGCTTAAATTCTTCATTGAAAGATGATTTTGAGAGCTTTATATGTTGATTGGATCAATGGTTGAGGTGTATGTTGGATTGCATTCATGTCTGTGTTTTTCACTTCTCGAAAAACTGCTTTTAACTATTGGCTCGACACCTCCTCGATACCTTGTTATCTTTCAAGCTTCTCAAACTTTTTCTTATCGCAATCTCGACACCTCTTCGACACCTGGTGGATCGATCGAGAAAGTTCATGTCTCCTCGATACCTTGTCGATCAATCGAGTTCCTATTCTGGGTTTTGGTGTCTATTCCTCGATACCTTCTCGACACCTGTAGCTGTCGAAGTTCATTTTCTCGACACCTACCTCGACACCTGTCTCGACACCTCTCGATACCTCAGCTGTCGAGAATTACTGAGGTTCCTATAAAAGGCTCTGTCGCGATTCTGTTCTCATTTCTCTCGATCTCTCTCGATTTGTCCGCAGCTGTTCATCTCCCTAACCTCTTTTCCTCACTCAAAACCTTCAATCCACGTGATTTTCGGTCATTCCTTGCTTCAAATCACTTGGTATGATCTCTTTTTCCCTCATTATTCATGCATTTCATGTTTTGAATCTTAGGTTTTGGGGTTTTTTCTTGAAATTTTGGGTTGGGTTTTCACTTAAATGTGTTCAAAATGTCATACATTGCATTTCATGTGCATTAGAATGATATTTACATGCATTTAGATATGTGTTCTATATTTATGTGCTGGTAGGATTAGATTGGGCTGAGCCCATGATGCTTTTTAATTTGCATGTCACATGTTTATGCATTCCCCATGCATACGTACTTATCGTTCAATATATTTGATATATGTGAACTATTTTGGGACTTTTCTGATTGTCTCCTTCTCTATCTCTTTCTCATTCTATTTACGTTAGTAGTGTCTATGGCACCCAAACGTAAATCCACTCCGGCTCGAAACTCTCTGCATTCTGGAGCTTCTTCATCTTCTGATTCTGCTCCTCTAAATCTTCGGTTCCGTGATGGAGATGCCCACAAGGCATTTTCGGAGAACTTTTCTAGATGAGGTGTTCATTCGGAACGCCAAGTCATTTTGGCGGACTTCGCCAACACTGACCTTCCCTCTGTCATTCACAGTAGGGGATGGGAGTCATTGTGTGATGTCCCGGTCACATGTCCTCTCGTGCTGATTCAGGAGTTTTTCTCCAACATGCACAGGATCGATAGTTCAATACCTCTCTTTCACACTCGCGTTCGAAGTACGCGCTTTTTTGTCACACCGCAACTAGTTGCAGATGTGCTTAGGGTTCCTAAGATAGATCATCCTAACTATCCCGGTTATGAGCGTCTACGGACTGTGTCCAAGGATGAGCTCATATCAGCTTTTTGTGAGCACCCTTCTGATTGGGGTGAGCATCAGTAAATATCATGTAGACCTTTTGCTAAAGGTCCTAAATTCCTAAACATGGTGATGACTTTTGTACTCCATCCACTCTCTCACTACAACTCCATCATAGAGCCTCGTGCTCGATTTTTGTTATCTCTTCTTGAGCATCTTACTATAGATTTTCCTTCTCATTTCATCCTTTCTATCATAAATGTTCATCTAGATTCGGCGTCCCGTGATAAACTCATCTTTTCTTCCGCTATCACGAGGATCTTACGCCATCTTTCTATCCCTTTTCCTGTGTCCGACCACTTCACTCACATCTGTGCCATAGATGCCGCTACCGTAAAACACAGTGAGGTTCAGTTTAGGTCGAGACGGATGGATTCCACTCCTCCCTCCCATTCAGCTCCATCCAGATCTGCTCCATCTACATCTGCTCCTTCTTCCCCTACGGGCGATGTATCTTTTAGAGACATCATAGCGCAGCTACAGCACATGGATGCTTGCCTTGATACGCTTTCTACTAAGTTGTATCAGGTGAATGTTCGTGTTGGTCGTATTGCACGACGGCAGGCGACCATGGGTGGTTTTTCTTCTGAGGCTACTCCTTCACCACCTTCTCATGTGGCTTCTAACTTTGAGGATGATGATGATGGTGATGATGATGACGCTTCGGATGATGATGGAGATGCTAGCTCTACTGATGAGATGTCTACATGACACTCTACCCTTTGTCACTCGTGACAAAAAGGGGGAGTAGTTTTGGGTTATGAGAGTAGTCATCTTAGGGGGAGAGTTAGTATAGGACATTCTTGTTAGGGGGAGTGTTGATTTTTTAAGGGATGTAGTGAGGTTATGATGTATCTTTTCTTTTCTATTCTTTATAGATACATTGATCATGTATATGAGGTCTTGTGACCAATTTTACATATATTGTACTTATTTTCTCTCTATATGTGGATGTATGTTTCTTTCACCTCTCTCTTCGTGTGTTGTTTCTTCTCTATCTTTATACACATGTTCATTATACTTGTATGCAATCTATTATTTCTGTTTCACACAAGATGCCTTGATGAGTTTTGTTTAAAGTGTTTTAGAAATACAGGTTGTCAAAGTCTACTTGCCATAAACTCTCTTCTTGCAAAGTTTTTCAAGATTTTTTTGTTAGGATAGATTTTATTGTATTCAACAAGTGAATATGAGTTGAGTGGTTTATGACTTCTCTCATATGTTCATTTGTTTGTTGTGGTTTTGTCACGGATTGCCAAAGGGGGAGATTATTAGGACATATGTGGTTCACATGTTAAGAACATATGTCATATTTATTTATGTAAATTGGCTAATCCTTGACAAAACACACTCTACTTGTAATTGGGTAGTTTTAGGTGTTTTTAATACTTCAAAAAACAAGGTTTCAAGATCAAGTGTTGAAGTCATCAAGTCTGTCCAAGAAAAACAAGCTGAAATGCAAAATCATTAAATCTCGACACCTGCTCGATAGTTCCTCGAGACCTGCTATCTGTCGAGAATTAAAAAGTCAAATTTTCTGATCTGATTTCTTGAGATCTGTGAATATGTTTTTGGGCCTTCTTGTCTTTTAACCCTAAACATATAAAATGATTGTTTTAAGAGCCGTCAAATTGTACACAAGTTGCAAAAGCATTGAGCAATCTCTGTTCAAGCAAATTGTGATCAAAGACGAAGTTCTTGACCTAGTTCATCTTCTCTGAAGAAGTTGCTATGTATTTGCACCAAAGGGTTTTGTGACCAAGCATCTTCTTAATCTTCATTGTGTAGGATGAACTGAAGAACTTTGCAGCCAACCTCTCCTTCTAAGTTGGTGTTTGAAGTCGCGTACTGGGATCCACGTATTGGTTAGTCACGTACTTGGGAGCCGTGCATCAAAAGGGGAAATTATCATTACAGATCAAGTCCAATTGGGTATTGGGGTAAGGATTTAACTGTAGGTTGGTAAGGTACTTGGGATTCTTTTATTTGTAACCGCTTGATTTGATAATAGTGGAGTTTTGGAAGTGGTGACCTGAAAATCACCCGGTGGGGTTTTTGCCGTTAGAGTTTTCCCCATTCGTGAACAAATCACCGTGTTATTTATTTTCCGCTGCATATCTAGTCTATTGGTGATTTGTTTGTGCTGCCACGCAATTGCATGATAAATTGATTAATTAATAACTTGGCTAATTAATTAATTGGTTTAATCACAATGGATCATTCAGTTTGTAGCCTACCAAGTAACATCTGAATAAATAAATAATAATATTAAAAAGATTTCAGATCGCAAATTGTATTGGGTAAGCAATTAAATAATCAATATAAGTCCAGTACATAAAAATCATTCCTTTTTTTTTTTGGGTCCGTTTTGTGGTTTATTTGAATAATTTGACTTCAGAAACCAATGTGATAGATTGCAAAATATGTTGGCCTTTTTGGGTTCATTTCCCAGTCGACTGCAGCGTTTATGCATTACTTTTTTGTTAAACAAGAGATTTTTGGAGTTCAGAATATATATATATATATATATATATATATATATGGTTGAATGAGTTAGGGAATTATTTAGTTTAGAAAGTTAATTTAGAGAGTTAAATTTCATGAGATGTAAGCAAATGCAAATTATGTATTGATTTTGAAGCAATTATGCTTTTCAAATAAGCAGTTTGTACTCTCTTAAGCATTATACTAATTTGTGTTATTGTTGTGAGTATATCTAACAATAATGAGTTTATGCAAGAACATAATCTTAAACATTAAAACCAAGAAATAGGGCCAAAAAAGAAAAACAAAAATACTATCTATAAAGAAAATAATAAGAATAATTCTACCATAACTGATATCTAACTTCTTCTCAGGCCTATAACATTTTTTTTTTATACAAGATAGAATTCTACTCTAGCCTAATTGTATACTTTCTAACTCTAATTAAAGTTAGTTAAGATTTAGGGTTGACTTAGGTGTCATTTTTTTTTTCTTCTTTTTGGCAAGGAATCCGTATCCGTACAGAAAAGGATCGGAGTTGCAAAAATATATATAAATACCATGTTAAACCTATCCTACGCTAACACAAAGCACATTTGTAGAAACACAGAGAGCAAGAATCAAACAATGGAGGCTGTATTATCATCTTCATCCTCATCGATGCTTGAATGGCCAGGCAGGTTCGTGTTTGATCCACTAGACGAAGTGCTAGTGGTTCACTATCTTCATCCCAAGGCCACGGAAATTTCCTACTGTAATAAATGCCTTGAAGTAATCCCAGAACGCGATCTTTACGGCACTGAAGAACCACAGCAGATTTGGGAGAAGATGGAATCATGGAAGAAGCTAAAAACTGTATACCAAACAAAGAAGAGATGATCTTCTTCACAAGATTGAAGAGGGTCTCTTCCAAGTCCAACCGTTGCAAGAGAAGCATCGGCAAAGGTTGTTGGAAAGGTGATGGTGGTAATTCCAGCGATATTTTTTATTGTGCCTACCAAAACGAAAGACAAAGAATCGGAATAAAAAAGACTTACCATTATGAGAAAAACAACGTCAAGACCGAGAAGTCCAAGTCCAACGACGAGGACAACAACAACCCCTATCGCTGGATATTGCATGAGATTAGCCTTGATGAGCCCTTACTACAACACGCTAAGGTACTTACTAACCATCTCGAATTTCCCTTTCTTTCTAGAAAACTTCTAAATATGGAATATTAGAAACAAGGTAACAATTTAAAGTGAGTCCATGTTCAATTTTAAGTGAGGTAGGTTCAATTTTAAATGAGGTCATTTCTCATATGTTTGTAAATAGTTTAACCGATTAAGATTAAAATTTGTAGGTCTTTCCTTTTTAGAAATCTTGTAAATATAGAATTTAGGTATAACTTATTTTAGACCTAAAGCGACAATTTTTAGTGATGTTTCTAAAAAAATTATATTCTCGACATATTAAAGTATATTTGATTAATAATTTTTTCTTGGTTTTAAAAACCTTTGGGTTTGGTTTAAGTTTAGTTTCTTAACATATTTTTCTTAAAAAAAAAAAAAAAAAATCTTGACATACTATTTTTCTATTTCTTTGTTTGTATTTGCGTCTCATATATCTTCTTTTCTATTCTTTTCCTATATTACTAGTCGCTACCCCTTGCGATGCACGGGATAGTTAAATAAAAGAACAATTAACCAACATTACGTTAAGATAAAAGAATTAGTGAGAAACTGATTTGCCCACCAAGAATTTAAAAGAAAAAAATATTGATATAATAAAATCTAAGAAATTTAGAAATAGAAAATTGGGTTAATAATATGCATATTATAGACATTTTGCTAGTTAGCGTTTAAAAAAAAATGGATCTGTCATAATTAAATAAAATACAATGGGAATAAATATTTAACTTCTATGCTTTTCTATAGTTTAGAAGTGTTGTCTAACGTAGAATGTTATTGGGTTGTAAGAAAGATTTTTATAAAATGTTAATACCATATATATATATGCTTATATTGTCAATATCTCACTGCAGGTGCATAGTTACTGAAACCTACAAAGTAATTTACAATTCTTAAATTAATAAAGCAAAATTCCCAAAAGTTATATATATACACACACTCAAAACTGATATAAACTACAAAGATAAAAACAAATCTTATTTAGTCGTATTAATAACAATATAAACAATTCAAAACATGGAACAATATCAAATTTATAACACATAATTCCATTATCTTTTACGTTGAAGCCAAACAAATAATTAATTGAAATTAATCCAAACAAATAATTAATCAACCAAAAATCAAAACTTTAATAAAGAAAACAAAAAATCACATGAACCCAAAATAAAAATTCTCAATAAAGAAAAAAAAAAGGTAAAGAATTAAGATCAACCTACTAAGAGGAAAATACCAAAAACCCAAAAACTTAAACCTTCCAAATTTTATAGAATCCCCAAATTCTACTTCAAAACCAAACAAAACCCTTCAAAGTCAAAAAATTCATATATAATATACCAAATAAAAATTTACCACACCTTGGATTGGAAGACATAGGTTGCAACTTTGATTTTTCTCCAAAAAATAGAGATGGTTTATCTGCCGTATACAATATAAAATAATTATTAGAAATTTCAACCCAAAAACCAAACCCACAAAAACACTATCAAAATATAGAAATTAACCCAAACACTTAGAAGAAAATAAATTCTAAACATAACAAAACAATAAGATAGAATGAAAATTTCAGGCACATATGAAAGCAAATAAAAAAGAAAAAACCTACGTTTTTTTTTTTTTTAGTTGAGTCTCTCTCCTTCTTATTTTTTTAATTTTAAAGTGAAGTTAAGTTTAGGGTTTTAAGATGGTAATTGCTAGGGGTTTGAGGAGAGAAGAGAGAGTCCTACCAAGAGTCTAAATAATATAAACAATTCAAAATATGGAATATTATCAAATTTATAATATCTAATTCCATTATCTTTTACGTTGAATCCAAACAAATAATTAATCAACCAAAAATCAAAGATTTAATAAAAAAACAAAAAATCACATGAACCCAAATAAAAATTCTCAATAAAGTAAGAACATATAAAAATTTACCACACCTTGGGCTGGAAGACATAGATTGCAGCTTTGATTTTTCTCCAATAAATAGAGATGCTTCATCTGCCATATACAATATAAAATAATTATTAGAATTTCAACCCAAAAACCAAACCCATAAAAACACTATCAAAATATAGAGATTAACCCAAATACTTAGAAGAAAATCAATTCTAAACATAATAAAACAATAAGATAGAATGAAAATTTCAGGCACATATGAAAGCAAATAAAAAAGACAAAACCTACGTTTTTTTTTTTTTTTTTTTTTTTTTTTATTTGAGTCTTTCATTCTTTTTTTTTTTAATCTTAAAGTGAAGTTGAGTTTAGGGTTTTGAGATGGTAATTGCTAGGGTTTTAAGGAGAGAAGAGAGAGTCCTACCAGGAGTCTCTCTCTTTTTTTCTTAATCCTAAAGTTTTTTTTTTTTTTTTTTTGGTGAGTCCTTTTAAAAAAAAAATTCAAACCTAAATTGAGTCATTTTTTTTTTAATTCTAACGTGAGGTATCTTAAAAAATTATAATTAATTTTTAATCTTCAATTTTATATTATATATAGATAATAATAATTATGTGATAGGCCAACAAAATATATCTAATAGAGTTTTACTTAAACTAAACTATTGTAACACTAATAAATATAAGAAGATATAAAACCTAGAATAAAAAGAATCTAAAATAAAAAGAAATTATTTGGTATTTTTGTGATAAGTTGATGTAGGATATTGTTATTTTGGTATTTTTATGCAAAAAATGTTAGTTTAGGTCTAGATGATTTATTTCCTTGTTTTTAGGTTCTTTTAATTTTTTTTAGGTCAAATTTGGTTCCCATTATGGTTAGGTATTAATTAGGGCTTATTTTAGAATATATTTTCTTGTCCATCAAGTTTTATGGAGCCCTTAAATAGGCCTCCAAGTTTGTATACGTTTTTCAATATTATTGATATTAATAAAAATTCAAACTTTTGTCTATTTTTTTCTGGTGGATTCTATATAATATATAAAACCTAAAATAAAAAGAATCTAAAATAAAAAGAAAAAGAAAATAGTGATGATGTGGAAAATTGTGAGAGCTTCAGAGGCTTCGGTTATATATATATATATATATATATATTATTATTTTTTATTTATGAATATTATCTAGGGTTTGATTTAAAGTTACGTTCTTGATATTGTTTGTCTATTTCTTTATTTGTGTCTCATATATCTTCTTTTGCTTTCTATTTTTAATATTATTTTCTTAGTTCTCTTTCTTTTTTTTTTTCTTTTTTTTTTCTTTTTTAGTGCAGACAGGTGATCTGGTGATTTTAAAACTTAGAATGCATTCAAAAAAGGAAGAGATTGCCCCATATATGAGTGTGTCAAGTCAAAGTATAACTATGATACATCATACTACAAATTTGTCATATCAGGTTATAGGTATACCAGATTATACTCTAGATCATACGTGAAATATGTCCAATCAGATTTTGAATGTACCAGATCAAATAGGAGAATATTGGTTGGATAATCAAACTCAGAGTACAAATATGCCAAATCAAATAGGTGAATATTGGTTAGATTTTTTATGACAGATTCAGGAGAAATAACAATTAATGGGATTCATAAAACCTAACCCAACCTTTGTAATCTCACCAATTTGATAGTAAAAATTTCTCCTCTACATTGCCTATGAATGTAGGCTTTAGATCAAACCACATGCATCTTTGTATTCTATGTGTGATGGTTTATTTTATTATCTATTTTTATTTTTGCATAAACTCGTATATATATATATATATATATATTAATAGGCAAAAGAGAAAATCTAATTAGATTTCAAACTGAAATTCAATTAGAGTCTAATTTTACGTCATGTGTCTAGTCTAATCTAAGTTTTTAAATTTTTGTGCTAAGTGAATTAATTTAGTATAAAAATTGGATTTCAATCTGAGTTTAATTTTACACCACATGTCCCATCTAATCTAATTATTTAATTTTTGTGCCAAATGAATTTATTTAGTGTAGAAAATGAGAAATCCAATATAAATAAACCATAAAGTACATAATCATATATCTAACTCTATATATAAAACTAGAGGAAGAGAGAGTTTGAATAATTTTATATTTATGAGTTTTTTTTTTTTCTTGTATAACTAAAAACAATTCAAATTTATAAGTCTTTTATGTAATATACTATGACTATGTACCATTCATTACTAAGTAGGTAATACACACACACACACACACACACACACACACACACACACACACACACACACACACACACACACACACCAAAATTTAGAGAAAATTCAATTAGAATCATAATTGGATTTTGCTTTTGTTATCTTTTCATACAAATTAAGTTGTTTATATTTTTGTTGTTATTTTTTACTTAATTAAGGAGTATATTTTTTATACTATTTCTACTCAGATATTTTGTATGCGAAGATATTGAACATGTTAGGACATATGTGAATCATGTTAAGAACATTTGTCATTTAGAATTGGCTAATCATTTGACAAAAAACACTTTACTTGTAATTGAGTAGATCTAGGATATGTTTAATACTTCAAGGAACAAGAGTTCAAGTACAAGTGTTAAAACCATGCAAATCTGTCAAAGAAACAAGTGAAGAAGTGCTGGATTTTAAAACTCGATAGATAGCATCTATCGAGGTTTAAAAGGGATCTTTAGCCCGATACTCAACAGCTGCTCGACGAATAACCTATCTATCGAGATTTACAAAACTCAGTTTTTCAGATCTAATTTCACACATATCCATTTATACATGTTTAGGCTTTCTTTTCTCACAACCCTAAACATATATAAGGATTATTTTAAGGGCCGTCTTAGGGTTGTTGCACTTGTTGTTACATGCATTGTGTGACCGGAAACAAAAGTTGCCATAGTTCGTCTTTTTCTTGAAGAAGTTATTGTGTTTGCGCACCGTAGGGTTTTATAACCTAGGAGCTTCATGATCTTCATCGTGTGGATGAATTGAAGAACTTTGCACAGTTAGTGAGTAAGCCGCGTACTGGGATTCGTGCATCGATTGGTTAGTCACGTACTGGGAGCCATGCATTGAAAAAGAGAGATTGTCACTACAAAACAAGTCCAATTGTGTATTAGGGTAAGGATTCAACTGTAGGTTGGTATAAGATACTGGGATTCCTTTACTTATAACTGCTTGTTTTGATAATAGTGGATTTTTGAAAGTGGTGGCCTTAAATTCACCTGGAGGGGTTTTCCCTCAGTAGTTTTTCCCATTCATAAACAAATCACCTGTGTCAAATTTATTTTCTGCTGCATTTAACTTAGTTGGTGATTTGTTTGTACTACCACGCGATTGCATATTAATTAATTTAATTGATTCACTTGGTTAATTTATCACAAGGGGTCAATACATTCTTGGCCTATCAAGTGGTATCAAGGCGGGCACACTCTGATTAGGGTTAATTTTTATTGTGTGATCCATTGACCCCTGTTGTCACGGATAGAGGACAATCGTTGATTATACCTCCTTTATTTGATGACACTAACTATGCATACTAGAAAGTAAGCATGAGAGCTTTCTTGCAGTCATTAAATGAAAAAGTGTGGCAAGCTGTGAAGATAGGCTGGACTAAAACAAAGGAAGCGCCGGCCAATTGGGATGATGCTAAGATCAAGGCAGCTAACTTTAACAGTAGAGTATTGAATGCTTTATTCAGTGTGGTCACGAATGAGTAGTTTAAGAAGATATCCTCTACCGAAACTGCCAAGGAAGCATGGACTATCCTCCAAACAACCTATGTAGGAACCAAGGCTGTCGAGGATTCGAAACTTCAGAAGCTTACTACAAGTTTTGAAGAGATCAAGATGGAGGAAGATGAGTCATTCGATGAGTTCTATGCCAAGCTCAAGGACATAGTGAACTCAGCCTTTAATCTTGGGGAAATCATTCCCAAACCCAAGATTGTTAGAAAGGTGCTTAGATCTTTACCCAAGAGATTTCATGCCAAAATCACCGCAATTAAGGAATCAGAGGATATTGACAAAATTCCTTTGATAGAGCTGGTTGGCAATCTGCAGACCAATGAGTTGGATTTGAAAAGGATCGGGAAATCAAGTAAGGGAAAGAGCATGGCATTGAAGGCCAAAAGCAGTGACACTGATGAGTCTTCAGACGATGAAGATTCTAAAATGAAATCCTACATTACAAGGCAGTTCAAAAATTTTATGAAGAATGCCAAAACTAAAGGATTTGACAAAGACCGCAAGCAATCCAGTCCGTCTCAGTTTAAAAGCCAAGACAAAGGGAAGAAGGATGCTAGGGATGGCGGTTAGTAGATGTGGATGATGAAAAAGACTTGGTAGACTCTAAGTTCGAGAAAATGGATGATCAAGATGATATCCATATAGCTTATGAGAAATTGTACAAGGTCTCTGAGAAGCATGAGAAGCTGTACAGGCTGGCCACCAAGAAGCTGAGTGATTTGGAACTTGATCGAGAATAGCTTTCCACGAAGTTTGATGAAGCCAATCAAACTATTAGAACACTAAGATTTGAGAATAATTTCTTCGCTGAGAGGACCCAGAAGCTTGAAGCGGAGCTGTTTCAAGTGAGAGCTCAACTGGAAAAGACTTCAAGTGCAATGCTTGATGAAATGCTTAATCTTCAAAAATCTACTTCGGATCAAACCAGTCTAGGGTATGATCTCTCTTCTACTAGTATTACTTCTGCTAGTACTACTATTTTTGTTTCTCCTGCTAATAATGTTGAATCTGAGAACACTGATGTCAAAACTGTTTTAGCTAGTGAGAACATAGACAAGGGTAAATTTATCTTAGGAGCACCCCCTACACAGGATAAGAAAGAGGTTAAAAACCCTAGGGCTAAGAAGGGAAACACTCAAAAGCCTAAGCTAAAGAAGCAGCATCTCTGTCATCACTGTGGAGCAGCTGGACATGCTCGACCAAATTGGTATAAGTGGTTAGCCACTCAACAAAGCAACAGTATAATCGCGTCAGGAAACTAGAATCAGTTTCCATCCTCCTTTGCTCCTCTTGGAGGTCTTCTCAAAGCCTTCATTTTCCTTTCGAACTTGAATGGTTTTAATTCTTCCCCCTCACTGCCGGTTCAAGGGTTCACTCAAAGGAAAGGTTCTTCCAAGGTGTGGAAGGAAAAAGGCTCCAAGTGATTCTATCACTTTTTCTCTCTCTCCCCTTCTTGTTTTTGTTTTTGCATTACTTGTGTGTTTTGCTTTCATGTTTTGAGTCAATCTAGTTTTATGCATTGCTTTATTTAACATGTTTTTGTTTGTTTACTTTTCAATTTTGCTTTATTTTGTTTTTCATATAAAAATAAAAAAAAAATTGAAAATTAGAAAAATAGAAAAATACAAAAACAATGTGTGTATGTGTACATTGGTATTTGTGTACCTTGGATGGTTATTGAAACAAAGTTTTCTAAACTTTGTATCTCTTGTAGCTTAAATGAGCATCTCTATGCACAACTAAGCAAGTGAGTTTTATGGCTCATGTTTGTGATGAGTAAGATTAAATAATCTCTTGTACTTAACACTCGTATCACTCTTTTTGAAGAGAATGTCTAAAAAATCCTAAGAGAAAGACATAAATAACCATCTCATCACTGTTGCCTGCCAATCATGAAATGACATTTGTATACTTCGACATAGCAAAAATGGAATGTCAAATGCTTAACATCATTGGGTATTTCTTTTCTCTCTTATATGCCCATGCATGGTTTGCTTAAAAGAATAATACGCAAAGAAAATTAAAAGCAAAAAGAATCAAAATGCTTTATATATGATTGCAAGCGTGTCTTCTAGGAGATGTGGGAGTTATAGGATGTACCTCAAAGGTAATAGTCCCCATCAAGCAGTTATGATCGTGTGTGAGTTAATTTGATTTGCTCATATTTTAAATCGTCATAATATGTAGACACTTATGCAATCTTGCGATGTTTTCACATACAACACTCAAAATTCTTTGCTACTTTTGATACATGTGCATGTACAATGTGATTTGGCTATCACAAGAGATACATGTGTTAATGTATGCTCACTAAACTTTCTTAACTTGTTTTTGAAATATAAAATTGGTTAGACTTGTTGTGTGTGTGTGTGTGTGTGTGTGTGTGTGTGTTTTGGATCTATGTGCTTAACAATTTTTCTTGTTGAGAGATGATTTTGAGAGCTCAAAATATTGTTTGGATCTTTGGTTGTGTAGCATGCTTGATTGCATTCACATTTGTGTTTTTCTCTTCTTGAAAAACTGTTTTTTTAAGCAATTTTGATAGCTTCTCAATACCTCTCGACAGCTATGCTATCTATCGAGACCCTTCAGCTACTTTTTATCGCATTCTTGATAGCTCTCGATAGCTACTTCAATCCATTGAGAAACCTTCCGAATGCTCGATAGCTTCTCCATAGCTACCTCGATCCATCGAGAATCTTTGCTGTGGACACCTCTCGTTAGATCCTCGATAGATCTTCGACAACTAAAAGGCGCGTTTTTAATTCTCGATAGCTATCAATCCATCGAGAATTATGAACTTCTATTTAAAGGGTTAGCGCGATTTCAGCTTCACTTTTCTCGATCTCTCTCGATCCATTCTATCTCTTCACCTCCCCAAACACCTCTCAATCACTCCAAACCTCTTTCTCACTCAATTTTCAGTCTCAAGATCATCTTCTTTATCTGGTATGATGCTTTCTCTCTCATTAATCATGCATTTCATATCTTTTGACCTAACTTTTGGGGTTTTTGAAAATTTTTGGGATTTTTCAAAATTATTGAGGTTTTTGTGAAATTTTTAGGATGGGTTTTGTTTAAATGGTTTTAAAACATCATACATTGCATCACATTTACATTATAACAATATTCCATGCATTTAGATGTGTGTTTACTTTGTTGCAATGTTGTGTGCTGGTAGGTTTGGATTAGGCTGAGCCCATAATGTATTTTAGTTTTCATGTCACATGCTTATGCATTTTCATGCATACATAC